>JAULJL010000041.1:10000-1210000 GCA_030761205.1 Fremontodendron californicum
AACCCGGAACCCGGAAACCCGGAACCCCGAACCCCGAACCCGGAACCCGGAACCCGGAACCCGGAACCCCGAACCCCGAAACCCGAAACCCGAACCCCGAACCCCGAACCCCGAACCCCGAACCCGAACCCCGAACCTCGAACCCCGAACCCCGAACCCCGAACCCCGAACCCCGAACCCCGAACCCCGAACCCCGAACCCCGAACCCCGAACCCTGAACCCTGAACCCTGAGCCCTGAGCCCTGAGCCCTGAACCCAATACCCTGAGCCCTGAGCCCTGAACCCTGAACCCTGAGCCCTGAGCCCTGAGCCCTGAGCCCTGAGCCCTGAGCCCTGAGCCCTGAACCGTGAACCGTGAACCGTGCCGTGAACCGTGAACCGTGAATCGTGAACCCTGAACCCTGAACCGTGAACCGTGAACCCTGAACCCTGAACCCTGAACCCTGAACCCTGAACCCTGAACCCTGAACCCTGAGCCCTAAACCCTGAACCCTGAACCCTAAACCCTAAACCCTAAACCCTAAACATAATATATTCTATATGAAATGACATAATTTAAATGACATGGCAAATATGGATGATATGGCATATAATCTAAATGACATGGAATATAAAATAATACTACTATATAATATGCATGAAAATAATAATGCATGAACATAGCATATACTAAATAATATACCAAAAAAAAATTAAATAAAAAGCATAGGATATCATGAAATATTCCAAGACATATAATAAACAATATAACATAACTCAAAATCATAACAATATCATA
Organism: Fremontodendron californicum; assembly: GCA_030761205.1. Classification (NCBI taxonomy): domain Eukaryota; kingdom Viridiplantae; phylum Streptophyta; class Magnoliopsida; order Malvales; family Malvaceae; genus Fremontodendron; species Fremontodendron californicum. The sequence goes on from JAULJL010000041.1 coordinate 10,779, forward strand.
GAAATTATCATAGCAAAAGTCACATATTATATAAAATGCATGAATATGAAAAATGCAATGCATGAAAATGTATTTTTTCCTTTAATTAAGGAAATCCGTATATCTAAAAAGATATCCGGCTACCTTAGGAAAATATTTCAAATTATATATTCTAACACCAAAATACTTTGTGATTGTTTGAAAACAATTTTGAAAAGCTTGAATGAAAAATAAAAACTGGCTAATTTTTTTTTAAATGGCTCTAATTCCCTAAGTTTAAAAATCCCGGACTTGACCACCCTTAACCCGAGAGTTAAAAAATCATTTTTAGAGTTTAAAAAGGCTTAGAAACTACCCTAAGTCAGTAGCTAACCTTCCTAATCAGCCCCCTCTAGGTAACTTAACAAAAACAGAAAAATGATTTTTCTTTAAATTCAATTCTGACTCCACTGTCCAGTTTTAAGCCACAATTTTTACCCTATTTTTAGAAATTCAAAAACTTTTAAAAAAAATACTGGAGACTCAGGACATGTAAAACTACACGAGAAAAAATCAGCTTAATTTTCTGATTAAGAATGAATGCCCAGAAAAATCGGGAAAGTACGAGTACTGGGTGAAAAAAAAACTGCTTTGCCAAAATACATTTTTGCCTTTGATAAAATCATTTAAAAATCAAAGTAAAATATTTAAAACTCACAAAATGGCTCACAAACAGTAGCTAGGAATTTTTAAAGTTAGATAAAAATTGGCTAAGTAAAAAAAAAATCACAAAGGTAGAATAATCAATTTGACAAACTTTTAATTTTTCACAAGTGTGCTCAAGAGAGCATGACTTTGAACCATTAATTGGCCTAAGTCATTATTCAAGTGGCATGAACATGTAATGCATGAAAAAATACAGCAAGTATAGTACATGAAATGCATGAGTTTAAACCTAAATGTCATGAAAAAATGCATGGCATTCATATAGTGACCTAGACCTAATTTGAACTTGCATGGCATTTAATGCAACCTAGACTTAAAATGCATGAATATGCATGAAAAATAAACCAAACCTACTAACTAAAATATGTATGGCATTTTCACAAACACAAAGCATTCTTAAACCAAAAACTCAACCAAATATCATGCAAATGCTAACCTATCAACTAACATAGCAAAAATGCACATACAATGCAAAGATTCAAGGAGTGGCCGAATGGCCTATGTAACTAGCAAACATGGCATTTTCACAAACACTTGGTATACTAGCATGCAAAACTAAATCAAATGTCATGCACATGCAAAAACCTACCAACTAACATGGCAAAAATGCAACACACAGTGCAAAACACATGGAGTAGCCGAATGGCCTCAAGCTCCAACAAGCATGGCATTTTCACAAACACTTGATATACTAACATGCTCAACTAAAATATAACACTCAAGTCATGCAAAAACCAGACAAGCATTTTCACAAACACTTGATATACTAAATCTAAAACATGCTCAACTAAAATATAAAACTCAAATTATGTAAAAACCACACAAGCATTTTCACAAACACTTGATATACTAAATCTAAAACACGAACAAATTTAAACATCATGAAAACAGAAAATTAAAAATGCAAGAACATGATATTTAAATCATAAATGGCAACAAACAAAGCAACCAAATTAAAATATAACTCAAGTATATGAAGTAGAATAACATTTAAAACATCAAGATCAAAGAAAATAACATAACATAACATAAACAACATGATAAAATAAACCAAAACAACAACATTAATAAAATTTGTAGGCCATTCGGCCATGGTGAAAAATTATAAAAAAAAATTGTAAAAAATATATTTAAAAAAAAAAGATGAAGAAAGAACTTAAGAAGAACAATAAAAAACATTTATTTAAAAAGGAAACTCACCAAATAGTAATCAAAATAGCAAAAACAAGAATGGAAAATCAAGAAAGTGCAAGAGTTGGTGCTCAAGAGCAACCTCAAGAAGCTATATTTCAAGCTTTATCTCTTCAAACTTTCCTTTCTTTTCTAAACTTTTTCTTTTTGCCTTCAACCAAAGAGAGAAAAACCAAGTACAAACCAAGAGAACTTAGCAAAAATAAAGTGTAAAAATGAAATTCTGAACCTGTTCCAAAGTGCTGGCTGAATGCTCCTCTAAATCCTCAAGGATGTTGTCATTTTTTGTAACCAATTTTCCATCAAATGGCTAATAATTCAAGGTGAAAAAATCATGAAATTATCACCCTTAGATTAGCATATCAGCTATCCCAAATTACAGCTGTTCAAGAATAATGTTGACACTCTCTCTTGGCCTATGTGGCTTAATCACCATGGCTTGATCAAAGAGAATCTCTAACTAACTCTTAATTCTTGGCCATTTGATTGAAAAATCAGAGGCTTCCTCCTTCCTTTGGGCCTTGGCAGGCCAGCACTTCTCTTTTCCAGCCCAACTCTGATTTTTTGAAAGGCCCAAAGAAGCCCTTTTCGGTTGCTTGGGTGAAATAACCGTTTGCCCCCCGGATGCAAATAAATATCAAACGGACTCCAAATTCAATTTTTCTTTTTTTAATACTTCCAAAATAATAAAACATTGAGTTTTGAAAGTTTTCAAAATTATCCGAGTCCGTTTGCTATTTATTTGGATTTTTTCTTCCAAAAATGCCCTTTTATGCCCCCACGTTTTACCATTTTTTAAACGAGCTCCGAATCAAGATTTTTCTTCACCAATATCTTCCAAATAATTTAAAAGTGTGATATGGAAGTTTTCATAATTGATGGAGCTCATTTGGTATTTTTTCGGGATTTATCGGCTTGAATTACTGCATAGAAGCTCGAGATTTGGCCATTTTGCAAATGAACTCTGAATCAAGATTTTATTTTTCCAATCTCTTCCAGATAATTTTAAAATGAGATTTGTAAAATTTCAGAATTTTTGGAGTACATTTGCTATTTTTTCGGGATTTATCTTATTGAATTATTGCATAAAAGGCCCGGGATTTGGCCATTTTGCAAACGAACTCCGAATCAAGATTTTATTTCCCCAATCTCTTCCAAATAATTTAAAAATGATATTTTCAAAATTTCATAAGATTTGGAGTTCATTTGCTATTTTTTCGGGATTTTCCTTTTTGAATTACTACATAAGAGACCCGGGATTTGGCCATTTTGCAAACGAACTCCGAATCAAAATTTTATTTCGCCAATCTCTTTCGAATAATTTAAAAATGAGATTTGCAAATTTTCAAAATTTTTGAAGTTCATTTGCTATTTTTCCCAAATTTTCCAATTTTTACTCTCCTTTGGTAAGAATTAAAAGGATTTGAAAGCATGAATAAGAAAATGGGAAGAAAAAAGCAAGACAGAGGAATTGAGCATGCCTTCTGTTCTGATTTTCTGGGTTCATCACAGCTGTGTTTGTATTTTTTTATATATTTTTCCTAGAAACTAGACTTCAATACAAGAATTTTAGTTTTTGAATCACTCAAAACCGATAAGCGGTTAAAAAGAAAAAATTTGGTGAAGTTGGCTGTCTTGTTTTGACCCTTGTTTTGACATAGTTTCGGGATTTATCAAACTTGATCAAGATTTTGTTCTAATTGTCTCAGTTAGTTATTTTCTTCATAAAGTAGACTTATTGGCTGAGATAAACCAATTGGAATCACTTCAAAATTCCTTACCAAACTCAAGTTATGACTTTTCTAATCTAGTTTGATAGTAAGGAATTCATTTCTTAAGAGAAATATAGTGCTAAATGATGATTATGGATTATGGAAATATCTAAGGCATAGAGTACTAGAAAGGAATTTGATAAGGACATGAATATGGAGTTGAATTATGGAGAAAATGATTATGGAAATGACATTAAAAATTAAGGATATGTTGTTTTGAGTATGAGAAATTAGTAATGATTTTGAGGTAGATTAATGGGACTTAAGTTGCATTCATAATTGCATAATGCTTTGAGTATGTATAAATACCAATTATTGTTAATATCTAGGCCACGTAGATCCAACGTCACTCGAGGATCCCGAGGTTACAGGCCGAGACGTATAGGGAGATCATCTCAAAGACTGTGAGTAGACTATAACTATAGTTATCTAGAGTTTCTTTAATTATAATTATAATTTATTTTGCTTGATATTTATTTTACATATTAAAAACATATGTGATATATAAACATATGAATTGATTTTGTTATTAATGTGCATGTATTTTAAGAAATGTTATATCGAGCAAGTTGGATGATTTATAAAATATGATTACACATAGATTTTGACATACATGGTTTTGGCTCTACTTGACTTAATGTATGAGATTATACCCTTGATTGGAATATAGGAGCTGCGTGCTACGCCTTTGTGGTGAGAGCCATCTCCAGAGTCCCAATTCCGTAGTATTAGTTTGGGGTATGGGAGTTGCGTGCTACACTTTTGTGGTGGGAGCCACCTCCAGAGTCCCTATCCCGTTATATTAGCCTTTTGGGGGCACATCATAGCGACACATATGCCTTTGGGGCGTCCTATGGTGATATTGGCCTTTGGGGCCGACTACTAGTATGCCTACATGGATATTACCTGGTTATTACGTGGATGTTCGGATAAATCTTATGCATGACAGTAAATTGGAGCCCAATTATACGAACTTGATTTACTCTACAGATTTTATTCATTGATTTGTTATTATAATACTGTTATATATATTTGAAAACTTCTCTATATATTCAAATTATTCATCATAGTTTTACTATTAATTATTTTGGAAACGTCTATTATGTTTTAAAGGTTATTATCATAATTTCCAAATGTATTAAAAGTTGTCTACTCACTGAGATATTCATATATCTCACCTTTTCATATTTCCCATTTTCAGGTTACAGTTAGGTGTCGGGATTGCTGCCTTCCTCTACTCTCCACTTCTAATAGTATATTGATGTGGTGGGCATCGTACTTAAACTTCTAGAATTCTTGTTCTTTGGATGTCTTTTATCTAGTAAAGTTTTTTGAGATAGGTTTACTTTTAGATAAATTGTATATAATTGAAGTTATGAGATAATTAATCAATATGTATTGACTTGAATATAGATTGATCATGGATAATATTCGAATATGCATGTGTAAATGGGATAAATGGTATTGAGAAATAGTGATTGCTGAGGATATAAACTGAATGTCTTTTGCAGGATAATTATAGTTAAGATAGAAAAGAAACTCTACCGGATTTTAGGTAGATTATTCGGACAGGGTGTTACAAATATATTACAATTACATAGATATATTACAATACATGTAATCAACTATTATGAAAATTGAGTCCTATGGGATTCATAGGGGATTTTCATAATGTTTTAGGGTTAGTTTTGGTTGTTTATGTTATGGGTTTTGGATATTTTTAGTTGGGTCTGGATGCCGTGATTTTTTTGGGTGGGGTTTGCTGTTGTCATTTTCTTGTGTGTTTTACACAACCTTTTAACAAACGTTTTTTTTTTCCTATTTTTGTATACGCTTTATAACTGATATTTGGGCATCTATCTATTATTAAGATTTTTGATTCCTTAAAGATTCAAGGGATATTTTAAATAGGTTAGGGGTAATTTGGTCCTATTATAAAAAATTAATGGTTTATTTTTTTAAAAGATTTTTAGATGTTTAGTTTTTTTATTTTTAAATAATGTATTTAATGGGATTGATCTGCAAGTTGACTAGCGGCTCGATTTAAGATCCGTATCCGATCCGTTCGAGAAAAAATAAAAAAATAATTTTTTTATTATCTTTTTTTAGCTTTTTATTTTATTTTTAAATCATGTATTTAAAGTGGTTGGTCTGCACGTTGACTTGCAGGTCGATTTAGGGTCCGTACTCCACCCGTACGAAAAAAAAAGTTAAACATTTTTTTTATTATTTTAATTTTAAATGATGTATTTAAAGGGATTGATCCGCACGTTGACTAGTGGATCGATTTAGGATCCGTACCCGACCCGTTTGGAAAAAAATAAAAAATACATTTATTTTATTAATTATTTTTTATTTTTAAATGATATATTTAAAAAAGTTGGTCCGCACGTTGACTTGAGGGTCGATTTAGGATCCGTACCAAATCGTCTCGAGAAACAAATTAAAAAATATATGTTTATTAATTATTATTATTTTATTTTAATTTTAATTGACTCATAGGTTAATTTAGGATCCGTACCCGACCCATTCGGAAAAAAATAAAAATTATTTTATTAATTATTTTTGTTTTAATTTTAAATGATGTATTTAAAGGAGTTGGTCTGCACGTTCACTTGTGGTTCGATTTAGGATTCGTGTCCCGACCCACTCGAAAAAAATAAAAAAAATTATTTTATTAATTATTTTTATTTTAATTTTAGATGATGTATTTAAACGGATTGGTCTGCAAGTTAACTCGCGGATTGATTTAGGATCCGTACCCGACCCGCTTGGGAGAAAAAGGAAAAAAATTAAACTTGCTGCTAACCTATATGAGAAAATCAATTTTCCAAAACAATAAAATACAAACCATAATTTATTTTCTTATTTATTATTTTTTACCTCCTATAAATAAAAATATACAATAAAATCTAAACATTTTAAAATAAAAAAAAACATATAAATAACATTTAAAATTGTATTACGTAATTTATAAATAAATAATTTTCATATATTTAATTTTCATAATTAGTAAAATATTGTTATAATTCAAAATTATTATAATTTAAAAATATAAATTTTAAATAATTAATTATTATTTAATAAATTATAATTTATAATTATTTTTTATTATTAATTAAAAAATTTATAAATAAATTTATAAGTACCAGCGGGTACTTTATTCTAGTTATTATAATTATTGAAAACATTAGAATTACATAGATATATTACAATACATAGATATATTACAATTACATATATATATATATTACAATTATATTATATGTAAATTACATAGATATATTACAATACAAATAGATATTTATGTAATATTTATTACAATTACATAGATATATTACAATTACAAACATATATTACAATTACACATTAGATAGATATTACACATTAGAATTACATATATATATATATATATATTACAATTACATAGATACATTAGAATTACATAAATATATTAAAATTACATAGATACATTACAATTACATAGATACATAGTAATATATTACAATTACATAAATATATTAAATTACATATTTATACTACAATTACATAAATATATTACAACTACACAAATTACATAGATATATTACAAATACATATTTATATTACAATTACATAGATATATTAGATATGTTACAACTACATAGATATATTACAATTACATAGATATATTAATATATATTACAATTACATAGATACATTATAATATATTAAAACATTAGAATTACATAGATGTATTATAATTACATAGATATATTACAATTACATATATATCTATGTAATTACAATATATTACATATATCTACGTAATTATAATATGTCTATGTACTTATAATATATTTATGTAATTGTAATACATCTATATAATTCAATTACAAAGATATATTACAATTAAATTATCAAATATTATATCTATGTTACACAAATATACATTACTGTAATATATCTAATGTGTACAAATATATTTGTGTAATATATCTATATAATTGTAATAGATCTATGTAATCGTAATATATTTGTGTAATATATCTATATCTATTTAATTGAAAATGATCCAGAATTTATTAATTCAAAATTTTCTTATATTCCCCAACAAACGTGGCAAAATATAGAAATTTTTATTTATTTGGAAAATTTTCCTAATCATTCTCGTTTTAAAGAAGATATTCCATTATTAATGATAATTGATGATATCCTCCCCAGCAAATCCGGCAGAGAACTCATGAATTATTTTAATTCGGGAATATCTTTATTTTATTTGAAACCATTATCTTTTCAAAACATTTTAAAAAATATGAATATGAACATGTGTGACATAATAAAGATGATATAGCAAAATCTAGATAGTATAATGCAACCTAAATGACAAGGTATAATTTAAATGACATAATATATTCTAAATGGAATGATATAACCTAAGTGGCAAAATATATTCTAAATGAAATGATATGATTTAAATGACATGGCAAATTTAAATGACATAGCATATTTTAAATGACATGGCATATTCTAAATAATATAATCTAGATGACATGGAATATAATCTAAGTGACATGAAATGATATGAAACATAAAATAATGTTATCATGAAATATGCAAGAAAATAAAAATGATAATGCATGAACATAGTAGATGCTAAATGATGTGACAAAAATAAATGACTAAATAAAAAGCATAGGATAGCATGAAATACTCAAAACCATACAACAAACAATATAACACCATAAAATATAAATCAAAATAGTAACAATACCATAGAAATTATCATATCAAAAAATCATATATTATACAATATGCATGAACATGGAAAATGCAATGCATGAAAGTGTATTTTTTCCTTTAAATAAGGAAATCCCTATACCTAAAAAGATATCCGGCTACCTTATGAAAATACATCAAATTAAATTTTCTAAAATCAAAATACTTTGTGATTGGTTTAAAAGCAATTTTGAAAATCTTGGATAATAAAACATCATAGCCGAATTTCCCTTTTAAAAATAGCTCTATTTTCCTAAGTTTGAAAATCCGGACTTGACCACCCTTGACCCGAGCTTTATAAAATCATTTTTAAAGATTAAAATGGCCTAGAAACCAACCTAGGACAGTAGCTAAGGTTCCTAATAAACCCCCTCTAAATGCCTTAGCCAAAACTAACAATTATTTTTCTCTTAAATTCAAATCTGACTCTACTGTCTAGTTTTAAAGCGTGATTTTTTAACCTGTTTTTAAAATTTCAAAAAAATCTAAAACAAATACAGGAGACTCAAAACATGTAAAAAGCTATGTGAAAAAAATTGGCTTAATTTTTTTATTAAAGATAACTTCCCAGAAAAATCGAGAAAGTCAGAACACTCAGTGAAAAACTGTTTTGCCAAAAATCATTTTTAAGCCATTGATAAAATCATTCAAAAATAAAATTAAAAATATTGGAGACTCTTCTATGAACCTAAAAATAGTAGATAAAATTTATAAAGAAATGGACAAGATTTGCCTAAGTAAAAAAAATCACAAAGGTAGAAAAATCAACTTGACAACTCCTTAATTTTCCACAAGTATGCTCAAGTGAACATGACTTTGAGCCATTGATTGGCCTATGTCAAAAATCAAGTGGCATGATATGATATGCATGAACAAACAGCAAGTTAAATGCATGAAATGCATGATTTAAAACCTAAATGACATAGGAAATGCATGGCATAAAAAATATGACCTGGACCTAATATGAACTTGCATGGCAATAAATGCAACCTAGGTCTAAACATGCATGAAATGCATGGCAATGCAAATGAGACCTAGACCTAAAAAATGCATGGAAATAACACAAACGCATAGCATACTAAATCAAAACACACAAAATCATGGCATGGAAATGCAAACCTATCTACTAGCAAGATGGAAATGCACATACATGACACAAAATGAAGGGTAGCCGAATGGTCATAGGCATAAAATGATGATATCCTAGCATGAACATTTACACAAACACATGGTATACTAAATCAAAATACACAAAATCATAGTATGAAAATGCAACTATCAACCAGCAAGATGAAAATGCACATACATGACACAAAATGAAGGGTAGCCGAATGGTCATAGGCATAGAATGATGATATCCTAGCATGGCATTTACACAAACATATGACATACTAAATGCAAGGCTAAAAAAAGAAACATGCTAAACCATGCAAACATGAAGTAAAGGCATGAATATAACTAGACATTTTCACAAACACATAGTATAGTAAAATGTAAATCATGAACAACTCAAACATGTTGAAAATAGAAAATTAAAAATGGTAAACAAGGAAAGTAAACATGAAAACAAAATGATAAAATCAAAAATAGAGGTAAGTAAGTAAGTAAAAAGATTAAAACAAGCTCCATATCTTTGTTATTTGAAAACAATATAGAACATCAAAACATGCTAGATCTCACAAACAACAAGAAATAAAAATCAAACACCAACCATATCAAAAACAGTGACCATTCGGCCAACCTCCAAAAAAAGTAAAAAAAAAAAAAATTCAATATTTTTCAAGAAAGCACAAAAGAGGAGCTTGAAGAGAAAGCTTAAAAACACTTCAAAATCAATATAAAATCACCAAATATCAAATGAAAACAGCAAATTAAGGATGGAAATGCAAAAAAAAAAAAATGCAAGAGTAAGGTGCTTTTAGCTACCTCTAAAAGCTATTTTGCAAGCTTTTTTCTCTTTTTACTTTCTTTACCTTTCAAAACTTTCTATTTTCTTTTGAAAAATGGAGAGTATTCAGCCAAGAAGAAGTGAAAAATGAAAGGCTTCAATTCCCCCCTTGTAGTGGCCGAATGACCTAGGAAGTGTGTAGCATGTTGTAGATTTTTTTAGCCAATTTTGATCCAATGACCTTTAATCCAAGATGCCTTCTATGTAAAATTCTCACTCTTAGATTGAAATAACCAGTCCCTAAAATATGATGTCATGAAGATGATATCATAAATATGACATCATCCAGATCCATCCATTGGTCCATGTGTTACAATTTCAAAGGCTTGATGAAAAAAATAACTACCTTCCTATCCACTCTTGGCCCTTTGATGCAAAATCTCAGAAAAATCAATCTTCATTATGGGCCTGGCTGAATGCCCCTTGGAATTCCAGCCCAAACTCCAATTTTTAAAAGCCCCCTTCGATTTTTTCGATAAAATAACCTTTTTGACCCCCAAACCAAATTAAATAGAAAATAGACTCCAAATCCGAATTTTCTTTTTTCAATACTTCCTAAATAATAAAAAATTGAATTTTGGAAGTTTCATAATTTTTGGAGCCCATTTGCTATTTTTTTCAGATTTATTTCCAAAATTGCCCCTTAATGCACCCAAACTTTTTCCATTTTGTAAACGAGCTTCAAATCCAGATTTTTCTTCACCAATCTCTTCCAAATAATTTAAAAGTGATATCTAGAGATTTTCAGAATTTTCCAAGCTCATTTGCCATTTTTTCGCGATTTATCTTCTTGAATTTCAGCTTAGTGGGCCCGGAATTTGACATTTTGTAAACGAGCTCCGAATCCGAATTTTCTTTCGCCAATCTCTTCCAAATAATTTTAAATTGATATTTGGAAATTTTAAGAATTGTTCGAGCTCTTTTTCTATTTTTTTTCAGGATTTATCTTCTGGAATTTTCAGCTTAGTGGGCCCGAAATTAGACATTTTGCAAACGAGCTCCGATTCCGGAATTTTCTTTGCCAATCTATTCCAAATGATTTAAGATTGAGATTCGAAAGTTTTGGGAGTTTTTGGAGCTCATTTGCTATTTTTTAGAATTTTCCAAGTTTGTCCTTTTGTCTCCAAAGCTCGGTTTTGCTCAGAACAAGTCCGATTTCCAGATTTTCTTTTTCTGTGCCTTTGTTATATATTGAATTGGAGTTAGTCTAAAACCATCCAATTTTTACGATCAAATTCCACTCCGTTTTGATTTTTCCTTTTTTCAGTATCGGGAATTTCCTCGTTTTTTCGTTTTTCCTCCAATCGACTCTTTTCTCGGAATTACTTCAAACTGAGCCTTGGGCTATCCTTGTTTACTCACTCCTCATCAATTAAGGGCCTTAGTTTTACCGAATCTGATCATTTCTACAATTTTCCCCAATTTCACCAAAATCCACCAAAAACCCTAATTCTCGGTTTTCTTTCAAATTGACTTTTCCTTCAATTTTGCCTCCAAATGGCCTCTCCATTACCCGTAGTCATTGCTTATCTTTGATTCGGAACCTCCAATTTTGACCAATTTGATTGTTTAAGCACTTTTCCCCAAATTTTACGAACTAGGATTTTCTTTCTACTGAATCTCCGTAACCCAACTTCCAAACTTCATATCTTTCAATGTAGACCTTGGATTATCAAAATTCTTTCACCATTTTTCAATTGAATTTTGAATCTAGATTTTGAAAGTGGGTTGACTTTTTCAGTAGTTGACTCTTCGGGGTTGACTTTTTCGAGGTTGACATTTTCAAGATTGACTTTATATGCTTGCCTTCTTAAACTAAGTCTCGGAGTACCACCTGCAGGATGAGAAAAGCCTTTTTGCATTTTGAAACATCATTTTAGAAAGAAAACATACCTGATTTAGTGGTCCAGACAAAATTAGGTGTCTACAACAATTACATAAAAATATTACAATTACATGGATATATTAACTGTAATATATTTCTTAAAACATTACAATTACATTAGATATATTTATGTAATTGTAATATATCAAATGTATCAATGAAATTACATAGATTAATGTAAACAATCTAATGTATTAAAATTACAATTACATAGATACATTAATATATTAACGTAATTGTAAAATATCTATGTAATTGTAAAAAAAAAAAAATAACTATGTAATTGTAATATATATATATATGTAATTCTAAAGTTTTCAATAATTGTAATTTGAATATATCGATGTAATTGTTATATATCTATGTATAATACATATTTGCATAGATATATTTGATAATATGTACATTACAATTACATAGATATATTTTTGTAATTGTAATATATGTATGCAATTGTAATATATTTATGTAATTGAAAACATTGCAATTACATAGATATATATCTAATGTGTAGTTGTAATATATTAAAATTACATAGATATATTAAAATTAAGTACATATATTACAATTACATTGATATATTTGTTTAAAGATTTAGATATAATTAATACATTAGAATTACATAGATATATTACAATTACATAGATAAATATATTACATAGATATATTACAATTACAAAAATATATTACAATTACATAGAATATTACAATTACTTAAAACATTATAATTACATAGATATAACTATGTAACTGTAATATATCTATGTAATTATAATATATTTGTCTAATATATCTATGTAATTGTAATATATCTATGTAATTATAATATATCTATATAATTGTAATGTATCTATGTATTATTAGATATATGTATTACATAAATATATTACAATTACATAGATATATTACACAAATACATTTGTACACATTAGATATATTACAATAATGTATATTTGTGTAACATAGATATAATATTTGACAATGTAATTGTAATTGTAATATATCTATGTAATTGAATTACATAGATGTATTACAATTACATATTACAATTATATAGATATTATAATCACGTAGATATATGTAATATATTGTAATTACATAGATATATATATGTAATTTTAATGTAACTATGTAATTGTATATCTATGTAATTGTAATATATTTATATAATTGTAATACATGTATGTAATTCTAATGTTGTAATATATTGTAATGTATCTATGTAATTGTAATATATATTAGTATATCTATGTAATTGCAACATTTCTATGTAATATCTATGTAATTGTAATATATTTATGTTTAATTGTAATGTATCTATGTAATAGTATATATCTATGTAATTGTAATTCTATCTATGTAATTCTAATATATCTATGTAATTCTAATATATCAATGTAATTCTAATATATCTATGTAGTTGTAATATATCTAATATATCTATGTAATTGTAATATAAATATGTATTTGTAATATATCTATGTAATTTGTGTAGTTATATTATATCTATGTAATTGTAATATAAATATGTAATTTTATATATTTATGTAATTGTAATATATCTATATAATTGTAATATAATACTATGTATCTATGTAATTGTAATGTATCTATGTAATTGTAATATATTTATGTAATTTTAATGTATCTATGTAATTTTAATATATCTATGTAATTGTAATATACATATATATGTAATTCTAATGTGTAATATTTATCTAATGTGTAATTGTAATATCTATGTAATTGTAATATATCTATGTAATTCTAATGTTTTCAATAATTGTAATAATTACATGTATGGTAATATATCTATGTAATTGTAATATATATGTATAATTGTAATATATCTATGTATGTACTATATCTATGTAATTCTAATGTTTTCAGTAATTATAATATATATATGTAATTGTAGTATATTTATGTTATATATCTATGTAATTCTAATGTTTTCAATAATTGTAATATATCTATATAATTGTAATATATCTGTAACACACTGTCCGGATAATCTACCTAAAATCCGGCAGAGTTTCCTTTCTATCTCAACGATAATCCTCCTGCAAATAACACTCAATTCATATCCTCAACCAGCAATATTCCTCAATACTATTATCACATATATCCATATATATTCAAAAAAAAATTCCATGATCAATTTATGCTCAAATCAAAACATATTGATCTATTGTCTCATATCTTCAAATATATACAATATATCCAAAAGTAAACCTATCTCAGCAAGGTTTACTAGATAAAAACATCAAAAGATCAAGACTTCAATAAATTTTTACTATGATGCCCACCACGTCACAATACTATTTGAAGCAGAGAATAGAGGAAGGTTGCAATCCCAACACCTAACTATCACCTGAAAATGAGAATATGAAATGGTGAGATATATGAATATCTCAGTGAGTAAACAACTTTTAAAACATTTGAAAACTATGATTATAATCCTTTAAAACATAATAGACATTTTCAAAATAAATAATAATAAAATCATAATGAGTAATTCAAAGACGTAGCAAAGTTTTCAAATGTATAACAATATTATAATATTAAATCAATGAATAAAATCTGTAAAGTAAATCAAGTTTCGTATAATTGGGCTCCAACTTTCTGTCCTGCATAAGAGTACATCCATGAAATAACCAAGCAATATCCATGTAGGCATACTAGTAGCCGGCCCCAAAGGCCAATACCACCATAGGACGCCTCAAAGACATATGTGTCACTATGATGTGCCCCCAAAAGGCAAATATAATGGGATAGGGACTCTGGAGGTGGCTCCCACCACAAAGGCGTAGCACGCAGCTCCCATACCCAGTATAATATCACGGAATAGGGACTCTGGAGGTGGCTCCCGCCACAAAGGCGTAGCACGCAGCTCCCGTATTCCGGTCTAATATCACGGAATGGGGACTCTGGAGGTGGCTCCGCCACAAAGGCGTAGCACGCAGCTCTCGTATTCCAGTCAAGGAAATAATCTCATACATTAAGTCAGGTGGAGCCAAAACCATGTACGTCAAATTCTATGTAAAATCATATTTCATAAAATCAACCAACTTACTCGATATAATATTTCTTGAAATAAAACTACTTTAATAACAAATCAATTCATATGATTAAATATCGTATATACCTTTAATAAGTAAAATAAATATATATGCTAAAAAATATATATATAATTATAATTAAAGAAATTTCAAATAACTATAGTTGTCGTCTACTCACAATCCTTGAGATGATCTCACTGTACACCTCGACCTGAAACTTCGGGATCCATCGGTGACGTCGGATCTACGTGGCCTAGAGATTAACAATAATTAGTATCTATACATGCTCAAAGCATTACACAATTTTGAATGCAACTTAAGTCTCATAATCTTCCCTCAAGGTCAATACTAATTCCTCATACTCAAAACAACATATCCCAAATTTTTAATATCATTCCCATAATCATTTTCTCCAAATATTCAACTCCATATTCATGTCCTTATCAAATTCCTTTCTAGTATTCCATGCCTTAGAGATTTTCATAATCCATAACCATCAATAGTACTATAATAATCTTAAGCAATAAATTCCTTAATATCAAGTTAGATTAGAAAATCATAACTTGAGTTTGGCACCAATAAGTCTAATTTATGAAGAAAATAACTAACTTATACAATTAGAACAAGATTTTGATCAAATTTGATAAAACCCGAAACTATGCTGAAACAGGGATCAACACAGAACAGCCAACTTCACCGAATTTTATCTTTTTAACCGCTGATCGGTTTTGGGTGATTCAAAAACCAAAATTCTCATATTGAAGTCTAGTTTCTAGGAAAAATATCAAAAAAATATAAACCCAACTGTGCCGAACCCAGAAAATCCGAACAGTAAGCATGCTCAGGTTCCCCTGTTTTGCTTTTTCTTCCTATTTTCTTGTTCATGCTTTCAAATCCTTTTAATTCTTACCAAGTTGAGTAAAATTCATACTTAATAGATGGATTTCAGACCTTAACATGTTTATGGAGCAAAGATCTTAGCATGCTTAAGTAGAATATCTAAAGAAAATGAAGAATTTATCAAGAAACTAACCTTGGATGTAATTGTTGTTGAGATTATGGTGGAATACTTGAAGAGAAATTTGAGAGAGAGAGAGGATGGGAGTGGCCGGCTGCCACTTGAAGAAGAGAAGCAGAATTCTAGTGTTTTCGGGAGAGAAAGATGAAGATAAGTGATATTTTGTTTTGTTTTTGGGATAATTGCATATTAGTCCCTCAACTTTTTATAAATAACCATTTAGCCCCTAAACTTTTTTAATATGTTCATTTTGATCCTTTCTTCTTTTATTTCCTTCACTTATAACTTCTTACAAATTTCCAAGTTTGTCCTTAAAAAATTTCGGGATTTAACTTTAAATGATTATACGTAACCTCGGTTGTTACAATATCTATGTAGTTGTAATATATCTATGTAATTATTGTTGGTGTAAGCCCTGCATGCCAATCTAGTTGGGCTTGTAAGACAGTACTTATATATTCATGTATTGCACATTATAGTTTATTAATTATAATTGAGGTATTTCTTTATCCATAAGTATTGTTATAATTGTTATAAATGACTTGTGAAGATAAAGCCCATGAGACACAATGGCATTGCAAAGGACTTGTAAGGTGTTACAATTATGAGGATCCTTATGCATTAATGCCGTGTTTCTAAACTGCTCCTGGTCATTGTATTGTTAAGACAGGGCATTGACAATGCTCAAAGACTGGCATATGTTAAGCCTTCATGCACTTGATGCATGCAACTGATCTCATAGGTTGAAAGTATAGAGATACTTGGGGATAACATATGGATGCTTGTTAGTTGAACAAGTTCACTGAACATGACCCGCTATGAGAGTTACATTTGGTATTTCACTCAAGTGTCTATGGTAAATACTCTCATGTGTCAATAGTGTAAGTAATCCTTTGACTTGTGACACCAGGTCATCTTGTATGTGAACTGTCATACTTAGATTTCATCACGAACGGGTCTCAATCACAAGGATGCTTAAAGTACGGTGTTATTGGGTATGACATGAAGCATACGAAGATGAATGAGTGGTCTAGAGAGGATTCATCACCTCAAGTGATTAAGGGGACATATCTCACATGTATCTGGCTTATATTAACTTATGGAAGTCCTTGGCCAAGGCAATACTTAAGGAGTTAATATTAAAGCTGCAGATCTAATATGGAATGAGTTAAGAGTAGACACTGAACCATGCTCTTTCCTATCCCGGGATATTTGATGAAAGGATCGAATTACACAGACATATTGTACACGAAAGGCTAGTCGAAGCTTGATGACTCTCTTGGCATTTGGGTGGTCATGATGCATTGCTAGATGCCGCTTATGATCTATAAATATAAAGAGGAAATTCTTAATTGAATTTATTATATTTATTGCCAACATGTTAAAGGTATAATGGGTCACACACAATAGGTGATTAATGAAATTAAAATGAGATTGGGCCAGATTAAATATTCATTAAGTGTTGTGGGCTTATTGTGAATATTTAATAATATGTTTAAGGGCTTTAGTGAAATTAGTCCAATATTTGGCATGCACTAAACCTAGTAATATATATGCGCCACTTATGTTGTTGTCGCCCCTAAGGAACCCAAATAGAAACCCTGCAAGTTGGCACCTCACTCCTCCTAAGAGTGAATCGGCCGAACAGCATTGGCAAAGGAGAATTCGATTTTTCTAGTTTTCTTTTGGCAATCCAAGATAGAGGAGGAATGTTTCTCACAACCTAGACTACTAGCATCGTCTTGGCAAAACATAATCTTAACCTTGTGAAGGCTTTCAGATCACCTGTGTGGATTACTGTTAGAGGTCGAACAATTGGACGGCTTTGGTTTTCGACAAGCGAGCATTGTGTACAAGAACAAGAACATCAAGAATCTATGATGTGGTTTCGACAATATCCATTACAGAGGTATGAGATTTTTATTGTTATCTATTCTTGACAGCCTAATCGTTTTGAATTCATAGGCAGATCCATGGAGGGATTCGGTATCTCTATGTTTTATTTTAATTCTGCTATGTTGTATGTTTAACTGTTGATTAAATTATACATTATCTCTGTTTGAGCATGAGCTGAATCCCAACAATTATAATATATCATTGTAATTCTAATGTTTTAAGTAATTTTAAATTACATAAATATATATTACAATTATAATTCTAATATGTTATAATATAACATATGCATTATATATATGTGTAATTGTAATATATTTATGTAATTGTAATATCTAAAAATATATCTATGTAATTGTAATATATTTATTTAATTGTATTATATCTATGAAATTGTAATATATTACACAAATATATCTATGCAATTGTAATGTATCTATGTAATTGTAATATATTTGTGTAGTTGTAATATATCTATGTAATTATAATTATTACTTAATATAGCTATGAAATTGTAATATATTTGTGTAGTTGTAATATATTTTTGAAATTGTAATTGTAATTTTAATGTTTTCTGTAATTGTAATATATCTATGTAATTGTAATGTATACATTACCAAATATATTTGTGTAATTACATAGATATATTACAATTACACATTAGATATATAGCAATACATGTAATATCTAATGTTTTCAGTAACCGTAATATATTTTTGTAACTGTAATATATCTATGTAATTGTAATATAATTTTGTAATTGTAATATATCTATGTAATACTAATGTTTTAAGTAATTGTAATTTATCTATGTATTTGTAATATATCTATGTAATTCTAATGTTGTATGCAATTGTAATGTATCTATGTATTTGTAATATATCTATGTAATTGTATATATAATTATGTAAATGTAATATATATCTATATATGTAATTGTAATATATCTATGTAATTGTAAAATATCAGTTGTAATGTATCTATGTAATTGTAATATATATATGTTTATTCTAAAGAATTTATGTAATAGATTAAAATTATATGTATTGTTATATATCTAATATGTAAATATAATATATCTATGTAATTTAAATATATTTGTGTAATTATAATATATCTATGTAATTGTATACCTATGTAACTGTAACATATCTATGTAATTGTAATTGATTGTAATTACATTATATCTATGTAATTGTAATATCTATGTGTAGTTGTAATATATCTATGTAATTGTAATTTATCTTATGTAACTGTAATACATATATGTTGTATTACAATTATATAGATATATTACAATCATATATATATTACAATTACAAAGATATATTACATAATAGATATATTATAATTACATAAATATACTACAATATAAGACATAGATATTTTACAATTACATAGATACATTAGAATTATATAGATATATTACAATTACAGAGATACATTACAATTACTTAAAACATTACAATAATTGTAAATATATTACAGAGATATATTACAATTATTATTGTAATATTAAAATTTCTAAAAATATTACAATTACTTAGATATATTACATATTATAAATACATAGATACATTACAATTACAAAGATATATTGCATTACATAGATATATTACAATTACATAGATATATTAGAATTACATAGATATGTATAGATATATTACAATTACAAAGGGACATTACAATTACATAGATACATTACAATTACACATTAGATATATTACAATACATGTAATTGTAATCTATGTAATTGTAATATATCTATGTAATTGTAACATAAATATATTACAGTTACATAGATAAATATATTACAATACATACATACATTACAATTACACATTAGATATATTATAGTTACATAGATATATTACAACTACACAAATATATTTTTGTAATTGTAATAGATATATTACAATTACATAAATATATTAGAATTACATATTATATTATATTAGTTAGCTACATTATAATTACAATTACACTTACATATTTACATAGATATATAACAATACATAGATATATTACATAGATACATTAGAATTACATAGATATAGTACAATTACATAAATATAGTAATTGTAATATATCTATGTAATTCTAATGTTTTAAGTAATTTTAATATATTTATTTAATTGTAATATATCTATGTAATTCTAATGTTTTCAATTACATAGATATATTACAATCACATTACAACTACACAAATATATTACAATTACATATATATTTTAAAAATACATAGATATATTACAATTACCAAGGTAATATCGTAATATTTACAATTATATAGATATATTACACAATATAATATATTATTACATAGATATATTACAGTTACATAGATATATTACAATTACATATATATATATATTACATTTACAATAGATATATGTAATTGCAATATATCTAATATATATGTAATTGTAATATATCTAATAATTACATAAATATATTACACTTACTGAAAACATTAGAATTACAATCTAATAATTACATAACTATTACAATTACATAGATATATTACAACTACATAGATATATTACAATTACATATAACAATTACATAAATATATTACAATTACATAGATGTATTAGAATTACATAAATATATTACAATTACAAAGATATATTAGAAAAATATATTACATATTTACACAAATATATTACAATTACATAGATATATTACAATTATATAAATATATTACAATTACATATTTATATTAGAATTACATAGATATATTACAATTACATGATACATTACAATTACATAGATATATATTTATATATATATACATTACAATAAATATATATATCTATATAATATCTAATATAATGTAATATATTATATATCTATGTAATTCTAATGTATCTATGTACTTAAAACATATTTAATTTACAATATATCTATGTAATTGTAATATATTAATGTAATTGTAATATAAATATGTAATTGTAATTTATCTATGTAATTGTAATATATCTATTTTATTGTAATATCTATTGTTTTGTAATATAAATATGTAATTGTAAAATATATATATAATTATAATATATCTATGTAACTGTAATATATCTATTTTATAATATATTTGTAACTGTAATATATCTATGTAATTATAATATATTTGTCTAATATATCAATGCAATTGTAATATATCTGTGTAATTGTAATATATTTATGTAATTATAACATATCTATGTAATTGTAATGTATCTATGTATATATTAGGTTTATGTATTAGATAAATATATTACAATTACATAAATATAATACAATTAATATATTACAATTACATATTTATATATATTACAATTATACAAATATATTACAATTACATACATATATTACACAAATATATTTGTACACATTAGATATATTACAGTAATGTATATTTGTGTAACATAGATATAATATTTGATAATGTAATTGTAATTGTAATATATCTATGTAATTGAATTACATAGATGTATTACAATTACATAAACATATTACAATTACATAGGTATATTATAATCATGTCAATATATGTAATATATTGTAATTACATAGATATATATATATATGTAATTGTAATTGTAATGTAACTATGTAATTGTATATCTATGTAATTGTAATATATTTATATAATTGTAATATATCTATATAATTAAATTATATAGATATATTACAATTACAATTACATTATCAAATATTATATCTATGTTACACAAATATACATTACTGTAATATATCTAATTTGTACAAATATATTTGTGTAATATATCTATATAATTGTAATATATTTGTGTAATTATAATATATCTATGTAATTCTACTATATATAAATATGTAATTGTAATATATTAATTGTAATGTATCTATGTAATTGTAATATATCTATTTAATTGTATTATATCTACGAAATTGTAATATATTACACAAATATATCTATGCAATTGTAATGTATCTATATAATTGCAATATATTTGTGTAGTTGTAATATCTATGTAATTGTAATATATTACTTAATATAGCTATGTAATTGTAATATATTTGTGTAGTTGTAATATATTTTTGAAATTGTAATTTTAATATTTTCTATAATTGTAATATATCTATGTAATTGTAATGTATACATTACCAAATATATTTGTATAATTACACAGATATACTACAATTACACATTAGATATATAACAAGACTTGTAATATCTAATGTTTTCAATAACTGTGATATATTTTTGTAACTGTAATATATATATATATGTAATTGTAATATATTTTTGTAATTGTAATATATCTATGTAATTCGAATGATTTAAGTAATTGTAATATATCTATGTAATTCTAATGTTTTAAGTAATTGTAATATATCTATGTAATTCTAATCTTTTATGCAATTGTAATGTATCTATGCAATTGTAATATATCTATGTAATTGTAATATATTACAATTACATTAGATGTATTACACATATAGAAAACAATAGATAAATTACAATTACATAGATATATTACAATTACTTAGATATATTACAGTTACATAGATATATTACAATTGCATAGATATCGAATATATCTATGTAATTGTAATATATCTATGTACTTGTAATATACATGGTAATATATCTATATAGTAATGTAATTGTAAAATTATTTGTGTAATAATATATCTATATAATTGTAATATATCTATGTAATTGTAATATATCTATGAAATACATATATTTTATTATTATATAATTAGATAGATATATTACAATTACATAGATATATTACATAGATATATCTAGTAATATATTACAATTACATAGATATATTACAAACATAAATATATTACAATTATAAATATATATTACAATTACATAGATATATTTATGTAGTATATGTTGCATATCAATGTATTATTTTGGGTGTATATATATGAAATACGTATTCTAATACGTAGGTTGTCGTAACTACATACACGGTGTATAATTACATATACAATTGATATCAAAACTGAATGTGAAATTGGTGTGATTAATTGTGACTGTCAGGTCTGCTTTTTGGTTGTTTTTTTTCAAAATTAGTCATGCTAGTTCGGTGCTTGAACGAACCGATTCGTCTCTTAAGATATGTCTGTTCTAACCAAACAGACTCTCCCAACTGGTGTACCCTTTTCGAACAGAAATCTGTCCCTCTATATATTCAAACTTTTAGAGTCTGTTTTACATACACAAATTTACTGCATAATATTTTTCTGTTGAGAGAGAGTCTAGCATTTTTCGATTCGCTGTGTTGCTTCGAGTGTGCCCTCTAGAGCAACGTTATCGAGGAGGCCTGGGAGACGATTTGCATCATTCTACAAGCACCTTAGAGGCAGGCAAAATTCGTCTTAAGGTCAGAGGTGAAACCTTGACTCGATATTGATTTTTTCAAATCAATTTCTGTAAGTGTCTTTATATTCTTTTCATAATATAGTATATAGCAAATATTTTCCCAACAGTATATTGTATAGATATGTTACAATTACATATATATTACATATATATATTACAATTACATAGATATATTACAATTACATGTAATTTATATTTATATTAATTGTAATATAGATATATATATATATATATATATATTTTTGTAATTGTAATATATCTATGTAACTGTAATATATCTACGTAATTGTAATATATTTGTGAAGTTGTAATATATCTATGTAATTGTAATATATCTATGTAACTGTAATGTATCTATGTAATTGTAATATATTTATGTAGTTGTAATATATTTATGTAATTGTCATATATCTATGTAATATATATCTATGTATCTATATAATTGTAATATATCTACAGAATTATTTGTATAATTTTAATATATCAATGTAACCGGAATATATCTAGGTAATTGTAATATATTTGTGTAGTTGTAATATATCTATGTAATTGTAATATATTTATCTAATTGTAATATATCTATGTAATCGTAATATATCTATGTAATTCTAATATTTCAAGTAATTGTAATATATCTATTTATTGTAATATATTCTGTGTAATCTCTTTGAAATTGTAATGTATACATTACAATTACATAGATACATTAGAATTACATGTATTGAGATATCTATGTAATTGTAATATCTAATAATATATCTATGTAATTCTAATTCTAATGTAAATATATTATTACAATATTACAATTACACATTAGATATAGAACAATAAAAATACATAGATACATTACAATTACATAGATATATTACAATGACATAGACACATTACAATTACACATTAGATATATTACAATACATGTAATATCTATTGTTTTCAGTAATATATTACAATAATTATTGTAATTGTAATATATCTATGTAATTATTGTCATATATTACTGAAAACAATAGATATTACATGTATTATAATATATCTAATGTGTAATTGTAATGTATCTATGTAATTGTATTATATCTATATAATTGTAATCTATGTAATTGTATTGTTATATATCTAATGTGTAATTGTAATATATTAATAATATATTTACTTTAGATAGATATAATACAATTACATAGATATATTACAGTTACATAGATATATTACAATCAATTACATAGATATATTACAATTATTGAAAATATTAAAATTACATAGATATATTACAATTACATAGATATATTACAACAACACAAATATATTACAATTATATAGATATGTTTATATAGATATATTACAACTACTTAAAACATTAGAATATATTACAATTTTACAATACATAGATATATAACAATTATATAGATATATTTATTACAATTACTTAGATATATTACAATTACAAAAATATATTACAATTATATAGATTTATTACAATTACATAGATACATTACAATTATTCTAATGTATTACAACAACACAAATATATTACAATTATATAGATATATTACATTAGAATTACATATTTATATTACAATTACATAATATCTATGTAATGTATATATTCTAATGTATTACAACTACACAAATATATTACAATTACATATATATATCTATCTATGTAATTGTAATATAAATATGTAATATATCTATATAATTGTAATATATTAAAATTACATAGATATATTAAATAGATATTACAGAGATATATTGTAATATATATGTAATTCTAATGTGTTGTAATTACATAGATATATTTATTACAATTACATAGATACAATTGTAATATGTTTGAATTACATAGAATTACATAGATATATTAAAATTACATATATATATATTACACTTACTGAAAACATTATATATTACATGTATTGATGTAGTATGTAACAAGATCTTTTAATTAATCTAGATACTTTACAAAGTAGGCAATGAAAAGTTGTATATAATTGTAGTATATCTATGTAATTGTAATACATCTATGTAATTGTAATAAAAATATCTATGTAACTGTAACATATCTATGTAATTCTAATATTTTCAATAATTGTAATTGTAATATATTTATGTATAATACATAGTTAGATAGATATATTTGATAATGTATACATTAAAATTACATAGATATATTTTTGTAATTGTAATATATTTATGTAATTGAAAACATTAGATTTAAATAAATATATTACAATTACATAGATATATATCTAATCAGTAATTGTAATATATTACAATTACATAGATATATTTGTTTAAAGATTTATATATAATTAATACATTAGAATTACATAGATATATTACAATTACATAGATATCTTATAATTACATAGATAAATATAATACATAGATATATTACAATTACATAAATATATTAAATTTACTTAAAACATTAGAATTATATATATATAAATATGTAATTGTAATTGTAATATATTTATGTAATTCTAATGTATCTATCTAATACATAAATATATTACAATTTAATATCCATTGTAATGTGTAATATATCTACATAGATATATTACAATTACATAGATATATTAGAATTACATAATATATTACAATATAATATAATTATAATTACATAGATATATTATAATTACACAAATTTATTACAATTACATAGATATATTACAATTACACAAATATATTGCAATTACATAGATATATTACAACTACATAAATATATTACAATTACATAGATACATTATCATTACAAGAAATATATCTATGTAATATAAATTGTTATATATTACAATTACATAGATAAACAATATATATGTAAATATAATATATCTATGTAATTCTAATGTTTTCAGTAATTGTAATATATTTATGTAATTGTAATATATCTATGTAATTGTAATATGTTTAAGTAATTGTAATGTATCTATGTAATTGTAATATATTTGTGTATCTATTGTAATATATCTATGTAAATTGTAATAGATATTTGTGTATTGTAATATATTACAATTATATAAATATATTACACATTACAATAGATACACAAATATATTACAATTACATGTAATATGTTACAACTACATAGATACATTATAATTACATATTAGATATATTACAATTACATAGATATATATTACAATTACATAAATATATAACAATTAATAATGTATCTATGTAATATTACACATATATATTACATAAATATATTTATTATAATTACACATTAGATATATAACTATACATGACAATTACATAGATATATTAAAGTTACATATATATATTACAGTTACATAGATATATTACAATTACATAAATATATTAAACAGATATATTACAATTACATCGGTATATTACAATTATTGAAAACATTGTGTAATTCTAATATATTACAATTACATAGATATATTACAGTTACGTAGATAAATTAGAATTACTTAAAACGTTAGAATTACATAGATATATTACAATTACATATATACATTAGAATTACATAGATATATTACAATTACATAAATACATAACAATTACATAGATACATTTCAATTACATAGATATATTACAATTACATAAATATATTACAATTATATAGATACATTACAACTATATATCTAATGTTTTCAATAACATAGATACATTACAATTACACATTAGATATTAGATATATTTCAATACATGTAATATCTAATGTTTTCAAATTATATAGATATATTACAATTACATAGATATATTGGATATATATTACAATTACATAGATATATTACAGTTACATAGATATATTACAATTACATAGATATATTACAATTACATAAATATATTACAATTATTGAAAACATTAAAATTAAATAGATATATTACAATTACTGAAAACATTAGAATTACATATCTATTGTAATATATTACAATTACATGTATATTACAATTACAACTACATAGATAGATTACAATGTATTACACAAATATATTACAATTACTTAAAACATTAAAATTACATAGATATATTACAATTACACATTAGATATATAACAATACATGTATTATCTATTTGAATTACATAGATATATTACAATTATTACAATTACATAGATACATTAGAATTACATAGATATATTACAATTACACAAATATATTACAATTACATATTTATATTACAATTACATAGATATATTACAACTATATAATTTATTACAATGTAATATATTACATAGATACACAAATATCTATGTAATTGTAATATTTTCTGTAATTGTAATATATCTATGTAATTGTAATGTATCTATGCAATTGTAATATATTTATGTAATTACATAAATGTATTAGAATTACATAGATATATTACACTTACTGAAAACATTAAATTACATAGATATATTACAATTACATAGGTACATTACAATTACAATTACAATTACATAGATATATTACAATTACACAAATATATTACAATTACATAGATATATTACACTTGCATAGATATTTATTATCTATGTATATATTACACATTAAAACATATATTACAATTACATAGATATCGATATTACAACTACATAGATATATTGGAATTACATAGATATATTATTAGATATTAAAATTACAATTACAGTTTTGTCTTTTAATTAATTATATTTATATTGCAATTACACATATATATTACAATTACATAGATATATTACAATTACATAGATACATTACAATTACAACATATTTATATTACAATTACTTAAATATAGGATAATACATTTGTAATATATATCTTTGTAATTCTAATGTAATATATCTATGTAATTGTATTATATTACATAGATATACTACATTAGATATATTACAATTACATAGATATATTACAAAGATATATTACAATTGTAATGTATCTATGTAATTCTAATGTATCTATGTAATTGTAATATATCTATGTAATTGTAATGTTTTCAATAATTGTAATATATCTATGTAATTATAAAAAATATTTATACTACAATATATCAATAATGTAATATATTACATATATATATATATATTCATTACAATTACATGTATTAGATATATCTGTTTAATTCTAATGTTTTCAGTAATTGTAATATATCTATGTAATTGTAATATATTTATGTAATTGTAATATATCTATGTAATTAATTACACTATCTATGTATATTTGTAATATATCGATGTAATTGTAATACATCTATGTAATATGTATGTAATTATAATATATCTATGAAATTGTAATTTTTTTTTTTTTGCTAAGCCAAATGAATTTTATTAATAAGATTCCAACGATAATAAAGCACAAGACAAGCAATAACAAGAAGCTGACAAATATTTCTGTTACAAACAGATAAACATAACTTCTAAAAACACATACCAAGCAAACAAAAAACACCTTAAAACTTATTCAAAAACTCCCTATAAATGTAGACATCATGTGACCTACTAAGAAATCCAGACTCCACCAAATAATAATGAAAGGAGTAAATTAAGGAACATAGCAAGCATTGCTTCAAAGAAGACAAAAACCATTCCTTATTTGCCACCAGAATATCAAACAGATCTTGACCACTAAATGACCAACTCCACCAAGTACCCAAATTACCATGACCAGTTACTTGATAAAGCACTCTAAAAAAAAAAATCCACCTAAAAACAGCATGTGTATCTATGTAATATATCTATGTAATTGTAATATATCTATATAATATGTAATATATCTATATAATATAAATATGTAATTGTAATGTATCTATGTAGTTGTAATATATCTATGTAATTGTAATAATACATAGATATTTTATTAGATATTATAATTGTCGCAACCTAAAAAATAACAAGTTTCATCGCGAGACTTTATTTCGTTAAGCATGACATTGGAAAACAGAGGAAAAGTCAACTTAATTCCTCTTGAAATAAAATGAGGGTTTGAAAACAACCTCGAAAAAAGACATGGAGTCGCCACCAATCTTTTTTGGCTAGGAGTGATCAGCCACCTATTAAAACCGGTTTTGTAAAATATTTTAAAATTGTTTAAAACATTTTTAAAACCAATTTCAAGTCTGCGTTTTAAACCAGAGAAAATCAAAGAAAGCGGGTTCGGGACTCGGTTACGTGCGAGGAAGGATTAGCACTCCCACAACGCTCGTATAAAATGGTACCTTATTAATCGTGTGCTATCTCAAGTCTCGATAAAAAGTCGGTTTTAAAGTTGGTATTTCAAATTAATTCCCAATTTAAAGAAAAATAATTCCATTTTTAATTGAAAATGATCCGGAATTTATTAATTCAAAATTTTCCTATATTCCCCAACAAACGTGGCAAAATATAGAAATTTTTATTTATTTGGAAAATTTTTCAAATTCATTCTCGTTTTAAAGAAGATATTCCGTTATTAATGATAATTGAAGATATCCTCCCCAGCAAACCCGGCAGAGAACTCATGAATTATTTTAATTCGAATAACTTTATTTTATTTGAAACCATTATCTTTTCAAAACATTTTAAAAAATATGAATATGAACATGTGTGACATAATAAAGATGATATAGCAAAATCTAGATAATATAATTCAACCTAAATGACAAGGTATAATTTAAATGACATAATATATTCTAAATGGAATGATATAATCAAAGTGGCATAATATATTCTAAATGAAATGATATGATATGATTTAAATGACATGGCAAATTTAAATGACATAGCATATTTTAAATGACATGGCATATTCTAAATAATATAATCTAGATGACATGGAATATAATCTAAGTGACATGAAATGATATGAAACATAAAATAATGTTATCATGAAATATGCATGAAAATAAAAATGATAATGCATGAACATATTAGATGCTAAATGATGTGACAAAAATAAATGACTAAATAAAAAGCATAGGATATCATGAAATATTCAAAACCATACAACAAACAATATAACACCATAAAATATAAATCAAAATAATAACAATACCATAGAAATTATCATATCAAAAAATCATATATTATACAATATGCATGAACATGGAAAATGCAATGCATGAAAGTGTATTTTTTTCCTTTAAATAAGGAAATCCCTATACCTAAAAAGATATCCGGCAACCTTAGGAAAATACATCAAATTAAATTTTCTAA
The DNA here is from genome assembly GCA_030761205.1 of Fremontodendron californicum. Taxonomy (NCBI): domain Eukaryota; kingdom Viridiplantae; phylum Streptophyta; class Magnoliopsida; order Malvales; family Malvaceae; genus Fremontodendron; species Fremontodendron californicum. The sequence goes on from JAULJL010000041.1 coordinate 41,474, forward strand.
ATTCAAAATACTTTGTGATTGGTTTAAAAACAATTTTGAAAATCTTGGATAATAAAACATCATAGCCGAATTTCCCTTTTAAAAATAGCTCTATTTTCCTAAGTTTGAAAATCCGGACTTGACCACCCTTGACCCGAGCTTTATAAAATCATTTTTAAAGATTAAAATGGCCTAGAAACCAACCTAGGACAGTAGCTAAGGTTCCTAATCAACCCCCTCTAAATGCCTTAGCCAAAACTAACAATTATTTTTCTCTTGAATTCAAATCTGACTCTACTGTCCAATTTTAAAGCGTGCTTTTTTAACCTATTTTTAAATTTCAAAAAAATCTAAAACAAAATACAGGAGACTCAGAACATGTAAAAATCTATGGGAAAAAATTGGCTTAATTTTTTTATTAAGGATAACTTCCTAGAAAAATCGAGAAAGTCAAAACAGTGGGTGAAAAACTGTTTTGCCAAAAATCATTTTTAAGCCATTGAAAAAGTTATTCAAAAATCAAAGTAAAAATATTGGAGACTCTTCTATGAACCTACAAACAGTAGATAAAATTTCTAAAGAAATGGACAAGATTTGCCTAAGTAAATAAAAATCACAAAAGTAGAAAAATCAACTTGACAACTCCTTAATTTTCCACAAGTATGCTCAAGTGAGTATGACTTTGAGCCATTGATTGGCCTAAGTCAAAAATCAAGTGGCATGATATGATATGCATGAACAAACAGCAAATTAAATGCACGAAATGCATTATTTAAAACCTAAAAGACATAGGAAATGCATGGCATAAAGAATATGACCTAGACCTAACATGAACTTGCATGGCAATAAATGCAACCTAGGTCTAAACATGCATGAAATGCATGGCAATGCAAATGAGACCTAGACCTAAAAAATGCATGGCAATAACACAAACACATAGCATACTAAATCAAAATACACAAAATCATGGCATGGAAATGCAAACCTATCTACTAGCAAGATGAAAATGCACATACATGACACAAAATGAAGGGTAACCGAATGGTCATAGGCATAAAATGATGATATCCTAGCATGAACATTTACACAAACACATGGTATACTAAATCAAAATACACAAAATCATAGTATGAAAATGCAAACCTATCAACTAGCAAGATGAAAATGCACATACATGACACAAAATGAATGGTAGCAAAATGGTCATAGGTATAGAATGATGATGGCATTTATACAAACATATGACATACTAAATGCAAGGCTAAAAAAAGAAACATGCTAAACCATGCAAACATGAAGTAAAGGCATGAATATAACTAGACATTTTCACAAACACATATTATAGTAAAATGCAAATCATGAACAACTCAAACATGTTGAAAACAGAAAATTAAAAATGGTAAACAAGGAAAGTAAACATGAAAACAAAATGATAAAATCAAAAATAGAGGTAAGTAAGTAAAAAAAAAAATTAAAACAAGCTCCATATCTTTGTTATTTGAAAACAATATAGAATATAAAAACATGCTAGACCTCACAAACAAAATGAAATAAAATCAAACACCAACCATATCAAAAACAGTGACCATTCGGCCAACCTCCAAAAAAAGTAAAAAAAATGTTTTTTTCAATACTTTTCAAGAAAGAACAAAAGAGGAACTTGAAGAGAAAGCTTAAAAACACTTATTTCAAAAATCAAAATCAATAGAAAATCACCAAATATCAAATGAAAACAGAAAATTAAGGATGAAAATGCAAAAAAAAAAAAAAATGCAAGAGTAAGGTGCTTTTAGCTACCTCTAAAAGCTATTTTGCAAGCTTTTTTCTCTTCTTACTTTCTTTACCTTTCAAAACTTTCTATTTTCTTTCAAAAATAGAGAGTATTCAGCCAAGAAGAAGTGAAAAATGAAAGGCTCCCCTTCCCCCCTTGTAGTGGCCGAATGGCCTAGGAAATGTGTAGAATGTTGTAGATTTTTTTAGCCAATTTTGATCCAATGACCTTTAATCCAAGATGCCTTCTATGTAAAATTCCCACTCTTAGATTGGAATAATCAGTCCCTAAAATATGATGTCATAAATATGACATCATCCCACTCCATCCATTGGTCCATGTGTTACAATTTCAAAGGCTTGATCAAAAACATAACTACCTTCCTATCCACTCTTGGCCCTTTGATGCAAAATCTCAGAAAAATCAATCTTAATTATGGGCTTGGCTGAGTGCCCCTTGGAATTCCATCCCAAACTCCAATTTTTAAAAGCCCCCTTCGGTTTTTTCGATAAAATGACTTTTTTGACCCCCAAACCAAATTAAATAGAAAACAAACTCCAAATCTGAATTTTCTTTTTTCAATACTTCCTAAACAATAAAAAATTTAATTCTGGAAGTTTCATAATTTTTGGAGCCCATTTGCTATTTTTTTCAGATTTATTTCCAAAATTGCCCCTTAATGCGCCCAAACTTTTTCCATTTTGTAAACGAGCTTCAAATCCTGATTTTTCTTCACCAATCTCTTTCAAATAATTTAAAAGTGATATCTAGAAATTTTCAAAATTTTCCAAGCCCATTTGCCATTTTTTCGGGATTTATCTTCTTGAATTTTAGCTTCGAGGGCTCGAAATTTGACATTTTGTAAACGAGGTCCGATTCTGAATTTTCTTTCGTCAATCTCTTCCAAATAATTTAAAATTGACATTTGGAAATTTTCAGAATTTTCTGAGCTCTTTTGCTATTTTTTTCGGGATTTATCTTCTGGAATTTTCAGCTTAGTGGGCCCGAAATTTGACATTTTGCAAACGAGCTCTGATTCCCGATTTTTTTTTTCCAATCTATTCCAAATGATTTAAGATTGATATTCGAAAGTTTTGGGAATTTTTGAAGCTCATTTGCTATTTTTTCGGAATTTTCCAAGTTTGTCCTTTTGTCTCCAAAGCCTGATTTTGCTCAAAACAAGTCCAATTTCCATTTTTTTTTCTATGTCTTTTTTATATATTGAATTGGATTTAGTCCAAAAACATCCAATTTTAACGATCAAATTCCCCTCCGTTTTGATTTTTTCTTTTTTTAGTATCGGGAATTTCCTCGTTTTCTGTTTTTCCTCCAATCGACTATTTTCTCGGAATTACTTCAAACTGAGCCTTGGGCTATCCTTGTTTACTCACTCCTCATCAATTAGGGGCCTTATTTTTATCGTATCTAGTCATTTCTATAATTTTCCCCAATTTCACCAAAATCCACCAAAAACCCTAATTCTCGGTTTTCCTCCAAATTGACTTTTCCTTCAATTTTGCCTCCAAATGGCCTTTCCATTACTCGTAGTCATTGCTTATCTTTCATTTAGAACCTCCAATTCCGACCAATTTGATCGTTTAAGCACTTTTCCCCAAATTTTAAGAACTATGATTTCCTTTCTACTAAATCTCTGTAACCCAAGTTCCGAACTTCATATCTTTCAGTGTAGACCTCGGATTATCAAAATTCTTTCACCATTTTTCAATTGAACTTTGAATCTTGATTTTGAAAGTGGGTTGACTTTTTCAGTAGTTGACTTTTCGAGGTTGACTTTTTCAAGATTGACTTTTTATGCTTGCCTTCTTAAACTAAGTCTCGGACTACCACCTGCAGGATGAGAAAAGCCTTTTTTGCATTTTGAAACATCACTTTAGAAAGAAAACACACCTGATTTAGTGGTCCGGACAAAATTAGGTGTCTACAACAATTACATAAAAATATTATAATTACATAGATATATTAACTGTAATATATTTCTTAAAACATTACAATTACATTAGATATATTTATGTAATTGTAATATATCAAATGTATCTATGAAATTACATAGATATAATGTAAACAATCTAATGAATTAAAATTACAATTACATAGATACATTAATATATTAACGTAATTGTAAAATATCTATGTAATTGTAATACATCTATGTAATTGTAAAAAAAAATAACTATGTAATTGTAATATATCTATGTAATTCTAAGGTTTTCACTAATTGTAATTTTAATATATCTATGTAATTGTTATATATCTATGTATAATACATATTTGAATAGATATATTTGATAATGTATACATTACAATTACATAGATATATTTTTGTAATTGTAATATATGTATGTAATTGTAATATATTTATGTAATTGAAAACATTGCAATTACATAGATATATTACAATTACATAGATATATATCTAATGTGTAATTGTAATATATTAAAATTACATAAATATATTAAAATTAAGTAGATATATTACAATTACATTGATATATTTGTTTAAAGATTTAGATATAATTAATACATTAGCATTACATAGATATATTACAATTACATAGATAAATATATTACATAGATATATTACAATTACAAAAATATATTACAATTACATAGAATATTACAATTACTTAAAACATTATAATTACATAGATATAACTATGTAATTGTAATATATCCATGTAATTCTAATGTATCTATGTAATACAAAAATATATTACTACATAGATATATTACAATTACATAGATATATTAGAATTACATAGAAATATTACAATGTAATATAATTACAATTACATACATACATTACAACTACACAAATTTATTACAATTACATAGATATATTACAGTTACATAGATATATTTGAATCACATAGATATATTATAATTACACAAATATATTACAATTACATAGATACATTATCATTACAACAAATATATATATGTAATATAAATTGTTATATATTACAATTAAATAGATAAACAATATATCTATGTAATTGTAATATATCTATGTAATTCTAATGTTTTCTGTAATTGTAATATATCTATTTAACTGTAATATGTTTAAGTAATTGTAATGTATCTATGTAATTGTAATATATCTATGTAATTCTAATGTATTTATGTAATTGTAATAAATTTGTGTATCTATTGTAAAATATCTATGTAAATTGTAATAAATATTTGTGTATTGTAATATATCTATGTAAATTGTAATAGATATTTGTGAATTGTAATATATTACAATTACATAGATGTATTAGAATTACATGTAATATATTACAACTACATAGATACATTATAATTACACATTAGATATATTACAATACATAGATATATTTATTACAATTACATAAATATATTACAATTAATAATGTATCTATGTAATATTACATAGATAAATTACATTAATATATTTATTACAATTACACATTAGATATATAACAATACATGCCAATTACATGATATATTACAGTTACATAGATATATTACAATTATATAAATATATTAAATGGATAAATTACAATTACATAGATATATTACAATTATTGAAAATATTGTGTAATTGTAATATATTACAATTACATAGATATAATAAAATTACTTAAAACATTAGAATTACATAGATATATTACAATTACATAGATACATTAGAATTAAATAGATATATTACAATTATATAGATATATTACACAATTACATAGATACATTACAATTACATAAATATATTACAATTACATAGATACATTATAACTACATAGATACATTACATAGATACATTACGACTACATAGATACATTGCAATAACACATTAGATATATTACAATACATAGATACATTACAATTACACATTAGATATATTACAATTACATAGATACATTACAACTACATAGATACATTACAATTACACATTAGATATATTACAATACATGTAATATCTAATGTTTTTGAATTACATAGATATATTAAAATTACATAGATACATCGGGTATATATATTACAATTACATAGATACATTATAATTACACAAATATATTACAATTACATAGATATATTACAATAACATAGATTTATTACAATTGTATAAATATATTACAATTACATAAACATTTTACTATTACACAAATATATTTCAATAACATAAATATATTACAATTACTGAAAACATTAGAATTACATATCTATTATAATATATTACAATTACAATTACATATATATTACAATTACAACTACATAGATATATTACAATGTATTACACAAATATATTACAATTACTTAAATATTTTACAATTACATAAATACATTACAATTACATAGATATATTACAATTACACATTAGATATATAACAATAAATGTATTATCTAATTGAATTACATAGATATATTACAATTATTACAATTACATAGATATATTAGAATTACATAGTTTTATTAGAATTACATATTTATATTACAATTACATAGATATATTACAACTATATAGATATATTACAATGTAATATATTACATAGATACACAAATTTCTATGTAATTGCAATATATCTATGTAATTATAATATATTTGTATAATTATAATATATCTATGTAATTGTAATTATAATGTATCTATGTAATTGTAATATATTTATGTAATTACATAAATATATTACAATTACATAGATATATTACACTTACTGAAAACATTAGAATTACATTGGTATATTACAATTACATAGATATATTACAATTACATAGATATATTACACTTACATAGATATTTGTGTATCTATGCATATATTACACATTAAAACATATATTACAATTACATAGATATATATATATATTAGAATTACATTGATATATTATTAGATATTAAAATTCCAATTCCAATTATATCTTTTAATTAATTATGTTTATATTACAATTACACAAATATATTACAATTACATAGATATATTATAATTACATAGATACATTACAATTACAACATATTTATATTACAATTACATAATATAAGATAATACATTTGTAATATATATCTTTGTAATTGTAATGTAATATATCTATGTGATTGTAATATATTACATAGATATATTACATTACGTATATTACAATTACATAGATATATTACTTTGTAATGTATCTATGTAATTCTAATGTATCTATTTAATTGTATTATATCTATGTAATTGTAATGTTTTCAATAATTATAATATATATATCTGTAATTATAATATATCTATTTAATTGTAATAAATATATATTACAATATATCAATAATGTAATATATTTGTGTAATTGTAGTATATTACACATGTATGTTCATTATAATTACATGTAATAGATATATCTATGTAATTCTAATGTTTTCAGTAATTGTAATATATTTGAGTAATTATAATATATCTATTTAATTCTAATGTATCTATGTAATTGTAATATATCTATGTAATTAAGATATATATTTGTAATATATCTATGTAATATGTATGTAATTGTAATATATCTATGAAATTGTAATATATCTATGTAATTGTAACATATCAATGTAATTGTAATATATCTATGTAATATAAATATGTAATTGTAATGTATCTGAAACACCTTTTCCGGATAATTTACCTAAAATCCGACAGAGTTTCCTTTCAATCTCAACTATAACCCTCCTGCAAATAACACTCAATTCATATCCTCAACCAGCAATATTTCTCAATACTATTATCACATATATCCATGATATTCAAAAATTATCCATAATCAATTTATGCTCAAGTCAAAACATATTGATCTATCGTCTCATATCTTCAAATATATATAATATATCCAGAAGTAAACCTATCTCAGCAAGGTTTACTAGATAAAAACATCAAGAGATCAAATCTTCTAGAAATTTAGATATGATGCCCACCACGTCAATATACTCTTGAAGCGGAGAGTAGTGGAAGGCAGCAATCCCGACACCTAACTGTGACCTGAAAATGAGAAATAAGAAGAGGTGAGATATATGAATATCTCAATGAGTAGACAACATTTAAAGCGTGTGAAAACTATAATGGTAACCTGCAAAGCATAATTGACATTTTCAAAATAAATAATAGTAAAACCATAATGAGTAATTCAAAGATGTAGCGAAGTTTACAAATGTATAATAATATTATAATATTAAATCAATGTATAAAATCTGTAAAGTAAATCAAGTTACGTATAGTTGGGCTCCAACTTACTGTCATGCATAAGAATACATCCATGAAATAACCAGGCAATAACCATGTAGGCATACTAGTAGCCGGCCCCAAAGGCCAATACCACCATAGGACGCCCCAAAGGCATATGTGTCGCTATGATGTGCCCCCAAAAGGCTAATATAAAGGGATAGGGACTCTGGAGGTGGCTCTCACCACAAAGGAGTAGCACACAGCTCCCATACCCCAGTCTAATATCACAGAATTAGGACTCTGGAGGTGGCTCCCGCCACAAAGGCGTAGCACGCAGCTCCCGTATTCCGATCAAGGGTATAATCTCATACATTAAGTCAGGAGGAGCCAAAACCATGTACGTCAAATTCTATGTATAATCATATTTCATAAATCAACAACCTTACTCGATATAATATTTCTTGAAATAAATGTACTTTAATAACAAATCAATTCATATGATTATATATTGTATATACCTTTAATACATAAAATAAATATCATGCTAAAAAAATTATAATTATAATTAAAGAAATTTCAAATAACTATAGTTGTCGTCTACTCACAATCCTTGAGATGATCTCACTGTACACCTCGATCTGAAACTTCGAGATCCACAGGTGACGTCGGATCTGCGTGGCCTAGAGATTAACGATAATTAGTATCTATACATGCTCAAAGCATTACACAATTATGAATGCAACTTAATTCCCATTAATCTACCCCATAGTCAATACTAATTTCTCATACTCAAAACAACATATCCTTAATTTTTAATATCATTTCCATAATCATTTTCTCCATAATTCAACTCCATATTCATGTCCTTATCAAATTCCTTTCTAGTACTCCATGCCTTAGAGATTTTCATAATCCATAACCATCATTTAGTACTATATTTCTCTTAAGCAATAAATTCCTTACTATCAAGCTAGATTAGAAAATCATAACTTGAGTTTGGTAAGAAATTTTGAAGTGATTCCAATTGGTTTCTTTCAATAAATAAGTCTACTTTATGAAGAAAATAACTAACTTAGACAATTAGAATAAAATCTTGATCAAATTTGATAAATCCCGAACTATGCCGAAACAGGGGTCAACACAGAACAGCCAACTTCACCGAATTTTATCTTTTTAACCGCTTATCGGTTTTGGGTGATTCAAAAACCAAAATTCTCGTATTGAAGTCTAGTTTCTAGGAACAATACCAAAAAAATACAAACCTAGATGTGCCGAACCCCAAAAATCCGAACAGCAAGCATGCTCAACTTCCCCTATTTGCTTTTTCTTCCCATTTTCTTGTTCATGCTTTCAAATTCTTTTAATTCTTACCAAAGGTGAGTAAAACTCATACTTAATAGATGGATTTCAGACCTTAACATGTTTATGGAGCTAAGATCTTAGCATGCTCAAGTAGAATATCTAAAGAAAAGGAAGAATTTATCAAGAAACTAACCTTAGATGTGATTGTTGTTGAGATTTTGGTGGAATTGTTTGAAGAGAATTTTGAGAGAGAATAAGGAGAAGGAAGGCCGGCTGCCACTTGAAGAATAGAATGAAAAATTCTAGAGTTTTCAAGAGATTAAATAAACTTAAGAGATATTTTTAAATTTTTGGTATAATTGCATATTGGTCCCTCAACTTTTTATAAATAACCATTAAGCCCCTAAACTTTTTAATTTGTTCAATTTGATCCTTTCTTCTTTTATTTCCTTCACTAATAACTTCTTACCAATTTCCAAGTTTGTCTTTAAAACTTTCAAGATTTAACTTTACATGATTATACGTAACCTCGGTTGTTACAACTTACCCCTCTTAGAAAAATTTCGTCCTCGAAATTTACTTACCAACTTGATTGAACAAGTGAGGATATTGAGTCCGCATATCTTCCTCTCTTTCCCATGTAGCTTCTTCATATGAATGATTCCTCCAAAGAACTTTCACTAATGGAATAGTCTTAGTGTAACACCTTGTCCGGATAATCTACCTAAAATTCGGCAGAGTTTCCTTTCTATCTCAACTATAACCCTCCTGCAAATAACACTAAATTCAATACCTCAACCAGTAATATTTCTCAATACTATTATCACATATATCCATCATATTCAAAAATTATCCATGATCAATTTATGCTCAAGTCAAAACATATTGATATATTGTCTCATATCTTCAAATATATATAATATATCCAAAAGTAAACCTATCTCAGCAAGGTTTACTAGATAAAAACATCAAGAGATCAAATCTTCTAGAAATTTAGATATGATGCCCACCACATCAATATACTCTTGAAGCGGAGAGTAGAGGAAGGCAGCAATCCCGACACCTAACTGTGTCCTGAAAATGAGAAATAAGAAGAGGTGAGATATATGAATATCTCAATGAGTAGACAACATTTAAAGCGTGTGAAAACTATAATGGTAACCTGTAAAGCATAATTGACATTTTCAAAATAAATAATAGTAAAACCATAATGAGTAATTCAAAGACGTAGCAAAGTTTTCAAATGTATAACAATATTATAATATTAAATCAAGGTATAAAATCTGTAAAGTAAATCAAGTTGCGTATAGTTGGCTCCGACTTACTGTCATGCATAAGAATACATCCATGAAATAACCAGGCAATATCCATGTAGGCATACTAGTAGCCGGCCCCAAAGGCCAATACCACCATAGGACGCCCCAAAGGCATATGTGTCTCAATGATATGCCCCCAGAAGGCTAATATAAAGGGATAGAGACTCTGGAGGTGGCTCCTACCACAAAGGCGTAGCACGCAGCTCCCATACACCAGTCTAATATCACGAAATTGGGACTCTGGAGGTGGCTCCAGCCACAAAGGCGTAGCACGCAGCTCCTGTATTCCGATCAAGGGTATAATCTCATACATTAAGTCAGGTGGAGCCAAAACCATGTACGTCAAATTTTATGTATAATCATATTTCATAAATCAACCAACTTACTCGATATAATATTTCTTGAAATAAATGTACTTTAATATCAAATCAATTCATATGATTAAATATTGTATATACCTTTAATACGTAAAATAAATATTATGCTAAAAATATAATTAATTATAATTAAAGAAATTTCAAATAACTACAGTTGTCGTCTACTCACAATCCTTGAGATGATCTCACTGTACACCTCGATCTGAAACTTCGGGATCCACAGGTGACATCGGATCTACGTGGCCTAGAGATTAACAATAATTAGTATCTATACATGCTCAAAGCATTACACAATTATGAATGCAACTTAAGTCCCATTAATCTACCCCATAGTCAATACTAATTTCTCATACTCAAAACAACATATCATTAATTTTTAATATCATTTCCATAATCATTTTCTCCATAATTCAACTCCATATTCATGTCCTTATCAAATCCCTTTCTAGTACTCCATGCCTTAGAGATTTTCATAATTCATAACCATCCTTTAGTACTATATTTCTCTTAAGCAATAAATTCCTTAATATCAAGTTAGATTAGAAAATCATAACTTGAGTTTGGTAAGGAATTTTGAAGTGATTCGAATTGGTTAATTTCAATCAATAAGTCTAGTTTATGAAGAAAATAACTAACTTAGACAATTAGAACAAAATCTTGATCAAATTTGATAAATCCCGAAACTATGCTGAAACAGGGGTCAACACAGAACAACCAACTTCACCGAATTTTATCTTTTTAACTGCTTATCGATTTTGGGTGATTCAAAAACCAAAATTCTTGTATTGAAGTATAGTGTATAGGTAAAATATCAAAAAAATACAAACCAAGATGTGCCGAACCCAGAAAATCCGAACAGTAAGCATGCTCAACTTCCCCTGTTTTGCTTTTTCTTCCCATTTTCTTGTTCATGCTTTCAAATCCTTTTAATTCTTACCAAGTTGAGTAAAATTCATACTTAATTGATGGATTTCAGACCTTAACATGTTTAGGGACCTAATATCTTAGCATGCTCAAGTAGAATATCTAAAGAAAATGAAGAATTTATCAAGAAACTAACCTTGGATGTAATTGTTGTTGAGATTTTGGTGTAAGATGTTTGAAGAGAATTTTGGGAGAATAAGGAGAAGGAAGGTCGGCTGCCACTTGAAGAATAGAATGAAAATTTTTAGAGTTTTCAAGAGATTAAATGAACATAAAGATTTTTTAAAATTTTTGGTATAATTACACATTGGTCCCTCAACTTTTTATAAATAACCATTAAGCCACTAAACTTTTTAATTTGTTCAATTTTATCCTTTCTTCTTTTATTTCCTTCACTTATAACTTCTTACCAATTTCCAAGTTTGTCCTTAAAATTTTCAAGATTTAACTTTATATGATTATACGTAACCTCGGTTGTTACAACTTACCCCCCTTAGAAAAATTTCGTCCTCGAAATTTACTTACCAACTTGATTGAACAAGTGAGGATATTGAGTCTGCATATCTTCCTCTTTTTCCCATGTAGCTTCTTCATATGATTGATTCCTCCAAAGAACTTTCACTAATGGAATAGTCTTAGTCCTTAGAACTTGGTCCTTTCAATCCAAAATCTCAACCGGCTGCTCTTCATAAGTTAAATTTTCCTCAATTTCCATAGGCAAATCCTTCAATATATGTGAAGAGTCGAAAATGTACTTTCGGAGCATAGAAACATGGAACACATTATGAATTCCTGACAATTCTTCGGGTAAGGTCAATCTATAAGCAACTGGGCCAATCCATTCAATGATCTCATACGGCCCTATATATCGAGGACCCAACTATCCTCGTCTTCCAAACCGGATTACTCCCTTCCAAGGAGTCACTTTCAAAAACACCATATCACCAACTTCAAACTCTAAGTCTTTTCTCCGGTTATCTGCATAGCTCTTTTGTCGATCTTGAGCTATTTTATCTTTTCTCGAATTACCTTAACTTTGTCTGCAGTCATCATAACAATTTCTGGACCTAGTAATTTCCTTTCATCTATATCATCCCAACACACCGGAGTTCTGGTCTTCCTTCCATACAAAGCTTCAAACGGAGCCATGCCGATGCTGGACTAATAACTATTGTTATATGCAAACTCTGCTAGAGGCAAGTGTTCATCCCAGTTTCCTTTGAATTCCATAATACAAGATCTAAGCATATCTTCCAAAATTTGAATTGTCCGTTCAGATTGTCCATCCGTCTGGGGATTAAAAGCAGTACTGAACTTAAGTTTAGTGCCCATAGCATTCTGCAAACTAGGCCAAAAGCGAGATATGAATCGGGGGTCTCGATCAGATACAATCGATACTGGGGCACCATGTAACCTAACAATTTCGTTCACATAAAGTTTAGCCAGTCTTTCCATGGAAAAAGTCTTCTTGACTGGCAAAAAGTGAGCTGATTTTGTTAAACGATCAACCATCACCCAAATGCTATCATAACTAGACTGCGTTCTTGGCAATCCCGAAACGAAATCCATAGCAATATCTTCCCACTTCCATTGAGGAATAGGTAGGGGGTTCAATTTCCCTGAAGGTTTTTGATGCTCGGCTTTAATTTGTTGGCATACCAAGCATCTAGAAACAAACTCAGCTATGTCCCGTTTCATACCTTGCCACCAATGTTCTTTTAAGGTTCGGTACATCTTTACACTACCGGGATGTAACGCGTATGGTGCAATATAAGCTTCCTCCAAAATCACCTTCCGGATTTCTTCATCCTGAGGCACACAAAGCCTATTTTTCATTATCAGTACATCATCATCCTTTATTTGAAAGTCAGTCCTCACGCCATCCCTTACTTCTTGCTTTAACTTTACCAGCATAGGGTCATTATTCTGTGCTTCAAGTATCCAATCAATATGAATCGGTTTAACCTTCAAGTGGGCTATTAGGAGATTATTCTCATCAATCATCAATTCTAAAGGTAAAAACTTCAACTCATTTTGTAAGGGTTTCTGAATCGCTCGGATATGAGCAAGAGAACTGGAAGACTTTCTACTAAGAGCATCGGCCACTACATTAGCCTTTCCTGGGTGGTAGTCAATTACACAGTCATAATCTTTTATCAATTCCAACCATCTCCTTTTCCTCAAATTTAGTTTCTTCTGATCCATCAGATATTTCAGAGTCTTATGATCAGTGTAGATTGTACATTTTTCTCCAAATAAATAATGCCTCCAAAATTTCAGTGCAAACACCACTGCCGCCAACTCTAAATCGTGAGTGGGATAGTTTTGCTCATGCTGTTTTAGTTGCCGAGAAGCATAAGCTATCACCTTCCCAAGTTGCATCAAAACGCAACCCAAACCTCGCCTCGAGGCATCATTGAATACCATAAAGCTTCCAGTCCCTGATGGTAGTGTAAGAACTGGTGTTGTGGTCAATCTACGCTTGAGCTCTTTGAAAGCTTGCTCACATTCGTCAATCCACTCAAACTTAGCATGCTTCCTTGTTAATTTTGACAAAGGAGAGGCAATCATGGAAAATCCTTCCATGAATCTTCGATAGTACCCTGCCAATCCGAGAAAGCTTCTAACTTCTGTAACATTCGTGGATATTTCCCAAACAACTACAGCTTCTATCTTTTGTGGATCCACAAAAATTCCCTTCCTTAGATACTAAGTGACCAAGGAATGCTACTTTGTCTAGCCAGAATTCACACTTGGAAAATTTAGCATAAAATTGCTTTTCACGCATAGTCTGCAGCACCGTTCTCAAATGGTTTACGTGATCATACTTATTCCTGGAATAAACTAGTATGTCATCGATGAACACAATAACAAACTTATCTAAGTAGGGTCGAAACACCTTATTCATCAAATCCATAAAGACTGCAGGTGCATTAGTTAGCCCAAAAGACATAACTAAGAATTCATAATGACCATATCGAGTTCTAAAAGCAGTCTTTGGAATATCAGATTCTTTAATCTTCAATTGATGATAACCCGACCTTAGGTCTATTTTGGAGAACACACTTGCACCTTGCAACTGATCAAACAAGTCATCAATCCTTGGCAAAGGATACTTATTCTTAATGGTGACCTTGTTCAGTTGCCGGTAGTCGATACACAATCGTAAAGATCCATCCTTTATCTTTACAAATAAAATTGGTGCTCCCCACGGTGAAGTACTAGGCCGAATGAAACCTCTTTCAACTAGGTCTTGCAATTGCACTTTCAATTCCTTTAGCTCCGAAGGTGCCATTCTATAAGGTTCCTGAGAAATAGGAGCACTGCCAGGGATTAAGTCGATAGTAAACTCCAATTCCCTGTCAGGAGGTAAACCGACCAATTCTTCAGGGAAGATCTCAGGAAACTCTTTGACCACAGATATAGTTTCCAACTTTGCCTCATGTATGTCCTTGTTAATCACATAAGCAAGGTAAGCAGAATACCCTTTCTGCAAGTATCTATTGGCAGCCATCTTCGAGATAAGGCAAGAAGGTAAAACTTTCCTTTCTCTTTGAAAGGTAAACTCTAAGTCTCCCGACTTCTTAAAAGTCACAGTTTTTGAAAAACAATCTATCACTGCATTGTGATTAGACAACCAATCCATTCCCAAAATCACATCAAAATCATACATTCCTAATGGAAACAAATTAACTGGTAATTCATGCTCCTGAACCATAACGGTACAATCCGGATAAACCACATCAATTTTCAAAGTTTCTCCCACTGGGGTATTAATGACCATAGGGATGTCCAACCTCCTAGACTCTCTACCCAAATGCATGACATATGAATTAGCAACAAAAGAATGAGTTGCACCCGGATCTATTAAGATCCTAGCATTTGCCTTAGAAATTGAGAGAGTACCTGTAACCACTTCAGGAGTAGCCTGAGCCTGTTGTTGGGTCAAAGCATAAATCTGGCTGCAGTTCGAGGTCTACCAGGCTGTCCACTCTGTCGAGGGCTAGTAGATGAACCAACTTGAGATTGTGCCCCAATTCTATCTCTAACTGTTGTCGACTGAGGTACAGCAGTAGGTTGGGTCCTTTCCCTTTGACCCACTGACAACTGACTAGTAACTCCCTTGTTCTCCAGCTTGGGACAATCCCGTTTCATGTGTCTCGGTTCTTTGCAGTAAAAACACACACCCTATAGTCTCCAACATTCACCAGGGTGATTCCTCCCATAATGGGGACACTTAGGATAAGTCAATGTACGAGGTCCTCCTGACCTCCCAGGTAGCGGTCTAGTCTACTGTTGAGGTCCGATGATAAATCTGCTAGAAGAACCACTAATAGGTTTTCTATTTAATCCCTCATGAAATCTCGAGGGTTTGTAACCACTGACACTGCTTTTTGACATAACTTTTCTTAGGCCTCACATCCTCACTGCAGGACTGCCCTTTTCTTTTTCTGAACTTCTCTTCTCTATCTTTCATTTCTTTCAGATTCTGTTCAGCTTTGATTGCCACGTTGACCCATTTATTAAAGTCATCTGTATCTAGGGTCGTCAAGCTATCTCGAATACTAACATTTAGCCCATCTTGGAATTTCTTTCATCTGTCAGCATCGTTGGCTACTACCGATGGAGAAAATTATGATAGTTCGCTGAATTTTTGCTCATACTCTGCTACTGACATACCACCCTGTTTTAAATTCATAAACTCAGTCCATTTATTTTCCCGCAAGGCCCGAGAATAGTATTTTTCTTCAACCTCTCTTCGAAAATCTGCCCAGGTTATGGCAGGACGTCCAGCATACCTTTGTACTGTAGTTTTCCACCATGTGTGTGCATGATCCTCCAAAAATTGCACCGCACATGGTAACCTCATAGGCTCTGGAATCTGAAAAGTAAATGAAGTAGTCTCAATTTTTTTGTAGCCATGACCAGGCTAAATCTGATTCCAAAGACCTCGTGAAAATCTTGCAACCCATATTCTTTAGATCTTTACAGTAATCAACTATTCCTTTTTCAGCAGGGACAGTCAAAGCAGGAATTACTCTTGCCAAGGCCGCAACTGCCTCAGCTAAATTAAGATCAGCTGCTGGGGGTGCTGCTGAGGGTACAGCAACAGAAGATGAACCAGCAGCTGCAGCTTGTTCTCCAATTTGCTCATCAATATTCTCCTTTCTATTCCTATCCCTATTTTGGGGTAGGAGATTGATTCTAGGCCTTCCTCTTCGACGTGGTGGCATCGTGTCTGATTTCCTGCACAAGTGACAATATTTTAATATTTCAACAAACAGTTTCTAAGTCTACAGGACCTATAACCTTGCTCTGATACCAAATTGTAACACCCTGTCCGGATAATCTACCTAAAATCCGGCAGAGTTTCCTTTCTATCTCAACTATAACCCCTCCTGCAAATAACACAAAATTCATATCCTCAACCAGCAATATTTCTCAATACTATTATCACATATATCCATCATATTCAAAAATTATCCATGATCAATTTATGCTCAAGTCAAAACATATTGATCTACTGTCTCATATCTTCAAATATATATAATATATCCAAAAGTAAACCTATCTCAGCAAGGTTTACTAGATAAAAACATCAAGAGATCAAATCTTCTAGAAATTTAGATATGATGCCCACCACGTCAATATACTCTTGAAGCGGAGAGTAGAGGAAGGCAGCAACCCGACACCTAACTGTGTCCTGAAAATGAGAAATAAGAAGAGGTGAGATATATGAATATCTCAATGACTAGACAACATTTAAAGCGTATGAAAACTATAATGGTAACCTGTAAAGCATAATTGACATTTTCAAAATAAATAATAGTAAAACCATAATGAGTAATTCAAAGACGTAGCAAAGTTTTCAAATGCATAACAATATTATAATATTAAATCAAGGTATAAAATCTGTAAAGTAAATCAAGTTACGTATAGTTGGCTCCAACTTACTGTCATGCATAAGAATACATCCATGAAATAACCAGGCAATATCCATGTAGGCATACTAGTAGCCGGCCCCAAAGGCCAATACCACCATAGGACGCCCCAAAGGCATATGTGTCGCTATGATGTGCCCCCAAAAGGCTAATATAAAGGGATAGGGACTCTGGAGGTGGCTCCCACCACAAAGGCGTAGCACGCAGCTCCCACACCCCAGTCTAATATCACGGAATTGGGACTCTGGAGGTGGCACCCGCCACAAAGGAATAGCACGCAGCTCCCGTATTCCGATGAAGGGTATAATCTAATACATTAAGTCAGGTGGAGCCAAAACCATGTACGTCAAATTTTATGTATAATCATATTTCATAAATCAACCAACTTACTCGATATAATATTTCTTGAAATAAATGTACTTTAATATCAAATCAATTCATATGATTAAATATCGTATATACCTTCAATACATAAAATAAATAATATGCTCAAAAATATATATATAATTATAATTAAAGAAATTTCAAATAACTATAGTTGTCGTCTACTTACAATCCTTGAGATGATCTCACTGTACACCTCGATCTGAAACTTCGGAATCCACAGGTGACGTCGGATCTACGTGGCCTAGAGATTAACAATAATTAGTATCTATACATGCTCAAAGCATTACAAAATTATGAATGCAACTTAAGTCCCATTAATCTACCCCATAGTCAATACTAATTTCTCATACTCAAAACAACATATCCTTAATTTTTAATATCATTTCCATAATCATTTTCTCCATAATTCAACTCCATATTCATGTCCTTATCAAATTCCTTTCTATTACTCCATGCCTTAGAGATTTTCATAATCTATAACCATCCTTTAGTACTATATTTCTCTTAAGCAATAAATTCCTTAATATCAAGTTAGATTAGAAAATCATAACTTGAGTTTGGTAAGGAATTTTGAAGTGATTTGAATTGGTTAATTTCAATAAATAAGTCTAGTTTATGAAGAAAACAACTAACTTAGACAATTAGAACAAAATCTTGATCAAATTTGATAAATCCCGAAACTATGCTGAAATAAGGGTCAACAAAGAACAGCCAACTTCACCGAATTTTATCCTTTTAACTGCTTATTGGTTTTGAGTGATTCAAAAACCAAAATTCTCGTATTGAAGTATAGTTTCTAGGAAAAATATCAAAAAAATAAAAACCAAGGTGTTCCGAACCCAGAAAATCCGAACAGCAAGCATGCTCAACTTCCCCTGTTTTGCTTTTTCTTCCCATTGTTTTGTTCATGCTTTCAAATCCTTTTAACTCTTACCAAGTTAAGTAAAATTCATACTTAATAGATGGATTTCAGACCTTAACATGTTTATGGAGCTAATATCTTAGCATGCTCAAGTAGAATATCTAAAGAAAAGGAAGAATTTATCAAGAAACTAACCTTGGATGTAATTGTTGTTGAGATTTTGGTGTAAGATGTTTGAAGAGAATTTTGGGAGAATAAGGAGAAGGAAGGCCGGCTGCCACTTGAAGAATAGAATGAAAATTTCTAGAGTTTTTAAGAGACTAAATGAACATAAAGATATTTTTAAATTTTTGGTATAATTGCACATTGGTCCCTCAACTTTTTATAAATAACCATTAAGCCCCTAAACTTTTTAATTTGTTCAATTTAATCCTCTCTTCTTTTATTTCCTTCACTTATAACTTCTTACCAATTTCCAAGTTTGTCCTTAAAATTTTCGAGATTTAACTTTACATGATTATACGTAACCTCGGTTGTTATACTTAGTCATTAGAATTTGGTCCTTTCTATCCAAAATCCCAACCGGCTGCTCTTCATAAGTTAAATTTTCCTCAATTTCCATAGGCAAGTCCTTCAATATATGTGAATAATCAAAAATGTACTTTCGGAGCATAGAAACATGGAACACATTATGAATTCGTGACAATTCTTCCGGTAAGGCCAATCTATAAGCAACTGGGCCAATCCGTTCAATGATCTCATACGGCCCTATATATCGAGGACCCAACTTTCCTCGTCTTCAAAATCGGATTACTCCCTTCCAAGGAGTCACTTTCAAAAACACCATATCACCAACTTCAAACTCTAAATCTTTTCTCCGATTATCTGCATATCTTTTTTATCGATCTTGAGCTATTTTTATCTTTTCTCGGATTACCTTAACTTTGTCTGCAGTCATCATAACAATTTTTGGACCTGACAATTTCCTTTCATCTGTATTATCCCAACACACCGAAGTTCTGCACTTCCTTCCATACAAAGCTTCAAATGGAGCCATGTCGATGCTGGACTGATAACTATTGTTATATGCAAACTCTGCTAGAGGCAAGTGTTCATCCCAGTTTCCTTTGAGTTCCATAATACAAGATCTGAGCATATCTTCCAGAATTTGAATTGTCCGTTCAGATTGTCCATCTGTCTGGGGATGAAAACCGGTACTGAACTTGATTTTAGTGCTCATAGCATTCTGCAAACTTGGCCAAAATCGAGATGTGAATCGGGGATCTCGATCAGATACAATTGATATTGGGGCACCATGTAACCTAACAATTTAGTTCACATAAAGTTTAGCCAGTCTTTCCATCGAAAACGTCTTCTTGATTGGCAAAAAGTGAGCTGATTTTGTTAAACGATCAACAATCACCCAAATGTTGTCATAACCAGACTGCGTTCTTGGCAATCCCGAAACGAAATCCATAGCAATATCTTCCCACTTCCATTGAGGAATAGGTAGGGGGTTCAATTTCCCTGAAGGTTTTTGATGCTCGGCTTTAATTTATTGGCATACCAAGCATCTAGAAACAAACTCAGCTATGTCCCGTTTCATACCTTGCCACCAATAATGTTCTCTTAAGGTTCGATACATCTTCACACTACCGGGATGTAACGCGTATGGTGCATTATGAGCTTCCTCCAAAATCACCTTCCGGAGTTCTTCATCCTGAGGCACACAAAGCCTATTTTTCATTATCAGTATATCATCATCCTTTATTTGAAAGTCACTCCTCACACCATCCCTTACTTCTTGCTTTAACTTTACCAGCATAGGGTCATTATTTTGTTCTTCACGTATCCAATCAATATGAATCGGTTTAACCTTCAAGTGGGCTATTAGGAGATCATTCTCATCAATCATCAATTCTAAAGGTAAAGACTTCAACTCATTTTGTAATGGTTTCTGAATCTCTCGGATATGAGCAAGAGAACTAGAAGACTTTCTACTAAGAGCATCGGCCACTACATTGGCCTTTCCTAGGTAATAGTCAATTACACAGTCATAATCTTTTATCAATTCCAACCATCTCCTTTGCCTCAAATTTAGTTCCTTCTGATCCATCAGATATTTCAGACTCTTATGATCAGTGTAGATTGTACATTTTACTCCAAATAAATAATGCCTCCAAATTTTCAGTGCAAACACCACTACCGCCAACTCTAAATCGTGAGTGGGATAGTTCTGCTCATGCTGTTTTAGTTGTCGAGAAGCATAAGCTATCACCTTCCCATGTTGCATCAAAATGCAACCCAAACCGCGCCTCGAGGCATGACTGTATACCACAAAGCTTTCAGTCTCTGATGGTAGTGTAAGAACTGGTGTTGTGGTCAATCTACGCTTGAGCTCTTGTAAAGCTTGCTCACATTCATCAGTCCACTCAAACTTAGCATGCTTCCGTGTTAGCTTTGACAAAGGAGAGGCAATCATGGAAAATCCTTCAACGAA
Source organism: Fremontodendron californicum (assembly GCA_030761205.1). Taxonomy (NCBI): domain Eukaryota; kingdom Viridiplantae; phylum Streptophyta; class Magnoliopsida; order Malvales; family Malvaceae; genus Fremontodendron; species Fremontodendron californicum. The sequence goes on from JAULJL010000041.1 coordinate 62,986, forward strand.
TCTTCGATAGTACCCTGTCAATCCGAGAAAGCTTCTAACTTCTGTGACATTCGTGGGTCTTTCCCAAGCAACTACAGCTTCTATCTTTTGTGGATCTACAAAGATCCCTTCCCTAGATACTACAAGACCAAGGAATGCTACTTTTTCCAACCAGAATTCACACTTGGAAATTTTAGCATAAAGTTGCTTTTCACGCATAGTCTGCAACATCGTTCTCAAATGGCTTACATGATCATCCTTATGCCTGGAATAAACTAGGATGTCATCGATGAACACAATAACAAACTTATCTAAGTAGGGTCGAAACACCCTATTCATCAAATCCATAAAGACTGCAGGTGCATTAGTTAGCCCAAAAGGCATAACTAAGAGCTCATAATGACCATATCGAGTTCTAAAAGCAGTCTTTGGAATATCAGATTCTTTAATCTTCAATTGATGATAACCCGACCTTAGGTCTATTTTGGAGAATACACTTGCACCTTGCAACTGATCAAACAAATCATCAATCCTTGGCAAAGGATACTTATTCTTAATGGTGACCTTGTTCAGTTGCCGATAGTCGATACACAATCGTAAAGATCCATCCTTTTTCTTTACAAATAAAATCGGTGCTCCCCACGGTGAAGTACTAGGCCGAATGAAACCTCTGTCAACGAGGTCTTGAAACTACAATTTCAATTCCTTTAGCAACGAAGGTGCCATTCTATAGGGTGTCTGAGAAATAGGAGCACTACCAAGGATTAAGTCGATAGTAAACTCCAATTCCCTGTCAGGAGGTAAACTGACCAATTCTTTAGGGAGGATCTCAGGAAACTCTTTGACCACAGGTATAGTTTCCAACTTTGCCTCATGTATGTCCTTGTTAATCACATAAGCAAGGTAAGCAGAATACGCTTTCTGCAAGTATCTATTGGCTGCCATCTTGGAGATAAGGCAAGAAGGTAAAACTTTCCTTTCTCCTTGAAAGGTAAACTCCAAGTCTCTCGACTTCTTAAAAGTCACAGTTTTGGAAAAACAATCTATCAATGCATTGTGTTTAGACAACCAATCCATTCCCAAAATCACATCAAAATCATACATTCCTAATGGAAACAAATTAACTAGTAATTCATGCTCCTGAACCATAACGGTACAATTCGAATAAACCACATCAATTTTCAAAGTTTCTCCTATTGGGGTACTAACGACCATAGGGATGTCTAACCTCCTAGACTCTCTACCCAAATGCATGACATATGAATTAGCAACAAAAGAATGAGTTGCACTCGAATCTATTAAGATCCTAGCATTTGCCTTAGAAATTAGAAGAGTACCTGTAACCACTTCAGGAGTAGCCTAAGCATGTTGTTGGGTCATAGCATAAATTCTGGCTGCAATTCGAGGTCTACCAGGCTGTCCATTCTGTCAAGGGCCAGTAGATGAACCAACTTGAGATTGTGCCCTAATTCTATCTCTAACTGCTGTCGGCTGAGGTGCAGCAGTAGGTTGGGTCCTTTCCATTTGACCCACTGATAACTGACTAGTAACTCCCTTGTTCTCCAGCTTGGGACAATCCCGTTTCATCTGTCCCGATTCTTTGCAGTAAAAACACACACCCTGTAGTCTCCAACATTCACCAGGATGATTCCTCCCACAATAGGGACACTGAGGATAAGTCAATGTACGAGGTCCTTCTCACCTCCCAGGTAGCGATCTAGTCTGCTGTTGAGGTCCGATCATAAATCTGCTAGAAGAACCACTAATAGGTTTTCTGTCTAATCCCTCTTGAAATCTCGAGGGTTTGTAACCACTAACACTGCTCTCTACATAACTTTTCTTAGGCCTCATGTCCTCACTCGAGGACTGCCCTTTTCTTTTTCTGAACTTCTCTTCTCTATCTTTCATTTCTTTCAGATTCTGTTCAGCTTTGATTGCCATGTTGACCCATTTATTAAAGTCATTTATATCCAGGGTCGTCAACCTATCTCGAATACTAACATGTAGCCCATCTTGGAATTTCTTGCATCTGTCAGCATCGTTGGCTACTACCGGTGGAGCAAATTCTGATAGTTCGCTGAATTTTTGCTCATACTCTGCTACTGACATACTACCCTGTTTTAAATTCAAAACTCAGTCCATTTCTTTTTTCGCAAAGCCCGACAATAGTATTTTTCTTCAAACTCTTTTCGAAAGTCTGCCCAAGTTATGGCAGGACATCCAGCATACCTTTGCACTGTAGTTTTCCACCATGTGTGTGCATGATCCTCCAAAAATTACACCGCATATAGTAATCTCATAGGCTCGGGAATCTGAAGAGTAATAGAAGTAGTCTCAATTTTTTGTAGCCATGACCAGGCTAAATCTGATTCCAAAGATCCCGTGAAAATCTTGCAACCCATATTCTTCAGATCTTTACAGTAATCAACTATCCCCTTTTCAGCAGGGGCAGTCAAAGCGGGAATTACTCTTGCCAAGGCTGCAACTGCCTCAGCTAAATTAAGATCAGCTGCTGGGGGTGCTGCTGAGGGTGCAGCAACAGAAGATGAACCAGCAGCTGAAGCTTGTTCTCCAATTTGCTCATCAATATTCTCATTTCTAATCCTATCTCTATTTTGGGGTAGGGGATTGATTCTAGGCATTCCTCTTCGACGTGGTGGCATCGTGTTTGATTTCCTGCACAAGTGACAATATTTTAATACTTCAACAAAGAGTTTTTAAGTCTACAGGACCTATAACCTAGCTCTGATACCAAATTGAAACACCATGTCCGGATAATCTACCTAAAATCCGGTAGAGTTTCCTTTCTATCTCAACTATAACCCTTCTGCAAATAACACTCAATTCATATCCTCAACCATCAATATTTCTCAATACTATGATCACATATATCCATGCATATTCAAAAATTATCTATAATCAATTTATGCTCAAGTCAAAACATATTGATCTATCGTCTCATATCTTCAAATATATACAATGAATCCAGAAGTAAACCTATCTCAGCAAGGATTACAAGATAAAAACATCAGGAGATCAAATCTTCTAGAAATTTAGATATGATGCCCACCACGTCAATATACTCTTGAAGCGGAGAGTAAAGGAAGGCTGCAATCTCGACACCTAATTGTGTCCTGAAAATGAGAAATAAGAAGAGGTGAGATATATGAATATCTCAATGAGTAGACAACATTTAAAGCGTGTGAAAACTATAATGGTAACCTGTAAAGCATAATTGACATTTTCAAAATAAATAATAGTAAAACCATAATGAGTAAATCAAATATGTAGCAAAGTTTTCAAATGTATAGTAATATTATAATATTAAATCAATGTATAAAATCTGTAAAGTAAATCAAGTTACGTATAGTTGGGCTCCAACTTACTGTCATGCATAAGAATACATTCCTCATATTTTATCCCATCTTATCAAATTCTCATTTCACTAAGGAAGAATTTAGAATTCTCAAGTGCATGGTAAAAAAAATAAAAAAAAAAGAGAAAAATTGAAAAGAATGGGACTCTAGGGCGAAAACCCAAAAAAACGGGCGGTCTAGAGTAGAATGGGAATTTTCGATGCCATCGATGATAGTGCCGATACCCCAAAAGAAAAGATCTTATTAAAGGAGTGGTCATCGAGGAACATCTAGGAATTCCTGAACCCCCCAAATTGTCAGCTCTCATTCGGAGGATTGTCTTCAAAAACTGAAACTTTGTTCCCAAGATTAAACTTTCCGGTTTAAACATCCCAGCCAATCTTGATGCTTGACAAAATGCCTTGATATGGAAACTAAAAGAATGTTGAATTTGTTTGGTTCTCAATGAATTCATGATTTATAAAACCTGTTCCATTTGTGAGCCTAGAAGGGATATACATTTTTGTCATGAAGTTTTCCTGGAAAAGCCAAAATCTTGTTATACCAAGCCTTGCCAATCCCAGTTGAAAAAACCCAGATTGATACTTAGAGAAATTTCTAAATGATCATCAGACTTCAAAAGATTTGTACATCACACATTGTGGGGTTAATATTTTTTGTTCAGAAGTTTTCAAAATGCGAAAACAAATAAAGAGATTTTTTTGAAATACCCATTTTGATGTTGGCATGAGACAAGGATTTTTCTAACTCAAAGGTGTAGAACTGCCAGGATAGGTCTTGACTTCCAGATATGAGAAGAAGAAATAGAACCCGGTTCAGATCTCTGTTGATGAAAGTTTGAAAATTGTTGGGGCAAAGAGAATAGCCAAAATGAATTGAAGATATACTCTGATTTGAAGAGGAAAAATGAATTTGAAAGGCTAAGCCAAAGTCTAGAAAAACAGCCGGGGGCACTTGCATCACTCATGAGCACTCATCTCTTTATCGAGCTTTTGCATCTACACAGTGTCGGCAAGCATTTGCATCATTCATGGGTATTTGCATTGGCATTATTCCATAAGCATCTGTATTTTACCTTTACATTTACATTCTTCATGGAATTCGTATTTGTGTCATCTCAAACAATTGCATCATTTCTAGAATCATTGCATTTTCGTTAATGTGTGGTAATTGTAGTTACACCATTCATAAACCAGTTACATGAACACAATTAGTAGGGGCATCTGCATCATGAAACATGGGCATCAATCCAAGTCATTTACATTTGCATTAAAGACATTTGCACCAGTTTAAGTCATTTCGTATCTTATTCAACATATGCATTTGCATCAAAAAGCATTCGCATCTTCTCAAAATCTTTAGGTTAATTTTCAACAATTCTTCAGCACCATTTTTAAGACCTCCGGGCATAATTCATAGGTAAGACCTCCGGGCAACATCTTTAAGACCTCCGGGCATAACTTTTTTCAGGGGTAAGGCCTCCGGGCACTATTCTTAAGACCTCCGGGCATCATTTTTAAAGTCGCATACAGCGCATTTTTTCCAAATTATGGGTAAGGCCTCCGGGCACCATTCTTAAGACCTCCGGGCATCATTTTTAAAGTCGCATACAGTCTTCCAAATTATGGGTAAGGCCTCCGGGCACCATTCTTAAGACCTCCGGGCATCATTTTTAAAGTCGCATACAGCGCATTTCTTCCAAATTATGGGTAAGGCCTCCGGGCACCATTCTTAAGACCTCCGGGCATCATTTTTAAAGCCGCATACAGCGCATTTTTTTTCAAATCACGGGTAAGGCCTCCGGGCACCATTCTTAAGACCTCCGGGCATCATTTTTAAAGCCGCATACAGCGCATTTTTTTCAAATCACGGGTAAGGCCTCCGGGCACCATTCTTAAGACCTTCGGGCATCATTTTTAAAGTCGCATACAGCGCATTTCTTCTAAATCACGGGTAAGGCCTCCGGGCACCATTCTTAAGACCTCCGGGCATCATTTTTAAAGTCGCATACAGCGCATTTCTTCCAAATTATGGGTAAGGCCTCCGGGCACCATTCTTAAGACCTCCGGGCATCATGTTTAAAGTCGTATACAGCGCATTTTTTCCAAATCACGGGTAAGGCCTCTGGGCACCATTCTTAAGACCTCCGGGCATCATTTTTAAAGTCGCATACAGCGCATTTCTTCCAAATTATGGGTAAGACCTCCGGGTAACATCTTTAAGACCTCCGGGCATATCTTTTTTCAGGGGTAAGACCGCCGGGCACCAATTGGTAAGACCTCCGGGCACCAGTTTTTTAAGACCTCCGGGCACCAATTTTAAAGACCTTCGGGCATAAATTTTTCTTTTGAAAATCGAATTCGTTTTCTTAAGACGAATTGAGCCTTGTTTAGGCAGGGAATTCAATTTAAGGACAAAATCTTCAATTTATTGTTTAAAAAATAAAAAAAAAATTGAAAAATTGAAAAAGAGAAAAAAAATAGAAAAAAAAAAAGTAGAAAATGAAAAATGAAAAAAATAAAAAAAAAAAATAGAAAATGAAAAAAAAAATGAAAAATGAAAATGAAAAAGAAACCCCTTTCCCTTTCCTTCACATGTGATTTCACTGACCGTACAAAATTAGTGTTGGTTTATCTTTGCCTGATTCCTGATTCTCAGTAATAGCCAAAGAGGGGCAGCTGTAGACACCTAATTTTGTCCGGACCACTAAACATGTATGTTTTCTTCCCATATTGATGTTTCCGAGTATAAAAAGATAGTTTTCATCCTGCAGGTGGTACTCCGAGACTTAGTTTAAGAGGACGAGCACAAAAAGTCAAACTTGAAAAAAAGTCAACCCAGAAAAAGTCAACCCCAAAAAAGTCAACCCCAAAAAGTCAACTACTGAAAAAGTCAACCCACTTTCAAAATCAAGATTTTAAGTTCAATTGAAAAATGGCGAAAGAATTTTGATAATCCGAGGTCTACATTGAAAGATATGGAGTTCGGAAGTTGGGATTTGGAGATTCAGTAGAAAGAAAACCCTAATCCGAGAAATTTGGGGAAAAGTGCTTAAACGATCAAACTGGTCGAAATTGAAGGTTCCAAATGAAAGATAAGCACTGACTACGGGTAATGGAGAAGTCACTTGCAAGAAAAACCGAAAAAAGTCAATCCGGGAGAAAACCGAGAATTAGGGTTTTTAGTGGATTTCGGTGAAATCGAGAAGAATCACAGAAATGGCCCGACTTGGTAAGACCAAAGCCCCCAATGGATGAGGAATGATTAAAAAGGATGGCCCAAGGCTCAGATTGAAGAAATTCTGAAAATCGGATTTGTTTTGAGCAAAACCGGGTTTCGGAGGTAAAAGGGGAAAATTGGAAAAATTTGGGAAAAATAGCAAATGGACTCCGAAAATTATGGAAAATTTGTCAATCTCATTCTTAAATCATTTGAAGGAGATTGGCGAAAGAAAATCTTGATTCCGAGTTCGTTTGCAAAATGGCCAAATCCCGGGCTTCTTATGCAGTAATTCAAAAAGATAAATCCCGGAAAAATAGCAAATGGACTCCAAAAATTCTGAAATTTGGCAAATCTCATTTTTAAATTATTTGGAAGAGATTGGCGAAAGAAAATCTTGATTCCGAGTTCGTTTGCAAAATGGCCAAATCCCGGGCCTCCTATGCAGTAATTCAAGCCGATAAATCCCAAAAAAATACCAAATGAGCTCCAAAAATTATGAAAACTTCCAGATCACACTTTTTAATTATTTTGAAGAGATTGGTGAAGAAAAATCTTGATTTGGAGCTCGTTTAAAAAATGGTAAAATGTAGGGGCATAAAAGGGCATTTTTGGGAAGAAAAAATCCAAATAAATAGCAAACGGACTCGGATAATTTTGAAAACTTCCAGAACTCAATATTTTATTATTTTGAAAGTATTAAAAAAATAAAAATTGAATTTGGAGTCCGTTTGATATTTATTTGCATCCGGGGGGGGGAAATGGTCATTTCACCCAAGCAACCGAAAAGGGCTTTTTTGGCCCTTCAAAAAAATCAGAGTTGGGCTGGAAAAGAGAAGTGCTGGCATGCCCAAGCCCAAAGAAAGGATGAAGCTTCTAATTTTTTTTTAATCAAGTGGTTAAAAATCAAGAGTTAGTTAACCATTCTCTTTGATCAAGCCATGGTGATTAAACCACATAGGTTAAGAAAGATGTCAACATTATTTTTGCATAGCTGTAATTTGAGAGGGCTGAGATGCTAATCTAAAGGTGGTAATTTCATGACTTTTCATCTTGAATTATTGGCCATTTGATGGAAATTAGGTTACACAAAAATGACAACATCTTGGAGGCTATATAACCATGCATTAAGGCTAGCCCTAAGGGGGGGGAGGCAGATTTTGGTTTCTTCTTTTCCATTTTGGCTGATTTCTCTTAGTTTTTCTTAGTTTTTATCTTCTTGGTTGAGAGCAAAAAAAGAAAAGTTTAGAAATAAAGGAAAGTTTGAAGAGAAAAGCTTGAAATATTAGCTTCTTGAGGTTGCTCTTGAGCACCAACTCTTGCACTTTCATTTTCTATTCTTGTTTTTTGCTATTTTAATCTCTACTTGGTGAGTTTTCATTTTAAAATAATGTTTCTTGTTCTTCCTTCATTTCCTTTCTTAAGTATATTTTTTTTACATTTTGTTTTTACAATAAACTCACCATGGCCAAATGGCCTACATTATTTATTTTAAGTTGTTGTTTCAATTCATTTTACCATATTGTTTATGCTATTTTCTTTGTTTTTGATGTTTTAAGTGTTATGTTATTTCATGTTCTTAAGTTATATTTAATTTGGTTGCTTTGTTTGTTGCCATTTATGTCTTAGATATCATGTTTTTGCATTTTTAATTTTCTGTTTTCATGTTGTTTAAATTTGAGCATGTTTTAGAGTTAGCATATTAAGTGTTTGTGAAAATGCTTGTGTGATTCTTTGCATGATTCTTGTTTTATATCTTAGTGAGCATGTTTTAGATTTGGTATATTAGGTGTTTGTGAAAATGCTTGTGTGATTTTTGTGTTATGACTTAGTTTTTCATGCTAGCATACCAAGTGTTTGTGAAAATGCCATGCTTGTTGGAGCTTGGGGCCATTTGGCTACTCAATGTGTTTTGCATTGTGTGTTGTATTTTTTGTCATGCTAGTTGTTAGGTTTTTGCATTTGCATGATATTTGGTTGGATTTTTGAATTAAGCATGCCTTGTGTTTGTGAAAATGCCATACATGTCTTAGGTCTAGGTTACATTAAATGCCATGCAAGTTCATGTTAGGTCTAGGCCATATTATTTATGTCATGCATTTTCCTTACATTTAGGTTTAGATCCATGCATTTCATGCATTATGTTTGCTGCATTGTTTCATGCATTTCATGTTCATGCCACTTGAATAATGACTTGAGCCAATTAATGGTTCAAAGTCATGCTCTCTTGAGCACACTTGTGGAAAATTAAGTTTGTCAAATTAATTATTCTACCTTTGTGATTTTTTTTACTTAGCCAATTTTTATCTAACTTTCAAAAAGTCCTAGCTACTGCTTTCAAGTCATTTTATGAGTTTCAAATATTTTTATTTTTATTTTTAAATGATTTTATCAAAGACAAAAAAAATGTGTTGGCAAAGCAGTTTTTTTTCCACCCAAAACTCGTACATCTCCGATTTTTCTGAGAATTCATCTTTGATCAGAAAATTAAGCCAATTTTTTATCATGTAGTTTTATATGTCTTGAGTCTCCAGTATTGTTTTTAGAATTTTTGGAATTTTTAAAAATAGGGTAAAAAATCGTGGATTAAAACTGGACAGTGGAGTCAGGATTGAATTTAAAGAAAAACAAAGCAGTTTTTTCTCCTCCAAAAACTCGTACATCTCTGATTTTTCTGGGAATTCATCTTTGATCAAAAATTTAAGACGATTTTTTCTCGTGTAGTTTTAAATGTCTTGAGTCTCCAGTATTTTTTTTAGAATTTTTGGAATTTTTTAAAATAGGGTAAAAAATCGTGGATTAAAACTGGACAGTGGAGTCAGAATTGAATTTAAAGAAAAACAAAGCAGTTTTTTCTCCTCCAAAAACTCGTACATCTCTGATTTTTCTGGGAATTCATCTTTGATTCGAAAATTAAGCCGATTTTTTTTCGTGTAGTTTTACATGTTCTGAGTTTCCAGTATTTGTTTTAGAATTTTTTGAATTTTTAAAAATAGGATAAAAATTCGTGGATTAAAACTGGACAGTGGAGTCAGAATTGAATTTAAAAAAAAAACAATTTTCTGTTTTGGTTAATTTACTTAGAGTGGGCTGATTAGAAGGGTTAGCTACTGACTTAGGGTAATTTCTAAGCCTTTTCAAACTCTAAAAATGGTTTTTCAAGTCCCGGGTTAAGGGTAGTCAAGTCCGGATTTTTTAAACTTAGGAAATTAGAGCCATTTTAAAGAAATTAGCCCAGTTTTTATTTTTAATTCAAGCTTTTCAAAATTGTTTTCAAACAATCACAAAGTATTTTGGTTTTAGAATATTTAATTTGACATATTTTCCTAAGGTAGCCGGATATCTTTTTAGATATACGGATTTCCTTAATTAAAAGAAAAAAATACATTTCATGCATTGCATTTTTATATTCATGCATTTTATATAATATGTGATTCTTGCTATAATAATTTCTATGATATTGTTGTTATTTTGATTTATATTTTTTGATGTTACATGGTTTATTATATGGTTTCGAATATTTCATGATATCCTATGCTTTTATTTAGTTATCTTTATTTAGCATATACGTATTCATTTATTTTAAATGTTTTCAAAAGATAATGGTTTTCAATAAAAATAAAGATATTCCCGAGTTAAAATAATTCATGAGTTCTCTACCGGGTTTGCTGGAGGGAATATCATCAATTATCATTAATAAAGGAATATCTTTCTTTCAAAAAAGAGAATGATTCGGAAAGTTTTCCAAAACTAATAAAAATTTCTATATTTTGCCACGTTTGTTGGGGAATATAGCAAAATTTTGAATTTATAAATTCTGGATCATTTTCAATAAAAAAAATGAAATTATTTTTCTTTAAATTGGGAATTAACTTGAAATACTAAATTTAAAACCAACTTTTTACCGAGACTTGAGATAACACACGATTAATAAGGTACCGATTTATACGGGCGTTGTGGGGGTGCTAATCCTTCCCCACACGTAACCGACTCCCGAACCCGCTTCTTTGATTTCTCTGGTTTAAAACGCAGACTTGAAATTGGTTTTTAAAATGTTTTAATTAATTTTTTAAATATTTTATAAAACCGGTTTTAATAGGTGGCCGATCACACCTAGCTAAAAAAGATTGGTGGCGACTCCATGTCTTTTTTAAGGTCATTTTCAAAACCTTCATTTTTCTAGAGGAATTAAGTCGACTTTTCCTCGATTTTTTTTAATGTCACGCCTAACGAATAATAAAGTCTTGCGATGAGACTCGTCGTTATTTTTTTTTTTTAGGTTGCGACAATAATTGTTATAAATGACTTGTGAAGATAAAGCCCATGAGACACAATGGCATTGCAAAGGAATTGTAAGGTGTTACAATTATGAGGATCCTTATGCATTAATGCCGTGTTTTTAAACTGTTCCTGGTCAATGTATTGTCAAAGACTGGCATATGTTAAGCCTCCATGCACTTGATGCATGCAACTGATCTCATAGGTTGAAAGTATAGAGATACTTAGGAATAACATATGGGTGCTTGTTAGTTGAACAAGTTCATTGAACATGACCCGCTATGAGAGTTCCATTTGGTATTTCACTCAAGTGTCTATGGTAAATACTCTCATGTGTCAATAGTGTAAGTAATCCTTTGACTTGTGACACCAGGTCATCTTGTATGTGAACTATCATACTTAGATTTCATCACGAATGAGTCCCAATCACAAGGATGCTTAAAGTAGGGTGTTATTGGGTATGACATGAAGCATACGAAGATGAATGAATGGTCCAGAGAGAATTCATCACCTCAAGTGATTAAGGGGACATATCTCACATGTATCTGGCTTATATTAACTTATAGAAGTCCTTGGCCAAGGCAATACTTAAGGAGTTAATATTAAAGCTGCAGATCTAATATGGAATGAGTTAAGAGTAGACACTGAACCATGCTCTTTCCTATCCCGGGATATTTGATGAAGGGATCGAATTACATAGACATATTGTACACGAAAGGCTAGTCGAAGCTTGATGACTCTCTTGGCATTTGGGTGGTCATGATGCATTGCTAGATGCCGCTCATGATCTATAAATATAAAGAGGAAATTCTTAATTGAATTTATTATATTTATTGCCAACATGTTAAGGGCCTAATGGGTCACACATAAAAGGTGATTAATGAAATCAAAATGAGATTGGGCCAGATTAAATATTCATTAAGTGTTGTGGGCTTATTGTGAATATTTAATAATATGTTTAAGGGCTTTAGTGCAATTAGTCCAATAGTTGGCATGCACTAAACCTAGTAATATATGCGCCACTTATGTTGTTTCCACCCCTAAGGAACCCAAATAGAAACCCTGCAAGTCGACGCCTCACTCCCCCTAAGAGTGAATCGGCCGAACAGCATTGGCAAAGGAGAATTCGATTCTTCTAGTTTTCTTTTGGCAATCCAAGATAGAGGAGGAAGGTTTCTCACAATCTAGACTACTAGCATCGTCTTGGCAAAACATAATGTTAACCTTGTGAAGGCTTTCAGATCACCTGTGTGGATTACTGTTAGAGGTCGGACAATTGGATGGCTTTGGTTTTCAACAAGCGAGCATTGTGTACAAGAACAAGAACATCAAGAATCTGTGATGTGGTTTCGGCAATCTCCATTACAAAGGTATGAGATTTTTATTGTTATCTATTCTTGACAGCCTGATAATTTTGAATTCATAGGCAGATCCATGGAGGGATTTTGTATCTCTATGTTTTATTTTAATTCTACTGCGTTGTATGTTTAACTGTTGATTAAATTACACATTATCTATGTTTGAGCATGAGCCGAATCCCAACAATTATAATATATCTATGTAATTCTAATGTTTTAAGTAATTTTAAATTACATAAATATATATATTACAATTATAATTCTAATATTTTATAATATTACATATGCGTTATATATATATATATTTATATATATATATATATGTAATTGTCATATATCTATGTAATTGTAATATATTTATGTAATTGTAATATCTAAAAATATATCTATGTAATTGTAATATATTTGTGTAATTGTCATATATCTATTTAATTGTATTATATCTATGAAATTGTAATATATTACACAAATATATCTATGAAATTGTAATGTATCTATGTAATTGTAATATATTTGTGTAGTTGTAATATATCTATGTAATTGTAATATATTACTTAATATAGCTATGTAATTGTAATATATTTGTTTAGTTGTAATTGAAATTGTAATTGTAATTTTAATGTTTTCTGTAATTGTAATATATCAATGTAATTGTAATGTATACATTATCAAATATATTTGTGTAATTACATAGATATATTACAATTACACATTAGATATTAGATATATTGCAATACATGTAATATCTAATGTTTTCAGTAACTATAATATATTTTGTAACTGTAATATATCTATGTAATTGTAATATAATTTTGTAATTATAATATATCTATGTAATTCTAATGTTTTAAGTAATTGTAATTTATCTATTATTTGTAATATATCTATGTAATTCAAATGTTTTATGCAATTGTAATGTATTTATGTAATTATAATATATCTATGTAATTGTACATATAATTATGTAAATGTAATATATCTATGTAATTGTAAAATATCTATGTAGTTGTAATGTATCTATGTAATTGTAATATATCTATGTTTATTCTAAAGAATTTATGTAATAGATTAGAATTATATGTATTGTTATATATCTAATATGTAAATATAATATATCTATGTAATTGTTATATATATATATGTAATTTAAATATATTTGTGTAATTATAATATATCTATGTAATATATCAATGTAATTGTATACCTATGTAACTGTAAAGTATCTATGTAATTGTAATTGATTGTAATTACATTATCTCTATGTAATTGTAATATCTATGTGTAGTTGTAATATATCCATGTAATTGTAATTTATCTATGTAACTGTAATACATATATGTTGTATTACAATTATATAGATATATTACAATTACATATATATATATTACAATTACAATTACAATTACACAGATATATTACATAATAGATATATCTATTATTACATAAATATATTACAATATAAGACATAGATATTTTACAATTACATAGATACATTAGAATTACATAGATATATTACAACTACATAGATACATTATAATTACATTGATATATTACAATTACTTAAAACATTACAATAATTGTAAATATATTACAGAGATATATTACAATTATTATTGTAATATTATAATTACTAAAAATATTAGAATTACTTAGATATATTACATATTACAAATACATAGATACATTACAATTACAAAGATATATTACATTACATAGATATATTACAATTACATAGATATGCACAGATATATTACAATTACATAGGGACATTACAATTACACATCAGATATATTACAATACATGTAATTGTAATCTATGTAATTGTAATTTATCTATGTAATTGTAACATAGATATATTACAGTTACATAGATGAATATATTACAATACATATATACATTACAATTAAACATTAGATATATTACAATTAAATAGATATATTATAATTATATAGATATATTATAGTTTCATAGATATATTACAACTACACAAATATATTTTTGTAATTGTAATAGATATATTACAATTACATAAATATATTAGAATTACATATTAAATTATATTACTTAGCTACATTATAATTACAATTACACTTACATATTTACATAGATATATAACAATACATAGATATATTACATAGATACATTAGAATTACATAGATATATTACAATTACATAAATATAGTAATTGTAATATATTTATGTAATTCTAATGTTTTAAGTAATTGTAATATATTTATTTAATTGTAATATATCTATGTAATTCTAATGTTTTCAATTACATAGATATATTACAATTACATTACAACTACACAAATATATTACAATTACATAAATATTTTAAAAATACATAGATATATTACAATTACCAAGGTAATATTGCAATATTTACAATTACATAGATATATTACACAATATAATATATTATTACATAGATATATTATAGTTACATAGATATATTACAATTACATAGATATATTACATTTACAATAGATACATGTAATTGTAATATATCTAATATATATCTAATTGTAATATATCTAATAATTACATAGATATATTACATTTACTGAAAACATTAGAATTACAATCTAATAAATACATAAATATTACAATTACATAGATATATTACAACTACATAGATATATTACAATTACATATAACAATTACATAAATATATTAGAATTACATAGACGTATTAGAATTACATAGATATATTACAATTACAAAGATATATTAGAAAAAGATATTACATATTTACACAAATATATTACAATTACATAGATATATTACAATTATATAAATATATTACAATTACATATTTATATTAAAATTAAAATTACATAAATATATTATAATTACATAGATACATTACAATTGCAATTACATAGATATATATATATATATATATATATATATACGTTACAATAAATAGATATATATGTAATATCTAATATAATGTAATATGTAATATATCTACGTAATTATAATATATCTATGTAATTCTAATGTATCTATGTACTTAAAACATATTTAATATACAATATATCTATGTAATTGTAATATATTAATGTAATTGTAATTTAAATATGTAATTGTAATATATCTATTTAATTGTAATAACTATTGTGTTGCAATATAAATATGTAATTGTAATATATCTATGTAACTGTGATATATCTATTTTGTACTATATTTGTAACTGTAATATATCTATGTAATTATAATATATTTGTCTAATATATCTATGTAATTGTAATATATCTGTGTAATTGTAATATATCTATGTAATTATAATATATTAATATAATTGTAATGTGTCTATGTATATATTAGATATATGTATTACATAGATATATTACAATTACATAGATATAATACAATTAATATATTACAATTACATATTTATATATATTACAATTACATAGATATATTTTAATGTTTTCTATAATTGTAATATATCTATGTAATTGTAATGTATACATTATGTAATATATTTATGTAATTACATAGATATACTACAATTACACATTAGATATATAACAAGACTTGTAATATCTAATGTTTTCAGTAACTGTAATATATTTTTGTAACTGTAATATATATATATATATGTAATTGTAATATATTTTTGTAATTGTAATATATCTATGTAATTCTAATGTATTTAAGTAATTGTAATATACCTATGTAATTCTAATGTTTTTTGCAATTGTAATGTATCTATGTAATTGTAATATATCTATGTAATTGTAATATATTAAAATTACATTAGATGTTTTACACGTACAGAAAACAATAGATAAATTACAATTACATAGATATATTACAATTACTTAGGTATATTACAGTTACATAGATATATTACAATTCCATAGATATCGAATATATCTATGTAACTGTAATATATCTATGTAATTGTAATATACATGGTAATATATCTATATAGTATTGTAATTGTAAAATTATTTGTGTAATAATATATCTATATAATTGTAATATATCTATGTAATTGTAATATATCTATGAAATACATATATTTTATTATTATATAATTAGATAGATATATTACAATTACATAGATATATCTAGTAATATATTACAATTACATAGATATATTACAAACATAAATATATTACAATTACATAAATATATTACAATTACAAATATATATTACAATTACATAGATATATTATATAGTATATGTTGGATATCAATGTATTATTTTGGGTGTCTATATACGAAATATGTATTCTAATACGTAGGTTGTCGTAACTACATACACGCTGTATAATTACATACACAATTGATATCAAAATTAAATGTGAAATTGGTCTGATTAATTGTGACTGTCAGGTCTGCTTTTTGGTTGTCTCTTTTCAAAATTAGTCATGTCAGTTCGGTGCTTGACCGAACCGGTTCGTCTCTTAGGATATGTCTGTTCTAACCGAACAGACTCTCCCAACTGGTGTACCCTTTTCGAACAGAAATTTGTCCCTCTATATATTCAGACTTTTAGAGTCTGTTTTACACACACAAATTTACTGCATAATATTTTTCTGTTGAGAGAGAGTCTAGCATTTTCCGATTCACTGTGTTGCTTCGAATGTGCCCTCTAGAGTAACGTTATCGAGGAGTCCTGTGAGATGATTTGCATCATTCTACAAGCACCATAGAGGCAGGCAAAATTCGTCTTAAGGTCAGAGGTGAAACCTTGACTCGATATTGATTTTTTCAAATCAATTTCTTTAAGTGTCTTTATATTATGTTCATAATATAGTATATAGCAAATATTTTCCCAACAGTATATTGTATAGATACATTACAATTACATATATATTACATAGATATATTACAATTACATGTAATTTATATTTATATTAATTGTAATATAGATATATATTTTTGCAATTGTAATATATCTATGTAACTATAATATATCTACGTAATTGTAATATATTTGTGAAGTTGTAATATATCTAAGTAATTGTAATATATCTATGTAACTGTAATGTATCTATGTAATTGTAAAATATTTATGTAGTTGTAATATATTTATGTAATTGTAATATATCTATATAATATATATCTATGTATCTATGTAATTGTAAAATATTTATGTAGTTGTAATATATTTATGTAATTGTAATATATCTATATAATATATATCTATGTATCTATATAATTGTAATATATCTATAGAATTATTTGTATAATTTTAATATATCAACGTAACTGAAATATATCTATGTAATTGTAATATATTTGTGTAGTTGTAATATATCTATGTAATTGTAATATATTTATCTAATTGTAATATATCTAAGTAATTGTAACATATCTATGTAATTCTAATGTTTCAAGTAATTGTAATATATCTATGTATTGTAATATATTCTGTGTAATCTCCTTGCAATTGTAATATATACATTACAATTACATAGATACATTAGAATTACATGTATTGAGATATCTATGTAATACATCATATATCTATGTAATTGTAATATATTGTTGTGTAATATATCTATGTAATTGTAATATCTAATAATATATCTATGTAATTCTAATTCTAATGTAAATATATTATTAAAATATTACAATTACACATTAGATATAGAACAATAAAATTACATAGATACATTACAATTACATAGCTATATTACAATGACATAGACACATTACAATTACACATTAGATATATTACAATACATGTAATATCTATTATTTTCAGTAATATATTACAATAATTATTGTAACTGTAATATATCTATGTAATTATTGTAATATATTACTGAAAACAATAGATATTACATGTATTATAATATATCTAATGTGTAATTGTAATATATCTATGTAATTATATTATATCTATATAATTGTAATCAATCTATGTAATTGTATTGTTATATATCTAATGTGTAATTGTAATATATTAATAATATATTTACATTAGATACATATAATACAATTACATAGATATATTACAGTTACATAGATATATTACAATCAATTACATAGATATATTACAATTATTGAAAATATTAGAATTACATAGATATATTACAATTACATAAATATATTACAACAACACAAATATATTACAATTATATAGATATGTTTATATAGATATATTACAATTACTTAAAACATTAGAATATATTACAATTACATAGATATATTACAATATTACAATACATAGATATATTACAATTATATAAATATATTTATTACAATTACATAGATATATTATAATTATAATTACAATTACATAGATATATTTATTACAATTACATAGATACAATATATTACAATTACATAGATATATTACAATTACATAGATATATTTATGTAATTTATCTATGTAATTGTAATATATCTAAGTAATTGTAATATATCAATGTAATTGTAAGATATTAAAATATATTTGTAATGTAATATATCTATGTAATTGTAATATATTTATGTAATTGTAATATATCTATTTAATTGGAATGTATATCTATGTATTGTTATATTAATATATTACATAGATATAATACAATGTTTTAATATATTTATGTAATTGTAAATATTGCAATATTTCTTATGTAATTGTAATTCTAATGTCTTAAGTAATTGTAATTTATCTAATGTAATTGTTTTCAATAATTGTAATATATTACAGTTACATAGATATGTAACTGAAAATAATATATTTATGTAATTCTAATGTGTCTATGTAGTTGTAATGTATCTATTACAGTTACATAGATACATTACAATTACAATTACATAGATATATTATAATTACATAGATACATTATAATTACATAAATATATTACAATTACATAGATATATTACAATTACATAGATATATTATTAGATATTACAATTACATATATTATATATTACATAGATATATTACAATTACAATTATATCTTACAATTACATAGATATATTACAAGTACAAAAGTATATTACATTTACATAGATATATTACAATTGCATAGATACATTACAATTACATAGATATATTACAATTGCATAGATATATTACAGTTACATAGATATATTACAATTACATAGAAATATAGATAGATATATTACAATTACTGAAAACATTAGAATAGATAGATATATTACAATTACATAGATATATACAGTTATATATATATATATTAAAATTACTTAAAATATTATAATTACATAGATATATTGCAATTACTTAAAACATTACTATTACTTACATACATTAGAATTACATAGATATATTATATTTACATAGATATATTAAAGAATTACATGTAATATCTATGTAATTGTAATATATTTATCTATTCTAATGTTTTCTGTAATTGTAATATATCTATGTAATGTGTAATATATCTACGTAATTGTAATATATCTATGTAATTGTAATGTATCTATATAATTACAATAATGTATGTAACTGTAATATATCTATGTAATTGTAACATGTAATATATTTATGTAATTGTAATATATGTCTATGTAATTATAATATATCTAATGTGTATTCTAATATATCTATGTAATATATGCTACATCAATACATGTAATATCGAATGTTTTTGTAATTGTAATATATCTATATAGTTGTAAGATATGCTGGTCATGCCTGTTACTACGGAGGAGGTAAAGACTACTATTTTTGCCTTAAAGAGTAGCAAAGCGCCCGGTCCTGATGGCTACATAGCACAATTCTTTAAATCAGCATGGAGTATAGTGGGGAAGGATGTTGAAGAGGCAGTATTGTTCTTATTCAGGACAGGTAAAATGTTGCCTGCTTTCAACTCAGCTATCATTACACTTGTTCCCAAAGTACCAAATCCTTGCAGTATGTCTGACTTCAGACCTATTTCTTACTGCACTACAATTTATAAATGCATCACTACGATAATGGGAAATAGATTGAAACAGTGTTTGCCGAGCTGTATCTCCAATAATCAAAGTGCATTTGTGGAAGGTAAAAATCTAGTTGACAATGTGCTAATGGCCCAAGAGCTAGTGAATGGATACAACAGATCTTCCTTATTCCCTCGTTGTGCAATCAAAGTTGATCTAAGAATGGAGTCCGTTGTTTTCTGTCTTATTGAATAAGATATCATTAGACTTGGTCTTTGATAGTAGTTGTAGCATTTTCTCTTGGCTTATGGCTACTCTCTAAGGTTCCTTATTGGTATCCCTCAAGGAAGATCCCGAATTGGATCCTGAATTGGATCTCAAATTGACAAGTTAGTATTAGTTTATCCACACAGTTATGCACTAATCAAATAAGAATCTATTTTTTGAAAGATCCTCACTTTCGTGTTTTGGTAAGCCTCGAAAATCTTTTTGACGACCTATGTTGTGTTAAAAAATTTTCTATATGATCCTATCAAATGCGAAAAGCTCACAGTAACAACAGAATCAGGAAAAATATACAAAAAAGACAAGTTTTTCTTTCTATTATATTAATATTTTTTATTCTAGTTTTGTATTCTATTAGAATCAAATTAGTTTTTTTTTTTTTTTTTAATTTCCAATGTATTTGGAACAAAAAATAAATAAACAGTTGATTTATCATGTTTTTGGAATTTTGAAGTTACTTATGGTAACTTTAATTTATCATTTATTAAACTTTTACTAAAAATATCAAATTTCCCCAATTAAAGTAGTTTAAGTTATTTTATTTATTATGAATTAACGTTGTGATTGTAAAGACATTGCTCTCTAACTAAAAAAATAAATGCTTGCACTAAGAAGCTTCTGATCCAACAGGCCCGTAAAACTCACTAAAATATGCGGTATTATTGAACCAAACAAAGCAACAAGCAATGAAATGAAATGAAACCAAAAACTAAAACTAAATTTCACAAAAACATGTCTTAGTTTAATTCAACATATACCCTTGCCACATGGTGCAAGATAGTTGTTCCAGTTCCCCATCATTTATCGTAGAGGTTGGAAATTTGTGGCAGCCCTATCCATCCATATAAGTAAATCATGGGAATGGGAATGGGAGGAACAAAAGCTAAGGATGAAGCAAGAATCAAGAATCTGATCGGGTGGAGGTTGTAAAGGATGAAAGAAGTCCTGCAGCTTGTACAGGTAAAATGTCACCAAATGTTGACATGGCAGCTGCGGATCTATCCTTGAATATGCCCACTTGCCCATCCGTTAATATGGATCCCAGTTTTAAAGTGCTCTCTCCGAATCTGCTGCCAACCTGGCCAATACAAGGGAAATCACCATCAACATAAATTGATATGCCCTAACAATCAAGGCAGCAAACCATCAAATATGGCAACTTTAAATAACAAGTTAAATTTTACTGAAGTATATATTCAACTCACAATAAGCCACCTGCTCAAACTGCATATTTACACATAGATAGTCTCAACAAAGGGTTGAGAATTGAGATTCACTCCATTATTTTTCTTCCTTACTTCTCAATACATTCATCATCACGTCATGTGTGAGTGATACCCACCACTGATTGTGACCAATCCAGTTGAGATTCAATAAGAACAAGTCCTTTTGGGAAACTATTAGAAACAACTTCTATGGTGTATCAATTGAAAGTACATTATCACAGTTCACTTCAGGAAAACTCTTCATTTGTCTTCTTTTGCCCATTGCTGAGCACAACACAAGGATTGTAATAGTCCAGAGGAGTAGGAATGTGAAAAAATAGATTTAGTTAAAAAAAAAGGCACAACTCTACTTAGGGTTGCTCATGATTACCAGTCCTCTGACATAAGTGAGTTATTCAAATTTACTCCTTGTTGGCATGTACAACAATCTACCTTTGTTAAAGGACAAATAAAAAGGTTAGCTGGTTTCTTCCAGTGTGGCATTGCCTATTTCCGACAAGGATGTTAGAGGTTAGCCAGCATTAATTAGAAATGTGTTCCCCCTTCACCATAACTTAATGGAACCACTAAAACAATGTAAACATTCAAAGTTTTACACATTACTCCTCACTGCATACTATCATATTACTACAAAATAAACTTGTGTATATGTATGTGTATCTTCTATCTATTAGCTAGCTAGGTTTTACTTTTTCAATAAGATTCAATGGTTTTGAGTTTTTTTTTTTTTCAGGGTAAATTACATATACACCCCTCCTCATTTCATGTTTTTGTAAATGACACCCTACGTGTTCTTTTCCTTGGCACTTAAACAACCTGAGGCTTATTCCATCATCATAGGGGACTACAGCATCAATTTTGACCAACAAATTACAAGAAATACCCTTATATTTTAGAAGGTATCTTTTTGAAACTTAAAGGTAGTTTTGTAATTTTGTTGTGTGAAATTAATTTCAAAACCCCCTATGACAACAAAATGAAACCTCAGGGTGCTAAGTGCAAATTAAAAAAGAAAAATTACGAGGTATCATTTGCAAAGAGGTAAAACCACAAAGGGTGAAACTGTAATTGACTCCCTCTAAGACTGGCTCAAATAAAACCAAACCGATCTATTCCAACCAATGTACTGTAGACTCTAGAGCCAATGGCAAGGCATATGGGCATCAGTAAGAAAGCTTTTGAAGCGTACACTACTTTTATATGAAAAAATTTGACTCACATGACAGCAGGAATTAGATAAACCTTTTTAAATGACATAAAAAATGATGAATATCTTCACCTGCATGAAAGATTTTAAGAATGGCGTTGCAACACTAAAACTCGGGTGGTCATCCAAATCACCTTTCCGGGAAAGCTCTCCATTTGTATAAGCTTTCCAGGAACTTCTTGAAGTAATATCATTGGAGGCAGCTGTAATAGGTTTCCCAGTATTCCCTCTAGAAGACAATGCTGGAGCACTACATGACCGACCATAAATTATAAGAAAACCATTTACATGAATAAATAACGCCAGATAGTATATACATTGAGTAAAGTGAAAATAAGATTGTGTAGCAAAAAAAAAAAAGAGTAAACCATTGACCTGATTGGAAGATATTTGAAACGAGGAACCACAGAACATCTCATAATATTCGACTCTGAATTAGTAGGCAGTTTCTGTATAGTATCCGTATACATCCGATTAAGTTGAACAAAGAACCCAAAGAGCACAGCATGCCGGAGGTATGACTGCCTCTCATTCTCCCATAAGTATGGCTCATACCTTAAAATTATTTAGAAAATACCATTAATAGGAGATATATGCTGTCATGCCTCAATCCCAACGACATAATGAGAACATATAAACATTTACTAGTTGAAATAATGGCTCTAAAATGAACTGATAAGCGAAAATGCACTCAAAAGGAAGCATCAAGAGAGCAGATGACACATTGGCAATTTCATCTGATTCTTACACAGTTTCATTAAGAATACCCATGGTGCATTTTGATAAATAACTGTACACATTTTATACATATCAGACTTGTAACAATCTGGTCTAGATAAACAAAAGAAATAATATACCAGATGAACCCTTGCATAAACTTTTGCAATGTTTCGAGTAAAACAATCAGAAAACTTCTCTTAACAGGAAAGGTCCATTCTAATAAATTACAGCACCCTGCACTTGCAATGTGCTTACAGTTTGGAGGTGTATACCAGCAGCAGACATTCAGGCCACTTTACTACTTTTCCTGTGTTTCCTTCTTATCCTCTTCATTAATCTATCAGATCTTTAATCCTTTCTCTCATATCTCTAGCAGGTTTCTATTGTCAATGTTGCGGGCAACAGTGTCATACCCTTTTCTTCCTCTTTTAATTTTTCATTCCCCCTAGGCTACTCATGTGTCCTAGCCGTGTGTCCAACCACATTAATTTTCATTCCCAAATAAGTTCTTTTAACTAGAAAATCTTCTGGCATATCCAACCACATTGATGTGTGTCCTGCCTAGCTGGGAGGCATGTCCATATCCAACACAAACAAGACAATAATGTGAAGGAGGGTCAAGGGCACAAGGCATGTCCAAACTTATAAATTCTCTCCCATCCATACACATTAATATTTTCACTTAAGCTTGCTGAAACTAGTTAATGGTAAAAAAATGATAAGAACTTAAAAGATGCTAACTTTTATACTAACAATAGAGATTCTCTATCATACAAATTATCATGACAATGTAGGAGGGGTGGAGCTAGAAATTTGGTCATGGGGGTTTTGGGATTAATGTAGTATACATATTTGAAGGGATTGTTAAAATTAGTAATGAAACCACTAAACTCAAATACAATAATAATGTAATTGCAAAACAAAATATTACTATTTTTGAGTAAAGAAAAGTTATAACTTATAAATAATATAATATATAATATAGGAAAATACCTAATAAACCGTCGGTGGAGTTTTTAAACTCCAATAGCAGGATTAGAGGGTTGCCACATACCCCATTAGGGAACAAATTTATATAACAAATAAAAAGACATGTGGCAGTATTTTAATCTCGCCTATGAAATTTAAAAATTCCGCCGATTAGTGTGTGAAATAATAATCCTTATAATACATTAATGATACAATAAAAATCAAAAGTCTCAACATAAAAGGATTAAAACTTGAGTATAACTAAGAACTATAAGAAGCATAGGCATTACGTAACTTTTAAATTATTAAAAGAGTTATAGGAAATAAAAAGAAAAGAAAAAATTACACACACAAAGAAGATGACAATTTCGAGCATTTTGAAATTCTTACCAAGACCCAGGTCACTTCGATTGGGGTAATCTTGGTTTCAAGTTAATTCAGCTTCGAGTCAGTTGGGTATGGATTATTTCAAGTTCAAGTTATTGGCTTTTAAGGTCGAATTGGGTTGGATTCAGATAGGTCATTCAGGTCAGGTCTGATTTTATCACCCTGAATTAAGTTATTTAAGGACTAAGGTCACATTTTCACCAACTTGTGGCATATATCCAATTTTGATTTTTGATATCATAAAAAGAAGTTTTTTTTTTAATGATTAGATCATGTAAAAAGAGAAAAAGAAAAAAGAGCAAATTAAAATTCATTTACTAATTTAGAGTTATTTTATAACAAATATTAAAAATATGCAGCTACTAAACAATCATTAACGATTTTTGATAGACTGATAGTATTTTTTTTCATTTTTATTGCATTGATTATTATTAGTTATCCACTATGAATTACGAGTAAAACTTACAAGGTCAAGCATATCTAACATCTACTTAAGGTGAAATAAATTAACATGTTTAAGAGAATGTACTCCAATTAGTTTTAATGTTAATTATTGTTCTAGTTTATTGTTTTTAAAGTTATTTTTTTATCCAAGTTACATATTTTATTATTCGGTAAAGATGAAAATAAAAGACAAATGCAAATGAAATATTTTATGTATGATATATAATTGTAAATTTTGAATGTAATTCAGGTTCAAGTCAAAATGGGTTCAAGTTGATTTGGTTCTGAGTAAACCAGGTTTGGGTTGGACAGGTTCGGGTTGTTGACTTTTTGTGGTAAAATCTAGTATGACAGGTCAAGCGGATTTTTAGGTTCAGGTCAACTTTACCAACTCTAATCGTGGACCATAACTTTTTGTTTCAAATAATACAAATAATTCAAAAAAAAACAAGAAAAGAAAAATCCTTTTATTTTGTTAATAAATTTCCAAAGTTGCTTCTCAAAATTTTCATCTTACCCTTGTGAAGAGAGAATCTAACTTGTGGATTTGTTACTACCAACCTAATTCTAGTCTCAGCCAAGACAAATCCAAGGTCAGCTGACAAAATCTAGAGCTAGGACGATATGGATCCATTGCCAACCGACCCGATCTTCTAGTTGAAGCTAGATCTCGTTGCTATGTCATGGATTTGCCAAACACTAGATCTAGATGGCTATCATCTAGTCAAAGCTAGATTCGAATGTAATATATACTGGAGTTCAAGTGACCAAAGTACTCTGAGATGAAGGTGCTGAGTTTAGTGGTGTTAGATGTGAAGTTGGTGGTGATGGTGGGCATGGTGATCATCATATGCTAAGAGAGAGAGTGGCTAGATTTCAGAAAGAGAAGGAAAAGAAGAAAATTTAATTAGAGAAAAAGAAAGAAAAAAAATGCAGGAACAGTAGACAAAAAAGGTTGACTTTTCTAGTAAAAAAAGAAAAGAAAGGGAAAACACAAACAAATATGAGAAAAAAGATGAAGAGGACAAGAAAGGAGTTTCTAGGAAATAGAAAGAGGAAAGAAATAGAAGGTGAATCAAGGACGGGGGTCTCAATCAACTATGAAGGCCCCAGCTCAAAAAAATCCATCAAGACTTCCATCTCAGAAAAAATTCCCTTCTTCACCATCAAAAATTTTAATTTACTAAATGCCCTCATCAAATCCTGCTGATAGGCTTTAATGAACATTCATCTCACTTAACATTTTACTATCTTGATAGCAAATGATTCAAAATGTAGGTGATTAATATGTACAAATAATTGTTTAATAGACTGATTGAAGCAATCACAAGTAGGACGGCTTAAACACGTTTGGGAAAAGTACTACGTCTAAATCACGCTTTATCCCACACACAAATCAATAACTATTTGAGCAAAAAGTGCCTGACAATCCCCTATTAATACTTTATTACTTTAATGGCAAACCATATGAAAGAAACATGAAAGAAATCAAAATCAAGCTTAGATGCATCCTGGTTCTCCTTCTGGTATTGAAGGAATACTATGTCTCTATAACAGTTGTTAAAAATTTTAGAAGTATTATCAAAAAATGGATTTCTGTTCATTATGTAAAAAAGATATGGAAACACTTACGTCAGCCAATCAATGGGATCCAACTTTTGCGAAAGAGAATAGATCAGCCCATCAACACTGTCTCTAACAACAGACTTTGTCTGAATTTGGTCCTGCTTCCTTCTGAATGATGATTTGGACTTCGGTTTTCTAGATAACTCTTCATTTACATTGAAATCACCCCCAGAAAGAACATCAGCAGCTAACCTTATGTCCAACAAGACCTGCAAAATTCCTTTCTCTGACACTTGAGCTCCACAGGCCTCTCTAGTAGAGAGAAAGTTCTCATAAATAGAAATGACCTACATGATGAAAACAAAAAAAAAGTACCAAACACGCTTAGCCAACTGGACTATTATAGCAGATTTCCCAACAAGAATAGAAACCAATGAGAATCTAGCAAACATAATTTAGAGCTAGTCAATATTTTTTTAAAAGAAACCAGCATACAAAGCATTTGTTCCTTGGAAAAAGAATCTACCATATGAAACTTATCAAGATAGAAGCATAATTTCTTTATTCATTTACAGAAATCATTTAATACTTCAGACAGAAGTAATCACCAATTAATTTTCTTTCTAATGGATTTAGACATAGAACTTGTATCCTATTTTCAAGTGAATATTTATGAAAATCATAGTTGCCAATGCTGTTTATCAAGAACATATCTTTTATAATGCACAAATTGCAGCAATTTAACTAAGTGTAATCACAAAAGAGAGAGATAAACATCTAAGCAACTCAACTCCACAACCACACTTGCATCCCCACCCCCAAAGAGAGAGAGAGAGAGAGAGGAGAACCAAAAAATATGCAAACCAAAAAAGGGAAAAAAGAACGGATCTCTCAGCAGTGGCAGAAAGCAAGTGGACCAAAGTAAATGCATAAAAGTAACACTATAATTTTCAAGAACTTTGGTCATCGGTCCGTTGTGCCTATATACTCCTAAGACAATCATTTGGAATCAATTGCTTCAAACCCATCAACTGGAGTTTGCTAATGGCCACCAAAAACATCATATACATTGAGCCCTTCTATGCTGCAATTTACTGTTATCCAATATAAGCTTAACATTCTCACTGCCATTATCAGCATTATTTTCTTCCTTCACTATAGCATTTTTTACCTTCAATGGACATCTCATTTTAAGATTAGAAATTGAAAAGCATTTTCGAATACAAGATTAACAATTTTTTACATAAAACAAGAGCAGCAGAAGACAGTCATTAAACTCCTAAATCAATCTAAGTCCACACTAAACACATAAGTTGGACAGAAACATGTAAAGAGACCAAAAGAACTATTGAAAAACCTAAATGGTATCACCATTATTATATAAATATGCAGACCATACTAGACCAATGACTAATTAACCTAAGGAATACTTGAAGGTCTTTTTTTCTTCTCATTTATTTTCTTTGCGCCATTGAACATCAAGTCATAACTGCCCAGCTTAAAGCAAACCAACTTTGCATGCACAGGATCATACTCCACAGAACTCAAAAGCATTGACTTCTCCTAATCAGAATACCAACTTTATGATTAGAGATATCATGATAAACATTAACATACCTGTTGATAATAACTTATCTAATAAGCACATAATATTCAGACAGTACCTTAGTAATAAGTATCAAGGGAACCATGTATTCAAAGGCTAAATGCCAGAAAATGAACCATGTATGCAAAACTTGGCCCAATATTTTGAAAACTAGTGTAAAGCTTTCACTACTACCAAATACATACACATATATATATATAGACACACACAGACACATATACATCTTGCATTATCTAAATCTAATTCTTATAATACAAAATAGGTAAAAGCTTCTAGAGGAAACTTAACTAGAATGAAGAAAGCCGAATCAAGACAAAATACAAAATAAGACCAGACGAGATAATAAAGGCAGACTGGGATAAATCATTTTTGCTTTGCATTGAGGAAGAAGCTGAGATAGATGGATTTTTAAATGCAAGAAGTAGGCGCACATTGTTCTGCTTCCACTCTTAGAAAAGTACGCTCTTGTTTCCCATGATGATACCTCAAATACATTATTGGAAGTGCAATAAGCAAGCTAGAGACTAAAAAAAAAGAGAGAGAGAGAGAGAGAGTAAGGGTCTTTTCATTATAGGGATAGTTCTCTGTACCTGGGTGGTATAACATATACAGATTGGAGGCTAGACTGATTTCCCTGGTAGGTCTTAACAACAAGATATGGATTTACCAGATTTCTTTGTTCCCCTTTAGCATATTATTCCATTCTAGGCAACAAAGGAGATTTTTTAAGAAGCGAATGAGATCACACCCGTTACTCTTGTTGCAGCGACAAGGAGAAATCTAACAGCGGATAGGCTTACATTGGTTAATTGAAAACTAACCCAATCTTGAAAGTGGAGTAGAATAAATCAACTGGCCTACCTTGAATCTAGCCTAGCATCCTTTCTTTCTTCTTTTAGAAAATTTTCAGTTACAGAGAAGTATCACTCATAAATACAGTCCTGATCTTATAAATGATACCACAAGAAAACCAAGAGGATCGGTATCAATTAACTTTTATTCCACGGAGCAGTTACTAGTCTTTAGCATTCATCTTTCTGTCAATGGCTATTAAGGAATTCCTCTGCATTTATGCTGCCTTCACTAAACTCAGTCTCTTCCAATTCCTTTTTCATCTACAATGTTTTCAAAACAATGGATTCTATCAAAGAGCTTATTCTTGCAGCATATTTTTGGCTTCTAGGGTTCTCGTTTTAAACAATTAGAGCCCTTATCAAAGAGCCTATTCTTCACATGGAACAATATTTTACACATAAAGAAAAACATATATTGGATTGAAAATATGATTCCCGTTTTGCCAATAGGCGTATGATCTGTCAACAGAGTGCCGGACTCTTAATTCCAATAACCATGGTTCAATCCCTAACAGCCTCAAATACAAATACATACATATATATATATGATTTCTATTTTAGGAGGAAGGGGGCACATTGATGATGTTTGCAATCTAACATCAGACAAAAGAATATTTTAAGCGGTTGTGGAAAAGTAATGATGCCAAACAATTATAGAGAGAATTCATAAACAATCTCACCATGAGCCATTGTTGCACTAGAAGACGATTCAATATGCTCAAAACTTGTTCATATGACACGGCAATGTACCATGCATCAGTGTGACATCTCTAAAGGTGGTGAACAGGTTATAGATCATGTATTTAATTATGTGAAGAAAGGAATGTTATACATTCTCAATTAGTGTTTGATTTAATAAGAACATCAAGCATTAAAAAAGATAAAATGTAATTTACTACTGTATTTTTATTTTATTATTACTACCTGGATTTTTTTCTCTTTTTTACCAGCTTTAAGGACAGTATGTGGTAATCTTTTATGTTTAGCATACTTAAATTTCTCCATGGATACATTATACACTCATAGTTATGTCGTCCCGCTTATTCAAGGGAAAGAAATTAGAAGGCAACTTTAAACTGAATGGACTCAAACTTAATATTCATTTGGCTCAATAATCAATGGATTGATTATGTTAAAAACCCGATAAACGACACCTCAAAGCTTGGTTTCCTTCCACGTTAACCCAAGTGAAATCAAAATAAGTTGCACCCCAAGTATTGCATCTGTACTAATAATAAAGCTCCTGACACGAGTCAAGTGACAGCAACTCAGTTGGGGAAATTACCAAAAAAGATTATTAAAAAAAATATCATAATAAATGTGGAATAAGGAATATTAATGTCTTTTTAATGTTTTTATAAAACTTTTTATTTTAGAAATTTACAAGCTACCCACTTTTACATAAAAAAAAAAAAAAAAAAAAAAAAAAAAAAAAAAACCACCTAAATAACTACATGCTCCTCTGGCAAAAAAATAACTGCTTGATCCCAAAAAAAAAAAACTCCATTCAAAACTTCTTTAAAAAAGAAAACACCCACCCACTTCGTGGTTATACCAAATTCTAGTATTCAAAAATGGAATAGCAAATCAGATGGTCATCCCAATCTTATATTAATAAGACCCCAAAAATCCAAGAAAGTAGAGACATCAAAAACCATATTGTATAGAGATGAGAAGAAGAAAGCTCCTCAAGGGATAAAAACTGCAAGTTATGAAACAATGATCTAACTATCTGCACTTCAACAATTACAATTAGAACAAATAAACTATCAATTAAGGCATTAATGTATATTTTTACAAGAAAAGGAACTTCAGAAATAACAACATCAAGAAAGCAATTGAAGTACACACAGCATTGTTTCGGTATTTAGAAAATATAAACAAGATAATTGCAGAGTTCCTAGAATAATCAATGAACATGATGCAAGACAAACTTTGTACCTTTTCTATAAGGCTTAATGCAAACCTTTGCACAATTGATTTGTCGAGAACATGGCCTCCAATGCTATGAATTTCTTCACATGCTTGACATAAGAAGGAGATCACATAGAGAGAAGGCATAGATGGGAGTGATATTTTCATCTCTGATGATCCCTCATCAGACTGTTCTTGCTTAACAACTATCTCTTCCCAGCCCTGAGCAATATATGGAAGATAAATGAATATGTTTATAAGAAACATACTTGCATTTTGGGACTTAACATGCCTAAAAGCAACATACTTACATTACACAAACAAACGATATTAATTTGAATAGACAATAGTTTAAAAGGCATTAAATACCAATCAAGCCTCAGTATTAGTGTTCAAAAGTTTTAAAGCCACCTAAGACGAGGCAAAGTGTAATACTTTTCTCATGATTTCCCTTTCATTCATCCACTATGAATATTGTAATGACTAATGAACTAATTTGTTGCATTCATATATCATATTCGACATTCTACATGCCAAAGAGAAAATGTAAAACGTGAAAACATATGATGAAATGTGTATCAGTGTGTGCATATACATGCATAAGAATATAAATCTTGCATATTAAAAGGAAATATGGAGGGTTAATGCAAAAAGTCTCAAGAAGCTTAAGAAACACTCAAGTACTACAAATGTACTCTCAAAACCATCCACCCCTGATGAACCACAATGGAAGCCCCCAACGGTGTTTAGAAAGCATGCTACATATGGTTCTAACGCCCAAAATTAATTTTGCACATGTAGACCTAGCAAATCATGTATGCGTGTCGTGTTTCATGTTTTTTCCGTGTAAGTCGTGTAAACATAAACACAACACAAATTATTTAATATGTCAAAATCCTAAACATGAATACGATATGTGTATTAAATGTGTCGTGTTAATCGTGTTTAAACGTATCGTGTCGTGTTTATTACACTGTTTTCATGTTTATTAAACGTGTTATGTTCTTCTCGTGTTCTCGTATGTGTCAAAAATTTCCAGTCCAATTATGAAAAGCTTAATTGGGACTTTGCATACTTTTTTTATTGCTCTTGAATCTTAGATTTATGTTTCTTTAGGTTAGAGTTGTAGAATCTTATTTTACTCTTATTTTCTTTAGATTTCAGCTTCAACGGTATTTTCATAATTTTTGGTTTGCAGGGAAATCAGATTTTGTGTCTAGGATCTTAGTTTGGGTTTCCTTATGTTACTGGCTTTTGTTATAATTCGAGTTTTTAGTTCTCTATTTGCACTCTGTATAAATATCGATGTATATAAATATTTATGTGATATGGAAAGCTTGGAATACTAGTTCTAATGGGATTTTGTGTCTAGGATCTTAGTTTGGGTTTCCTTATGTTACTGGCTTTTGTTATAATTCGAGTTTTTAGTTCTCTATTTGCACTCTGTATAAATATCGATGTATATAAATATTTATGTGATATGGAAAGCTTGGAATGCTAGTTCTAATGGGATTAGGAACACTAGCAGTCTGTATATACTCTTTTTTGGTTTTGGAGATATAGAATAGAATCATAAAATGTCCAACATTATTGCTTTTGTGATTGTGAAATGCTATCAAACATAGGTGTAACTCCTATGGAGCCTTATGTGAGAAGCGTGTGGATTCCTCCAATAAACCTTAGGTTTGACCCCTAAGGAACCCTATGTGTGAAGCACAGGGATTCCTCCAATCAACCTTAAGTGTGATCCCTAAGTAAACATAGGTGTGAAACATATGATTTCTCTTCTTTTCTTTCTCTATTCGGAATTCCGTATTTTCTCAAGAATTTCATACTAAAAAATTGCCATAAATCCAAACCACACCTAGGGATTGCTTTTATGTTATGCTTTAGGTTTTGCTGATCCTTGTCTGAACATTTTCAAAATTTTCCAAAACAACAAAGTTCTGGAAATTGTAGGAAACAAGAATTTGGTGCTTCCTAACATACCCAAAGCATGTCTCATAAAAAACACAAGAGTAAGCGATGCATGTTTCATTCTGCCTTCGCATATCAAGAATGATACCCTCACTCCATACTCCATTATTATTTCAAATTTTTCCTCTGTGTTGCTCCTTCAACCTCAGTTCTTGTCCCAACTCTACTCCTTCAGCAAAGAAGCTCTCCTACTTAAAGGGCCTTAGGCATTAAGTAATTGTTTCTCTATTCTTTCGCTTTCCAAACATTTTTTTATCAACAAAAGAAAAGGGATGCAGGAACTCGTATTTAAAAGTGGAGAATAGATTTCTGATATTATCTTGTCATAAGAATTTCACTTGAATCATTACGTTTTTTAGTCAAACTGTTCCATATTTAAATAGACCTATGGTCTTTTAGTAAGAGAACTTTGCCATGAAAGAAAAAGAAAAAGGAATGGGGAATAGATTATGTACCCTATCCGAGAAGTTTAACCATAAAATATTTCATACACATGCCTTGTGTTTGCTTTGGCTGTAGAATATTGGATTATGGGCCATTAGGTTTTGGATGTTAACCGCATTACCTTCTTTAATATCTAATGGCTGCAGTTGTTTATTTTGGTGGAGGGGAATTGCAAAAGCCATTGAAAGATTATAGCAAAGGATGAACTTCACCTTAAAATTCATACAGAAATTCTTTTATTAAGAGCAAAATTATTTTTAAAATAAGAATAAAACTGTTCAACCATCATAATCGTAAATTATTTCTTTTTTTGGATAATTTTAAATTATTAATTTAATATTGTTAAAAATACTTATCATGCTTATCATGTTTCAGTTGATTATGGCAATCAACTATGATTCATATTTTAAGTTTTTCAAATCATGCAAAAGCGTAAGTTCAACAAAATGTTTTCTATTGTCAAATTTTGGAAAAAAAAAAAAGCAAAAAAAAAAAATCTAAAACAGAAAACTAATCCCTAGCTGTCCTACATCAACATCATAAGTCAAACAAAAGTATCACTAGTAAACATGATAATTCCCCTTTTGAAAATCATTACTGTTAAATCAAAATAATAAGAGGAAGTTCCCACAAGAGCCCATCCCCATTCCCACTACTCATGTACAATAACTGATCACTAGTAATCTTCCAAAGATATAATAATTGAATAGACCAGTCAGGACAAATCAAAGGAGCACTTTGCATTCCGCCATTTGAACCATCATAAAAATAAAAAAGAAAGAAAAATATATCTACCATTAAAAGCCCCTAGAGCAGTTGAATATATATTTATCAATGACCTCCCCATGTCAGAAACACTTCTTTTATGATGAAGGAGTATTCCAGAATTTATGTCAATTGCTTATTTTTATACAGTTTTCTTATGTGTGTTATGTTTTACTTAAGTTAATAGTTAGTAATTAGATTTTATTTTATTAAGTTGTCATGTGACTAGCATGTGATCTCTTATTAAGTTTGAATGGCTAGGATTACATGGGGTTTAAGCGTACCGAAGGCTTGGATTAAAAGATACAGCAACCCTAGCATAAATGGTCTTTGGATATGTTATATAGTCTTATTAAATTGGACCATTATCTATAAGTGGTTCCATAATCCTAACCCTAGTTATCATGTTCCAACTTTGATTTTGCATCAGTTCTGGTTTTGTTTTACTGTTTGGTTTTCTTTCTATTATTTCTACTTCTGCACTGCATCAAAGTGATATTGGAGTGAAGATATCTTAAAGTTGAACTAGTTTTTCTGCTTATAAACACTGACTGGTCGCGGTAGAGGACGTGGAAGAGGACACCAAGCCCAGCAAACAAAATTGGCTGAGTCAAGAAATATGATTAAAGATTTTTCACAAGCAGTGCAAGCTTTACAGCGACAGGAATCAATGAGACTGGATAAAGAATCCAGAAGGCGACCATGACCATTTGGATTAACCGAAGAGTGGTCTTTTGGTGATGATACTGGATATGGAAGTACGTACACCTTTTCATGATGCTGGACCAGCAAATCTTGCTGTCAATGGTGGACTAGAATGGAGTTAAAATTTTGGTTAATGACTTCTAGGGAAAGATGCATGCAAAAGATTATTTAGATTGGGAAGCTAGTTTGGTAAGATGTTTTGACTGGAAAGTAATGGCTGAACAAAAAGAGGTGTTGTATATGAACCTTAAGTTGAAGGGGGCTGAACTTCAATGGTGAAAGACCTTGTTATTTTTTCCCAATGATAAAGTTTCAGCACAACTCTTAACTACCATGACAAAGAAATCCATGCTTCTGTATAACCCAGCTACTGACACGCAAACAAACACAAAAGGGATGGAGGGAGAGGGAGAGAGAGAGAGAGAGAATAAAGAAGTGGTCCAGCTAATGCTTACCCTTAAGGGAGTTGTTGCAGATAATCCATCATCTTGTCCAAGCTCCCGAGAGAGAATAACTGAAAGCTCATCAGATAGCCATGATATCCATAAGCTGTAAGCTCTGATACACAGCTCTCGCATAATCTTACCAAGATCATCAAGTTTTGGGCTTGCACTTTCATTTGCTCCAAGCAATGCAGCAGTAGCAGATGAACTTTGCCTCTGGGAACTAGTGAGTATTTGCCTTCCAAGGCTGTCAAAGAAAGGAGAACTGTTGACAGCTTTCGACTGCCACAACAAGGAAGGTAGCTTCTCAAAAATTGCAGGAGCTGTGTATTTCACCCAGAACCGTGGAGATCCAAGAATCAAAGGAATGTGTTTAGAGTAATTCTCGAATGCAAACAAGAGTCGCCCAATAAAAAGAGATCTCTCAACAATTATAGGAGGAGGCACAGAATCACCTTCCTTGTGTTCACTTCCAATGGCAGTGTATAAAATATCAAGCTCAGTTTTGAGTTCTTTCAATATGGTTGACACACTTTCGTAACATTTATTCTGTAGATAGGGAACTAGATCCTTCAACCTCACAGATGCCTTGGCAGATTCTAGGAAACTCAATAGATCCTCAAGAACACTTTGGCAGCGGCTGTCCACTTGATCTCTAATTCGGCTCACTTCAGGACCAAAGTAGGCATTGAGACAACTTTGGAGATTATCTTCCTCGGGTAGTGCTCTATTTCCCAATAGTGGACCAGGCTTCTTAAAGTTAATAGGTTCTGCAAACCAAACCCCACCACCTATAGAAGGCCTAGTCAAATGTGTCTCAAAATCCATCTTCTCACCAGCCGTCACCACAATATTGTGGATCACGTCTGACACGTTGACAGCTCTGGTCAGATCCTCAAATCCTGAGTAAATAATCATTTTCATCCTCCTGACAAAAGCATCTTCAAATATCTCATCCCAAAGATCCGAATCACCTTCCAAAACAAGTTCTCGGATACTATTCCAAGGCAACTCAATGTCAGACCCAAATACACTTTTAAGCCATTCCAAACTCCCCTGCAAAACCTCCTTGCTTTCCATTGTCTGCCTTATCAACTTCTCAGCAGTTCTAAGGTCTTGGCCACTAGGTATAGCATCAATGAGATACCTCCCATTAATCTTACTGACGATCTGTGCTCCACAATCCCTCAACCAACTCCAACAAGTGTTAGAAATGAAAGTTTTATGGAGCGTAACCGTTACAGATTCTAATTTATCCCTGAAAGATTTCCACAATCTGACCTCATCATCAGGATTTGGGATCCCACCAAACAACTGAGAAGCAGGGGGAGTACCCAAAATAACCTTATAAAAGAGAGGCATATCATTCATAACATGCAAAAACAACTCTCCTACCTGCGCTATGGTGACCTGAATTATGTTTAAAACGTCACAAAAAGCTGAAATGGCAATAGAAGAGGTAGCATTAGCATTACCAGCAGAAGCAGTCAATGTGTGCAATATCCAAGTCTTTCTGGCTTCAAGAAACAACCCCAGAACCTGCTCAGGATCCAGATCATCAGTGACAGCAACGGCAGCCAAGGCATCTGCATAGGCAGCGACGGGCAGGCCCCGATCCAACAACCTCTCATGACTCCTCTGGGAAATCTGAGCCTTGAAGCTCTCAACGATCTGCCACTGGTGCTGAAGCAGAGGGAAATTGGACAAGATGTTGTTGTGATCCAAATCACCATTGGGTAGCATCAAGTTGGAATGGACGTGCTTGGCACGGATATACCTGGCGGCCGCTTCCAAGAACATGGACTCGTCAAGACAGCCCCAGATGTTCTCCGGCGTGTCCACCAGGTATTTGACGCGGCATGCGATCCCATAGATGCGGAGGCGAGTAGTAGGGTTAGGGGGGGTTTGGAGTTTTGGGGATGGCGCTTCCAAGATGGAGACGGATAGAGAGAGGGAGCGGATAGAATGATGGATGGAAGAGATGTTGGAGGAAATCGACTCGGATGCCGATTTCATTTGGAGGATGGAGTCAGCCGAGTCAATCAGGTCACGATAGCGGGTGCCAACCAGCTGCCGAAGCTCCTCTTTCTTGTCTTGAATCTGTTTGTTGGTGGCGGATTCCACATTGCGGATTTCGGAGATGGGGTTGGCGCGGAACAGTGATTCGGCGTCTCGGTCATCCACAGAACCTGAGATGAGTCTCATTCTCCTCTCTGATTGTCTTCTTAACTCTAAGATCTAAGCTCTATTTTCTATCAAAATCATCAAATCAAAGAACAAGCAATAAAACAGGACAAAAAGATTGAAACATACCAGACTCAGCTTTGTTCTACTCCTGCAAATCCCTTTCCTCTCCAACTTCACCTTCCACCCACAGATCCTGATCTAGGGTTTCGTCTTTTATTTCCCTCGCTCTTTAACCGTAAATGGTGATTGCAGCACAAGCTCCAGATATCCTCGGCGAACGCCAATCTGGCCAGGACTTTCGTACTCAAAATGGTACTACTATCTCTTTCTCTCCCCACTATTTCCCTTCCGTGCTTCATTTATTTAACAAATTATTTTTGTTTTCTTAAAATTTCACTGAAATTTGTTTCTCATTTTTATTCTTCGTTTTCTCTATTGGGTCCTTCAACAGTGGTGGCTTGTCAAGCAGTTGCCAACATTGTTAAATTTAAGGGTTTTCATTATTCGATTTTAATTGAATTAATTGATTAAAATTTTTTTCGATTCGGTTAATTAAATAAAATTCGGTTCGGTTAGCGGTTAATACTTTTAGAATATTTCAGTTATTGATTAATTCGATTCGGTTAAGCGAAAATAACCGAATTACACGAATTAACCGAAATATTCTTTGCTTTGAGACTTATGTAATGTTCATTATGCTTTATCATGTTTTTTTAGTTGTTTAGTATGTTTGATATTTGGATTTATAATAGTTTTATTATGCTTTGCTTTTGAATTTTGGTTGGTTTGATAGATTATTTGGATATAACATCATGTATTAAAATAAGTTGCAAAATAAATTAGGTTTTCATTTCGGTTAATTAGAAAACCGACCGAATTAATCGAAATAATTTCTATTCGGTTAATTCACCGTTTTAACATTTTGGTTCGGTTAACAGATAATGAAAAAGCAAATTCGATTAATTCGATTAATGATAATTCGATTCGGTTATTAACCGAATTAACCGTTTGAACACCCTTAATTAAATCCTCACTTGGCCCAGTTGGACTCGACAAGTTATCTCCGTTAGTTTCTAGTTTTAATTTCAACTAGTTTTAATCCCATGCGATGCCGGTGTACACCTTTTAAAAAGCATATAGTGCAATACAAAAAATATATATTTTTTGAGATAATACATTGTTATAATGTGTTTCATTTATATAATTATATATATGTTTTGAGATAATGTGCAATTATAATGTGTTCTAATTTTTTTATTACACTGTTTCATTTATAATTTTATAAGATTTAATGAGAAATAAAATGTAAAAAAAATTATAAAATGTTTTTTATCAAAAACAATAAATTATAAGTATTAAATAAATTTATTTACATATTTTTTCTCGTTTCAAGATGCATTATATTAAAAAAATTCATTTACATATTTATTTTCTTGTTTCAAGATACATTATATTAAATCTTAATTATGTTTTTCAATTATGAACATCAATTAATAAGTTTTGTATGACTTTTCTAATAGAGAACCTCAAATAATATATAAGAAAAACATAGAGTTTTTTCAAAAGTTATCTAATTAAGAAAATATGAAAATAAAAATATATGTTGGTGACAACTTGATGAAATTGAAACAACAACAATAAAAAAATGTGAGTCCAATTTACTTCGACAAATCCATCATTGTATTGTATTTGAAGCTATAATTTAGTGTTGGTTTAATCTCAAAAGCTCTTATAAACTATTCATTAATTTTATATAGTTGAAAGTTGAAACATATGAAAAAAAGATAGAATCATAATATATATAAAAAAAGTTAATATATATAATTAATTAAAAATAAATAAAAATAATAATTTACCGGAAATAAAGATAATACAATAAACAAAACATGTAAAAGTTATACAAAAACTAATATTTGAATCCAAAGTTTATAAACAAATTTATTTCAGAATGAATAAATCAAAAAAGTAAAAAACACACTTGACTACTCAACAGAACACTCAATCAAAATAGAAGTAAAGTGAAATAATCCTATAAGATGTACGTATTTACAATAGTTCAATAACCCGATATTCATAATTAGATCGCACGAATAGGGATGGCAAAACCCGATCCGACCGATGGATTTCGAATCGATCCGATCCGAATGGAGAGGTTTTTTTTTTTAACAATGGAGGCGAAGCGGGGCGGTGCGTTTTTTTTTTTTTTGTTTGAAAGGCGAGGATGGAGCAGTTGTGGTAATTGCCTACTCCGCACCGCCCCGCCCCGAATACTTAAATTACAATTTTACCCTTACATATTTAGCTTTTAAATGAATAATAAAATAATATAATTAAACTTATTATTTTTATTTTTAAAAACTTAAACCTAATACTTTATTTTTTTTCTCTTCCTATATTAGAAACATTTTTATATTTAATTTATATTTAATTTTTTTTAAATGCTTTATTATTTGAAAAAAATAAAAATAATTAATAAATATTAAATGGGGCGGAGCGGGGCGGGGCGATTATGGATGTAGCCGACATCCATGGAGGTGGTAGTGGTATTGAAATTTCAACATCCATGGCGGAGCGGGGCGGGGGGCGGGGCAGAGCAGTACTATGGCGGGGCGGAGGCGGATACTGCAAAATCCGCCCCCGCCCCGCTCCATTGCCATCCCTACGCACGACAATAGCTAGAAACATTTAACGGTGACCATTATAGACACCATTAGAATCAAATTATGTGCATGGTAATTCATAATTTTGCTAACAAATTCATATAAGAAAATTTAATTAATTATTTTGTCAACTTTAATTATTTCAAAATCACTCTTAAATGAGTATCATAATAATTGAATCATAAATGTATAATTAACTTGGTCTTTCAATATATAAGATTCATATATTTATAATTTAGACAACTATCTATTTTATAATTGATAATCAATTTTCATTACATAGCCACCCTTCTACAATATATATATTTATTTATTTATAAAGTAAAATAAAACTTAAAAATTATAACAAAGGGTAACCTCGAAAAATCACCTTCATTGCCAAATGATAATTGTCTACTCCAAGGTTTGACCACCAAAATCATAATCACAATGGTTATGTATTTGTATTAAGTTGCACAATTATTTTTTAAATGCATAACAAAGAATTGTTATAATCAATGTAAACACCATGAATATATATAAGATTAAATTAAACAATAACAAATACAAATAGCACCAAATTAAAGCAAGTAGAAACAAAACAAATTAAGAAAATACAAAAAAATCAAATAGAATTATTGAAGAGTTAGCAAACCTTTAAACCCAATATTGTAATGCATCAAAGCAAACCTATTTATATTGTTGAAGTTGGATGTTTAAAATTAGGAATTAAATTTAATTAAGAATGATTTAAGGTAAATTGAATTATAATTTATTTATAAAAGGTAAATGAATATTTATGATAATCTACAATTTTGACTTTGAATTCAATCAATATAGAAGGAAATTGAGTCTAAAAGTAATTAAAGATTACCAAAAATAAAGATGACATATATGGTTTGAATTTAAAATAGTTGAAAACAATTCAATTCAAAGTAATATATATGGAATTTAGAAAAATAAATATTGAGTCCTAAAATTAGGATTACCAAAAGATAGTTAAGGTGATAAATGATATTGGTTTAATTAAAATTTTGAATTTAAAATAATTATTATGCATTAAAATGAGTATACATATCAAAAATATAAGATAGTTCACATGTCAAAAAGTTAGGCCATCCACATTGGACAATTGCTTTTTTTGTCAAAGGCTTTGGCTTTTATATATTTATATATTAGATTTATGTAAGATATAAGATTGACATCAATTTAAGGTAAATTTGATTGTAACTTATTTACTAAAGTCAAGAATATTGAATTTTAGAAAGTAATAAATGAATTAATTTAGTCAAAATATGTTATTTTTTAAATAAAATGTATCAAATACATTAATTAAAAGATACATAATTTTGGTAATCCATATGTCAAAAAAATAGGCCATCCACATGTGATTATTTCTTTTCTTATCAAAGGCTTTAACTTTTATATATTTATATAAGATTACGAGGTGGATAAAATTCTAATTACCATTTATTTTTTAAGAAAACGTCCTTCAAGTTATGTTTGGATAGAAATCACTAAATTAAAATAATAATAATAATGATACATATATTTTTGTTTGGATAGTTAAAATTAATAAAACAAAATGAAACAAAAGTAATTTTAATAATCATTGTTTAGTTAAAAAGTAAAAAATAAAAAATGATTTATTATAACAGAATTTCAATTATAACTTTTTTTTTTATAAAATAACATATAATATCAAACTAAGTTTTTTTTTTTGTTGGAATATCAAATTAAGCAGTAAAATAATATACAATAATTTTTAATTATAAAAAAAGCAAAAGAACATGTGATTATCATGAATGTTAAAAGTCTAACAAGAAAACGGGAAATAAAGAAAATGTTAAATTTTATAAAATATGAAGAGGTTATTAAAGACATTTCACATGTTTTCTTTCCACATGTTAGAAAATCTTTTGACTTTCCTTTCCTCTCTATTCTTACCATTCCTACCAAATTGGGTATGAAAATTTTAAAGTTAAGGGAAAGTAAGGTGCAGACATTTAATTTTGTTCAGACCCTTAAATCAGGTATTTTTCTTCCTGAAATGATGTTTTAGAATGCAAAACGTATCTTCTCATCCTGCAGTTGGCACTCCGAGACTTAGTTTAAGAAGGCAAGCACAAAAAGTCAATCTTGAAAAAGTCAACCCAAAAAAATCAATTCTGAAAAGTCAACCGTCGAAAAGTCAACCCACTTTCAAAATCAAGATTCAAAGCTCAATTGAACAATGGTAAAAGAATTTTGATAATCCGAGGTCTACAATGAAAGATATGGAGTTCGGAAGATGGGTTACGGAGATTTAGTGGAAATGAAACCCTAATTCAGAAAATTTGGAAAAAAAATGCTTAAACGATCAAATTGGCCTAAATTGAAGGTTCCAAATGAAAGATAAGCAATGACTAAAAGTAATGGAGAGGCCATTTGGAAGCAAAACTGAAGAAAAAGTCAATTTGGAAGAAAACCGAGACTTAGGGTTTTTGGTGAATTTTGGCAAAATTGGGGAAAATTGTAGAAATGGCCCGATTCGGTAAAACTAAAGCTCCTAATTGATGAGGAGTGAGTGAAAAAGGATAGCCCAAGGCTCAGTTTGAAGTAATTCCGAGAAAAGAGCCGATTGGAGGAAAAACGAAAAAACAAGGAAATTCTCGATACTGAAAAAAGAAAAAATCAAATCGGAGGGGAATTTGATCGTAAAAATTGGGCCTTTTTGGACCAACTCCAATTCAATATATAACAAAGGCACAGGAAAGAAAATCTGAAAATCGAACTTGTTTCGAGTAAAACCGAGCTTCAGAGGTAAAATGGTAAATTTGGAAAATTCGGAAAAAAATAGCAAATGAGCTCGAAAAATTACCAAAACTTTCAGATCTCAATCTTATGTCATTTAGAAGAGATTGGTGAAGAAAAATCCGGATTCGGAGCTCGTTTGCAAAATGATAAATTTCGGGCCCACTAAGCTAAAATTCTAGAAGATAAATCTCGAAAAAATAGCAAATGAGCTCGAAAAATTGTCAAAACTTCTAGATCTCAATCTTAAATTATTTGGAAGAGATTGGCAAAGAAAAATCTGAATTCGGAGCTCATTTGCAAAATGACAAATCTCGGGCTCACTAAGCTGAAATTTCAGAAGATAAATCCTGAAAAAATAGCAAATGAGCTCGAAATATTATGAAAACTTTCAGATCTCAATTTTAAATTATTTGGAAGATATTAGTAGCGAAAAATCCAGAATCGAAGCTCGTTTGAAAATGGTAAAAGTTCGGGTGCAGTAAGGGGCAATTTCAGAAGAACAATTCGGGAAAAATAGCAAATGGGCTCGAAAAATTATGAAAACTTTCAGAAATAAATTTTATATTATTTAGAAAGTATTGAAAAAGAAAAAATTGGATTTGAAGTCCGTTTGCTATTTAATTAGGTTAGAGGGTCAAAAAAAGATAATTTTACTGAAGAAACCGAATAGGGCCTTTCTTGCATTTAAAAAAATAGAGATTGGGCTGGAATATGAAGGGCCATTCGGCCAAGCCCATAAGGAGGATGGATTTTGCTGAGTTCTTGCATCCAAGGGCCAAAAGTGGATAGTAAGGTAGTTATTTTTCTGATCAAGCTTTTGTAATTGTGCCACATGGACCAATGCATGAAGAAGAGGGATGTCAACATGATGGCTTCATATTTTTGAATAGCTGTATTAGTTAGGGGCTGATTACTTAATCTAAGGGTGGTAATTTCACATTTGAAGTATCT
Source organism: Fremontodendron californicum (assembly GCA_030761205.1). Classification (NCBI taxonomy): domain Eukaryota; kingdom Viridiplantae; phylum Streptophyta; class Magnoliopsida; order Malvales; family Malvaceae; genus Fremontodendron; species Fremontodendron californicum. Next base: position 107,129 of record JAULJL010000041.1, read on the forward strand.
TGGATTAGGGGCCTTTGGATCAAATTGGCTAGAAAAAAAAATGACATCCTACACCAAGAATGTGACCATTCGACAACCTACAAGGGGAGGGGTTTTTCATTTTTGCTTCACTTTTTTTTGGCTGATTACATTTGATTTTGGGAGCAAATAGCTAAATTTTGAAAAGCAAATAAAGTTAGAAGAGAAGAAACGCTTGAAAAATAGCTTTTGAAGCTAGTCAAAAGGAACCTAACTCTTACATTGTTTTTCCTTTTCCATGCTTAACTTGCTGATTTTATTTGAGTTTTTGTGATTTCTTGTTGTTTTTTATTGTGAAATAAATGTTTTAAAACTTCCTCCTAAAGCTCCTATCTTATGTTTTCTTGAAAAAATCAAAGAAAAACAATTTTTTTACTATTCTTTTGAGTTTGCTGAATGGCCTTTTTTGTGTTTGTGATTGTGTTTGATTCATTTTCCATGTTGGTTGTGATATTCTAGCTTGTTTTGATGTTTTAACTTTTAAAATTAATCAAGATATGGAGCTTGTTTTTTTAACCTTCTTTACTTATTTACCATTATTTATTCTCCCTCTTTATTTAATTTAAATTTTTTTCTAAACAAGTGAACGGTTTCCTCTTTTCCTTTGTTTTCCTTACCTTTTCTTTCCTTTTCATTTCCTCTCCTTAGTCCAAGCTTAGTGTCAGTAATGTTTTTATTAAGATTTATGCACGTGCCATTGATGTTGCAATTGTTTTTTATTTTTAAAATTTTTTATTTGGCTCATCGATTGAGTATCTTTTTTTTTTTACAATTTAATAACTAGTTGTGTGTTTTTTTCTTCTTTTTTTTTATTTTTATTTTCAGATGCTTGTTGATGACATTGGTGGTATAACAATTAGGGCTGTAATCGAGCCGAGCTCGAATATGAGCTGCTCGAGCTCGAGCTCGACTCGAAACTCGCTGCTTGAAACTCGGCTCGAGCTCGACCGAATACCATTTTTTAAGCTCGAGCTCGGCTCGAGATATAATCGAACTATTCGAGCTCGGCTCGTTAAAGCTCGTTTACTCAATTTATGTACTCGAGCTCGAGCTCGAGCTTGTTTCATATACAATTTTTTACATTTAAATAATAAATTTTTTCTAAAATGATATAATGATAAAAAAAATCTTACACAACAATCAAAAAGTAAAAGTCTTGAATATTTACATCAATACACAACAACCAAAAAGTAAAAGTCTTGAACATTTACACAACAACCAAAAAGTAAAAGTCTTGAACATTTACAGTGACATTCGAAACAGATGGCGAAGTAAGCCAAACTAAAGGATGCACACCAGAAGGAAACTTGTTGCTACCATTACATCAGTACTAGTTGTCTTGAACATGTTATAGAAAGAGCAGGATAATTGAGTTACAAATGCTAATACAGCCAAAGCTGGTATTCAGATTTACAGATACTTATATGAGGGATTACATTTCACAAACCCCATTATACTGTGTGATAATACTCTTAAAATCTTGTGAGTACATACCTAATTCGAAGCTTTGCGGCGTTATCTGTCCTTCACGAGCAGATTGTGTCGTAACTCGCAAGCCCCAGCAACTCGAGACCTTCTAGTCGAGGGTTTTTCTCAAAGCTATATAATGTTGGAACAATATTAAAGATCCTAAGATGAGAGAGTAGAAATTTGTGAGGGAAGAATCGAAGAAGGTGAGAGCGAAAAAAAAGTTAGGTTTGTGAGGGTGAAGGGGTGAGGCGCGGCTGAGGGTGAGGGTGAGTGAAAAAAAATTAGGTTTTAGGGTTTTAAGGATATATATATTTTTATATTAATTTACTATATTACCCTTAATATATATATATATTAAGGGTAATATAGTAAATTAATATAAAATATATATTATAAAATCAAAAGCTCGATTAGGCTCGCGAGCCGCTCGAATCGAGTATTGAGATACTCGAACTCGGCTCGCTCGATAGCTCGAGCTACTCGAGCTCGAGCTCGACTCGATAATGACCGAATCGAATTCGAGTTTTTTTGAGCCGAACTCGAATAGCTTGTGAGCACCAGTGTCTCATGTACACCCCTAATAACAATTACAAATGATGGTGCTACGATTCTCAAGATGTTAGATGTAGAGCATCTAGTTGCCAAGGTGGATAAATAGTTAGATTTTGCCTGTTGCTTACCTCATTTTCTGCTGTAATATATTTCTAATCTCTTCTTTGAGGTAATATGTACTTGTAGAGTTGGCTGAGCTTCAAGATCGAGAAGCTGGTGATGGAACAACCTCGACCGTCATTGTAGCTACAGAATTTCTCAAGGTAATTGCATCCATCTCTTTACAGGATTTGATCTATGTATAAAAGCACTCATTTTTCGACCCATGTTACCTTTTAAGAATCTTTCTAATAGTGAGATACTTTGACTTGATGATGTGTGATTTACTTATAATTTGACAGAAAGCGAATGATCTGGTTAGAAAAAAAATTCGCCCAACATCTATAATTAGCGATTTCAGAGTGAGTAACTTTTTCATCCTCTATTATGCTCATCCTTTTTTGGTTTATCAGATATCCAAATGATGTAATGGGTTCTTTTATTTGGGCAGCTGCTTGCTATGAGGAAAGCTGATGCACCCAAAAGAGTGTATCTTTATTTAACCTTGCACTAAAAAGATCAATTATAAGTATAGTAGTTAGCAAGGGTCGAATCCACAGAGATTGGTTTTTAGTTTATAAATTACTAGTTTAAAACTTAAATTCAAGAACAATAAAAGAAAAGGAGATTTTTGAAAGAGTTTTTAAAATTTAAGAAAACAAGAAACGTAAGAAGCAAACAAATAAGATGAAATCAAATATAAGAGAAATATGATTAAGGTTTCATTCTCCACCACTAGACATCATTGAGAATCAATAATCAGATCTATCAACATCAATTAACTATCAAAATTATCAACCGTAGATAACAACAAGCTCTGTTACCCCAATCTTTCCTTAGTTTGTCGTTAAAGAGAACAAGCTCTCTATTTAATCTCTAACCACTAGACAACCTAGAATAAGCTCTCTAGATTTAATGTAATGGCAGCTTTATCATGAGAAAGATAGGTTGATCTAGGCAACAAACACATAAGCTCGGATTGTTTAACCTATATTATGTTCCACTTTGCAATTAGCGAAAACTTAACCATAATCATTAATCACAAATTGCCACTTATGAATAGGAAATCAAGACAATTACACGAATCAAGATTCCTAAACTAGCAATAGATAATTATCAAGATCTATCTAGTTGTACACCAAAACAAATCAAGACAACATCATGAACAATTCTTATAGAAGAACACAAGCAACTTTGATAGAAAACTAATGATAGATAGAATCTAAAATCAATTACACAACATGTCTAGGGCTTTGAAATCACCCTTAACCAAAAAGAAGTTTAGCTTAGTATAGGCATAGATAATATATACATAAAACTAAAAATAAAATAAAAGAATGGAGAAAAAGAAGAAGAAGAATAATGATGATCTTTGAGTCTCCTCCCAAAGATGATGATAATTTGTGGCTCAGAAGATAGTATTTATAGAGCTTTTTGACCTTGAAAATCCTTTCTTGTTGATCAAGGAAGCTACGAGGCAAAAGAGTGCAATTTTTGGTACTTTTGCGGTTTTCTCGAATATGAAGACAATAGGGTCGACGCCGCGGTGCCAAATTCCGGTGTCGTAGCGTCGAGTGGGCTAACTTGGTGTTTTTGCTCGCTGACGTCAGTTTTTTTGTTGTTGCATCTTCTCGTACTTCGTCGGCTGATTTTGATGATCATTTCTTGTCCGATTTGGGTGTGTAAACTATAGTTGGAAAGTTATTCAAGTCAGTTTCAGAAGTCAAAAAAGAAGTTTCTTCAAATAAAGAATTTAACATAATGATTTCTTAGCAACAAACTCCGGAGGTCAAATCTGCCTAATCACTTAACACTAAGAAATTGATCTTTTTGACTATCAAATCTTCTTCCATCTTGTGATTATGATTTTGCAAGCTCTTTACCATCATTATTAACATCTTTTGACTTCATTCTTTATTGTACCTAAAATTCAAAAGCATAATATAAGTAAACAAGTGATGCACCCAAAAGAGTGTATCTTATTTAACCTTGCACTAAAAAGATCAATTGTAAGTATAATGATTAGCAAGGGTCGAGTCCTCAGGGATTGGGTTTTAATCTATGAGTTATTAGTTTATAACTTACGTTCAAAGAAAACAGTAAAAGAAAAGGGGTTTTTGAAGCCAGATTTAAACTAAAGTAAATAATAAGAATAAGATGCAAGGCGGTATAACCAGCCAATAAAAATATATATACTAAATTAGGCGGTATAACCAGCCAATAAAAATATATATACTAAATTAGGCGGTATAACCAGCCAATAAAAATAAAACAAAGTTAATATACAAATTAGGCGGTATAACCAGCCAATAAAAATAAATATACTTTTAAAAATAAGCAAACTAGAAAAGTAAGAAAACAAGTAAGTAAGAAGAATCAAATATGAAAAATATGGTTAAGGTTTCATTCTCCACCACTAGACATCATTAAGAATCAATTTCAAATCTATCAATATCAACCAACTATTAAAGTTAACAACCATAGATAACAACAAGCTCTGTTATCCCAATCTTTCCTTAGTTTGTCGTTAAATAGAACAAGCTCTCTATTTAATCTCGAACCATTAAACAACCTAGAATAAGCTCTCTAAATTCAATTTAATGGCAGCTTTATGATGAGAAAGATAGGTTGATCTAAGCAACAAACACATAAGCTCGGATTGTTCAACTTAGGTTATGTTCCACTTTGCAATTATTGAAAACTTGACCATAATCATTAATCACAAATTGCCACTTATGAATAGGAAATCAAGACAATTACACGGATCAAGACTCCTAGACTAGCAATAGATAATTATCAAGATCTATCTAGTTGTACACCTAAATAAATCAAGACAACATCATGAACAATTCTTGTAGAAGAACATAAGCAACTTTGATAGAAAATTAATGATAGATAGAATCTGAAAATCAATCACAAAACATGTCTAGGGCTTTGAAATCACCCTTAACCAAATAGAAGTTTAGCCTAGCATAGGCATTGTAAACATAAACATAAAATTAAAGAGAATCTAAGAAGGAAATAAAAGAAAGAAAGAAGAAGAAGAAAATAAAGAAAAAGAAAACTAGAGAAAAGAAAGAAGAAGAAAACTTAGAGAATTTTATTACAATGGCTAATATCCTACCAATGTACAATGCCTCCTACAATCATCCAAGGCCCTCTATTTATACACATTTTGGAGGACTAAATGACAAGAGACAAGCTTTACAAATTTCAAAGGTAGGTATAATAGGTGGGTGCATTTTTCTAACAATTTTCGTCATATTGTATGACAATTTTGATCAGCCAACTTGATGGTCGATTTTGTCAATATTGGAAGCTTGATCTGATCACATGATCTTCTAGAAAAATGTTCCCCTATCAGTTAGTGATCCATAGCCGTTGGAATCAGCTCATTTGCTGATGTGGATCAGAAGATATGGGCAAAATACCAAAACAGGTTAGCACAGACGTTATTGCACATCAGCCAACTTGATGGTCGATTTCGCTAGGGAAAACGACTCCGTTTCAAGAAGTGTAAAACATGAAAAAGTTAGATATGCCTCTTAACTTTGCACGGTTAAAATTTCAGCCTTATTGCTTCAGTGAAACTCCAGATATAGCTGATATGGCAAAAGGTGTCGGAACTAGAACTGAAGTGAATTTGCCCTTAATTGTTGATTTAACCTAGTAATCTGAAATCACTCAAAGAAACTCGTAAAAAAACACCAAATTACATAAAAATATAAAAGATCATAAACACAATTAGACTAAGCAATAATAACTCGTATTTGACACAAAACAATAATAAAACATAACTAAAAACTATATAATTATACGAGTTATCACACCCCCACACTTAGATTGTTGCTAGTCCTCGAGCAAAAACAAATAAAAATAAAATAAGAAAATCTAATCTAATCCACTTTCGTAGGAAATCACGGTGGCACTTAGCATGTGACACAAGCCTTTAAACCCCTAGGTGTCCCTAGTGGACGAGTTTAGTCTCGTGAGGGTTTACTAGAACGATACCCACAAACATTGAAAAACTAAAATATAAATAAACTACATATACTAAAAATATTTACTCCTAATCCTTTCAATACACATTAGAGACAATCTTTGAACAAGTCTTATAAACTAATCAATAGCTTAAAGAATTTCACAAAAATCATGCTTGAATGTAAATTGTTTGAGTTAAGCCAATATTAACATAACATATTTCAATCAAAATAGTGCATATTCAAACTTAATCTCAACTACTCACATGGGATACTCTCATGATTTTCATTCTTTAAAGTAGTGGTAAAGTGTTTACACTCAATCAATCTCATGAAAACAGTTCTACCATATTCTTGCTTGTCCACCTATTCTCCACTATTTAGATCATACAACTTCATGAATCAAGAGGTCTTTAATCAAGGTTGTAATGGGGCCAAGGGGTTTGTAATGTGGTTGAAGAACAAAAGGATAAAGATATCACAAAGGTTCCAAAGAGTTCATAAAGTTTAGAGACATAATAAGATCATACAAAGAAACTTCTCAAAACTCTTTACAAGTACATAGTCACCTAGGCCGGATATTCATGTTGGGCCTTTTCTTCATTCTAAACAACTTTGTAACATCTTTTTCTTTTTCCCCAAATTCAAGAGATGATTCATATTTTTTTTTTTACATAGGAATGTATTTGCCAGTATTCCATTTCTTTTTTTTTTTCTTGACTTTTCTTTTCTTTCCCCCCCCCCACACTTATTTCTTGTTTCTAACCCAAATTTTCAATAGATCTTCCTTGTCTTTGCAACTTGTCTCAAAACATGCTAATTCATCTGTGGAACAAAGGTAAGGATATAAGTATATTTAGGTTAGGGACAAGTTATGGTTACCAAAGAGATCGCTTATTCAATGTAGGCTCAAATTGGTTCACTAAGGGTGTGTTCTCTTGGAACATCAATAAGGGATGACTGTTTGGCCCTGGCTAAAAATCCTAATGCCTCTATCATATTCATGTTGTCACATGCATCAATATAGTCTCAACAAGGTCTAAAGCAAGTTCTAGAGAATCATGTAATCATAAGAGCTCAAAAACTCACAAGGATGATTATACAAGTCAGATTAAGTCTAAACATGCTTCTTTCTCAACCAACATATCATATTAACATTGGCTCATAAAAATTAGTATCAAGCTTAATTCTCATGAAAATTTTCTCACTAATAAATCTGTTTTAGACTTATGCAATTCATATCTCATCATAGTATTAAAATGGAACTAAAACTCACAAAAAAAAAATTAATAATAATAATAAAGAAAAAAAAAATAGTAGACAAAAATAAAAGAAATCCTAAATCATTCCCCCCCACACTTAATTCTTACATTGTCCTCAATGTAAGTCTATTAACTCAAATAAAAGAATCATGTGTAAGAAAAAAGAACTAATAACATAAGAATAGGAACAACTAAGACTCAAAACAAAACAAAACCATGCAACCTAAATAATCCTAAAATACTAAACAAAAATTAACAAGTAAACATAAAAAGATTAAAATCAAACTGACAAGGTATGTCTCAAGTCTCCCTTACTCAGACCTTGTTCAGAATGAATACTTTTAAATTGCTTAAAACACAACAAACTTTTTTTTTTTTGAAAAGAAGAAATCAAACTGACAAGGTATGTCTCAAGTCTCCCTTACTCAGACCTTGTTCAGAATGAATACTTCTTAATTTTTTTATTTTTTTATATTTTTTTTAAAATTAGCAAAATATGTCCCTTACCCCCTACTAAAATATGACATTGTCCCCAATGTCAAATTTTAAAGGTAGAATTTAGGAGATATTACCTGCAGAGGTTGCTAACCACTTATTATAACTGAGACACAACAAGCAAAATGTTAGATAATGTCACTAAGACAAAGTGCAATCCACTCCTTGCTCGTCCATATCTCTTTTTCTTTTTCCGAGCGTTTGCGAAACAACTGTAGCAGATAAACACTCATAAGCTTGGAGCTTTTTGAGTAAATCTTCAATGGTTGTAGCAGAAATTATGGTTCTCCTTGCCTCTGAAAACATGAATCCATTATCCACAGCATTATCTAAATATGAAAGCAAATTACTAAAATAACCATTAATATTAAGCAAACCAATGGGTTTCTTATTTGTGACCAAAGATGACCAAGAAGCCACGCAAGCTATTTCTTCCAATGTACCCAGACCTCCTGGTAGAGCAATGAATGCATCGGCAGAATGGTACATGATTGTCATCCGTTCAGGGATACTCCAGACTTGTATTTCCTTACCCAAGGTAGGTCCACAAAAATCTGTGAATAGTTTTGGCACGACTCCTAGAACTGGACTTCCTCCGGCGTATGCTGCTGTAGCGACTGCTCCCATTAAACCCGTACTACCGCCTCCATAAATCAACTGGATCTTTTGTTGGGCAAGTATTACTCCAACTCTTATGGCTTCATCAGCGAATATGTTATTTTTCCCTGGATAAGCACCTCCAAAGACACAAATTTTTTTAATGCGTTGGGACGAAGTACTTTCCATTTTTTTTTCGAGTGCCTGAAAGAGAATGAGTAAATGGTGTAATATATAGAGGACTGAGTAGTGAATCAGACAAGAGTAATAATGTCGCCGAAAGTGTATCTGACCTGTCAGAAGAAAATGTTAACCTAACAAAAGATTTTTGCGTGATTTCAGGAAGAAAATCAAAAAGAGAAGAAAAATCAACCGTAAAAGTCAAGAGTAATAATGTCGCCGAAAGTGTATTTGACTTGTTAGAAGAAAATGTTAACCTAACAAAAGATTTTTTCGTGATTTCAGGAAGAAAATCAAAAAGAGAAGAAAAATCAACCGTAAAAGACAAATAAAAAAAAAGAGAATAATTACACAAATCGAACAACACGTAAATTAAACCAAAATGAAGTTATTGCAAATCAAACCAAAAGCTGAGAAGTCATTTATTGTAGTTGTGATTGTGGCTCACATCTTCCTCTGGTTTTACGTCCAGAAACGGCTTAAACGCCTTCTATGAGTCGAGGATATGCTTCCCATCCAGTTTTCTTACAAGCTGGCAAACAGGGTCTTTTAACATCAGATTCCCAAGATGTTGCCATTCCCTTTGGAATTGCGGCCATAAATCAAGAATTTCTCTTTGTACGTCTCCACTAGGATGCGTCTCAAGAGAAAGTTGGATATTACCCAAATTCTCCTTACTCAGTCCATCCTTAATGAATTCAATTTTATCATCTCGATTAGAGGACGGAATCCCAATAGAACGACATTTACCGTTACACGTCCATCGTGCACATTTGTGACAGTTTGAACTCATGCGCTTTGCTCGTCGCTTCTTTGCAAAAGTGCTTCTACCTGTACCTGGTAAATGCAAAACAGGAAGATATTCATCTTCACGTACCTTGGCTTCAATTATCCAACGTATGTCTTCAGGAATCCCTTTGTGCATAAGCATTCTTAATCTTTCAAATCGAACTTGGTAAAGCTTCAGTAAAATATTTCGAGGAAAAGGAGGAAATCGTTTCTGCAATCGTGTGAGAATATCATCCATCCTGAAAAAAAAAATGAAAGAGAAATTTATATACAATATCAGTTTTGTGGGTAGCTGATGGAACCGACTTAAATAATCACGGAGTACCGTTATCCGCCGTTTAACCGGGGTTAAAAAATTATATTTACATCTAGTTATTTTCAAAACAAGGATCAGAAAGAAAAACAACATAAAAAGACTCAAAAACAAAACACTCTAAATAAAATCCTAAATTCTTCCCCCCACACATAATTCTTACATTGTCATTAATGTAATGCTATTAATCTCAAATGAAAGAATCATGTGTAAGTGAAAAGAACTAATAAACAAAATAAACTTATGTAGCCTAAATGAACTTAGAAACACTAAACACAATTAGCAAAGAAACATAAGAAAAAGATAAAGAAAAAGAGAGCAAATCTGAGGATGGCAGTTTGGCAATGCTTTCACTAATTAGGCTGCCTCCCCCAATTAGCACTTGATTTAGTGTTTTGAACCTAACCAACACCCCTTCTTGGCATTTTAGGCTTGTCATGCTCATACATGAAATTTCCCAAATTTATGCGTTTGAGAGGAAGCTTTCTTTGCACAACAGTGGATGCATTCTCCATTACAAGTATTATTCCATCATCCTTTGTGGTGCATATGTCATCGAGGAATGGAGCATATTTTGATACTTGTTGAATGACCTCCACAAACAAGTTGTTTAAGGTTTCCGGCATGTGTTGTTCATGTTCTTCCTCCTTGAACTTAGCAAATCTACTAGGAAAAGGTGGAGAAGAAACATTAGTAAAAAGTGAAACCTTAAACGTTACCTCAGGTGCCGAAATACTCTTATTTGGATCTTTGGCTTCATTATCCTCAAGAATAGAATCCATCTCTAATTTTGTTTCATCCTCATCTTGTTCCTCATTCTTCAAGGTCACAATAGTAGCATTCGCTTTTCCAAACTCTGGATGCTTGCCCTTGTTTCCTGTTGAAATTGCAAAGAATCAGTAACAAGAGAATAGACAAGATCTTCTAAAGAAGTACCTGAGTTTTGAGTCATATGTGGTGGTTGAAAAAGATCTGGTTCTTGGGACCATGATTGATTGAAGCTAGATTGATGAGTGTAATTGGCATAAGGATCTACTTCTTGGTAATTTTTTGAGTAGCCATAATTAGTATGATCCCACCATCCCTCATGGTAAGTGTTTGAGTAATGATCATACTGTTGGTCTTGAAACACTTGATGGCCTTGACATCCTCCCATGGCCAATTGTTGAACTAGGGAGGTGAGATTGGCTTGTTGATTCTCCATGTTCATGTATGCCACCAACTCTTCAAGTGTTAGATTGCTCAATTCCATTGTTTTTTTTTTCAAAATTTGAAAAGAAAAACATGTATGTACAAGAAAATAATACTAATTAGAACTGAAAATAAGAATAAACCAAGTAACAAATAAACTAAAGAAAACAATCCCCGGCAACGGCGCCAAAAATTTGATGCACCCAAAAGAGTGTATCTTATTTAACCTTGCACTAAAAAGATCAATTGTAAGTATAATGATTAGCAAGGGTCGAGTCCTCAGGGATTGGGTTTTAATCTATGAGTTATTAGTTTATAACTTACGTTCAAAGAAAACAGTAAAAGAAAAGGGGTTTTTGAAGCCAGATTTAAACTAAAGTAAATAATAAGAATAAGATGCAAGGCGGTATAACCAGCCAATAAAAATATATATACTAAATTAGGCGGTATAACCAGCCAATAAAAATATATATACTAAATTAAGCGGTATAACCAGCCAATAAAAATAAAACAAAGTTAATATACAAATTAGGCGGTATAACCAGCCAATAAAAATAAATATACTTTTAAAAATAAGCAAACTAGAAAAGTAAGAAAACAAGTAAGTAAGAAGAATCAAATATGAAAAATATGGTTAAGGTTTCATTCTCCACCACTAGACATCATTAAGAATCAATTTCAAATCTATCAATATCAACCAACTATCAAAGTTAACAACCGTAGATAACAACAAGCTCTGTTATCCCAATCTTTCCTTAGTTTGTCGTTAAATAGAACAAGCTCTCTATTTAATCTTTAACCATTAAACAACCTAGAATAAGCTCTCTAAATTCAATTTAATGGCAGCTTTATGATGAGAAAGATAGGTTGATCTAAGCAACAAACACATAAGCTCGGATTGTTCAACTTAGGTTATGTTCCACTTTGCAATTATTGAAAACTTGACCATAATCATTAATCACAAATTGCCACTTATGAATAGGAAATCAAGACAATTACACGGATCAAGACTCCTAGACTAGCAATAGATAATTATCAAGATCTATCTAGTTGTACACCTAAATAAATCAAGACAACATCATGAACAATTCTTGTAGAAGAACATAAGCAACTTTGATAGAAAATTAATGATAGATAGAATCTGAAAATCAATCACAAAACATGTCTAGGGCTTTGAAATCACCCTTAACCAAATAGAAGTTTAGCCTAGCATAGGAATTGTAAACATAAACATAAAATTAAAGAGAATCTAAGAAGGAAATAAAAGAAAGAAAGAAGAAGAAGAAAATAAAGAAAAAGAAAACTAGAGAAAAGAAAGAAGAAGAAAACTTAGAGAATTTTATTACAATGGCTAATATCCTACCAATGTACAATGCCTCCTACAATCATCCAAGGCCCTCTATTTATACACATTTTGGAGGACTAAATGACAAGAGACAAGTTTTACAAATTTCAAAGGTAGGTATAATAGGTGGGTGCATTTTTCTAACAATTTTCGTCATATTGTATGACAATTTTGATCAGCCAACTTGATGGTCGATTTTGTCAATATTGGAAGCTTGATCTGATCACATGGTCTTCTAGAAAAATGTTCCCCTATCAGTTAGTAATCCATAGCCATTGGAATCAGCTCATTTGCTGATGTGGATCAGAAGATATGGGCAAAATACCAAAACAGGTCAGCACAGACGTCATTGCACATCAGCCAACTTGATGGTCGATTTCGCTAGGGAAAACGACTCCGTTTCAAGAAGTGTAAAACATGAAAAAGTTAGATATGCCTCTTAACTTTCCACGGTTAAAATTTCAGCCTTATTGCTTCAGTGAAACTCCAGATATAGCTGATATGGCAAAAGGTGTCGGAACTGGAACTGAACTGAATTTGCCCTTAATTGTTGATTTAACCTAGTAATCTGAAATCACTCAAAGAAACTCGTAAAAAAACACCAAATTACATAAAAATATAAAAGATCATAAACACAATTAGACTAAGCAATAATAACTCGTATTTGACACAAAACAATAATAAAACATAACTAAAAACTATATAATTATACGAGTTATCAACAAGATAAAGATCGAAAACATAATAAAAACTTTAGTAGAAAGGCATAAAATGTATATCTTATGAGCTTATCAAAATGATGCAAATATGTTGAAAAAAAAATGGTAGTGAAAGTAAGTATCTTATTGAGAAGCTATTGAAAAGTGAATGATGGATACCTGCATATCAAACCTGACAATTTGGTTTTCATAGGCAGCATTTTGGTGCAGATCTGTTTTGATTTATTTTCAGACTTCAGATTTTTATGCCTTCTCTTATCCCTTTAATTACATCAAGGGGTTTGTTATACCACCTCCGAATTATTTTGCCTTGTCTTATTCCTTCTATTATATTCTCGTAAGAAATAATATAGCGAAAAAAATGAAATTTCATAAAATTTATTGACTTTTATCTTGTAGATGTTTTGTTTTTGCAATGTTCTGTAGCTGTTGTGTTATTTTTTCTTATCTTGTGTTTTTTCTTTACTAGGTTGAGAAGCTTGGGAAAGATTCTCTAATAAATTGTGCCAAGACAAGCATGTCCTCGAAGCTGATAGCTGGTGACAGTGACTTCTTTGCTAATTTGGTATGTTTACTGCTCTACTGAGTAATTTAAATTGATTTTTCAACTTTTAGCCATCTGAAGATTAGTGTAACTGATATTTTCCTTTCCTTCTATCTGTTTTTGCTTGGATAAACTTGAGTATAGGTTGTAAAAGCAGTTCTAGCAGTAAAGATTATCAATGCACGAGGAGAAGTCAAATACCCAATCAAGGTAGATAGTTCAATACATCTCTTATTAAAGATTCTTGTATGAGCTCATTTGGTAATATGGCTTTATTATCTATAATTGGAGCTTCATTTATCCGTTTTGAGTCATTAGTTGCTTTTTCATGTTGTAGGGAATTAATATCTTGCAAGCACATGAAAAAAGTGCCAAAGACAGCTACTTGCTGAATGGATATGCTCTTAACACAAGCCGTGATGCCCAAGGAATGCCCTTAAGAGTTTCCCCTGCCAAGATTGCTTGTCTTGATTTTAATTTTCAGAAGACAAAAATGCAGTTGGGAGTCCAAGTATTGGTCACCAATCCTAGAGAGCTTGAGAAAATTCATCAAAGGTGATAAGTCATAACATTGTTAAGTTGTTTGCAGATACCATTTGGATATCCTATTTGCAGTTTCTCTCATTGGTTTTTTATTCTTATAGTGTCTACAATAGATAGAAGTTCATCAGATTATCTAGATCATGTCTAGGGTAAATGTTTAACAGCCATACATCGAAAAATATTGCACTGATATGACGAAAAAACGTATTGAGAAACTTCTGAAAGCATGTACCAATGTTGTTCTGACAACTAAAGGGATTGATGACATGGCGCGCAAAGCAAGCTTATTTTGTTTTGTTTTTATGCAACTACTTATTGGCTATGTGTTTTTTTTAAGAAATAAATTCTTTCATTGCCTTTCAGTATTTTATAGAGGCAATGACTATTGCTGTGAGACATGTTCCAAAATAGGATATATGCTATGTTGCTATGGCAACTGGAACAACCATGGTACGTTCCTACTCAGCTTAGAAGTGATTAGTTTTGTCATAACAAAAATTTTGTATGCTCTATTGTGGGCTATATTTGTACTACAATATAACTCATATTCATGGTCCTTCTGTTGTTGAATTAATTAAACTTATGGTTAATAACCAATCGTTTGCTAGAAATGTTGTATTCTGCCAAAATTTAATTGTGTTTATTGGAATATATTTTTATTCATGGTTGCATCATTTGTCACTGTAACTTTGTTGTTTACATTTTTTATAAAAATGACAATATTGAATTTGTGAAAAAGAACATTGTAATATTACTTCTCATAATTCCTAATAGTTTGAAATGAACTACTAAATGCCTTTGTCTTATAATGTTGTTCCTCATTGATGGATATGCAGGTTTCAACATTTGTTGATATGGAATGGGAGAAAATGTTTGATTCATCACTTCTTGGATATACAGATAAAGTTGTGGAGGAGCGCATTGCTGATGACGATGTGGTTATGATCAAAGGGACCAAGAGTACAAATGCGGTATGTACTTTGCTGAGTGAAATATCTTAATTGTTCAACTTGCCCATTTTTTTTTTCAAACTTTGGCATCTCATTCCTTTAAATCCTGGCTGGTGTTCATTATCTTTCTAGCGCTTACAATGAGATAGCCAGATCAGCTTACTATTATTCCTACCCTAATGTGTCAAGAATAGAATAGGTAGCCCAAGTCAGCAAGCATAGTTAGATCTAAGGTATTTGCATCAGAAAGTCTACCCTATCCTAAACCACTTCTCTATTCTTTCTCCTTTTATATCTTGAAAACAATTTTAAGTGATACTTTATATAAGATGTGCTACCATTGTTGTTGGAGTTAAAAGACATCACTGTGTTGTTGCAAAATGTTAAACAAGAAGATAAATTTTTTAAAGTTTTCAGCTCTAGTTTAGTATATTGATTGTCACATCTTGGCTATATACCTTTTGATTTGTGATAAACAAATGAGCTTGGCTCTTCTTATTTCATCATTTCTAAGGTTTTCTTGATTCTCAGAGGTGCCAATAACTATATGCTCGATGAGATGGAGAGAGCTCTACATGATGCTTTATTGTGAAGAGGACCCTTGAGTCAAATACGGTAAACTCATATCCTTACTAACAAAAGATATATACAATTTTTAGTTTCAAGATCCAACATAAACGTTAATGAGAGAATAGTTTACTTGATCATAGATCCAACGTTGACGTTAATGAGAGAATTGTTTACTTAAGCATATAGCCCACTAATAGAATTTCAATTGTTAGAATATGGATATCCAACAGTAGCATATATGATGTCAGTATTGTCATTTGGTTTGGTGGTTTAGTTCAAAAGTCTTGTGGTATCTATTTTCATTTTATTATTTCGCTAGAGTTCATATCAATAGTCGTAATGTGATATTTATACTGTGTACTATATCCATTTTGGTGTTGGCAATGTTAGGTGGTAGCAGATGGAGGTGTAGTTGAAACTACTTTGTCCGTTTATTTGAGTATCTTGCCACGATTTTAGGATCACGAGAACAGTTGGCAATTGCCGAGTTTGCTGAATCTCTAGCATTAGTTATGGCTCGGTTGCAAGTTGTGTGGATGTTTATCTTTTATTGCCTCATATCACTTCATATTTTATATAGGAAGTAAATATTTACATCAATAACATTCATTGTAAATAGGTGCTTGCGGTCAATGCTGCCAAAGATGCCACTGAATTAGTTGCAAAACTTAGGGCTTACCACCACACTGCTCAAACCAAGGCTAATAAGAAACATTTTTTAAGGTATACATAGAGCATATAATGATGAAAAAAATTAATTTGATAAACGAAAATATTAGATAACTGAGAGTTATAATATTTTCAATTTGCTCCTCTTTAATGTTGCAGCATGGGTCTGGACCTTTCGAATGGAATTGTTCGTAAGAATTTAAAAGCTGGAGTCATTGAACCTACAAAGAGCAAAGTGAAGATTATTCAAATATAAGATACGGAATAAATGGCTGGAGTAATATGGCACTTTTTGTTTGAGTATTACCCTAACTTTGCAAACAACATGCTAATGTAGTTTTGTAAAATACTTACTCTCTTGTCAGTTTGCAACTAAAGCAGCCATAACATTTCTTCGAATCGATGATATGATCAAGCTTGTCAAAGATGAAAACTAGAATGAAGACTAGGGGAGGGTTGATTTGATAAGAAAAACCCGTATGTACAAGAAAATAAAACTCATTAGAACTGAAAATAAGAATAAACCAAGTAACAAATAAACTAAAGAAAACAATCCCCGGCAACGGCGCCAAAAATTTGATGCACCCAAAAGAGTGTATCTTATTTAACCTTGCACTAAAAAGATCAATTGTAAGTATAGTAGTTAGCAAGGGTCGAGTCCTCAGGGATTGGGTTTTAGTTTATAAGTTAATAGTTTATAACTTACGTTCAAAGAAAACAATAAAAGAAAAGGGGTTTTTGAAGCCAGATTTAAACTAAAGTAAATAATAAGAATAAGATGCAAGGCGGTATAACCAGCCAATAAAAATATATATACTAAATTAGGCGGTATAACCAGCCAATAAAAATATATATACTAAATTAGGCGGTATAACCAGCCAATAAAAATAAAACAAAGTTAATATACAAATTAGGCGGTATAACCAGCCAATAAAAATAAATATAAAAAATAAGCAAACTAAAAGTAAGAAAACAAGTAAGTAAGAAGAATCAAATATGAAAAATATGGTTAAGGTTTCATTCTCCACCACTAGACATCATTAAGAATCAATTTGAGATCTATCAATATCAACCAACTATCAAAGTTAACAACCGTAGATAACAACAAGCTCTGTTACCCCAATCTTTCCTTAGTTTGTCGTTAAATAGAACAAGCTCTCTATTTAATCTCTAACCATTAAACAACCTAGAATAAGCTCTCTAAATTCAATTTAATGGCAGCTTTATGATGAGAAAGATAGGTTGATCTAAGCAACAAACACATAAGCTCGGATTGTTCAACTTAGGTTATGTTTCACTTTGCAATTATTGAAAACTTGACCATAATCATTAATCACAAATTGCCACTTATGAATAGGAAATCAAGACAATTACACGGATCAAGACTCCTAAACTAGCAATAGATGATAACTCGTATAATTATATAGTTTTTAGTTATGTTTTATTATTGTTTTGTGTCAAATACGAGTTATTATTGTTTAGTCTAATTGTGTTTATGATCTTTTATATTTTTATGTAATTTGGTGTTTTTCACAAGTTTCTTTGAGTGATTTCAGATTACTAGAATTAAGGGCAAATCCAGTTCAGTTTCAGTTCCGACACCTTTTGCCATATCAGCTATATCTCGAGTTTCACTGAAGCAATAAGGCTGAAATTTGTAGCCATGCAAAGCTAAGAGGCATATCTATCTTTTTCATGTTTTACACTTCTTAAAACGGAGTCGTTTTCCCTAGCGAAATCGACCATCAAGTTGGCTGATGTGCAATGACGTATGTGCTGACATGTTTTCGTATTATGCCCATATTTTCTTATCCACATCAGCAAATGAGCTGATTCCAACGGCTATGGTTCCGTAACTGATAGGGGAACCTTTGTCTAGAAGACCATGTGATCAGATCAGGCCTCCAATATTGAAGAAATCGACCATCAAGGTGGCTGATGTGCAATGACGTCTGTGCTGACATGTTTTCGTATTTTGCCCATATCTGCTTAACCACATCAGCAAATGAGCTGATTCCAACGGCTATGGTTCCGTAACTGATAGGGGAACCTTTGTCTAGAAGACCATGTGATCAGATCAGGCCTCCAATATTGACGAAATCGACCATCAAGTTGGCTGATCAAAATCGTCATATACCTACCTTTGAAATTTGTAAAGCTTGTCTCTTGTCATTTAGCCCTCCAAAATGTGTATAAATAGAGGGCCTTGGATGATTGTAAGGGATCATATTGTAGATAGGTAGGATATTAGCCATTGTAATAAAATTCTCTAAGTTTTCTTCTTCTTTCTTTTCTCTAGTTTTCTTTTTCTTTAGAAAGAGCAAGAGGTTGGATAATTAATATTCTTCTTCTTCTTCTTTCTTTCTTTTATTTTCTTCTTAGATTTTCTTTAATTTTATGTTTATGTTTATAATGCCTATGCTAGGCTAAACTTCTATTTGGTTAAGGGTGATTTCAAAGCCCTAGACATGTTTTGTGATTGATTTTCAGATTCTATCTATCATTAATTTTCTATCAAAGTTGCTTATGTTCTTCTACAAGAATTGTTCATGATGTTGTCTAGATTTATTTAGGTGTACAACTAGATAGATCTTGATAATTATCTATTGCTAGTTTAGGAGTCTTGATCCGTGTAATTGTCTTGATTTCCTATTCATAAGTGGCAATTTGTGATTAATGATTATGGTCAAGTTTTCAATAATTGCAAAGTGGAACATAACCTAAGTTGAACAATCCGAGCTTATGTGTTTGTTGCTTAGATCAACCTATCTTTCTCATCATAAAGCTGCCATTAAATTGAATTTAGAGAGCTTATTCTAGGTTGTTTAATGGTTAGAGATTAAATAGAGAGCTTGTTCTATTTAACGACAAACTAAGGAAAGATTGGGGTAACAGAGCTTGTTGTTATCTACGGTTGTTAACTTTGATAGTTGGTTGATATTGATAGATCTGAAATTGATTCTTAATGATGTCTAGTGGTGGAGAATGAAACCTTAACCATATTTTTCATACTTGATTCATCTTACTTACTTGTTTTCTTACTTTTCTAGTTTGCTTATTTTTAAAAGTATATTTATTTTTATTGGCTGGTTATACCGCCTAATTTGTATATTAACTTTGTTTTATTTTTATTGGCTGGTTATACCGCCTAATTTAGTATATATATTTTTATTGGCTGGTTATACCGCCTAATTTAGTATATATATTTTTATTGGCTGGTTATACCGCCTTGCATCTTATTCTTATTATTTACTTTAGTTTAAATCTGATTTCAAAAACCCCTTTTCTTTTATTGTTCTTGAATTTAAGTTTTAAACTATTAACTTATAAACTAAAACCCAATCCCTGAGGACTCGACCCTTGCTAACTACTATACTTACAATTGATCTTTTTAGTGCAAGGTTAAATAAGATACACTCTTTTGGGTGCATCAAATTTTTGGCGCCGTTGCCGGGGATTGCTTTCTTTAGTTTATTTGTTACTTGGTTTATTCTTATTTTCAGTTCTAATTAGTTTTATTTTCTTGTACATACAAGTTTTTCTTTTCAAATTTAAAAAAAAAAAAAAAACAACGATGGAATTGAGCAATCTAACACTTGAAGAGTTGGTGGCATACATGAACATGGAGAATCAACAAGCCAATCTCACCTCCCCAGTTCAACAATTGGCCATGGGAGGATGTCAAGGCCATCAAGGGTTCCAAGACCAACTGCATGATCATTACTCAAACACTTACCATGAGGGATGGTGGGATCATACTAATTATGGCTACTCGAAAAATTACCTAGAAGTAGATCCTTATGCCAGTTACACTCATCAATCTATCTTCAATCAATCATGGTCTCAAGAATCAGATCTTTTTCAGCCATCACATATGACTCAAAACTCAGGTACTTCTTTAGAAGATCTTGTCTATTCTCTTGTTACTGATACTTTGCAATTTCAACAGGAAACAAGGGCAAGCATCGAGAGTTTGGAAAAGCAAATGATCCAATTGACTAGTAGTATGGTGGGATGGGTAGCACAAAGATCTGAAGAACTCCCTGCCCAAACAATGATTAACCCAAAGGAGAATACTACTATTGTGACCTTGAGGAATGAGGAACAAGATGAGGATGAGACAAAATTAGAGATGAATTCTATTCTTGAGGATAATGAAGCCAATGATCCAAATAAGAGTATTTCGGCACCTGAGGTAACGTTTGAGATTCCAATTTTTACTAATGTTTCTTCTCCACCTTTTCCTAGTAGATTCGCAAAGTTCAAGGAGGATGAACATGAACAAGACACGCTGGAAACCTTAAACAGTTTGTTTGTGGATGTCATTCAACAAGTTCCAAAAGATGCACCATTCCTCGATGAGATATGCACCACCAAGGATGATGGAATAATACTTGTAATGGAGAATGCATCCACTGTTGTGCAAAGAAAGCTTCCTCTCAAACGCATTAATTTGGAAAATTTCATGTATGAGCCTGACAAGCCTAAAAAGCCAAGAAGGGGTGTTGGTTAGGTTCAAAACATTAACTCAAGTGTTAATTGGGAAGGCAACCCAATTAAAGAAGAAATTGCCAACCTTCCATATTCAGATTTGCTTTCTCTTTCTTTTCCTTTTCCTTTTTCTTTTCTTTTATTATTTTTATTATTTTTATTTTTATTGTTTTTATTTTTATTTTTTATGTTTACTTGTTAATTTTTGTTTAGTATTTTAGGATTATTTAGGTTGCATGAGTTTGTTTTGTTTTGAGTCTTAGTTGTTCCTATTCTTATGTTATTAGTTCTTTTCTCTTACACATGATTCTTTCATTTGGGTTAATAGACTTACATTGAGGACAATGTAAGAATTAAGTGTGGGGGGAATGATTTAGGATTTCTTTTATTTTTGTCTACTATTTTTTTTATGAGTCTTTATTATTATTATTTTTAGTGTGTTTTAGTTCCTTTTTAATACAATGATGAGATATGAATTGCATAAGTCTAAAACAGATTTACTAGTGAGAAGATTTTCATGAGAATTAAGCTTGATACTAATTTTTATGAGCCAATGTTAATATGATATGTTGATTGAGAAAGAAGCATGTTTAGACTTAAAACTGACTTGTATAATCATCATTGTGAGTTTTTGAGCCTAAAATGATTGATGCATTATACAAATCAATCTAATTTATTTCTTGAGTGCTCTTATGATTACATGATTCTCTAGAACTTGCTTTAAACCGTTTGAGACTATATTGATACATGTGACAACATGAATATGATAGAGGCATTAGGATTATAACCAGTGCCAAACAGCCATCCCTTATTGATGTTCCAAGAGAACACACCCTTAGTGAACCAATTTGAGCCTACATTGAATAAGCTATCTCTTTGGTAACCATAACTTGTCCCTAACCTAAATATACTTATATCTTTACCTTTGTTCCAAAGATGAATTAGCATGTTTTGAGACAAGTTGCAAAGACAAGGGATATTTTTAGTTAAAAATTTGGGTTAGAAACAAGAAATAAGTGTGGGGGGGAAAGAAAAAAAAAAAAAAAAAAAAAAAAAAAAGAAATGGAATACTGGCAAATACATTCAAAAAAAAAAATATGAATCATCTCTTGAATTTTGGGAAAAAGAAAAAGATGTTACAAAGTTGTTCAGAATGAAGAAAAGGCCCAACATAAATATCCGGCCTAGGTGACTATGTACTTGTAAAGAGTTTTGAGAAGTTTCTTTGTATGATCTTTTTATGTCTCTAAACTTTATGAACTCTTTGGAACCTTTGTGATATCTTTATCCTTTTGTTCTTCAACCACATTACAAACCCCTTGGCCCCATTACAACCTTGATTAAAGACCTCTTGATTCATGAAGTTGTATGATCTAAATAGTGGAGAATAGGTGGACAAGCAAGAATATGGTAGAACTGTTTTCATGAGATTGATTGAGTGTAAACACTTTACCACTACTTTAAAGAGTGAAAATCATGAGAGTATCCCATATGAGAAGTTGAGATTAAGTTTGAATGTGCACTATTTTGATTGAAATATGTTATGTTAATATTGGCTTAACTCAAACAATTTACATTCAAGCATGATTTTTTGTGAAATTGTTTAAGCTATTGATTAGTTTATAAGACTTGTTCAAAGATTGTCTCTAATTTATATTGAAAGGAATAGGAGTAAATATTTTTAGTATATGTAGTTTATTTATATTTTAATTTTTCAATGTTTGTGGGTATCGTTCTAGTAAACCCTCACGAGACTAAACTCGTCCACTAGGGACACCTAGGGGTTTAAAGGCTTGTGTCACATGCTAAGTGCCACCGTGATTTCCTACGAAAGTGGATTAGATTAGATTTTCTTATTTTATTTTTATTGAGTCGTTGCTAGGGACTAGCAACAATCTAAGTGTGGGGGTGTGATAACTCGTATAATTATATAGTTTTTAGTTATGTTTTATTATTGTTTTGTGTCAAATACGAGTTATTATTGTTTAGTCTAATTGTGTTTATGATCTTTTATATTTTTATGTAATTTGGTGTTTTTCACAAGTTTCTTTGAGTGATTTCAGATTACTAGAATTAAGGGCAAATCCAGTTCAGTTTCAGTTCCGACACCTTTTGCCATATCAGCTATATCTCGAGTTTCACTGAAGCAATAAGGCTGAAATTTGTAGCCATGCAAAGCTAAGAGGCATATCTATCTTTTTCATGTTTTACACTTCTTAAAACGGAGTCGTTTTCCCTAGCGAAATCGACCATCAAGTTGGCTGATGTGCAATGACGTATGTGCTGACATGTTTTCGTATTATGCCCATATTTTCTTATCCACATCAGCAAATGAGCTGATTCCAACGGCTATGGTTCCGTAACTGATAGGGGAACCTTTGTCTAGAAGACCATGTGATCAGATCAGGCCTCCAATATTGAAGAAATCGACCATCAAGGTGGCTGATGTGCAATGACGTCTGTGCTGACATGTTTTCGTATTTTGCCCATATCTGCTTAACCACATCAGCAAATGAGCTGATTCCAACGGCTATGGTTCCGTAACTGATAGGGGAACCTTTGTCTAGAAGACCATGTGATCAGATCAGGCCTCCAATATTGACGAAATCGACCATCAAGTTGGCTGATCAAAATCGTCATATACCTACCTTTGAAATTTGTAAAGCTTGTCTCTTGTCATTTAGCCCTCCAAAATGTGTATAAATAGAGGGCCTTGGATGATTGTAAGGGATCATATTGTAGATAGGTAGGATATTAGCCATTGTAATAAAATTCTCTAAGTTTTCTTCTTCTTTCTTTTCTCTAGTTTTCTTTTTCTTTAGAAAGAGCAAGAGGTTGGATAATTAATATTCTTCTTCTTCTTCTTTCTTTCTTTTATTTTCTTCTTAGATTTTCTTTAATTTTATGTTTATGTTTATAATGCCTATGCTAGGCTAAACTTCTATTTGGTTAAGGGTGATTTCAAAGCCCTAGACATGTTTTGTGATTGATTTTCAGATTCTATCTATCATTAATTTTCTATCAAAGTTGCTTATGTTCTTCTACAAGAATTGTTCATGATGTTGTCTAGATTTATTTAGGTGTACAACTAGATAGATCTTGATAATTATCTATTGCTAGTTTAGGAGTCTTGATCCGTGTAATTGTCTTGATTTCCTATTCATAAGTGGCAATTTGTGATTAATGATTATGGTCAAGTTTTCAATAATTGCAAAGTGGAACATAACCTAAGTTGAACAATCCGAGCTTATGTGTTTGTTGCTTAGATCAACCTATCTTTCTCATCATAAAGCTGCCATTAAATTGAATTTAGAGAGCTTATTCTAGGTTGTTTAATGGTTAGAGATTAAATAGAGAGCTTGTTCTATTTAACGACAAACTAAGGAAAGATTGGGGTAACAGAGCTTGTTGTTATCTACGGTTGTTAACTTTGATAGTTGGTTGATATTGATAGATCTGAAATTGATTCTTAATGATGTCTAGTGGTGGAGAATGAAACCTTAACCATATTTTTCATACTTGATTCATCTTACTTACTTGTTTTCTTACTTTTCTAGTTTGCTTATTTTTAAAAGTATATTTATTTTTATTGGCTGGTTATACCGCCTAATTTGTATATTAACTTTGTTTTATTTTTATTGGCTGGTTATACCGCCTAATTTAGTATATATATTTTTATTGGCTGGTTATACCGCCTAATTTAGTATATATATTTTTATTGGCTGGTTATACCGCCTTGCATCTTATTCTTATTATTTACTTTAGTTTAAATCTGATTTCAAAAACCCCTTTTCTTTTATTGTTCTTGAATTTAAGTTTTAAACTATTAACTTATAAACTAAAACCCAATCCCTGAGGACTCGACCCTTGCTAACTACTATACTTACAATTGATCTTTTTAGTGCAAGGTTAAATAAGATACACTCTTTTGGGTGCATCAATAGATAATTATCAAGATCTATCTAGTTGTACACCTAAATAAATCAAGACAACATCATGAACAATTCTTGTAGAAGAACATAAGCAACTTTGATAGAAAATTAATGATAGATAGAATCTGAAAATCAATCACAAAACATGTCTAGGGCTTTGAAATCACCCTTAACCAAATAGAAGTTTAGCCTAGCATAGGCATTATAAACATAAAATTAAATAGAATCTAAGAAGAAAATAAAAGAAAGAAAGAAGAAGAAGAAGAATATTAATTATCCAACCTCTTGCTCTTTCTAAAGAAAAAGAAAACTAGAGAAAAGAAAGAAGAAGAAAACTTAGAGAATTTTATTACAAAGGCTAATATCCTACCAATGTACAATATATCCCTTACAATCATCCAAGGCCCTCTATTTATACACATTTTGGAGGGCTAAATGACAAGAGACAAGCTTTACAAATTTCAAAGGTAGGTATAATAGGTGGGTGCATTTTCTAACAATTTTCGTCATATATGACGATTTTGATCAGCCAACTTGATGGTCGATTTTGTCAATTTTGGAGGCCTTATCTGATCACATGGTCTTCTAGACAAATGTTACCCTATCAGTTACTGATCCATAGCCGTTGGAATCAGCTCATTTGCTGATGTGGATAAGAAGATATGGGCATAATACGAAAACAGGTCAGCACAGACGTCATTGCACATCAGCCAACTTGATGGTCGATTTCTCTAGGGAAAACGACTCTGTTTCAAGAAGTGTAAAACATGAAAAAGATATATATGCCTCTTAGCTTTGCATGGCCACAAATTTCAGCCTTATTGCTTTAGTGAAACTCGAGATATAGCTAATATGGCAAAAGGTGTCGGAACTGGAACTGAACTGGATTTGCCCTTAATTCTAGTAATCTGAAATCACTCAAAGAAACTTGTGAAAAACACCAAAATACATAAAAATATAAAAGATCATAAACACAATTAGACTAAACAATAATAACTCGTATTTGACACAAAACAATAATAAAACATAACTAAAAACTATATAATTATACGAGTTATCATGCACTGATCAACATACATTGCAAGAGAAAAAACATGTCTAAACATAAAACAACGAAATATCTCAAATCCTCTCAAATTTAACGAAATGTTTAAACATAAAACATCTTTCATACATGTCTGAAGCATAAAACATAAAATATATAAAAACATAACATAAGAAATATCTCTGAAGCATAACACCTAAGAAATATCTTCGAAGCCTTTCCACAAGTATCATGCAAGCTCATCTTCCTATACAATCATATGTCAAAAACAAAGTTAATAACAATTATAAAACAATAATTTTATAAACATAATATATATAATATAAATTATAACGTACCAAGTCAATAGTAATGGAATCATTATCATCTTATCCCCATAAGAAGAAATTGATAAGTTTTCTGATGTTGTATCTAGACAAAAAAAATAAAATAAAATGATAATAGAAAGTGAGATAATTATAAAATATATATATTTTAATTGAGTCAATAACCAATTCTCAGAACATGTCAAAACTTCGACCATAATAGGACGAAGTCTATTGCGATGTAGACTTATCAATCTACCACCAGTACTAAAGTTAGACCCTGAAGCCACTGTGGACACAGGTATAACATATGCATCTCTAGCTATTCTTTGCAACATAGGATACTTGAGACGACCACTCTTCCACCACTGCAATATGTCAAAATCTTGAGATTTTGGTAAGACATCTTCTTTCAAATAAAAGTCAAACTCTATCTTCACGTCTCTACTTTTACTCTTCTTCTTACTGACAAACTCATCGTAGTCATTTGTAATCATCTACTCAATCAATTTAGAAGAAAAGACATTTGTTTCAACTCAACCATCTTGAAACTTCTTTTCATATTCTCGGAGTAGGTTAAGACAAATCTTTTCAATCCTATTCATCTCTTCATCATAATCAGGTCCATATATCCTGGAAAAATAATATTCCAACATACATTTCTTGTACCTCGGATCTCGCACTGTGGCAACTCCCACAATGTCATGAATCACAATCCAGTATTTTTCAAATTTTGCCAACATCCTTGAAGCCATTAATGCAATAGTCATATTAGAATCATAACGCCACTATGCCAATGCCAATTTGATCTCACAAATCTCTGGAAAATAAAAATTTACAGTTGGATACTTGGTTCCAGAAAATATCTCAGTGGCTGTGTAAAAAATTTACAATTTTTCAAAGATCAATGTTGCTATATTTCAATCTTCCTCTGTTGGCAAAATCTTGCATAATGGCTCTCTTTGCTTTGCACGACTAAAAACATCTTTGTACAACAAAGCTATTTAAAGCATCAAGTAGATTGAGTTCCATCTGGTATTACAATCAAGGAACAACTTTTTAGAAGTTGGAATTCACAATTGTCGAGCTGAATCTTTAAACTTCTCTATTCTTTTTAGAGTAGCTATCCAGAAGTGAACACTTTCACGAATTCTATTGATGTCATCCCCAATAACATCCAACCATCCTTCACAATCAAGTTCAAGATATGCACACAACGACTATGAAAAAAAAATCCCTCAAGCATAAGTGAGCTTGGACCAAGTCTATCAACTAATAGATCAACAACTCCATCATTGACTGAACAATTATCCAAAGTAATTGTTGATAATTTTATATCAAGATTCCAATCTAAAAAGATTTTCATCAACTTATCTGCTGATGCACCCAAAAGAGTGTATCTTATTTAACCTTGCACTAAAAAGATCAATTGTAAGTATAATGATTAGCAAGGGTCGAGTCCTCAGGGATTGGGTTTTAATTTATGAGTTATTAGTTTATAACTTACGTTCAAAGAAAACAATAAAAGAAAAGGGGTTTTTGAAGCCAGATTTAAACTAAGTAAATAATAAGAATAAGATGCAAGGCGGTATAACCAGCCAATAAAAATATATATACTAAATTAGGCGGTATAACCAGCCAATAAAAATATATATACTAAATTAGGCGGTATAACCAGCCAATAAAAATAAAACAAAGTTAATATACAAATTAGGCGGTATAACCAGCCAATAAAAATAAATATAAAAAATAAGCAAACTAAAAGTAAGAAAACAAGTAAGTAAGAAGAATCAAATATGAAAAATATGGTTAAGGTTTCATTCTCCACCACTAGACATCATTAAGAATCAATTTCAGATCTATCAATATCAACCAACTATCAAAGTTAACAACCGTAGATAACAACAAGCTCTGTTACCCCAATCTTTCCTTAGTTTGTCGTTAAATAGAACAAGCTCTCTATTTAATCTGTAACCATTAAACAACCTAGAATAAGCTCTCTAAATTCAATTTAATGGCAGCTTTATGATGAGAAAGATAGGTTGATCTAAGCAACAAACACATAAGCTCGGATTGTTCAACTTAGGTTATGTTCTACTTTGCAATTATTGAAAACTTGACCATAATCATTAATCACAAATTGCCACTTATGAATAGGAAATCAAGACAATTACACGGATCAAGACTCCTAAACTAGCAATAGATAATTATCAAGATCTATCTAGTTGTACACCTAAATAAATCAAGACAACATCATGAACAATTCTTGTAGAAGAACATAAGCAACTTTGATAGAAAATTAATGATAGATAGAATCTGAAAATCAATCACAAAACATGTCTAGGGCTTTGAAATCACCCTTAACCAAATAGAAGTTTAGCCTAGCATAGGCATTATAAACATAAAATTAAATAGAATCTAAGAAGAAAATAAAAGAAAGAAAGAAGAAGAAGAAGAATATTAATTATCCAACCTCTTGCTCTTTCTAAAGAAAAACAAAACTAGAGAAAAGAAAGAAGAAGAAAACTTAGAGAATTTTATTACAATGGCTAATATCCTACCTATGTACAATATGATCCTCTACAATCATCCAAGGCCCTCTATTTATACACATTTTGGAAGGCTAAATGACAAGAGACAAGCTTTACAAATTTCAAAGGTAGGTATAATAGGTGGGTGAATTTTTCTAACAATTTTCGTCATATTGTATGACAATTTTGATCAGCCAACTTGATGGTCGATTTCGTCAATGTTGGAGGCCTGATCTGATCACATGGTCTTCTAGAAAAAGGTTCCCCTATCAGTTACGGATCCATAGCCGTTGGAATCAGCTCATTTGCTGATGTGGATAAGCAGATATGGGCAAAATACGAAAACATGTCAGCACAGACGTCATTGCACATCAGCCAACTTGATGGTCGATTTCGTCAATATTAGAGGCCTGATCTGATCATATGGTCTTCTAGACAAAGGTTCCCGTATCCGTTACGGATCCATAGCCATTGGAATCAGCTCATTTTCTGATGTGGATAAGCAGATATGGGCAAAATACGAAAACAGGCAGCACAGACGTCATTGCACATCAGCCAACTTGATGGTCGATTTCGCTAGGGAAAACGACTCCGTTTCAAGAAGTATAAAACATGAAAAAGATAGATATGCCTCTTAGCTTTGCACGGCTACAAATTTCGGCCTTATTGCTTCAGTGAAACTCCAGATATAGCTGATATGGCAAAAGGTGTCGGAACTGGAACTGAACTGGATTTGCCCTTAATTCTAGTAATCTGAAATCACTCAAATAAACTTGTGAAAAACACCAAATTACATAAAAATATAAAAGATCATAAACACAATTAGACTAAACAATAATAACTCGTATTTGACACAAAACAATAATAAAACATAACTAAGAACTATATAATTATACGAGTTATCACACCCCCACACTTAGATTGTTGCTAGTCCCTAGCAACGACTCAATAAAAATAAAATAAGAAAATCTAATCTAATCCATTTTCGTAGGAAATCATGGTGGCACTTAGCATGTGACACAAGCCTTTAAACCCCTAGGTGTCCCTAATGGACGAGTTTAGTCTCGTGAGGGTTTACTAGGACGATACCCACAAACATTGAAAACATAAGAAAAACTAAAAATAATAATTATAACTAATCCTTCCAATATAAATTTGAGATAATCATTGGACAAGTCTTAAAAACTAATCAATAGCTTAAAGAAATTCACAAAAAATCTTGCTTGAATGTAAATAGTTTGAGTTAAGCCAATATTAACATAACATATTTCAATCAAAATAGTGCATATTCAAACTTAATCTCAACTTCTCACATGGGATACTCTCTTGATTTTCACTCTTTAAAGTAGTGGTAAAGTGTTTACACTCAATCAATCTCATGAAAACACTTCTACCATATGCTTGCTTGTCCACCTATTCTCCACTAAAAGATCATGCAACTTCATAAATCAAGTGGTCTTTAATCAAGGTTGTAATGGGGCCAAGGGGTTTGTAATGTGGTTGAAGAACAAAAGGATAAAGATATCACAAAGGTTCCAAAGAGTTCATAAAGTTTAGAGACATAAAAAAAATTATACAAAGAAACTTCTCAAAACTCTTTACAAGTACATAGTCACCTAGGCCGGATATTCATGTTGGGCCTTTTCTTCATTCTAAACAACTTTGTAACATCTTTTTCTTTTTTCACAAATTCAAGAGATGATTCATATATTTTTTTTTTACATAGGAATGTATTTTCCAGTATTCCATTTCTTTTTCTCTTGACTTTTCTTTTCTTTTCACCCCACACTTATTTCTTGTTTCTAACCAAAAAATATCCCTTGTCTTTGCAACTTGTCTCAAATCATGCTAATTCATCTTTGGAACAAAGGTCATAAGTATATTTAGGTTAGGGACAAGTTATGGTTACCAAAGAGATAGCTTATTCAATGTAGGCTCAAATTGGTTCACTAAGGGTGTGTTCTCTTGGAACATCAATAAGGGATGGCTGTTTGGCCCTGGCTAAAAATCCTAATGCCTCTATCATATTCATGTTGTCACATGCATCAATATAGTCTCAAACGGTTTAAAGCAAGTTCTAGAGAATCATGTAATCATAAGAGCACTCAAGAAAGAAATTAGATTGATTTGTATAATGCATCAATCATTTTAGGCTCAAAAACTCACAAGGATGATTATACAAGTCAGATTAAGTCTAAACATGCTTCTTTCTCAATTAACATATCATATTAACATTGGCTCATAAAAATTAGTATCAAGCTTAATTCTCATGAAAATTTTCTCACTAATAAATCTGTTTTAGACTTATGCAATTCATATCTCATCATAGTATTGAAAATGAACTAAAACACACTAAAAATAATAATAAAGACTCATAAAAAAATAGTAGACAAAAATAAAAGAAATCCTAAATCCTTCCCCCCACACTTAATTCTTACATTGTCCTCAATGTAAGTCTATTAACCCAAATGAAAGAATCATGTGTAAGAGAAAAGAACTAATAACATAAGAATAGGAACAACTAAGACTCAAAACAAAACAAACCCATGCAACCTAAATAATCCTAAAATACTAAACAAAAATTAACAAGTAAACATAAAAAGATTAAAATCAAAGTGACAAGGTATGTCTCAAGTCTCCCTTACTCAGACCTTGTTCAGAATGAATACTTCTAAATGGCTTAAAACACAATTTTTTTTTTTTTTAAAGATTAAATCAAACTGACAAGGTATGTCTCAAGTTTCCCTTACTCAGACCTTGTTCAGAATGAATACTTCTAAATGGCTTAAAACACAATTTTTTTTTTTTTTTAAATTAGCAAAATATGTCCCTTACCCCCTACTAAAATATGACATTGTCCCCAATGTCAAATTTTAAAGGTAGAATTTAGGAGATATTACCTGCAGAGGTTGCTAACCACTTATTATAACTGAGACACAACAAACAAAATGTTAGATAATGTCACAAAGACAAAGTGCAATCCACTCCTTGCTTGTCTATATCTCTTTTTCTTTTTCCGAGCGTTTGTGAAACAACCGTAGCAGGTAAATACTCATAAGCTTGGAGCTTTTTGAGTAAATCTTCAATGGTTGTAGCAGAAATTATGGTTCTCCTTGCCTCTGAAAACATGAATCCATTATCCACAGCATTATCTAAATATGAAAGCAAATTACTAAAATAACCATTAATATTAAGCAAACCAATGGGTTTCTTTTTTGTGACCAAAGATGACCAAGAAGCCACGCAAGCTATTTCTTCCAATGTACCCAGACCTCCTGGTAAAGCAATGAATGCATCGGCAGAATGGTACATGATTGTTATCCGTTCAGGGATACTCCAGACTTGTATTTCCTTACCCACGGTAGGTCCACAAAAACTTGTGAATAGTTTTGGCACGACTCCTAGAACTGGACTTCCTCCGGCGTGTGCTGCTGTAGCGACTGCTCCCATTAAACCCGTACTACCGCCTCCATAAATCAACTGGATCTTTTGTTGGGCAAGTATTACTCCAACTCTTATGGCTTCATCAGCGAATATGTTATTTTTCCCTCGATAAGCACCTCCAAAGACACAAATTTTTTTAATGCGCTGGGACGAAGTACTTTCCATTTTTTTTTCGAGTGCCTGAAAGAGAATGAGTACATGGTGTAATATATAGAGGACTGAGTAGTGAATCAGACAAGAGTAATAATGTCGCCGAAAGTGTATCTGACCTGTCAGAAGAAAATGTTAACCTAACAAAAGATTTTTGCGTGATTTCAGGAAGAAAATCAAAAAGAGAAGAAAAAATCAACCGTAAAAGACAAATAAAAAAAAACAAGAATAATTACACAAATCAAACAACACGTAAATTAAACCGAAATGAAGTTATTGCAAATCAAACCAAAAGTTGAGAAGTCATTTATTGTAGTTGTGATTGTGGCTCACATCTTCCTCTGGTTTTACGTCCAGAAACGGCTTAAACGCCTTCTATGAGTCGAGGATATGCTTCCCATCCAGTTTTCTTACAAGCTGGCAAACAGGGTCTTTTAACATCAGATTCCCAAGATGTTGCCATTCCCTTTGGAATTGCGGCCATAAATCAAGAATTTCTCTTTGTACGTCTCCACTAGGATGCGTCTCAAGAGAAAGTTGGATATTACCCAAATTCTCCTTACTCAGTCCATCCTTAATGAATTCAATTTTATCATCTCGATTAGAGGACGGAATCCCAATAGAACGACATTTACCATTACACGTCCATCGTGCACATTTGTGGCAATTTGAACTTATGCGCTTTGCTCGTCGCTTCTTTGCAAAAGTGCTTCTACCTGTACCTGGTAAATGCAAAATAGGAAGATATTCATCTTCACGTACCTTGGCTTCAATTATCCAACGTATGTCTTCAGGAATCCCTTTGTGCATAAGCATTCTTAATCTTTCAAATCGAACTTGGTAAAGCTTCAGTAAAATATTTCGAGGAAAAGGAGGAAATCGTTTCTGCAATCTTGTGAGAATATCATCCATCCTGAAAAAAAAAATAAAAAAAAATGAAAGAGAAATTGGAAGAGAAATTTATATACAATATCAGTTTTGTGGGTAGCTGATGGAACCGACTTAAATAATCACGGAGTACCGTTATCCGCCATTTAACCGGGGTTAAAAATTATATTTACATCTAGTTATTTTCAAAACAACGATCAGAAAGAAAAACAACATAAAAAGACTCAAAAACAAAACACTCTAAATAAAATCCTAAATTCTTCCCCCCACACATAATTCTTACATTGTCATTAATGTAATGCTATTAATCCCAAATGAAATAATCATGTGTAAGTGAAAAGAACTAATAAACAAAATAAACTTATGCAGCCTAAATGAACTTAGAAACACTAAACACAATTAGCAAAGAAACATAAGAAAAAGATAAAGAAAAAAGAGAGCAAATCTGAGTATGGCAGTTTGGCAATTTCTTCTTTAATTGGGTTGCCTTCCCAATTAACACTTGAGTTAGTGTTTTGAACCTAACCAACACCCCTTCTTGGTATTTTAGGCTTGTCAGGCTCATACATGAAATTTCCCAAATTAATGCGTTTGAGAGGAAGCTTTCTTTGCACAACAGTGGATGCATTCTCCATTACAAGTATTATTCCATCATCCTTTGTGGTGCATATGTCATCGAGGAATGGAGCATATTTTGATACTTGTTGAATGGAATCCACAAACAAGTTGTTTAAGGTTTCCGGCATGTGTTGTTCATGTTCTTCCTCCTTGAACTTTGCAAATCTACTAGGAAAAGGTGGAGAAGAAACATTAGTAAAAAGTGGAACTTTAAACGTTACCTCAGGTGCCGAAATACTCTTATTTGTATTTGTGGCTTCATTATCCTCAAGAATAGAATCCATCTCTAATTCTGTCTCATCCTCATCTTGTTCCTCATTCCTCAAGGTCACAATAGTAGTATTCTCCTTTGGGTTAATCATTGTTTGGGCAGAGAGTTCTTCAGATCTTTGTGCTACCCATACCACCATACTACTAGCCAATTGGCTCATTTGCTTTTCCAAACTCTGGATGCTTTCCCTTGTTTCCTGTTGGAATTGCAAAGTATCAGTAACAAGAGAATAGACAATATCTTCTAAAGAAGTACCTGAGTTTTGAGTCATATGTGGTGGTTGAAAAAGATCTGGTTCTTGGGACCATGATTGATTGAAGCTAGATTGATGAGTGTAATTGGCATAAGGATCTACTTCTTGGTAATTTTTCGAGTAGCCATAATTAGTATGATCCCACCATCCCTCATGGTAAGTGTTTGAGTAATGATCATACTGTTGGTCTTGAAACACTTGATGGCCTTGACATCCTCCCATGGCCAATTGTTGAACTGGGTAGGTGAGATTGGCTTGTTGATTTTCCATGTTCATGTATGCCACCAACTCTTCAAGTGTTAGATTGCTCAATTCCATCGTTTTTTTTTTTTTTTTTTTTCAAAATTTGATAAGAAAAACTTGTATGTACAAGAAAATAGAACTAATTAGAACTGAAAATAAGAATAAACCAAGTAACAAATAAACTAAAGAAAACAATCCCCGGCAACGGCGCCAAAAATTTGATGCACCCAAAAGAGTGTATCTTATTTAACCTTGCACTAAAAAGATCAATTGTAAGTATAATGATTAGCAAGGGTCGAGTCCTCAGGGATTGGGTTTTAATTTATGAGTTATTAGTTTATAACTTACGTTCAAAGAAAACAATAAAAGAAAAGGGGTTTTTGAAGCCAGATTTAAACTAAGTAAATAATAAGAATAAGATGCAAGGCGGTATAACCAGCCAATAAAAATATATATACTAAATTAGGCGGTATAACCAGCCAATAAAAATATATATACTAAATTAGGCGGTATAACCAGCCAATAAAAATAAAACAAAGTTAATATACAAATTAGGCGGTATAACCAGCCAATAAAAATAAATATAAAAAATAAGCAAACTAAAAGTAAGAAAACAAGTAAGTAAGAAGAATTAAATATGAAAAATATGGTTAAGGTTTCATTCTCCACCACTAGACATCATTAAGAATCAATTTCAGATCTATCAATATCAACCAACTATCAAAGTTAACAACCGTAGATAACAACAAGCTCTGTTACCCCAATCTTTCCTTAGTTTGTCGTTAAATAGAACAAGCTCTCTATTTAATCTCTAACCATTAAACAACCTAGAATAAGCTCTCTAAATTCAATTTAATGGCAGCTTTATGATGAGAAAGATAGGTTGATCTAAGCAACAAACACATAAGCTCAGATTGTTCAACTTAGGTTATGTTCTACTTTGCAATTATTGAAAACTTGACCATAATCATTAATCACAAATTGCCACTTATGAATAGGAAATCAAGACAATTACACGGATCAAGACTCCTAAAATAGCAATAGATAATTATCAAGATCTATCTAGTTGTACACCTAAATAAATCAAGACAACATCATGAACAATTCTTGTAGAAGAACATAAGCAACTTTGATAGAAAATTAATGATAGATAGAATCTGAAAATCAATCACAAAACATGTCTAGGGCTTTGAAATCACCCTTAACCAAATAGAAGTTTAGCCTAGCATAGGCATTATAAACATAAAATTAAATAGAATCTAAGAAGAAAATAAAAGAAAGAAAGAAGAAGAAGAAGAATATTAATTATCCAACCTCTTGCTCTTTCTAAAGAAAAACAAAACTAGAGAAAAGAAAGAAGAAGAAAACTTAGAGAATTTTATTACAATGGCTAATATCCTACCTATGTACAATATGATCCTCTACAATCATCCAAGGCCCTCTATTTATACACATTTTGGAAGGCTAAATGACAAGAGACAAGCTTTACAAATTTCAAAGGTAGGTATAATAGGTGGGTGAATTTTTCTAACAATTTTCGTCATATTGTATGACAATTTTGATCAGCCAACTTGATGGTCGATTTCGTCAATGTTGGAG
Organism: Fremontodendron californicum; assembly: GCA_030761205.1. Taxonomy (NCBI): domain Eukaryota; kingdom Viridiplantae; phylum Streptophyta; class Magnoliopsida; order Malvales; family Malvaceae; genus Fremontodendron; species Fremontodendron californicum. Next base: position 143,185 of record JAULJL010000041.1, read on the forward strand.
GCCTGATCTGATCACATGGTCTTCTAGAACAAGGTTCCCCTATCAGTTACGGATCCATAGCCGTTGGAATCAGCTCATTTGCTGATGTGGATAAGCAGATATGGGCAAAATACGAAAACATGTCAGCACAGACGTCATTGCACATCAGCCAACTTGATGGTCAATTTCGTCAATATTAGAGGCCTGATCTGATCATATGGTCTTCTAGACAAAGGTTCCCGTATCCGTTACGGATCCATAGCCATTAGAATCAGCTCATTTGCTGATGTGGATAAGCAGATATGGGCAAAATACGAAAACAGGTCAGCACAGACGTCATTGCACATCAGCCAACTTGATGGTCGATTTCTCTAGGGAAAACGACTCCGTTTCAAGAAGTATAAAACATGAAAAAGATAGATATGCCTCTTAGCTTTGCACGGCTACAAATTTCGGCCTTATTGCTTCAGTGAAACTCCAGATATAGCTGATATGGCAAAAGGTGTCGGAACTAGAACTGAACTGGATTTGCCCTTAATTCTAGTAATCTGAAATCACTCAAATAAACTTGTGAAAAACACCAAATTACATAAAAATATAAAAGATCATAAACACAATTAGACTAAACAATAATAACTCGTATTTGACACAAAACAATAATAAAACATAACTAAGAACTATATAATTATACGAGTTATCATCTGCAATAAATTCTTTTTGTGTATGGAGCTAGCACACAACAATACCTAAATATACATTAAGTTAATAACTTGATTAATAATAATACTTAACTATTTAAATAACTTAAATAATTTCAAAATGTATAACAAAATGTAATTAACTTAAAATAAAATGTAAATTGAATTGTACTTTATGATAGGTTTCTGTAAAGTCCAAGAGCTATTGATGAAATGAGCAGTAAGAGCCATGTACCCTTTCTTCTGATGATCTGATGTCCACATGTCACTTGTAATTGCAATTTTACTTTCATTCATCTTAATCATTCTCATTGTTTTCAATTTCTCCTCTTTGTAAATCTTAAGGATGTCAGTCCTTATTGTGCTTCGAGAAGAGACATTGAACAATGGTTGAAGAATGACATAATATTTCCTACATTTCACATGATCAACCATAGTTAAAGTATATTAATGCATTATTAGCATATGAACAAGCTCTGTCCTTGCCAAATTTTGGTTATATGCATAATTTTTAAACTTCATTGCTTCATCTACCATATTTTGATTTGCCATTAGAAACTTTTCAATGAGATCTCAATGAGTTCTCTTTGGACACCTCTTCAAGTGATCATGCAAATAACTGGTTCCACTCTAAGCTTTGCCACCAAGCATCTTTTTGCAATAATTGCATATTACTTTCCATTCCCCATTAATATTCTTTTTCTTGAAGTGCTCCCATATAATTGATTTCAATATTTTTGGATCATATGTAGAAACATCATCCATTGGAACTTCTGAACAAGTAAGAGCTAGAGTTGCAGATGGAATTCTGCCTATCGGTGATGTTGAATTAAGAGCACCAATTAATAGTTTTTGATGAATTAGACTCATTCTGCATGATAACTTTTTTCAAGCTTTTATCACAAAAAGAAAAAAAAATTAATAACTTAACATAACATAAATATCATGAATAAATTTCACCCAGCTATACAATTTTGTTAATCTCATAACTATAACCCAAAAATAGCTCTACCAAAATTTTTTTTAAAAAAAAAAAAAAAAACTTATAGAATTCTTTACCCCCAAAAAAAAAACACCAAATACAAAACAAGAACTTGATTGACAATCATAAAGGAGCAAGAAACAAGAACTTGATTGAGCTATTGAATCAAAAAGAAAACTATGATCATCAGATTAACAACACAAGAAAAAGAAGAATTTCAAAAGCAACTATACATTCTCAAATTAACTCCTTTAATATCACAAAGTTTACCAATAAGTAAAATCTTGCTTTGTTGCTAGTAGACTAGTACTAGTCTAGGAATCAATTCAAGCACTACCATGAACAAGACAGTAAGGTACGCCACAAGTAGCCATAACAATTATTTGCTAAAATCTCACTGCATTAAACAAGAACAGTCCAACAAATATATATCGGGAGCTATATTATTTTGTATCAAAACAACATAAAAAATTACAACAGAATCTAACATCTGCAATGTATCTCATAGATATTCAAAAAAACAAAATCTAACATCTGCAGTTCACATTTAGGACTAACAACCTCAAGCAACAGAAAATTGCAACAATTAGTTTATAATGCAACAAAATTAGGCACGCTCCATTACGATAATCAACTTAAAAAACAAGCATGATTATCCTAACAATATCAACACCAAAATCATATCTTTCTCATGTTGATTTTAAAACTACTAAGTAACCTCTTTTCAAAATAATATCACAGTCGAAAAATAATAAATTTCTTAACAGTTTCAAAATCAACATTTACTCGTTTCACTATGCACTGCAAATTGTCAAAATCAAGCAAAAGTCACTAACTTTATAGCTAAAAACCAAAAAAAATCCTTAACAAAGTCGATCAAGAAAAAACCTCACAAGTAGATTGAGCTATTAAAGGGTTTAGTCTTTTTTTAATTTCTACTATGAACTTACAAAACCAAACCATGAAATGAAAGAGAGACCTCTTCTTTTAGCAACAAAAAAAAAAGCATTAAAGACATGTAAATTAAAAAGATGAGATAAGAATGAAAAAAAGCCAAAGAATTACCTGGAAAAAAGATGGAACAGAGACAACCCTATCTCTCCTTCAAAGAGTGAGGAAGGCAAATAATAAACTGATGAAGCGGTTAAGCGACTGTTAGTTGCTAGGGAGAGAAAAATATAAAGTATTAGGTTCAGATTTTTAGAATGAAGGATAAAAATAATAGGTTTAAATGTATTATTACTTTATTATCTTTTTAAAAACTAAATATCTAAGAGTAAAATAGTAATTTTAATAGTCGGGCGGGGCGGATCAAGCAATTACTAGAACTGCTCCATCCTCGCCTTTCAAAAAGAAAAAACCTCTCCATTCGAAGCGGATAGGCCCGAAATCCATCGGGCGGTTCGGGTTTTGCCATCACTAATTAAGACCATCATTCCCTTTTTGTTATATGTTTGTGGTAGGAGTTTTTTTGGTGAATTGGTGTGGGTAAATTGATTAAAAAAAAAGTAAAATGTTAATAAGATTGTAGTAGTAAAAATGTATATAACCCACCCCAGCCCAAGTTATTTATCCTATAGTCTCTATAGCAAGATATTATTTTGATTGTCTTGTCTGCAGTCAAGCAAAGCGCCTTTATTCTCATCGACTTTACCCTATTTGAATTGAAATACAACAATCTCCTCTCTTCTCCGCTCTCGCCACACTTACTCAGGTCAGTGTTACCTCTTCCCCTTACTTTTCTTCTTTTCCTCTTTCTCCATATTTCTATGTTCAAAACCTTTTCTTCCCCCTTTTTTATTTTGGTTTCGAGTTTCTGTTATCTGATGTTTTAATAAAATAGGCCGGTAATTTAGTCATAGTATGAAACATGCAAGCAAAACCTGATTATTTAAATGTGATCGTTTATGACATGGGCTTTGTGCATATCATTGGACTAGTGTAGTATCACAGTTGTATAAGTCTTAATTGGGTAAGCTTTTTATAAGAGGCTATTAAGGTTTCGTATAAATATATAACTAAGTCGGGAGCATTTTACCTAGTGGCGGTCCCTTATGGGAGCTTGAGAGGGCCTCAAAATTTTTAAATTTTTGTTAGCATTCATATATATATATATTAATATTAAATTAAATTGATTCTAATTAGTTTTATTTATTTATTTTATATATTATTATAATTTAAAAAAGTTAAAATCATATTACAATTTTTTATTTTTGTATCCATCAATTATTACTTATAAATATTTAAAATTAAGTGACTTGTTATTAGTTTTAAATTACAATCATGTGAACTTAATAAAAAACCAAATTAATTTTTTTACTTTTAACAAAATTTCAAATCTTCAATGAAAGTACCAAATATGTATTTTTTTTTCTTTTCTTTCTAGCTTATTATAATTTTTCCTTTTCATATAATTTTTCATTTTTAATTTTACTTTAGATCTTTATCCCATATTGTCATGCAATCTTGTTTTAAAAAATATATATATTTCAAATTGGAAACCACTTTATAAAAGGTTAAGATAAAATCATAATTTATAATTTCAAATTTTCAAGTTCATTCTTTTAAAATTATATTTATTTTTCTTGCCGATGAAAAATATATTGTTTAATAATTGGTTTTTTTATTTCAATTTTAAATTGCAAAAAAAAAAAGTTTTCATAATTTTTTGAAAGGCTCTATAATTAGTAATTTTACTATAAATGGTGCTACATACACTCATCTCATACATTCATTTCACATACTCACTTCTTATCTACTTATGATATCTACTTATCTAGGGACTTAAGTGAAAAGTACTAAAATTTTTATAAGTTAAAATATAATTTTGAAAATTTATATACTATATGTGTGTGAAATGAGTACAATATTAGATGAATGTATATGATTTTTTCCTTTTACTATTAATTCGAAAGTCTTTCTATCCTTAAAATTTTAATGTTATCACATAATAATATTTTTATTTTATAATTTTATGAAATTGGTTGCTTTTTATTAATATATTATTTACGTGTCTATATACATATATATTTGAACAAATCTAATATAAAATATAATATTAATTGGTCCCTCCAAAATCAAATATCAAGATCCGCCATTGATTTCACCTATAATTCTTTTTACCGCAATCTTGCAATTATCCAATCACAATATAGAATTATTTAGGAGTCCATCACTTAAAAGCATGGGTTCCACAATATTCTAGTGGGTCCTATACAATTCAAAATTGTGATTGATTAATTGCAGTGCAATAATTATAAGTGATATGCTTCCAACTAAGTCCCCTCTTCATTTCTAACGACCATTGAGAGCCGCCAATAAAAAAACAGCGAAGAAGAAGATTAATCTATCTAGAGTTGGTAATTAAAATATTAATTAATTAGAAATCATGATTATCCTTTATTTTTATTTTTAAAAAACTCGCTTAAATAATAAGTATTTGATAAAAACTTATTTTATAAATTTTTTCAAAAAATTCATTTTAAATTAAAAAATATTTTTAGAATTAAAATATTCAAAAAATCATAAATTTAAAAAATAAAAATTTTATTACTTTTTTTTTTAATTTTATTTTTAAAATTAAAAAAATACAAAATTTCAAAAATAAAAACTAAAAAATAAAAAATAAAAAAGAAAAAGAAAAGAAAAATTAGTGATTAAAAAATCAGACCGAACCGACCGATCAGACCGATTTAATCAAGAACCAGTAAGTTGTCCAGTCCAGTATAGTATATTAACCCGGTGAAATCTTTCTCCAATATAAAACCAGTTTAACCGGTAAAAACATGATAAAAAATCGATTTTGATTTTTTTTATTTTTTTTCAAAATTTTATTTGTAATTGATGAGATTTTAACATTTACCTATTAATTTTATACTAAAGATCATATCATTAAACCAAATACATATTTTTATTAATTACAAACTATATTTAATATTTATTTAACATTAAGAATATTTTTTAAATATTAAAAAAAGAGTTTTGATCAAATCGGTTGGTCTAACCGGTTGAACTAGAAATTGGAGATCTGACCGATTTGATTTCGATCCGATTTTTTTAATTCAAAAAAAGAAAAAGAAAAAGGGATCGAAGAGAGAGAAGAAGAAAGGGGGTAGGGGAGGGGAGGGATCACTAGTCACAGATCGGGCCAATTTGTCTCGGACCAAGCAAATCGGTTTAAGGATGGCAATAGATAGTAAAAAATGGATATCGAACACTATCCGATCCGTTTTTAGCTGATTTGGATAATTTACGGATTCGGATATTAGATTTACTATTCGTAACGAATTCAAAGCGGATTCGGATATGAATACTTGGATATCCATTATCCGAATTCGCTTTAGTTTTGGTTCGGATAGTGTCGGATATCCAAATCTGTTATCCAAATCCGATATCCAAACATATTTAGTTCTTGTTTAATTTTATTTTAAAAAAAAAATTAATTAATAAATTCGGATATTTAGCTGATTCGGATATCCGATGAATATTGCTCTTTAAATCGGATGCGAATTCGGATAGTAATATTTGGATAGTATTCAGATAATAAACGGATTCGAATTTTGGATAAATTAAACGGATTCAGATATTTAAAAAATTGTAAATATATGCTCGCTGTCATCTTTGAATCGGTTCAATCTGCTTCTGGACCGATTGAATTCGTCATCGATCGATCCTCCGTCTTTCGCGTCCCATTCCCTTCCTCTTCTTCCTCGATTCTTTTTTTTTTCTTTTAAATTTTTTAAAATTTTAATTTTCTTTAAATATAAAAATTTAGAAAGATGACAAGGCTTTTTTTATCACTAGAATTCTACCCTTGCTTTGCTGGAGGATTATTTTAATATTTATATATTTTTAATTAAATTAAAAATCATAAATAAATTTAAGTTTAATTAAATTAAATAATTATAATTTATTTAAATAAATTTTTATGTTTTAATATCTTAAATAAACGAATTTAGAGTTAAAATCGAATCACTATGATAAATTATACAAAATATGAAATGAATTGAGACACGATACAACACAACATGAAAAAAATAATTAAAACACGATACGAAAAATAACATGAATACGACACAAATAGATGAACGTGTCAAAATCTATATAAAATAAATTATTAACGTGTAAAAATTTATATATATTTATAATACTTTGAGAACACCAAAAAATAACACGAACACGTCACAAATACAAAATTTTTTCTTTAAATTGAACCATTATGACAAATTATGCAAAATATGTCATGAATTGAGACACGACACGAACACACAAATTTTTACCTAAATTGAACAACAATGACAAACTATGTAAAATATGAAATGAGTTGAAACACGACACGAACACAACATAGAAAAAATAATTAAAACACAGCACGAAAAATAATATGAGCACGACACGAATACACGAACATGTCAAAATCTATATAAAATGAATTATTAACTCATAAAAGTTTATATAAATTTATAATACTTTGAAAACATCAACAACAAAAAAAGCGAGCACGTCATGAACACAATTTTTTTTCTAAATTGAATAACTATGACAAATTATGCAAAATATGTCATAAATTGAGACACAATACGAACACACAAAGTTTTCTCTAAATTAAATCACAATGACAAACTATACAAAATATGAAATGAGTTGAGACACGACACAAATACAACGTAAGAAAAATAATTAAAACACAATATGAAAAATAATATGAACATGACACGGATACGCGAACGTGTCAAAATATAAATAAAACAAATTATTAACGTGTAAAATTTTATATAAGTTTATAATACTTTAAATACACAAAAAAATAACACGAACAAAAAATGGGATAAATTGAGACACGACACAAACACAACATGGAGAAATAATTAAAGCACGACACGAAAAATATTGTGTCAAAATCTATATAAAATGAATTATTAATATGTAAAAATTTACATAAATTTATAATATTTTGAACACAAAAAATAACACGAACACATCACAAACTTACAAATTTTTCTCTAAATTAAATCACTATGACATATTATACAAAATATGTCATGAATTGAGATACGACACGAACACAGTATAGAAAAAATAATTAAAACACAACATGAAAAATAACATGAATATTACTCGAATACACGAACGTATGTAGTTGATTTTATATTATAGTTAGATGTGTTAATTTTTTTTTTTTAATCAAATCAACTTAATGTTAATGGTGTTAAACATTACAAATTTTTACAACAATAGGTAAATTACTCGTTAACCCTATTGGAATCTTACATGCATCTCCTTTCAAACAATTTGCACAATTTACATTTGTTTTTCTTTATTTCATTTCCATCGAAACAAAGGATATTTCTTTACCATAGTATGCTTGCTCGATAAGAACGAAGGGAATTTTCGCTTTTGTATCGTAATTAAAGAAAATTTTAAATACTACAGAAAATTAAAAAAAAAAAAAAAAGAAAAGAAGAAGAATACTGCAAGTTATCGATCGGGAATGGTGAAGGAGACGGAATACTACGACGTGCTAGGAGTCAGCCCATCTGCTACAGAGGCTGAAATCAAGAAAGCTTATTATATTAAGGTTATTTGTTCCTTCTCTCTTGCATTTAATTTATACTATGATTTTGCACCATTCCAGCTAGATTAGGTAATCTTTTCGACCTAGATGTTAAATGTTGGTAGATCCGTCGGAAAATAATCTTTGATTGTAAAATAAGAACTACTCTTACTTATGGAAACTCGATACAACCAAATTACCCTCTTTTTCTTAGATTTATTTACTCAGTCCTGATAATTTCCCACTTGTCATTCTATCGATTTATTATTAAAAAAAAAAAAGAAGAAAAAAGAAAGAAAGAAAGAGATAGCATACAGTATACCCTTATTCTTCCTCCTCAAACTATCAGGTTGCAGCTTTCCTACTACTGCTCAGCATTTTTTAGCATTCAACTTTTCACTTTATGGATGGCGGTGTATTCAGATAAAACCTTCACTTTGTTTATTGTATGCAGGCACGGCAGGTTCACCCAGATAAAAACCCAAATGATCCTCTAGCAGCACAGAATTTTCAGGCAAGTAATTGCAATCAGTATCATCTCTGCCTTGCATGCAAATAACGTTTCAGCGCCACAAACTAACCTAACTTTGACACTGCCAAATGCTGCAGACTGGCATACTAGATCAGTTTCTTTGCTGTTTAACATTGGCAAAGTTTATATCACTTGCTTTATTCTATTTCTTTAAGAGCAGAACTAATCAGACCTTTGCTTGGACAATGAAAAAATTGCCATGAGGAATGCCATGCCATTACCGTTTCTCACCCTTATTAAATGGTGGTTCCATGTTAGGTACCTACTCATAAGTTGTGTGCTTTGTAGTCTTTAAGACTGAATTTTCCACTTTAAACCTCAAAATGAAGTTCAATTTCAGCAATTTTTTTTTTTTTTTGGACCTTGACCCCTTACAAATTTTATTGGCTTGATTGAGCCAGAATTAATCACATGCATGAACTGGTTAGTTGTGTGCTATTCTTATTAAAACACTTGAAAGCTGTTTGGGTAGAGAATAGTGATCCTGTATTTCAATCTTAGTGTTCTTGTAGAACAATAACAAACCTAAGCCTTTTCCGATTATATGAGGTCAGTTGTACGAATCATATTATGTTAATGTGCTTTAATTAAGACCATATCAGCATATCCTGAAAAAACCCAAAAGGGAAGTTCGAAACCTTGTTTAAATATACAGTTATATGGGCATCCTTTTAAACATTTTAACTGTCAGGTGCAAACTGCTCCAGTCTGTCTGTACTGTGTTCATTGCATCTATTCTTGACCTCAAGATTGGTATTAAATTTTTCTTGACAATTCTTATTTTTTAAGTTCTACTCAGGTGTTGGGAGAGGCTTACCAAGTATTAAGTGATCCGGCACAACGACAAGCATATGATGCTTATGGGAAATCAGGAATCTCAACGTTAGTTTCCTATTCTTATTTTGTAAATATATGAATCTCAAAGTTCATACGTTGTCTATAAAAATTGAATGAATTGTAATATTCTTTACATGGTATTTATTTGATGGTTTTGTTTGCCTGCAGTGAAGCAATTATTGATCCCGCAGCAATATTTGCAATGCTTTTTGGTAGTGAACTTTTTGAGGAATATATAGGACAGCTTGCTATGGCATCAATGGCCTCATTAGACATTTTCACGGAAGGGGAGCAGTTTGATGCTAGAAAGTTGCAAGAAAAAATGAGGGTAAAATTCTTATTTATGTATGCAGATGATAGAGACTTTACTAAGAATTTCAATTGTCACAGGGCGAGTGATTGAAGGAAGAAATAGACAAAGAGTCTTAATTCAATAAATTGTGAATTAGCTTTTGTTGTTGTTGATTCCCCTTATTATTCGAATCTAGGGTTGAAATTAGTTCTATCATTGTAAGATAGTTTTCAGAAACCGTCTCACAGTACTTTCTCCAGGATTAGGCATGGAAATCACGGGAAATTGGGTAGTAGATCATAGGGAAAAGGATTCAAATCTAATTCAGGACAACAAAATTAATTGGCTATGTATATTGAGGGCAAATAAGTGGCTAGAAATAAGGTACAAAGTTTTTGAAATTTTAGGAGAGAAATCAAACTAGTAACTGAAATATTTACTTTGGTGAAGGTAGCGGGATGGATGATGTTTAAGGGTGATATTGTGTGCCATGTGTTGTGCCATTGTCAATTTAGGAACTCATTCATTGTAACTCATAGACACTGCAATATTGTAGATAGGGGCAAAATAGCTTTGACTTCACAAGTTTTCAAGGTGACGCATACACCCATTTTATGAATTCTGTTTAATATATTATATATATTTGGGGGGGGGGGGGGGGGTTGTGGTCCTAATTATTTTATGAAAAGACAAACATGCCTTGATATCTCAAAGGATGTAGGTGTTGTTCCACAAGTTTTCTTTCTTTTTCAATTTTTTAAAAGAGAAAAGAATGGATAATTATTATTTTTATATTTATTCTTTCTTCTTTATCAATTTTAAATGAAAAAGAAATGTTATATTAAATAACTAGGTTCAATCATAAGGCTGCATGCAATGACCTCCTAGACCTTGCATTGCAAGTGATTTGTACTGGGGCCTCAACTTAGTTCAATGGTCTAATAGTCAATGGTAAATAAAATCTTGCTCAATCCCGATTGAGAGGTTTGAGCACATATTTTGTTGAATAATTCATGAACATGGAATTGATTTTTTAATAATAAAATTTGTTTTCTTGTTTTGATGAGGTGGTACAGAATTTATGAGAAGTCACTTTTATCATCCCCTAGCTTCCACCTTTTTGTTCTCGACCTCCTTACATGATTTTCTCTAGACCTGGCAATTCGTGTATTCGTGTCATGTTCATGTATTTTTACGTGTCATAATCGTGTTTAAGGTATTATATATTTATATAAATTTTGATGTGTTAATAATTCGTGTTATATAGATTTTGACACATTCATGTGTTCGTGTCGTGTCATGTTTTAGTTATTTTTCCCGTGTCTTGTTCGTGTCGTGTATCGTATCGTGTCCTAAGATACCAGGTCTAGTTTTCTCAAAGACAAGAAAAAGAAGAGGGGTACTCAACTTGATTTTCTCCTGTAATATTCTATTTAATGTCAGCATTTGTAAGGTATGCATATCTTGGCAGTTATAAGAAATGATTTAGTTATCCCTGTCTTCCCTTTTTCATGTGAAATTGATCAACTTAAAGTAGATAAATTGTTCTCAGTATTATGATGGATTGTTAGTTTGATGGTATTCTTTCATTTGTAGAAAGATGTTTATTCATTCACCTTGACTTAGATTACCTATTGATAAAATATTATCCCTTGGCCCTCATCACTTTCTTCCTATTAAATTATTCATACATTTTGAGTATTTTAGCACCAGTGTAAACTGTAAAGTAAAACAAAATCTTTTCATAGGTGGTACAAGTATTTGTTGTTGCTAGCATCAAAGATATTATAAATCTTTTGTTATGCAAAATGTATTTTGGCTACAGGTTGTCCAGAAGGAAAGAGAAGAAAAGCTTGCAGAAATACTGAAAGATCGACTAAATCAATATGTGCAAGGAAACAAAGAGGCCTTTGTTAATCATGCGGAAGCTGAAGTATCGAGGCTCTCTAATGCAGGTAGTATATCTTTTTCTCTGGAAATGATGCATAAGGGTGAGAGAAAATTGGACATCTTTCTTCATCTCCTTGGATGAATTTCTACTAGTAAACATCTTCATGATTCTTCAGCACTCGTATGATTTGGCCTTCTGAAATATTGCATAAACTACCAAAGACTGCAGTTACGAATACCAAATTGAAGACAATTAAACTGCTATATGCTCTTAAAAATGGACCCTCCACAATTATAGTCATGCAATGTGCTTGAAGTGTTTAAGATTTGCTAGGACTTGAGCTTTAATATTTTGATGCCTTTTTTGCTTATCTATATCAGTTGAATCTTGCATTTGGGTTTCCATATTTTTTTTGGCCACAAATGGGAAATTATAATTTTTGATGATTTAATCTAGTTTGGGATAATTCAAATGGCTTTCCAATTTAAAAAGCCCTTATATATATATATATATATATATATATATATATATATATATATATATATATATATATATATAAGGGGCAATTTAGTCTTAAGTCGGTAAAGCTCTAAATTGGTGCTCAAAAATGGATGCAGAAGTATGCCAACAATTCTTAATCTAGGATAGGTATATCTATTTTGTATGTCTTGTTCTCATTATCTTATTTATTTTTGTTGGATTTTTGTTTGTAAAATTGATTTCCAGTTGTGATAGATTTTGCGGTATATGTTTTACAGCTTATGGTGTTGATATGTTGAATACAATTGGTTACATATATGCAAGACAAGCAGCAAAAGAGCTTGGGAAGAAAGTTATATACTTGGGTGTGCCATTCATCGCTGAGTGGTTTAGAAACAAAGGCCACTTTATTAAATCCCAAGTAACAGCAGCAACAGGTTAGTAAATGCTGCTAACTTCAATGGTTAGTGCACAATAATTATGTTTTTTTTTTGGTAACCTGCTTTATTTTCTACTACTGTCAGATTAAGGGTGGGTCTTTTATTCAATCCTTACCATGAATAAATCAGTTGTGCTGTTAATGTTTCTTACAAAGAAGTTTTTTTTCAGAAAGAATTCTTGTGTTTAATCATTTTTATTTTTCCTTTTTGGGCGTAGGTGCAATTGCTTTGCTTCAACTGCAGGAGGACATGAAAAAGCAGCTTAGTGCAGAAGGAAACTACACTGAGCAGGAGCTTGAAGAGTACATGCAATCTCACAAGAAGCTGATGATTGATTCATTATGGAAGCTTAATGTAGCCGACATAGAAGCTACTATTTCTCGTGTTTGTCAACTGGTTGTTTCACTAGTCTCTTGTTTTATGGTTGTTAGATGGCACTGGTTTAGATATTTGCTTTGTGTTTCTTGTAATTTATCAATCCTTTGTTTTAGGTTCTCCAAGATAACAACTCCAAGAAGGAAGAGCTTCGAGCACGAGCAAAAGGGTTGAAAACTCTCGGTAAAATTTTCCAGGTGTGCATATCTTTTTCTCTTCTTTATATTCTCTTATCATTTATTGAATTCATTCTGAACTTTCTTGGAATTTTTATGGTATGGATATAGAGGGCCAAGTCAGCCAATAGAAACGAGAGTGAACCTGTGGTAAGTAGTAATGTGGTACATAAATTGGATGGGAGTGAACCAAGCTATGACGGCAGTTCTCCTAATGCATCACCAAAGTCCTTAAACCAGGAAGAGTTATGTCGTTCTACATTTGCATCACAGGTATCCTTATTATGCTGATGGATGAACTCTTTCTTTTATCCATGTAACAGTTATGGGTCATTTTCTGAATTTCATTTATATATATGGCATTATAACTGTTCGAGATTAGCTGTTTGTTACCTACCTCGGATGTAAGAAGGCACTTTCCATAGTTTGGATAAGTTTGGTTGCATTTAAAGGATCTTGGATTGATCTAAGGAGGATATTTGAAGACCTTTCATCTGATTTATATCATAGAAGTTGGAATTTGATTTGAATTTGTTCAATAGGAGAAAGAAGGTAATATTTAGATTTATTTTCCCAAAACCTTGGAATTTTTGAACCAAGAAGCTTTAACTAGCAGAGCCATGTCATGTATAACATCTGAAATCCGTTCAATTATAGAAGACTCTGAACTTAAAGCAATACCTTCAGGCAAATATTGGATTTATACCTTCATATGTCATATATACTATATTCTCTTTTTTGTTGTTGTTGTTGTTTTTACTGAATAATTGAAACAATTTGACATTGTAGAGCCCCTATGTGGAGGCCCCTAACTTTGTGGATGCTCAGTTCAGCTATAACTTTCCAAAGCCAACAGCACCACCTGGTGCACAAAGACATCCTTGAATTAGTAGAGATTGAGATGCTGCTTGATCCCTCAAGCTATGGCCTATGGGTATGTATCAATATTGATCCCTCAAGCTGAGCTGGCTCAGGTATTTGAGTGCTCTAATCTCATTACATTTGTTCAACCATGCTTACCTACCTTTGTTTGACTTAAGCTGAGATTGCCTGCTGCTGGTTTCTTCAATGGACTTTTCTTTTTTTGTTTTTTAGTTGGTTTTGGTTTCACAATGTAAATTAGTGATACATACAGCTTCTTTCTTGTTACCTCTTTTTATTTGTAATAAAAGAGGGGATTCGAATTCAATTGTGATACAAACACCTTCCTATCCTATGATATTATTTTCATAAAATATATTTTTATTATTGTTAATACACTTATGATAATTTTTAATAAAAAATAATTAATTGATTTTAATTATTTGAAATTACAATAGATACACAAATTTAATATTAAAATCATTTGAATACAAAATAATAAAGAATTGATAATATTCTTCTAAATTTTTTAATTATTTCAAATCATAATATATCCACAAATTTATTATTTTTACTATATTTATGATTTTTGAATAAGAAATAATAATTAATTGGTAACATTTTTTTAAAATTTTTAATTATTTTTAATCATAATGTATTAATTCATTTAATTATTTTGAATATATGTGAAAATGAAATATAGAACCGACATAATATAAAAGATAAATAACAATAAAATATAAATTATTCGAGTTTTTAATTTAATGATTTTTTTGTCAATGTTTTTAACTTAATGATAAGTGTACGTGTATATATTTATATATATAAAGAAGGGATCTACTTATACTAGTGTAAAACTAAATTAATTTTATACACTTTCATAACTTTTTATACGTTTGATATTTTAACAAACCGACCGTTGGATTTAACAATATAATTGTACTCGTCGTGCATGTAAAATTTCGAATCGAACCGATATCTCTATCATATCGATCGAGAATATTGTCTTTTTCAAAATATATTTAACAGTTGAAAGTTTTTTACATCGAGCACATAGTTAGACATTTTTAATTTACTCGAAACTCAAACGTGCATGATCTACATGAGTAGAACATGAAATACGACAGTCGGATTAAATAAATATAAATCTTATAAAAAGTTACAGATGTCTGTAAAACTAATTTAGTTTTGTACTAGTGTAATTGGATTCATCCTCTCTCTCTCTCTCTCTCTCTCTCTCTCTCTCTCTCTCTCTATATATATATATATATATATATATATATATATTACACTAGAATAAAACTAGATTAATTTTACACACTTTTGTAATTTTTATACGATTTATATTTTAACAAACCCTCTGTTGGATTTAGCAATATAATTGTACTCGTCGTGCATGTAAAGTTTCGAATCGATCCGATATCTCTATCATATCGATCGAGAATACTGTCTTTTTCAATATATATTTAACGGTTGAAAGTTTTTTACATCGAACAAATAGTTAGACATTTTTAATTTACTTGAAACTCAATATGTATGATCCACGTGAATAGAACATGAAATAGGACGGTCAAATTAAAAAAATATAAATCATATAAAAAGTTACGGATGTGTGTAAAACTAATTTAGTTTTACGTTAGTATAAGTGGATCTCTCTTCATATAGAGGAGGGATCCAATTACACTTGTGTAAAACTAGATTAGTTTTACACACTTTCATAATTTTTATACGATTTATATTTTAACAAACCGTCCGTTGGTTTAACAATATAATTGTACTCGTCGTGCATGTAAAGTTTCGAATCGATCCGATATCTCTGTCATATCGATCGAGAATACTGTTTTTTTTTAATATATATTTAACGGTTGAAAGTTTTTTATATCGAACAAATAGTTAGACATTTTTAATTTACTCGAAACTCGACATGTATGATCCACGTGAATTGAACAGGAAATAGGACGGTCGGATTAAACAAATATAAATCATATAAAAAG
Source organism: Fremontodendron californicum (assembly GCA_030761205.1). Taxonomy (NCBI): domain Eukaryota; kingdom Viridiplantae; phylum Streptophyta; class Magnoliopsida; order Malvales; family Malvaceae; genus Fremontodendron; species Fremontodendron californicum. The sequence continues at coordinate 159,275 of JAULJL010000041.1, forward strand.
TTACGGATGTGTGTAAAACTAATTTAGTTTTACGTTAGTGTAAGTGGATCTCTCCTCATATAGAGGAGGGATCCAATTACACTAGTGTAAAACTAGATTAGTTTTACACACTTTCGTAATTTTTATACGATTTATATTTTAACAAACCTTCCGTTGGATTTAACAATTTAATTGTACTCGTCGTGCATGTAAAGTTTCGAATCGATCTGATATCTCTATCATATCGATCGAGAATACTGTCTTTTTCAATATATATTTAACGGTTGAAAGTTTTTTTACATCGAACAAATAGTTAGATATTTTTAATTTACTCGAAATCGACATGTATGATCCACGTGAATTGAACATGAAATAGGACGGTCGGATTAAACAAATATAAATCATATAAAAAGTTACGGATATGTGTAAAACTAATTTAGTTTTACGCTAGTGTAAGTGGATCCCTCTTTTATATTAGGTCGGATTAAACAAATATAAATCATATATATATATATATATATATATATATATATATATATATATATATAAACAATAGACTTTGCCATAAACAATCCATCCTTTCTTTTCTCCGGAATTTTGTTTTTTTTATTTTTTTGAGGATCAAAACTAATGGTACTCACCTAAACAAAATAATAATAATTAAAAAATAAAATAAAGAATATGAGTGGCTAATTGAGTGACAAATATTACTCAATTAGTCGCTCAATTAAGGCAAGTGAATAGTAAAATTTAGTGATTACTTTTAATTATAGTAATAGATAATAGATTTTGTATTGATGATTAATTCATTAGTGATAATTGATATTCTATAAAAAAATAAAAAATTAAAAAATTATTTTTTGTAATTTTTTCATAACAAAAATATTTACTTAGAAAAAATAAAAGGAAAATTTAAAAGAGGGAAAAAAATCTCACTGATTTGTTTTTTTAAAATACTTATGAAAAATATTTTTCTAAAATTCACTTCACTCCATCTGTTTTTCATCTAAACACATCGCACGATTGATTTTAATCTCATTATTACTGTCATGCTTTTCAATCTCACCGTCAGTCCAAATAAACTAAGACAAATATCCAAATGTAACTAAGACGATTGAGGTGAGGTCGTGAGAGATCCTATGTGATTCTAAAACCACCAAAACATAATAAAAGATAAAATACTTTCAAACAACTAAACTTCGAATTAGATACTAATTATAGGCATTAGGAGGGATACTGAATGAAAATGGCAAGAAATTTTGCTAATTATTATTATTATTTTCAAAGAGTACAATTGTACATTGGTTAACATTACAAGTAGCTCGAATGATATAGACCCGCACAACCTCCAAAGACATACTAGAAGCTAACATAAAAAAAATAAAAATAAAAAAGGCACAGCAAAACAAATGCAAAATGAAGGAATAATAAATAATATTTCATTTCATCAATCAAGAGCCAGAAACCACACTGTTCAAAGATGACATCCGCCACTCTCACTGAGTTGTACACTTGTAGTTTGTTTCAGCAATCAGCAATCAGCAAGCGCAATAAGCTGATCAACTACACCTGGTTCTGCTAGCGTGCTTGTGTCTCCAAGTTCATCTAACTGTCTGGACGCAATTTTCCTCAGAATCCTCCGCATTATCTTTCCGCTCCTCGTTTTTGGGAGGCCAGGTGCCCAGTGTATTTTGTCAGGTGCTGCAAATGCTCCAATCTGCAACACAGATGGATATCTTCTGACTACTATACTAGAAAATAAAATTCACTTCAAGTAAACGAAAGACCAAAGATAATGCTGGCTGCTGGTAACTATCATTTCCACATCAATGATTTTCATCAAGAAAGGTGCCATTGGAATCATTTCATACCTGATTTCGCACTGTGAGTATAAGGCTCCTTCGGAGTTCTTCACTGTAAGAAATGCCTTGCACAAGAGTAACAAAGGCGTATATGCCCTGTCCTTTCACCTAACAGCAACACAAAATGAAAATGAAAGCTTAGACTTACTTACAACCACAAGCATGTCTCTTGGCTACTTAGTATATATAATTCTTCCGTTGAATACCTCGTGCTCAACACCAACCACAGCAGCTTCTGCACACTGAGGATGAGAGACTAGAGCAGATTCCACCTCAGCTGTGCCAATACGATGTCCACTGCAAATATTAAGATAGGAAAGAAACAGATTGTTTATTTACTTGCTAAGCAACATGAAGACATTCAACAAGCTGCCTATTTTCCAGATAACAGCACAACTTTATTAATAAAATATACCTAACGTTGATAACATCATCAACTCTTCCAGTAAGCCAGTGGTACCCATCCTTGTCCCTGAAACAAAGACAGACAACAGTAACTCAACATTGGTGCCTGCGTTAGGATGCCATCAGTGGATAAATGTATAGGAATGCAAATTAGAATTCAATATTCTGCACTAATAAAAATGCAGACCGATAAAAAAGCAATTTCAGTGTTAGGACCAACATACCTGCTGCAGCCATCACCAGTAAAATAATATCCAGGGAATGGTCTAAAGTATGTTGTCTCATATCTCTCATGGTCACCATAAAGAGTTCGAAATGCACCAGGCCATGAGCTTTTCACACACAGATAACCACTGCACTCGCCATCAATCTCAACTCCTTTCTCATCCACTATAACAGGCTGCAGTTATACAAGAAGAAAAGATTAATGAAAAGAACAAGAAGAAGAAAAAGGTGCTAATTTTCTGTAACAGCATTGCATTAAACCTGAACTCCAAAGAACGGAAAGGTAGCAGAACCAGGCTTCTGTGGCCAGGCACCCGGTAGAGGAGTAATCTGCCAATTAAGACATGGAAAACAATAATCAAAAGTTGAAACATGCATGTAAAACAGAGTAAAATCAACTAAATTTTCCAAGCGAAGAAAAAGTTCTAAGAATATTTTCCAAGGAGATGCTACCAAAATATGTAACATGAAGAAAGAATTTTTTTTTTACCATAAAGCCACCTGTTTCAGTTTGCCACCAAGTGTCCGAAATAGGGCACCTAGACCCTCCAACTACATTAAAAAACCACCTACAGTAACCGGGATCATTTTAGGTTAAACATTTTACATATAGAAAGAAATAGGAGATTAAAAAAAGTTAAAAACAGAAAACTTTTCGATCAAAATAAATTATATAAAGCTGAGAACCTCCAAGCACTTGGATTAATAGGCTCGCCAACACTTCCAAGGACACGCAGGGACTTCCGTGAGTAGCGTGTAACATACTGCATAGTCAGTAATAGTGATATCAATACAAATTTTGGAAATGCAAAGAGAGGAACTCCTTGATGGTTTCTCTCCAAACATAATACACAAAGCAAAATAATTCTTCGCAGGCCAAAGAATGGTTTCATAGATCATGCAAGTAAACATTCATGCCAGAATTAAACAAAATGGATACTTGCAAAATTCAATGGAGTTCCTTTGATCTTTGTTACTCCCTCTAATTTTAGCTGACAATGTTGAAAGAGAAAATGAACACAAAAGTAGATTGGAGCTGTGGAAATTATGAAGCTGGGTGTATCAACATAAATGAAGCAAAATAGTAACAAGGAGCTCTTTTTATTCACAACAATTCGGATAAACATTTTGAAACAAAGAATTGTAGTGTGTAAACAAGGTTAGAGATGCATCTTGCCTCATCACCATCGCGCATGAGAGAGCGCACCAATGTAGGGGCAGTGTAGAATATGGTCACCTTGTATTTGTCGACAATGTCCCAACATCGTCCAGAATCAGGGTAATTTGGGGCCTGCATATAACATGTATAAATCTATTGAAACCAAAATATTGGGTTTACGAAATATAAGATTCTTGCACTTATTAATGGCTGTTATATATCTAATGCTCAAGTTTTAATTTTTTTTTTTTTTTTTTTATGTTGGTATATTAATTTATTCCACTTACTAAATTCTTAGAATCCCATCCTTGGAGATTCATATTCATTTCTATGATTAACATGAATGCACGTGATACAAACAATAAGATATGATGCGCATGTATTAATTTTCCACCATTTTATTTTTAATTTTTTTCCCTAAAATAGTCATTATTTTATTCCACACATTTTTACTACCTAGTTGCTCTCTTGATAAACTTTCAGAAACACCATATGACTCGTCAAACCTTCCATATACCATGATGTTTCATCCAACATGTTCTAAAACTTTTTTCTCCTTCTTAGTCCTTAAAGACAATCCTAGGGAATCAAAAGTTACATCATAAACACTATCCAATGTCAGATCTATTTAAAGCTGGATTAGTTGCCAATCTTGGAAGCCTAATCTCTTTTTCCATGTCAAATAGGAATTGTGAACCCTTACTCCCTCATACACAACAACTGTTGCTCCATTAAGCATGGGTCCATAAGTGACATAACTGTGCCCGGTAATCCAACCACAGTCAGCTGTGCACCTAAAATAAAAGATATGTCAAGTAAGACACAGCATCAATAGAATAATACTAAACAGCAAGAATTTATAAAATTTCAAGAACATCAAGGGTGCAGAGTGTCCAAAGTACCAGTAAACATCAGACTCTTTGTAGTCAAATGCATATTTAAACGTTGTAGCTGTGTACACCATATATCCTCCAGTTGTATGGAGTACGCCCTTTTAAAAGTTCATATTAGAGCATAGGAAAGGAAAACGAGAAACTACGTAAAATACTTAAACCAAGCAAAATAAATACCTTTGGCTTCCCAGTGCTCCCACTAGTATACAGTAGAAAAAGGGGATCTTCAGCATCAACCCACTCGACATCACAAGTAGTTGGATATTTTGGGACAACATCCTAGAAGAAGATTATGAAAATCAGCACTCCGCAACTAAAGAAAAAGCTAATGTAAAATTATGGTTACTGGAACAAGGAACCACCAAATACTTTTCTGTTTATACACTAACCTCCCACCATATATCTCTTCCTTCCTGCCATTTAGTGCTTTCCCTCTTCAATGCCGATTGGTTTTCATAGGTTAAGCATACATCTGCTCAAAAGATGATATCACCATAGATAGATAACCAAATGAGTTATAAAAATTAATCAAACAGTGTGTCACTGGCGATGGTAATCAGTGGAGCAACTCAAGCTAGTAGATCAATTACAAAGCACAGGATGCTGGTAGCTAAAAGTTAAGTACTCAGCAACCTGATTAGCATCCATCATGCTCTACATGGTGCTCTATATCTGGTTATGTTAAGCCAGATCTGACTAACACATGGTACTCTCCATCAGTTATGTTAGGGCAATTGGCAACCACCTGGCCCTTGGCTATTAAAACATTCTGAATAGAATTGAAGGAACAGTAGCGCAAGGGAAGACTGTTGTACCCAAAATTTTCATTGATATAAAAAACAAAATTTAGGTTAAAGATAAGTGCTCCAATGTATTGCCTTAAGCAAAAGTTGTAAGATTCAATAAAGGAAATAGATTTGACCCAGTCTAAATATGCATAAACTGCTACGGAGAAAACCATGCTCAAATCAGATACCGATTTCTTAAAGTTTACGAACCTATGGAGATCCCATTCTTGGCAGATTCAATAAGGGCAGCATCAACAATGTCCTTGAGGTGGATGGTCTTAGGACCTCTTTTAACAGCATTACAAGTAATAACAACTTTTGGTTTGCAGTCCACAATTCGTTGGGCAAGAGATTCTGCAGAGAATCCAGCAAAGACAACCTAAAAGGACAAAGGGGATGGGAATTTATCCAATAATAAAATAGAAATTAACAAAGTAATCTCTTATTGTTTAGTACTTTAGTTGTTTGACATCGTTCATCCTTTTTAATGTGAAAGAAGAGGAGGCGTGTACCGAGTGAACTGCTCCAATGCGTGCACATGCAAGCATGGTAATCGGGAGTTCCATTAACATAGGCAAATAAACAACAACAGCATCACCCTTTCTAACACCAATACTTTTTAGGTAGTTAGCAAGCTGCAGAGAAGATGCACCAAATCAGAGGTGATTCCAATTGATGAAGTTGTTGTAAATATGCAGCAAATGAATATAAAGTTAAAGAGACCTGGCAAACTCGTTGGAGTAGCTGGGAGTAAGTCAAAAAGGCATCAAAGCCAGGATCATTGGATTCCCAGTAAAGAGCGATTTTGTCAGCAAGTCCAGCTTCGATGTTTCTATCTAAGCAATTGTAGCACATATTGGTGGTTCCGCCTTTGAACCACTGGTAAGGCCAGAAAAGTGATTACACTTAAATGTTAAACTAGACAAAAACAAAACAGGGAAAAGTAGAGAGAGAGAGAGAGAGAGAAAGACCTCGATCTTGATATTCCCTTTCCTGACATCGAGATTCTCGGAGTAGACCTGATCTCCCCATCTTTGCTTCCAGTAGAACTCCGACGATGCAATGCCTGACCAAAATCCAGCGGGGTCCTCTATTGAGCTTTTGTACATCTCCAGGTACTGATCTCATCTCGCCCCACAATACAATTTTTTAAGAATCATCAATCATAAATTTAATTACTCAGAACAAGCTAAATCGTAGGAAAAATGAATAAAAATCCAATTTTGTTTTCATGTACAGTTGCTACTGCTGCTATTGAACTAAATAAATAAATAAATGTAGTAACACCATATTCATATTCATATTCGTATTCGTATTCATATAAAAGAAGCAAAAAATGAGAAGAAACCTTGTGTGGAGAAGGAACGAGAGCCTGGCGAGAGAAATCATCGCTTGGGAAAACGAGGTCGTCCTCTTCGGAAGCAAGAGCCTCGCCCAAGATGACAGCGTTCAAATGGGAAATCTTGCCGGCGCCGGAAGGCAAGGAGGCCATGGACTGCACATGTCTCAAATGGTTGATGGTAGTCAATTTGTTGGGAGATGCCATGAGCAATACTCCTCCTCCGCCACCCTGTGATTGATGATGACCCAACCCCTGTTTGAGCGGGCCTCTTTTATAACGATTAAGCTGCTGAGGGAGGGGAATGGGATGGGGGGAAATGGTCATCCTCTTCATTTTTTATTTTTTTCTTTCCTTTTACTATTTTTTTTTTTTAGCTAATTCTACGCCACACTGCCTCACGTCTCGTCGTTGTTAAATTTGAGATAAATATTCTGGCCAAAAAAAATAAAGATAAATATTAGTAGTACACTTTTTCAAGGATTGAATTATTTATCCAAACATAAAAATTATTCGATATTCGAAAAAATTTGAATAAAAGTATTGACTCGAAAATGAAATTATATAAAAAAAAACTCATTTAAAAAATAAGAGTTAACATTAATGGTCTTTAAACTATAGTGCATATTTTATATTGGTCCCTAAATTTCAAAACGTATCAAATTGGTCTTTACTTACAAGTATTATAACAAATTGGTCCCTTTCGTTAGCTTTTCCGTTACCTATTAGCAATCAGTTACTGACACGTGTCGTCAGCTGATTGCAACACATTTCTTTTCATTTTTTTTATTTTTTCTTTGATATTTTTTAATAAATAAATGTAAATAAATATTTTTTATAAAATTAATATAAATAAATATTTATATTTTATAAATTATTTAATTATTAAAAAATTAATTTAAATTATTATTTATTTTTTGTATTTATTTATAAAGATTAATAAAGAAAAAGGGAAAATAAAAACATTAATAAATACAAAAGATAAATAATAATTTAAATTAATTTTTTAATAATTAAATAATTTATAAAATATAAATATAAATATTTATTTACATTAATTTTATAAAAAATATTTTTTATTTTTATTTTTCTTTTACTTTTTATGTTTCTTCTTCTTTCTTTTTTTAATAAATAAATTAATTTCGTAAAAATTAAATAATTTATAAAATATAAAATAGAGGATTATTGATACTATTAACTCTAAAAATGATCAAATCTTAAATTTGATATTTTTTTTATTTAGATACAACTCATAAACAAGTCTAAGCAATAATAATAATTTTGTTTTTACAAAATGAAAAAGGACAGATTTCCTATTCCAATTTGCAAATGGTTCTTCTTCTTTCTATCTATCCGCACACTTAGTTTAATATTATTAGTAGAAGAAAGAAATCACATTACGGAAATAAATAAAAAGATTTTCTTAATTAAAAAGAAAAAGAAGACTGTGTCTGAGTAGCTTTTTTTTCAAATCAAGATTCAAAATCAAGAGGTATTATTTTATCTTATTCAACTCCTCGTGCCATTGCCCGCCGCCATCTCCTGTAGGCTGTAGTAGGGATGCAATGAAGCGAGACAGGCACCAGAATTATTTTATTTATTTTTGTTTCACTTTTATATGAATACGGATGTTGATTATATTTATAAGCGTTTTACATTATTTTATATTAAATTTATTTAAAAATCAAGTTGTTTGTTTGACTCGATTCCGATTCGAATAAAAATATTTATTATTTAAGTAAGACAGGCTCAAATTATTATTTAATAATTAAAAAATTATTTAAATTTAATTATAAAAAAAATATTTTTTAATATTTTAATAATTTATAAATAGTAAAATGAGTTTACAAATCGGTTTAGACCGGACTCGAAACGGGTTTGGATAAGAAAAAATAATTTTTTTTCGGGTCGTGGCTCAGCCCGACTCATGAGCACCTCTACTCTACACAGTTTCACCTTATTTTTTTATTAATTATTTTTTATTTAATTTTATAAAAATATTATAATTTATTTATGAACATAATTTTAATATATATAATTTTTTAAGATAATTTTCATATATATATTTAATATACATACTAAAAATATAAAAGGGATATGTATAATATTTTAAAAAGTAAAATAATAATTTTAAAAAATAAGACGGAGAAGAATAAGTATTTATTCAAGTCGTCATGATTCACTTTCAAAAAAAAAAAAAAAAAAAGAACAAATTGATACAAAATCCATAAAATGGTATTATTATTATACGGTATACTGTAGCTGTACGTATACAATCTAATATCTAAATTATTATTATTATATTATTATTATACTATAAAAGCTAAAAACTTTTCTTTCTTTCTTTTGAAAAAAGTTAGTCTATATTACATTACACGGTTAGTCCATCTTCTTTTACATGTGAAAAGTTCAACTAACTATCACCTCGCGTGTCTTCTAATCAATTCTTATGATTTAATTTGACATTAATTTCCTTTTAAATATCCTTTCTTTTAATGTCTAATGTGTCTACAAAATCAAATTCTCCTAAAATTATGGTAATTTATAAAAATTACTTGTAATTTTCTCAAAATTAATATTTTAAAATACCAACTCCCTTCTAATCAAATTTAAAATTTTGATTTAAATCAAAAGACTTCTACATTATTAGAGAGGGAAAAAAAGAAATAGTAATTTGACATATTAGTTTTTATTCTTCTTCGGTATTAATCTTATTAATTTTATTTGCTAAATCATAAACCTAGCTATATTTGTTTTCTCTATACTAATGTATGTTTATATTTTAAATGAAATATATATTAAAATCTTATATCTAATGGACATAGGTTTTATATTCAAAGTAAAAGAAAACAAAGGGCTCAAAATTTTCACTTTCATCATAATTTCTTATTTGACAAGTATTTTATTTGCTATTGAGATTCATTTTGCAATTTCTTTTTGAGCTTTTCTTTTTAATTTTATGTACTTTAAATAACGACCTTATTTAATTTTATTTTGACTTTTTTTATTAAAACAATCATACATAAAGTGACATGAATGAGCATTTGGTATTTTTTTTATATCATGATTCTAATAGAATGTGATTGATGAGAATGTGATTCTTGGAAAAAATAATATTACAGCTTTTGGTAGATATGAAAAATTGCAATTAAAATACTAAAAAAGTTATATTGACACGTTTGGTTCACTAAACACTTTATTAAGAATGTGATGGTAATTTTTGAAATTATCCTTATCAAATAAATGCAAATTTTATTAATTTTAACATATTTCAATGATATTTATTATTTAAAAATATGTGTACTAAATATTTAAAAATAATATTTTAATTGATAATTTGAGTTACTTTCAGAATAAAAAAATATTTATTAATAATAAATTTTCGAAGTTACTTTCATATAATTAGAAAATTAAAAGATTGAATGTAAATTAAATATTATTTAAATATTTTAATAATATTTATTATTAACAAATATTTATACTAAATATTTAAAAATAATATTTCATGGTAATCTTAAACAAAATAGGAAGAATAATAATTTTGTCTTAACATTTTTTTTTTTAACTTTTTAACTACATGGAAAGTTGCTTTTTTATCTCTATTCATAGAATCACATTTCAATATTTAGAGAACGTTTGGTATGATGGAAAATGATCGCTTTTCATGGAAAGTAATTGATAAAAATGTGATTCTCATATTTGATATGCTAAAAACTGCTTATTTTACTAGGAAAGTAATTTTTTTGGAGAGTTACTTTCCCACAAGTATTGGAATGTGGTTCCCATGATAATTGGTGGGAAAGTAACTTTCCATGTAGTTGAAAAATTTTAAAAATGTTAAGACAAAATTATCTTTTTTTTATTTGATTTAAAATTATCAATTGAAATATTATTTAAAAATATTTAGTACAAATATTTATTAATAATAAATATTATTAAAATATTTAAATAATATTTAATTTGCATCCAGTCTTTTAATTTTTCAATTACTTGAGAGTAACTTCAAAATTTTATTATTAACAAACATTTTTTTATCATAAAAGTAACTCAAATTACCAATTGAAATATTATTTTTAAATATTTAATACACATGTTTGTTAATAATAAATATCATTGAAATATTTAAATAATATTTAATTTTCATACAGCCTTTTAACTTTTCAACTACATAAAAGTAATTTCAAAATTTTATTATTAACAAATATTTGTATCATAAAAATAACTCAAATTATCAATTAAAATATCATTTTTAAATATTTAGTACAAATATTTGTTAATAATAAATATCATTAAAATATTTAAATAATATTTAATTTACATATAATCTTTTAATTTTTCAATTACATGAGAGTAATTTCAAATTTTTATTATTAACAAATTTTTTTTATCATAAAAATAACTAAAATTATCAATTAAAATATTATTTTTAAATATTTAGTACGAATATTTGTTAATAATAAATATCATTAAAATATTTAAATAATATTTAATTTGCATCCAGCCTTTTAATTTTTCAACTACATGAGAGTAATTTCGAAAATTTATTATTAATAAATATTTATTATTATAAAAGTAACTCAAATTATGAATTAAAATATTATTTTTAAATATTTAGTCCAGTATTTGTTATTATTAAATATCATTGAAAAATTTTAAAATTAATAAAATTTACATTGATAAGGGTAATTTCGAAAATTACCATCACATTCTCAGGATTTTAATCCGCACTTTTCTATGTATACCAAACGTTGTAAAGTTACATTCCCAGAAATAACATTCCCAAGAATCACATTCTCAGGAATCATATTTCATGAAATGTGATTTCTGAGAAAGCACCAGGCGCTCCCTTATGAGAAAATAATTCCAAAAAAACTTACATTCTTAAAAATTTGAGTACTTGAAATCTTTGAAAACAATTGATTATATTAGAAGCAATTGATTAAAATATATGTGAATGATTTGTTTCATGTGATTTGATTAAATTAATTAACGATATTTCTTAAGTATTAAATTTTTTAAAATTTAATTTGATAGTTAATAAAGTTGATGTAATGTGATTGAGGCAAGAAGTCAAGAACCATATTTAATTTAATGATTTCTTGCTTTTGATTACTAAATTGTTAATTAAATATTTTACTCGATTATAGGAAAGTCGAGTACATTTATGTCAAACAATAAATGAGGCTTCAGTTGACAATTTAATTCTTATAACATTTTGAAAATTTTATTTATTTATTATTTTTTTTACATTTTATATGAACTTATCACTTATGTATTTTAGATAGATTTTATATTTTTTGAAAAGTGTTTATTTCATTGAAAATTAAAAATTGTCTATACACATGTGTAGTTATATATATATATATAATTTTATTGTTATATAAAGTTTATTAATTATATTATAATTTAATTATATATATATATATAATTATATATCCTTGCTTTGCAAGGACTTAAAACTATACATTAAAAAATTTCAACTTCCAATCACGATCTCACGAAAAACATAGAATAATTGAATATCATATTATCTAATACTAGTGAGCAATATATATGTATATTCATTAATAAATAGTAAATATGAATAAAATACAGTAATTTACATTAAAAATAATTTTTAATAAATATAAAATTTTTAATCCGGATGTTTGGAGATTGGGTGTTTAAAAACTAATAATAATTCGGTGTGTGATCGGGTTTGGAGGAAGACATGAAAGAATTGAATTAGTTCTCAAAGGTAAAGAAAGGAAAGCTAAATCTGATAATATTAAATATAATATAATTATATCATAAAATATAATATAAAAAATAATTAAAATAAAATATAAAATATGATATGTAAAATAAATATGAATATAAATATATAAATATATCAAAATTTATATAATATAAATTATTAACACATCAAAATTTATATAAATATAAAATATTTTAAACATAATTATAATATAAAAAATACACAAACACAACATTAATTCATCTATATTAAAGCTCAAGTAATGAGCCATGCCTTGACACCTGTCCAGTACTGTTCATCTTTTGCACCATCCGCCCCGTAAAACGACGCCGTTTTGCGTCCTAATGTTTGTTTTCGTTCTTGATCATTTATTGTTGGACACAATTTCAAAAACATGTTGTGAATAATCAAATTATTGTTAAATAATATAATGAGTCAAAATATTTTTTTTTACATGTTGCCCCAACTTGACACCTGTCCCCTTACTGTTCATCTTTTACAATTTTTAGACCACCCGCCACCTAAACGACATCGTTTCTGCGTCGGTGCTTTTGCTGTTTATGGAAAATTTAAGAAACGTGCTATGAATGATTAAATTATTGTTTCAAAGTGTAATGAGTTAAAATAAGTTTTTCATTTCTTACCCCATTTTCATACCTCTTACCCCACTGTTTATCCTCTACAATTTTTCTTTACACTTATAATTTTTTTTTATTTACTTTTTTAAATTAAGGTCTTTAAAAAATATTTTTTCCCAACAATTTTTTTCCCTTTACTTTCTTGAATCCTTTCTTTTCCCTAAATTTTTTAATAATCTTACGTTTTAACTTTATTTCAAATTAAACTTTTTAAAAAGTAACATTTTTTCCTAAACACATTACAAGATCCATTACATGATTTAATAATTCATGTATTTATCCGTATGTACGTATCGTGTTTATGTTTTTTTTTTTTCGTGTAATCATAATGTGTTCAAAGTTATCAAATCTAAAGCAAATTTTTACTGATTTTGAACCCTTTTTAATAGTTATATAAAAACATCATAATTTAATATCCATTACACGATTTAATAATACTTTATTTATTAATCGCATGTTTTCAAAATTATCCTTTGTTCTCTACATAATACCCGGCATTTATTGTTTCTGGTTCAACATGCAAAGCATTTATTGTAGCGGAGTATTGGTAATAGAGTTACGCGTGAACAATAAATGCAGTAAAAAATAACAAATAATGAAAAATATTCCCATTATTAACTCAGATAACAAATAATTTCCGCATTTAATCCGCATTTATTGTAGCCGAGTATTGGTAATAGAGTTACGCGTGAACAATAAATGCAGTAAAAAATACGAAACCAATGAAAAATATTCTCATTATTAACTCAGATAACAAATAATTTATTGTTTTTTACAGTAATAAAAAATACGAAATCAACGCGTTTTATACAGCTTTGTTCGGACTAAATGGTTTCGTCTTTAACTCAATTACTCAACTCTATCTTATCAGCACATTAAATGCTTTGTCATTAAATGCTTTTTATCAAAATTAAAAACAAAAACAAAATTCTTGGTTTTTTAAGATAGAATTCATGGGATTTATTATTGCAAATGGCGTTATTAACTCAGATAACAAATAATTTATTATTTTTTACAGTAATAAAAAATACGAAATCAACGCGTTTTATACAGCTTTCTTCGGACTAAATGGTTTCGTCTTTAACTCAATTACTCAACTCTATCTTATCAGCACATTAAATGTTTTGTCATTAAATGCTTTTTATCAAAATTAAAAACAAAAAAAAATTCTTGGTTTTTTAAGATAGATTTCATGGGATTTATTATTGCAAATGGCGTTATTAACTCAGATAACAAATAATTTATTTTTTTTACAGTAATAAAAAATACGAAATCAACGCGTTTTATACAGCTTTCTTTGGACTAAATCGTTTCGTCTTTAACTCAATTACTCAACTCCATCTTATCACTACATTAAATGCTTTGTCATTAAATGCTTTTTAATCAAAATTTAAAAAAACAATAAATGCAGTAAAAAATACGAAATCAATTAAAAATATTCTCATTATTAACTGAGATAACAAATAATTTATTGTTTTATACAGCAATAAAAAATACGAAATCAACGCGTTTTATACAGCTTTGTTCGGACTAAATGGTTTCGTCTTTAACTCAATTACTCAACTCTATCTTATCAGCACATTAAATGCTTTGTCATTAAATGCTTTTTATCAAAATTAAAAAAAAAAAATTTCTTGGTTTTTTAAGATAGAATTCATTGGATTTATTATTGCAAATTGCGTTATAAGATACGAACCCATTTCAATCTTTTATTTTAATTTTTAAAGGGATGTCTACACACATAATTAATTGTTTTATCATTAAATATTGTATAGTTCCCTTTTTTTTCATCTATACACGTTATTATTTTATTAATTAAAATTAATCAATTAATATTAATTATTAATGATTATAAATAAAATTTTATATCCAAGATCTGCCTTTCTCTTTCCTATCTTACTTTTCTGTTTTTTTTTTTTTTACTCCATCTTATCACCACATTAAATGCTTTGTCATTAAATGCTTTTTTATCAAAATTTAAAAAAACAATGAATGCAGTAAAAAATACGAAATCAATGAAAAATATTCTCATTATTAACTGAGATAACAAATAATTTATTGTTTTATATAGCAATAAAAAATACGAAATCAACGCGTTTTATACAGCTTTGTTCGGACTAAATGGTTTCGTCTTTAACTCAATTACTCAACTCTATCTTATCAGCACATTAAATGCTTTGTCATTAAATGCTTTTTATCAAAATTAAAAAAAAAAAATCTTGGTTTTTTAAGATAGAATTCATGGGATTTATTATTGCAAATGGCGTTATAAGATACGAACCCATTTCAATCTTTTATTTTAATTTTTAAAGGGATGTCTACACACATAATTAATTGCTTTATCATTAAATATTGTATAGTTCCCTTTTTTTCATCTATACACGTTATTATTTTATTAATTAAAATTAATCAATTAATATTAATTATTAATGATTATAACCACATTAAATACTTTCCATAAAATTTTATATCCAAGATCTGCCTTTCTCTTTCCTATCTTACTTTTCTATTTTTTTTTTTACTCCATCTTATCACCACATTAAATGCTTTGTCATTAAATGCTTTTTTATCAAAATTTAAAAAAAACAATGAATGCAGTAAAAAATACGAAATCAATGAAAAATATTCTCATTGTTAACTGAGATAACAAATAAGTTATTGTTTTATATAGCAATAAAAAATACGAAATCAACGCGTTTTATACAGCTTTGTTCGGACTAAATTGTTTCGTCTTTAACTCAATTACTCAACTATATCTTATCAGCACATTAAATGCTTTGTCATTAAATGTTTTTTATCAAAATTAAAAAAAAAAAAGAATTCTTGGTTTTTTAAGATAGAATTCATGGGATTTATTATTGCAAATGGCGTTATAAGATACGAACTCATTTCAATCTTTTATTTTAATTTTTAAAGGGATGTCTACACACATAATTAATTGCTTTATCATTAAATATTGTATAGTTTCCTTTTTTTTCACCTATACACGTTATTATTTTATTAATTAATATTAATCAATTAATATTAATTATTAATGATTATAACCACATTAAATACTTTCCATAAAATTTTATATCCAAGATCTGCCTTTCTCTTTCCTATCTTACTTTTCTGTTGAAGGGAGGAAGATTTACAAATTTTATCTCAGACTAAATACTCGAATTTACTGACAAAGCAAAAAAAAAATACTGACAAAGCATTAAAACACGCAGAGCATTTACTAAAACGTGTTTAGCATTTAATTTCCTAGGGAGAAAGAAATCAACGCGTTGGACACCAGGGAGAATAAATGCTGGGTCGGTTGGTAAATATGGAAAACATACTAGCATAACTAAGTTATTGTTAAATAGTCTCATTAACAAAATTTATTTAAAAAAAGGGATGAACAATTAGAAATAAATATAAAAGATGTTGTAAAAACAAAAGTATCTTTATCAAGAAAATTGTTTCAATCCTTTTCCTTTTATTTTTTAATTTAATTTCTAATTAAAAAAAATCTGAAAAAACAAAGTTCTTTAAATTTAAAACATAAATTTTAGTTTTCTTATTTAGTTTTTCTACTAAAATAATAAAAATAATAACAATAATTTTCCTAAAATTAATTTTGCTTTGTTTTTTTTTAAATTTTTTTAATAAGAACTATTTAAATATTTTGTTTTTAAAATATATTTCCAATTATAATTCTTTTTTTTTTTAAATTCGTTAATGTAAGAGAAAGGAAAAATACTTTTTAAATTTAGAGTAATTTTGTCTTTATAATATCATCATTTATAATAATTTTTAACTATTCATTTCTTTTTCTCAAATAACTTTTACTTATTACACTATTTATAAATAATTTGCTTATTCCAAGCATGTTTTTTATATTTGGTTTGGTATCATTAATAGTTGACGCGTTAAAATCTTTCTGCATATTTTTTGCTTTGTCCGGCGGTCCGAACGGTGTCCTCTGTCCAACAGTCCGAAGGGTGTGTTTTGTTTTTACCTCTCTCCCCCGTCTCCACCACCAAATACCCACATTATCTTACGTTTTAATTTTATTTCAAATTAAACTTTTTAAAAAAGTAACATTTTTTCCTAAACACATTACAAGATCAATTACATGATTTAATAATTCATGTATTTATCCGTATATACGTATCGTGTTTATGTTTTTTTTTCGTCTAATCATAATGTGTTCAAAGTTATCAAATCTAAAGCAAATTTTTACTGATTTTGAACCCTTTTTAATAGTTATATAAAAATATCATAATTTAATATCCATTACACCATTTAATAATACTTTATTTATTAACCGCATGTTTTCAAAATTATCCTTTGTTCTCTACATAATACCCGGCACTTATTGTTTCTGGTTCAACACGCAAAGCATTTATTGTAGCCGAGTATTGGTAATAGAGTTACGCGTGAACAATAAATGCAGTAAAAAATAACAAATAATGAAAAATATTCCCATTCTTAACTCAGATAACAAATAATTTCCGCATTTAATCCGCATTTATTGTAGCCGAGTATTGGTAATAGAGTTACGCGTGAACAATAAATGCAGTAAAAAATACGAAATCAATGAAAAATATTCTCATTATTAACTCAGATAACAAATAATTTATTGTTTTTTACAGTAATAAAAAATACGAAATCAACGCGTTTTATACAGCTTTGTTCGGACTAAATGGTTTCGTCTTTAACTCAATTACTCAACTCTATCTTATCAGCACTTTAAATGCTTTGTCATTAAATGCTTTTTATCAAAATTAAAAACAAAAAAAAAATTCTTGGTTTTTTAAGATAGAATTCATGGGATTTATTATTGCAAATGGCGTTATTAACTCAGATAACAAATAATTTATTGTTTTTTACAGTAATAAAAAATACGAAATCAACGCGTTTTATACAGCTTTCTTCGGACTAAATCGTTTCGTCTTTAACTCAATTACTCAACTCCATCTTATCATCACATTAAATGCTTTATCATTAAATGCTTTTTAATCAAAATTTAAAAAAACAATAAATGCAGTAAAAAATACGAAATCAATGAAAAATATTCCCATTATTAACTGAGATAACAAATAATTTATTGTTTTATACAGCAATAAAAAATACGAAATCAACGCATTTTATACAGCTTTGTTCGGACTAAATGGTTTCGTCTTTAACTCAATTACTCAACTCTATCTTATCAGCACATTAAATGCTTTGTCATTAAATGTTTTTTATCAAAATTAAAAAAAAAAAAATTCTTGGTTTTTTAAGATAGAATTCATTGGATTTATTATTGCAAATGGCGTTATAAAATACGAACCCATTTCAATCTTTTATTTTAATTTTTAAAGGGATGTCTACACACATAATTAATTGCTTTATCATTAAATATTGTATAGTTCCCTTTTTTTTTTCATCTATACACGTTATTATTTTATTAATTAAAATTAATCAATTAATATTAATTATTAATGATTATAACCACATTAAATACTTTCCATAAAATTTTATATCCAAAATCTGCCTTTCTCTTTCCTATCTTACTTTTCTGTTTTTTTTTTTTTTTACTCCATCTTATCACCACATTAAATGCTTTGTCATTAAATGCTTTTTTATCAAAATTTAAAAAAACAATGAATGCAGTAAAAAATACGAAATCAATGAAAAATATTCCCATTCTTAACTTAGATAACAAATAATTTATTGTTTTATATAGCAATAAAAAATACGAAATCAACGCGTTTTATACAGCTTTGTTCGGACTAAATGGTTTCGTCTTTAACTCAATTACTCAACTCTATCTTATCAGCACATTAAATGCTTTGTCATTAAATGCTTTTTATCAAAATTAAAAAAAAAAATTCTTGGTTTTTTAAGATAGAATTCATGGAATTTATTATTGCAAATGGCGTTATAAGATACAAACCCATTTCAATCTTTTATTTTAATTTTTAAAGGGATGTCTACACACATAATTAATTGCTTTATCATTAAATATTGTATAGTTCCCTTTTTTTTCATCTATACACGTTATTATTTTATTAATTAAAATTAATCAATTAATATTAATTATTAATGATTATAACCACATTAAATACTTTCCATAAAATTTTATATCCAATATCTGTCTTTCTCTTTCCTATCTTACTTTTCTGTTGAAGGGAGGAAGATTTACAAATATTCTCTCAGACTAAATACTCGAATTTACTGACAAAGCAAAAAAAAAAAAAATTTACTGACAAAGCATTAAAACACGCAAAGCATTTACTAAAACGTGTATAGCATTTAATTTCCTAGGGAGAAAGAAATCAACGCGTTGGACACAGGGAGAATAAATGTTGGGTTGGTTGGTAAATATAGAAAACATACTAGCATAAATAAGTTATTGTTAAATAATCTCATTAACAAAATTTATTTAAAAAAAGGGATGAACAATTAGAAATAAATATAAAAGATGTTGTAAAAACAAAAGTATCTATATCAAGAAAATTGTTTCATTCCTTTTCCTTTTATTTTTTAATTTAATTTCTAATTAAAAAAAATCTGAAAAAACAAAGTTCTTTAAATTTAAAACATAAATTTTAGTTTTCTTATTTAGTTTTTCTACTAAAAGAATAAAAATAATAACAATAATTTTCCTTAAATTAATTTTGCTTTGTTTTTTTTAAATTTTTTTAATAAGAACTATTTAAATATTTTGTTTTTAAAATATATTTCCAATTATAATTCTTTTTTAAAAAAACAATTCGTTAATGTAAGAGAAAGGAAAAATACTTTTTAAATTTAGAGTAATTTTGTCTTTATAATATCATCATTTATAATAATTTTTAACTATTTATTTCTTTTTCTCAAATAACTTTTACTTATTACACTATTTAGAAATAATTTGCTTCTTCCAAGCATGTTTTTTTTATATTTGGTCTGGTATCATTTATAGTTACGCGTTAAAATCTTTCAGCATATTTTTTCCTTTGTCCAGCGGTCCGAACGGTGTCCTCTGTCCAGCGGTCCGAACGGTGTCCTCTGTCCAGCGGTCCGAAGGGTGTGTTTTGTTTTTACCTCTCTCCCCCGTCTCCACCATCAAATACCCACATATAAAAAATCTATAAATAGCCCCTTGCTTGGAGATCATCTGCAACAAGGTTGTTAGTAGTCGAGCTTCATACCAAAACAACTCATCTTCTTATATTGGTTAGATATATATTGGTTAGATTTACAGCAATAGAAAGGTTATCACAAAAAAAAAAAACTTTTCTCTACCTTTTTTCTGCCTTCGTTCTTTATGGAATGTTGATGCCATATATTTTTTTTTCGTTGATAGTTATGTATTTCTTTTGTTATTTTGGTGTTGAAGTTTGATGAATGGTTATTTATTTTTGTTTTTTTTTTCATTTTGACTTAATGCAGGCAAATAGGTCCGGCGACTAGCAACTATTTCTTTCTCTTTGTTTTCTAGGGTAATCTGTAGAGATTATAATTGATACTGAAATCTTCCTTTTAAAAAGTTGATATGGAAGAAGGTGATTGAATTTAATATCATCAAAGGTTACTCAACTCAAAGATGAGGGAAGACTTGGGCAGTTTTCTAACAGTTTTTTGGATAGGAATCTAGGATTTAAAGTTTCATGGGAAAGTGCTTGTAATTTTCATAGATTGTAAGATACGGGAGTTAGAAAAAGAATTTTGTTTTAGTTATAGTTAGGCAGGTCAACTTCAGAAGAGTACATGTAACTATCAGTAAATCTGTTTTTAAGTGATTAATATTGCAGCAACTCTTTATTATGTGCTTTGTTATTGTTGTATATGTGAAGTCATTTCTTGGGAGCTCAGATTTATAAGTGAACAGGTGATTTGTTGTTTGGAAGGGACAAGAATTGGCATATTATATGAGACATCTTTTGCAGGTAATACTGAAAAAGTTTTTACCATTTGATTATTAGTATCTGCAGTTAGCTATTTAATGGCTTATACTGCATGTAAACAAAAAAACATTAATTATTATTTATTATAATGATCGTATATTAAAAAATTTGTGTTGATTGATCTATTTTGTAATTTTTGTGAGCAATTTAACCTTTTAAAACAAAATTGCCAATATGAATTTTTATCAAACATTTTATGAAACATTATTATATTAATTATATATATGTATATCGTTCCTTTTAGGAACTCAATATGTCCCCTTCATGATAAGTAAGGTTCATAAGCTTGGAAAATATAGATTAAGTTCTGTTAATATTTACCTGACTTCAAAAATAACAAATATAAGCATGTAATAATTATAAGAAATTATTTATTTAAAATAAATGAATATCCAATTTAGGCATCAACTATTTCATAGATAAATGCAAAAAATATTGATAGCTTTATATATTTCCTTTATGTTAAATAATTATAATATTTAAAAAATATATAACACGTTTTTGTCGGAGGAGAATGGGGCAGGGAAGGAAAGGTTTAAATGATTAAGGGTAATATTGTCTTTACAATTTCCTTTTAAATAATTTCTAACTTTTTCATTTCCTTTTCTTAAATTATTTTTTCCTATTAGACCTTTGAACAATTAATCTACTTGCATAGCATGTTTTTTATATTTTCCCAAACTAAAACGTGTAATGAGAATGCTAGGGATGGTTTTTTTTTTCTTCACTTTTTCCTTGGTTTGCTTCAGTCCCTGATGACGTGGAAGCTCGGTTGAAGAGCTTTGCATCATCTAGCAAAATGAGGTAACCATTAGTCTAACAAAGCTTTAATTAACACTAACCAACTTGGTATTATGCTGCTACTCTTCCTAATTAAATACTGTCCACTAATAAAATCTTAGATCTTAGGCATATAAACGAATTTCTCAATTTGTTCTTAAAAGAAATCATCAGTAAAGTAATGTTACCTTCTCTGGTATCTAATGAATTATGGTATAAGTAAAAATAATATGATTCATCATTTGTTTTGGGAGCTATTAATATATATATATATATATGTATGTGTGTGTGTGTTTTATATGTTATGTTGGTAGTCTTTGTATCATGTATGACTTTTTTTTTTTTTTGGACTTTTGAGTTTAGATGTTATAAATAACTTCTATGATTATTATGGACTTTGACAGGTCAAAGCAAAGTAAATAAATAAATAAATAAAATGTGCTTATATTGTTTAATAGATAATTACAAGTTGTTTATATTCATAGATGCTTTATGTTTAGAGGAGTAAAGATAAAATAACAGGTCTATCTTTTTATAAAATTTTGAAAAAACACAATATTTGTATTTATTTTTTGTCTCATTTACAAATTTTTTAAAAATTCATCCTCAATATATATATAAAAAAATCTATTGTTTTTTTTTTTTTGCAATTTGTAATTTAGTAAGAGTTTAGTCAAATTATTATTTTCCCTAAAATGCTATAATACACCATATCAAAATAAATAAATTAAAAAATTTTACCGCCCGCGGCGAAGCACGAGTTTTCACTAGTAAATATAAAAATTATCAGACCTAACTCCACCGACTTGGCGTTGCCATCCTGGCGTCAACTAAACTAATAATAATAAAGTAATTTTGACTGAGGTTGAGCTGTCCCTATCCCTATCCCTATCCCTGATTAAACGGCAAATCTTATTCCTATATATAATGTGCTTAGACATTTGCAAATCTTACTAGTTTTACACATATATATGTTCGATAAAATTATAAATAAATCGAGTTTGAATAAATAGATTTATTTTTTTAAGTTTGTTCGTGTTTTATTTATTTTTAAGAATTTTAAAATTGAGTTCAAGTCGGTTCGTTTAAAATTAGGCATATTCAAGTTCGTTCGTTTAAATTAAATGAACGTGTTCGCGAATATCGAACATGTTCATGAACGTATAATCGAACATGTTCGCGAATAATTAAAATTTTGTTCATGAATAAAAAACAAACAAACAATAAACATGTTTCTTAGTTTTAGATATAAAATAATAAAACATAAATATTATTAATTATATTATAAATAAAATAAAACACAAATAATAATTATATTATTATATTATAATCAAATAATAAACGAGTTTTAAATGAGCTTTCAACAATTTATTAAACCAGCTTTAAATTATTCATAAACGAGTTTATTCGTGACCATAAATGAACTGAACATACTATGTTCGAGTTCGATTCGTTTAATAAAATGAACCTCAAAATCTTGTTTATAACCGTTTATTTAGTTTAATAAACAAACATAAACGAAAATAAATCGAATTATTCATGAACTGTTCATCGAATAATCTGTTCATTTATAACCCTAATTACCTGAAATTTAAAAAAACAAAATCAATTTATCAAACCTTGTAGAGAATGGAGATGAGATGATGCTCACTCAATAACTCAATATATATGGTACTAGAATTCTTTCCCGTTTTGTCAGAGGGTTTTTTTTAATATTTATAAAATTTTAATTAAATTGATAATCATAAATAAATTTAAGTTGAATTATATTAAATAATTATCATTTATTTAAATAATATTTTATGTTTTAATATGTTAAGTAAATGAATTTAGAGTTAAAATTAAATCAATATAACAAATTATGCAAAATATGAGATAAATTGGTACACGACACAAATACAATATGAAAAAAATAATTAAAACACGACACAACACGAAAAATAACATGTACACGACACGAACAGGAACGTGTCAAAATCCATATAAAACGAATTATTAAAGCTTAAAAATTTATATAAATTTATAATATTTTGAACATTCCAAAAAAAAAATAACACGAACACGTCACGAACACACAATTTTTTTTTTAAATTGAATCACTATGACAAATTATGCAGAATATGTCATGAATTGAGACATGACACGAAGATACAAATTTTTCTCTAAATTGAATCACAGATACAAACAATGTAAAATATGAATGAATTAAGACACGACACGAACACAATATGAAAAAATAATTAAAACACAACACGAAAAATAATATGAACATGACACGAATATACGAACGTGTCAAATATAAATAAAACGAATTATTAATGTATATAAATTTATAATACGTAAACACACACAAAAAGTAACACGAACAAAATATGAGATAAATTGAGACACGAAACAAAACAACATTAAAAAATAAATAAAACACGACACAACATGAAAAATAACATGAACGCTACACGAATACACGAACTTTTAAAATCTATATAAAACGAATTATTAACGTGTAAAATTTTATATAAATTTATAATACTTTGAATACACAAAAAATTAATACGAACACGTCATGAACATACAATTTTTTCTCTAAATTGAACCATTATGATAAATTATGCAAAATATGTCATAAATTGAGACACGAACACACAAATTTTTTTCTAAATTTAATCACAGTGAGAAACTATAAACTTAATTGAGACACAACACGAACACAGTATATGAAAAATAATTAAAAAGCAACAAAAAAAAACATGAACACTATATGAATACACGAACGTGTCAAATTATACGTAAAACAAATTATTAATGTGTAAAAATTTATATAAAATTATAATACTTTAAACATACGAAAAAATAATACAAACACAATTTCTTTTCATTTTTTCTCTTTCTCTTTCTCTTTCTTTCTTTTCTTTTTTTTCCTTCCTCAATTTTTTTTTTTGGACAAGTGTCACCATCAGAGCAGTGAACACGTGTTAACACCAAGACTCACTACAGCAATTTTAGATTTTAATAGCGTTTCACTGACGACGTTTCATTTAAAAACACCGTCAATTACCGTGTTATTAAAAAAGAAGTGGCATTTTTGAAGCAAACGTTGCTAAAAATTATTTAGCGACGTTTGTAGCATAAGAACGTCGCTAAATAATATCAATTAGCGGTGTTTGAAGTTACAAATGCCGCTAAATGTGTCTCAAATTACGTGATTTCTTTTTTTGCCGCCAAATTATTTACAACCATTTATAGCAAGAGAAATGCAGTGTTTGGTCAATATATTTAGCGACGTTTATGTACGTAAACGCCACTAAATATATTAGCTTAGCGGTGTTTGCAGATAAAAATGCCGCTAAATATGTTTGATTAGTTGTGTTTATAGCCATAAACGCCGCTAATTTGAGATTACATGTACCGCTCTTTTTTCAAAGATCCAAGTCAAATTTATTCTCTACATTAGCGGCGTTTCTCACAGCAAACGCTGCTAAAGTGAGTAAAATCGGTAATTTTATTTTTGAATCGTCAAAATCTACAACTATTTTTTTCAAAAAATTTTATTCTCTACATTTAGTGGCGTTTTTCTAGGAAAATGCCGCTAAATGAGAAACTATAGCGGCGTTTCATATTAGAAACAACGCTAAATGATAAAAATTTAAAGGGTTGTTGTCTTTATATTGACTCTTCTCTCTATACTTCATGAGATTAATTGTTTTCAGCATGCATACAAGCAAGCCTTGCAGTATTACAAGATTATTCCATAACAAAACTCAACAACTTCAAGAAGTTTATTGTCCGTCTCAAACAGGTCTTCTTCTCCAAATTCTTTTAACATTTCAAAGATAAATGAAAATGAGATATTTTCTCTTTTGAATAAACTTTGCTATTTTTTTTCTCATAAACTGAAATTTGAAACGTTGAGGCTAGAATGCTTATTGCATTTTTTTTTTCATTGCAGGTGAAGTTCAAAGTGGGGTTTTCTTCGTCTCTAACTTATTTTATTTCTCTGTTGATTATTTCTATTGACTTGTTTTGATAGAGCTTGTAGTTTGGATTTGTAAATATTTGTTTAATAGATTTTGGTTTAAAGTCTATTCTTTGTTCAACTACTTTTACTTTTCTTTTCACATTTATTTTTATCAAATCTTCATTTCATTACTTTGAACTTGAGAATGGAGGGAATATTTAGCAAAGCAAAAAATTTGTAGATGAGTTTATTGATGGCAAAGCTTTTTGAAATACCAAACGTAACTGCGGTCTATTACTTGTTACCAGAAATGTTTTAAAAAAAACATTTTTAAAAATTTAGCGATTTTTTCAAGAACAAAACGCTGCTAAATTAGTGATGTTTAAAAAACTTAAGGAGAACAATTAGCGGCGTTTTTTGGATACAAATGCCGCTAAATTTATTCACTTAGCAACATTTTTTATATTCAAACGCGGCTAAATGTTCTCAAATACCACCCGTCGAAGTCTTACTCTGGCGTTTATAAACGCCAACAAATATCTCTATAGACGTTAGCGGTGTTTAGAACAAAAACACCGTTAAATTTCTCGACGCCATTTTCGCATTGCTAAAAATCATTTATAAACGCCGTTAATGTTAAAGAAAAATGCCGCTAAAGACCTATTCTGTTGTAGTGACTATGTGTGTAGTCCATTTTATATTATTGGTAGATAAACATAAATATGAATAAATCATATTTTATTTCATGCAACAATCCCAACCCATTACTTGTAAGTAAAATATCATCAACACATAAAAACTAAGAAAGTCAATTTACTCCCACTAATTTTAAGGTATACACATTTATTAACAATAATTTCTTTAAATTCCAATGAAACAATAATGTTGTGAAACTTTATATATACCAATGGTAGGATGCTTGTTTTAGTTTATAAATTGATTTTTTTAAATTTAAAATTAGACGATTTTCTTTACTCAAAGTGAATCATGTATCTCTTTTTCAAGATCTCATTTGAAAACGCAGTTTATGACAATGAAGAGAATGTTTCATTGTAATAAATGCATTGCCTCCGAGTGATCATCTCTTAACTACAAGTCTAACTTTATATCAGCAAATGCTATTAGATGAATCACTTTTGGTCCAGATCTATTTACATCCAATGGTTATTTTGTAATTTAATTATAATTACAATATTTTAACTTTAAAAAATTTATTAAATTTAGTAATTTAGTTATTATTATCTTTAAAAATACTAATTATTAAGAAAAAAAATAAAAATATACTTCTAATATTATTATTTGGTAGTTTAATTACAATATTTTATCTTTAAAAAAAAAAAAATTTAACTAATGGAAAAATATTTCAAAAATATATATTGAAACAATTAAATTTAACTCAAAAAATTAATTATCTTGACAATATTCAACTTTCAAATAAAACTCATATAAATATTAATTTAAAAAATCTACTCTCAAATTTGAAATTTCATACTAAAATTTCAAATTATAATATTAATTTATTGATCTCAATGAACAAAGTTGTCCTTGATTGTATTAGTTTGAGGTAGATTTTGAGTATTGAATTATTGAAATTTCTGAAATTAGAGTTTTGAGAGACTTGTGCTATATAATTTAAAATGTGTTATCTTTCTAATATAAGATTTCTCTTACAATTATTATAATCTAGAATGTTTTCCTCACTTCGTTAGGGGATTGAATTTTTTTTATATAATTTCAATTATATTAATTACTAATTATTTATTTAAATATATATATATATATATTAAAATATTATATTTTTTAATATAGAAATTAATTATTTTAAATTACATCTTCCTCATATTTAAATTTTTTTTATTACTAAATCAATTTTAAATAAAAAAAATTATTTTTTAAAATATCAAGTGACAAATTCATCAAAATAAAACTTAAAACGATTTTTTTATCAATCAGATTTCACTTTCTTCTGTTGTAGAGTCCAAATCGATCAATTATCCCTGCTGGTATTTTTTCTTCTTCTCAAAAGATAAAAAATAATTGCAAAATCTTATTTTTACATATTTTTTTTCTATTTCCTTATTAATAATTATTTATTATAATAATAGTAGATAATAACTATTTTTAGTTAATTGGTTCATTTTGTAATTTTTCAAATTTTTTCTCTCTTTATCACACGTTTTTCAAGAAAAAATAATATATAATATCAAAATATTTTTGGTTTGTTAGTTAATTTTATAATTCTTCCAATTTTTTTTTTGTCACAAATAGAGATGACAGTGGTCGAATATCTGCAATTTTTAAATATCTCAATCTGAATTCGCTTAATTTATCCAAAATTCGGATCTATTTATTATTCGTTTATAATCCGAATTCGCATCCGATTTAAAGAGCAATATCCATCAGATATTCGAATTCGCTAAAATCTGAATTTATTAAATCATTTAAAAAAATTATAAAATTAAATAAGAACTAAATATGTAAATGGAGCGGATAACGAATTCAGATATCCGACACTATCCGAACCAAAATTAAAGCAGATTCGAATAGCGGATATCAAAGGGTTCATATTCGAATCCGCTCCGAATTTGCTGCAGATAGTAAATTCAATATTCGAATCCGTAAATTATCTGAATCCGTAATATTCGAATCTAAAAAAACGAATTGAATCACAAAAGTAAAAAAATTTATTTCCTTATTGACAATTATTTATTATAATGATTATAAATTATAAATATTTTTAAATGACAAATCTATTTTGTAATTTTTCTAGAATACTGAAAAAAAAATATTTTTGCTTTAAATATATAATTGGAAAGAATAATAGATTCGGATATCCGATACTATTCGAATCAAAATTAAAGCAGATTCAGATAATGAATATCCAAAGATTCATATCCAAATCCGATGAGGATATTAAATCCAATATTCGAATTAGTAAATTATCCGAATCCGAAAAAATGATCAGATCACTGAAGCTAAAAAAAAAAATATTTTTATTAATAATTATTTATTATAATGACCAAAATTAAAGAAGATTTGGATAACGACAATCCAAAAATTCATATTCGAATCCGCTCCAAATCCGATGAGAATAATAAATTAAATATTCGAATTCATAAATTATCCGAATCCGTAATATTTGAATATGAAAAAAAAAAGATTGGATCACAAAAGTTAAAAAAAATGTATTTCCTTATTAATAATTATTTATTATAATAACCAAAATTATAAATGTTTTTAGTTGACTAACTCATTTTTTAATTTTCTTAGTTTAATATATTAGATATAGATTATAATTACATTCCTTACATCTATCTCATTTGGTTTTATTTATTTATTTTTTCCTTCAAACCAACTCAGACTAAGATAATTATTTTTTAAAAACATTATATTATTGAATTAAAATATATAAATATTAGATAATGTCACACCCATCTTGTAGGTGAAAAAGAAAATTTAATTAAAAAATATATAAATGATCAGTTTTTTTTTAATGAAGTGGTAATTTTTTTAAAAAATGGTAATTTTTTTAATAGAGTGGTAGTTTTTTAAGTGATGGTAGTTTTTTTTTTAAGAGAGTGGTATTTTTTCTAAGAGAGTGGATGATTTTTTTTTTTAAATATGTATATTATATTTAAAAATTGAAAGACATAAATGTCCTATAATATTATTATTTAATTTATTAAAATTAGATTTTTAGTCAATTGACCAACAGAGTTGGTGTCACTTGATTCAGTGACACCAACTCAACCATTCCTTTATAATAGTAGAGATGTTTTATTAAATTTATAATTTTATTAAAAATAATGTTCAAAATTGAGCTAGTTAAATCCAAAAAATTAGTAAGAGACATACAAAATGGTAGGGGTGTTCACTATTCGGTTTTAACTTAATTAACCGACCGAAATTTAATTCGGTTCAGTTAATCGGTTAACTGAACAAAGTTCGGTTCAGTTAACGGTTAATGATATTAAAAATTTTCGGTTATCGATTAATTCGGTTCGGTTAAGTGAAAATAATTGAATTACACGAATTAACCGAAACTATACTAAATGGCAATCCCCTCTGCCGTTTAGTTAAGTCTTATTTTTTAAAATTAATTTATATACAAAATATAAAAACTAAAAAAAACAAACATTTTACCCAAACCTCTCTCAACCTAACCCTAAATCCCTTCTGTCGCTCTCACCTCTCTCTCTCAGTCCCTCTCTATCTCTCTCTCGATTGACTCTCTCAGCCCCTCTCAGTTCTCTCTCTCTCTCTCTCTCTCTCTCTCTCTCTCTCTCTCTCTCTCTCTCTCTCTCTCTCTCTCTCTCGTCTCGACTATCTTTGGTTAGGGTAGGGATGCAGGATGCTTACTGCCTTTGCTATGTCTGTGCTTTTTTGCTTGGAGATTATGTAATGTTCATGCTTTATCATACTTTTTTAGTTGTGTTTGTTTGATATTTGGATTTTATAATATGCTTTGTGTTTGGATTTTGATTGGTTAGACTTGGATAGATTTTTTGAATATAAAATCATGTACTTAAAATAGGTTAGCAAAATAAATTAGGTATTTATTTTGGTTAATTCAAAAATCAACCGAATTAACCGAAATAATTTCGGTTCGGTTAATTCACCATTTTAATTATTCGGTTCGGCTAACGGTTAATAAAAAAACACGTTTGGTTAATTCGGTTATTAACCGAATGAACACCCCTAAATAGACCAGAATATCAATTTACTTTCACAATATACTCTTTTATAATTACTTACCCAAGTTTTGGGTAAATAAGAAAATAGAAGTGCTTATGCTTATCTGATCTGACCATTGTCTCTAAATAGAAAAACGGAAAATACCAATCTTAGAGACGCCATCAGATCTGAGCCTCCAAATTTGATCCTTTCATCGCCAGTCACGAAGACAAAACATAGTCTCCGGTCAGAATCAACTCAAGATGAAAAGCCGAAGCGGCTATGTCCCACCGCCTTACATACCCTTGGGACAGTCGGACGAAGAGCTTCCTCCTCCTGCTGTGGAGGGGCAGGCGGATGGTGAACCAAGGCCGTCGCAGTCGCAGTCGCAATCTCAGACTCAGTCTGTTCATTGGTCTTCTGGAATCTGTGCTTGTTGCGATGACATGCAGAGCTGTATGCTACTTTGACTTTTGGTTTTTCAGGTGCCTCTTTGAGTTTTATTTTATTGAAATAATTTGGAAATTGTTACCCAATAGAGTCTTTCTTAGACTTATATTATCACAGTTAATGAAATGAAAAATCTTAGGTGATTGTGCAAATAATATTTTGTCATATGCTCAACTGATTCTGAGACTGACTGTGTTTTGGTGAATGCCCTTGCCCTTGCCATGCCCAGGTTGTATAGGTCTTTTTTTCCCCTGCTTTTTATTCGGAAAGAATGCAGAATTTTTGGGTTCTGGCACTCTAGTCGGATCCTGCATCACCCATTTCATTCTTTGGGCTTTTGTCAACACTCTCTGCTGCGTCTTAACTCAAGGCTTTTTATTGGCCTTACCTGGATGCTTTGTCTCTTTTTATGCTTGTGGCTATCGGAGGTCACTTCGCTCCAGATACAATTTGCAGGTATTTGGACATCTACTTCTGCTTTCATCCTTATTTTAGACTATGATGATGCTTCTTAGCTTATTTGCCTCATGCCACCCTGTCGACTTTTTTCTCTCTCAAAATGGTTCATTTATACTTTTGTTACTTGCTAGAGATGGACTATAATTGTGGCACTAGAGTCATTAACTTTTATGGATCACTTTTAAACATCACATTAATTTCCTTAGTTGCCTCCCAATTGTACAGGAATGAAAGAATGAACCAGAAGCTAATCTGTAAAGCTGTGTAATTTCCCCAAAACTAGTAGCACTTTATTCTTTGATCTTGAGTTCTTGACCATCTATGAAGTTATTGCTAAATTGATCCCACTTAGGTCTCACTTTCACGAGCAAATCAAGATTTTGTTTATGGGAGGATATTCTTCTCAAATTGAGTGCATGCTTTGCGAATCGTTCTTCTTCATTGATAGGATTTAGAGGACTGTGTCTTCACCAAGGAGTTTTATGTCCGTTGAGCTTTAGTAGGAGATTTCCAGGCCTTAACCATGTGATGTAAGTAAGGTGTCGGTGATTTGTCTTTGTGGGAATCTTTGGTGTATTAAATTAGGAGACAATTATAGTTTTGAGTTAGTGGTATGGTTGGAGCCTGGAGGTCTTTTTTATCTTTTCTAATTGGGATTGGATGAGTAGAGTGACTGGAACTCAAGTAGCTGGTGCTGAAATTCTTTGCAGCAGCAAAAAATAGTTTTTTGGATTCAATGACAGTTATCCTTGGGCCAAGTTCCAAGTAATCTTAAGTTAATCCCTCAACTAGCTTCTTTGTGATCTGCATTAACTGCTTTGATGTTTTAGTATCTGACCGTTCACCATGTCTTTAAGATGAGAGTTGTCATTGAAAACATGTTCCATTATCAATTTCTTATTAACATGCCATTGGAACCTTTTGCAAAATTGTACTTCTGTCACCCTTCCATTGACTTTTTTTGTACTATTATTCAATTGGTCGAGGCACTTAATCTAAAATCACTTTTATTCTTGAGATTTCAATTTCTTGTTTCTATGGAAAGAAATATGTAACAATATAGACCCAAAAGAAAGGCCTTTTGGTTTCAAAAGCCAAGGAATGGAAAGAATTCCTCTTTCCTGAATTATTTCCAATAAAAATGAACTCCACCTATTGAATTGATAGGATTACTTCACAAAGCATTACAATCCTAATAAGAAAATGACCTCCCATGAAGTGGTCTGCCAGGAAGTAACCTTCCATGAAATGGCCTCACCTCAAGGTAACCACTATATGACTTCATTAGAACACCCTTCTTTGAACTATCATAGATATACACAATAGGACAGGAAGTTGTTCTCCGACAGTTTATCACCTGAGGAAAAATAACAGGCTCCCCTCAGTACTTGCACAAAGTATAAGTATATTTTACAAGAAGTCTACTTATGTGGAAACCTCTCTAGGTAACTCGTGTCACAAGGTGTATGGGATGGGCTGGATGTTGCAATTACTAGGGATCATTGAGACTGTATATAATAGAGAACTTTTTTGGGTTCTTTTTCATTAGATTTAAAGTGCTTGTATCTCCTTCCTTTTATTAGCATGGTCTGGATGCAAAATGGTAAATGAAGGAATTTAGAAGTACTACTAACTACAAGGAAGGAGTATATGATATGCAAAATGGTAAATGGATGCAAAATGGTGATTTATTGCGCCCTTGCGACTTAACCATTTCCCGTAATATTTTGGCACATAAAGTCAAGTGAATTTTATATTCACCACTTTTGCTTTTGGTGAGATGTGACCTGAGAATCGAATCCTGCCCTCACCCCAGAAATAATGAATCCTATGATATTAACTCGTGTAAAGGTTTGACCTATAAACAACCTAGAATATTTTTTCAGATACCAACAAATTGTCCAACTATTATTAACAAGGTTTTGGATGAGATATCAAAATAATCATTTTCTTTGGACAATAGTAACTTTTTTTTTTTTGTTGTGTCTGGCAGTATATGTGAGAATGAATTACATTGGGCAACAACAACTTTCTTTATCTATGTTAAGCAGCTTAATAAGATTTTATCCTTCCACTTACACTCCTATTGCATGCTTATCGTTTGCTAATGTTTTTATTTTTTATGTTTGATGCAGGAAGCACCTTGTGGGGACTTTGCTACTCACTTTTTCTGCCATCTATGCGCCATTTGTCAAGAGTATAGGGAGATTCGTGAGAGGGCGGGGGATTCTAAACCTCCTGATCTAAATCTGGCTGTGGTCACTGCACCAGCCGTCCAGACAATGGAATCATCAGGTCTCTAGTAATAACAATGCTATTGTTTCGAGTTTCTTTTCTGTCCAGCACCTGTTTCAGGGTTGTACGTACCTCTTTCATCTATTTTATCAAAGCTCCCAGGATATCTATTAACATTTTGTTTTAAGACTACCATGAGGGAAGTTCTTTAATCTGATTTTAGATTGTATGACCACTTATTTGATTTTTTTATTTTTATTTTGACATGCATTTACTCAAGTGACCTTGTCATGATACATGCTTTTTAAATAGGGAATGCATGCATTTATAATTGAAAAATGTAGAGAGAGAGAGAGAGAGAGAGAAAATAAATTATAGAAGCTTTTTCTAAAGATGGTAGATAGCTGGGTAGTTTTCTGGATAACTTGGGGCAGTTGTTAATTGTGAGCTTGTGTAGGCAGGCGAGGATGAGGAAACTCATCCAATCCAATCCAATCCTCCCACTCTCACTCTCGCTCTCGCATACCTTCAAACTATATAGTCTCAAGTGCTGGAAAAGGCTCTAATTGTAGTATATGATATGAAAGGAAAGGAAAGGAAAGGTTAAGTCGGCTTAGATGATGTTTCAAATCACCAATTGATTCCGGAAGATAATCTGATATGTAATGTAATATCCACTTGGGAAGTAAATCAAGAGCTTTAGTCAGGTACCGTAGCCCTGACCAAGATGTGGATTCCTTGGTAGCGGAAGAAACCTAAAGTCCTTCAATTCTTTTCTGATTGTCTTAGTTGCCTGCCACCAAGTAGGACGAATGGTGGCCATCTCTGCACTGCAACCTAAAACACACATCTCCTCCTGCACCCAATTACGCCGGGGAGTTCTAGTTCTAGGGATGAAAATGAAATCAAATCAAATCAAGTTAAAAAATATTACTCCATAAAGCCTAAAAATAAAATTGTTTATATCAGGCTAGCATACTTGCACAACCGAATGAAAAATAATAAATAACGGGTAGAATAACCGGATTGGATGGATGGAGCTTCATCCTTTGAAAAACCCGGCCCAATTATTATAGCCCAAAAAGAAGTCTCATACGCTTTGAAAAACCCTAACCCACCCTTTAATATAAATAAATTTCTTTAACGCCGCACACGCACAGCACATTTTACTACCCCAGGGTTTTCACTTCACTTTAAGCAAAGAAAAGAGCAGACGCCTCCTCATTTCTGCGAAATCCAAAAAAAAAAATGGCGGAAAAAGCTCCGGTGGAGTCCGTTCAATGCTTTGGCCGCAAGAAGACAGCGGTGGCCGTAACCTACTGCAAGAGAGGGCGTGGTCTGATCAAGATAAATGGCTGTCCCATCGAGCTCGTTGAGCCCGAGATTCTTCGTTTCAAGGCCGTGGAGCCAATCCTCCTCCTCGGTCGCCAACGTTTCGCTGGCGTTGACATGAGGATCCGAGTGAAAGGCGGAGGCCACACTTCTCAGATCTACGCTATCCGTCAAAGCATTGCTAAAGCCCTCGTCGCTTTTTACCAGAAGTACGTTGATGAGCAAAGCAAGAAGGAGATTAAGGATATTTTGGTCAGGTACGATAGGACTTTGCTGGTTGCTGATCCAAGGAGGTGCGAACCCAAGAAGTTCGGTGGAAGAGGTGCGAGGGCAAGGTTCCAGAAGAGTTACCGTTGAAGAAAGTTTGGAGAAAAAAATTGGGTTGGTATTTTGGAAGAGATGGTATTGTTATTGAATTAAGTTACATTATGTTATGTGGGCTATGATATGAACTGAGTTTCAGAATTTTAAATGTTTGTTTTGCTTTAATTTTAATTTTAATTTAAATTTAGAGTCCTTTCTTAAATCTAAAGATATAATACGCCTAAGATTGATTGCGGTTTATAATTAGATATAATATAAATATAAATATATAGCTGGCAGCTGCTTTTCGTATTTCGCTTGGCTATTCAATGATTATTTGAAAGTGCTTTGGCTTAGTTTAGTTTAGCTTTGAAGTTTGAATGGAGTTGAGTTGAGACAAGCTTGGAGTTTAATTGTGTTACATTCTCCAGACTACTCAAGCTCAACTTGTTTAGGCTTGATTACTTTTTTAATATTTAATTATTTTAAAAGGTGATGATTAATTCTGGTGCTGAAAATAATGGGAAATGGTGATCTTTCTTTGTAATAATCTATTGATACAATTTCCTCAATCTTTTTAAGTAGTTTATGCATACACGGGATATAGCTCTTGTTATCTCAAAACAGTTGAGTTGTAAGAATAGGAAAGCAAAGCAAATTTAGGTTGCCAAAATGATACAAGTTGTCTGTCTGTCGCAACGATAACTTTGTTGAAGCCACTTGAAGGCTTCAGCGCAGCTCTAACAGACTAAGCTTAAGATTAAAAACAGTGACTATTTTCAACCATTGCTCAGCTACAAAGTTGCAACAAGATTATGCCAATGCCATGGGGGCAAAGGCAAGGCAAGACGAAGCGCTTCTTACTTAGCATTCCTCCATTCCATTCCAATTAAAAATTAAAAAAAATTCATTATTTTACAGTCATTAATGGAGTTGAGGATGATAAAAGAAGGAAAAGGGCTGAGAATTAGGGCTGAGCATTGATTGCCCTTTTGCTTCAAGTATAAAGCAGGCAGCGTCCTTGTTCTTGCCTTGCCTACAAAGACCGGCAGCCATGTTCTTTAGTCAGTCGCACTCTTTTGTTTTGTTTTCAGTTCAGTTCAGTGCTTCATCGCCTCCATCCGTATGTTTATGTTTAATTTTTAGTTTTAACTAAACTTAATAAGAGAATAATAGAACCCCAAAAACTCTGTCCTTGTCCTGTCCAACTCCAACTCCAACAAGCAACAACCTGTTTACCTAAATTCATCTCAAATCCAAATCCATTCACCTCAATTTAACTCCTTTTTGTTTTTGAATGATCACCGACATTGATTATTATTAATTTTTAAAAAAAAAAAGAAAAACACTAATTCCTACTTCATTCCAATTTCCAACCATAATTTTATTTTTTTTTTAATTTCATTTTTGCTATAATAATAATAATAAAAAGAGTTCAGTTAATTAATATTTATAAACATTGATTAAAATTATTTAATATTATTATTTAAAAGAATTTGTTTAATATATCACTTAATTAGATTTTTAAAAAATATTATCCATGTCAGTACAAGACATGATTAACATTTCCATAACAATATATATATATATATGGGGAGGGATCCACTTACACTAGTGTAAAACTTATGAGTGTAAAACTTATGAGTTTTACACTATTTTCTGACCATTAGATCAAAATTAATAGATGGCTTAGATTAAAACACACTTTTTATTTTTTTTTCCTAATTACACGATTCTTTTACGCTTTTGTTTTTTTACCGATTCATCTATTTCCTCCCTTTCTTTATCACTCTACAAAGGTATCTCTTTCTTTCACGATTTTAGCCTCTCTTTCTCCTTCGAATTCAAAGCTTGGAGTGAATCAAAATTTATCTTCTCATTCAGGTGACAAAATTTATCTTTTCTATTGTATGAATTAAGATTTTTTCCTCAATATTTCACTCATAAATTTTATGGGTTTTCATTAAAACATACATACTGGCTTAATGTTTATCTCCATGTTCATTAAAACGTTAGAAGGGAAAGGCATAAGAATTTTTGTCCATTCGCTATGGTATTTTGTTTGCCTTGTTTCGATTTTTCTATTTCTTCATATGATTTTTGATTGCCCTTTATTCTGTATATTCTACTTTAATTTTTGAAAAATCATTATGGAATGGATCTTACAGAGCAAACATGTTTCATCTTGAAAGTTGAAACATCAAGCACGATATAATAAGGAATGCTATTATAGTCATCTTATGGATATAATTCTTTCTTTTTATTTGACGCTTGAAATTTAGCAAAATTGTCCAATACCAATGTATTATATATATTTTCTAAAACTGTTTGAATCATGGAGGTTCTGTTTGAGGAATTTTAGGGAATGATTTGTTAGCAAAAGAAATAAAAAAAAAAAAACTTCCAAAGATCCGTAAGTGGCTCTTTGGTCAGGTTGCTGCTTGAAGGGTAGGATTATATTATTTTCTTAGCAGCTTTGGTGGGTAGTATTGTATTGTTTTCTCAGCAGCTTTGGTCATCAACCACATAGCATTGCGCTGAAGTTGTATGTTCATGTTTTTCTCATATTGTTCTTTCCGGATCATTTGTTTACTAGAAGTTAGTGAAACTATTCTTTAATTGGTGTGTATATCATTTTAAGGATTGTGAAGTACTATGTTCTAAATAATGAATAAATTATGAAGGATTGTGAAGTAGTATTTTATTCCCAGGAAAAATAGTACTTTGGGATCAGGTGTGGCATTACGGAACTGAAACAATTAAACAATGTATGATGCAGCTTTTCTAGATTGTGAAATTTGCAGTCTTTGCTTGCTCATGTCATAGACAGCTCTGCTGTTATACAAATTGCCTAATATTCTGTTTTGTTTGTTGTTTCCCGCATGATGCATCTACGTTTTTGCTCAATTTTACTAACATGAATTCGCACAGCACCATGTCATGGACTTTCTATTTTTCTATTTTGTTATAGTTTTTTTTAACTTTTTATTTTTCTATTTTGTTTTTCCAGGTTACATGCAAAATAAATTATATTATGGAAAGTTCATCATTGAAGGATCCCCAACTTATTGGTGATGTGAGTGAGCAAAATACACTAGTTAATGAATGTAGTAGCTTACAAGACAATGCTGTCAAGGAATCCGGGCCATTTATTGGAATGCAATTTGACTCTTTGGATGAGGCCGAAAGCTTTTATAAAATCTTTGCTAGGGAACAAGGTTTTGGTATTCGCATTCGGTCAAGTACAACAGGCTCTCGAAGTGATCAAATAGTAAGTCGTATTTATGTTTGTTGTAATGAAGGTCAGTACCAAAAGAATGTTAT
The DNA here is from genome assembly GCA_030761205.1 of Fremontodendron californicum. Taxonomy (NCBI): domain Eukaryota; kingdom Viridiplantae; phylum Streptophyta; class Magnoliopsida; order Malvales; family Malvaceae; genus Fremontodendron; species Fremontodendron californicum. The sequence continues at coordinate 197,716 of JAULJL010000041.1, forward strand.
AGAGAATAATGATGTCAAGATAACTACAAAAAGATGTTCGACTTTAAGAACAGGTTGTGGAGCATTGTTTAAGATAACAAGGGTAAAGAAACGTCAGAAGTGGACTGTAAGATAATTTTCAAATGAACATAATCATGATATGATTAGTCCTAAAAGTGTTTCTTATCTTAGATGCCATAAGAAAATGACTTCTGCAGCTAAGAGTCTTGTTGAAAAATTTAATGAAGAAGGAATTCCTTCGGGAAAAGTTGCAGTATTGTTTAGTAATACAGACCAACAGTTTTCAGATAGAGATTGTTGGAATCATCTTAGAGATTTAAGGAGAAAAAACTTAGATGTTGGAGATGCCCAAGCTGTCCTATGTTTTTTTCGGAGAAAGCAAACTGAGAATCCTAATTTCTTTTATGCAATTCAGTGTGATGTTGATGCTCGTATGGTAAATTTATTTTGGGTTGATGCTCGATCCCGATTGGCTTATGAACATTTTGGTGATGTCATTACATTTGACACCACTTATAAAACTAATAAATATAGTATGCCATTTGCTCCTTTTGTAGGATTAAATCACCATTGCCAATCAATTTTATTTGGTAGTGCTTTGTTGCAAGATGAATCTGAGCAAAGTTTCATTTGGTTATTTGAAACTTGGCTTGAGGCGATGCATGGAAAAGCACCGGTATCAATAATTACTGATCAAGATTTAGCTATAGGGGCTGCAGTGATGAAAGTGTTTCAAGAATCTCGCCATCGTCTATGCCTTTGGCATATAAAGAAGAAATTTCCAGAGAAGCTTTCCCATATATATCATAAGAAATCTGTTTTCAAACGTGAACTGAAGAGATGCATTTGTGAATCATCTACTGTGGAGGAGTTTGAGAAAGAGTGGCATGAACTGATGGTTAAGAATAATTTAGAGCAAAATGAATGGCTTCAGGGGTTGTACGAGATTCGAAATTCATGGATTCCTGTGTATAATCGGAATACTTTCTTTGCAGGAATAAACACTACCCAAAGGAGTGAGAGCATAAATTCTTTTTTTGATTCTTTTGTAGATTCAACAACTACATTGCAAGAGTTTGTAGTGAAATACGAGAAGGCAGTTGACAGTCGCTACGCCAAAGAAAAAAAAGAAGATTTTGAATCAAGGCATAAGTCTCGGATTCTGAAAATTGGTTCTAAAATGGAGCAGCATGGAGCATCGGTCTATACAAAGAATGTTTTTAATCCTTTTCAAGATGAACTTGTCAAAAGTAATCAATTCATAAAGCAAAAGGTAAGAAAAACTGAATCTTGCTATGAATATAAGGTGTCTAGTTGTTTTGATTCTCATGATAGCTTTCTTGTTCATCTTGATTTGAGCTCTAAAGTCGGTAACTGTGAATGCAATCTTTTTGAATTTAAAGGCATCTTGTGTAGACATATGTTGGCAATTTTTCACTTTAAAAATATTGTTGAGATTCCGAATCACTACATTTTGAAACGCTGGACAAAAAAAGCAAATAAAGGTTATGGAATTTTTGAAAGTGGGCCAAGTCTTCAAGTTGATCATGAGAAGTCAGCTTCTTTAAGAAGTTTACATGTTTGTCGTCTCATAAATCAATTATCTTTTTTTGCTGAAAAATCTGAAGAGATGTATAAAATCATTGTGGAAGACTTGGACCAGATACACCAAAAGGTTTCCATGATGGAAAACCAAGTGTCTGCAATTACAGAGAAAGATAATGGTTCAAGTGAACAGTTGACGAGTGAAATGATTCATGAGGTAACAGAGAATCAGCTTAATCATATTCCTTTGTCAATCAATATTGGAGATCCACATATTTCTCAAACTAAAGGTCGAAAAAAGGGTAGTCATGAGTCTCAGAGTGGAAGATTTAAAAGCGGTCTTGAGATAGCTTTGGCTCGTACAACTGTGAAAAGACGATCATGTCAAACTTGTGGAGGGTATGGTCATAACAAACGTAGCTGTAAAGGAATAGAAAAGTCTATAAATATGCCAACATCTGATAATGTAGAGTGAAAGGTATGACTTCTGATTCAATTATTTTCATTTATTTTTTTATATTAAATATGCATTTTAATTGAAGATGTTAATTTTTTCCAGGTTTTCTACCTCTGTTTAAGTCATAACTGGTGGTTTGCAGATTGGGTTGATGTCAGTAACTGCTAGACTCTGACTCTCAAGGAGTTATCATTGTTTCCTTGCATTGATTCTTTCTTCTAGGAACGAAATATTAGTAGATTAGCATTCAATTCTATAGGCTGGTCAAAGAATAACAGGTTGATTCTATAGGTTTTTCCCTTTCCATTTTAGCTTTTACTTGTTACAGATTCTTTTTTTTTTTTTGGATAAGTAGATTTCCATTTATCAAAAAAAGCAGCAGTGCTGCTACATGTTACAAAGCTAGTATAGTCTAGCTAAACAAATCAGAAAATCAATGTCTTTAGACAAACATGTCTGCATTTAACCTCCAAGAATTACATAAGAACGTATTAACTGAATCTCTTTTAATCTTCCTAAGGTCACTTAACCTGGTCGAAATCATGTCTCTCACTTGCTCAGTGAGGTGCTTCTCCTTTTGCTCAGTTGAGTTGAGCAAACGATTGTTTCTTTCCTTCCAAACTAGGTAGATAACTGCGTTCCAAGCTAGCCTCAATATCGTTGTGATTAGAGCTTTACCTTTGAGGTTGACAGTGGCCCATTGAAGCTCTACATTCCAACATGCAACCTGCCTTTTTAACCTACAAAGTACCATCACTCTCTGCCATATCTGTTTCGAGTAGGAGCAAGTGAAGAATAGATGATCCCTGGTTTCCCTCTCTTGTTTGCACAGCAAACATTTGTCATCCATTGCCATTCCCCAGGAGATAAGCCTATCCTTTGTGGCCAATCTATTTAGGATTGCCATCCAGGAGAGCATAGAATGCCGAGGAATATTAAAATTACACCATACCAACTTATACCAAGCCACTTTCCCAGCTGAAAGTCTGATCTTGTTCCACACTGCTGACACTTGGTACTTTCCCTCAGGGAAAGGCCATTTGCAGCTTCCATCAGCAGTTGTGAGAACTATTCTGGCAGCCACCTCTCTCAATTGCATGATCTTCCTCCAATTCCAACTGCTCCCACTCTGGATAGAGATGTGCCATGGATCTCTATCCTTCAACACATTACATTAGCCTCATAGTTATATGTAGCAGTGAATAAAATTGCTTAATTTTACACACACACAAAAACCGAAACGTTCAAGTTTATTTCAGTTTCGCCTTTGTGCTATTTATTTATTGTTTGGAAAGATAGATTTCTTTATTTCTTTATTGTTTCTTCATGAGTGTTTTAGTTTTCATATTTCTCTTAAAATTGCTACTTCAGTAAGTTATTGGACAGTAATAGTTAATTTGATAACTCTAACTTTCTTAATTACTATCATGTCACTGTCATTATATCTTCCATCATCGCAATTTCATATCGACAAATGAAGTTGGAGATTTCGTAGCAAATTCAAAAAGTTATCAGCGTCATTCGTAGCTCGATTTATACATTTCTAACTTCGAATTCTTTTAACTGCCACATGCACGGCCTGGAACTTCATTAGTTTCCAAGTGTCCCCAATTTAACCACATTTCGCAATCACACTTCCCCTTCTTAATTAGTACCATAAATATATATTGATAAGTTGATTAACAAATAATCAAACACCCTTAGTTCTCAACTCTTACAAGGATTCTTTGCATTCCATAAGAAAATCCAAAAGTACGCAACAACGAGCAAATTGGGTCTGAAGCAGAATCGAGGATGTAGGAGCCATGTCCCCAAGTGAAGAGCGTAGTTCTAATTGTTCTTTTGACTCAGTTAGTTCCAAAACTTTCTGCTTCAATCTTTAATCTCAGTCACCTGATCGAGCAAAATCAAGAATTTAGCTATAACATTGATTTTCATGAAAATGAAATCATTAAAAAAGCAGCATATAATGAAAGCTAAGTTAAGCTAAGCTTACATAATAAAATCACTGTAATGTATAAACTGGGAAGGAAAACAATAAGGCAATACTTTTCTTTTTCCAAGTTGTTCATAAGTTTCTAAAGCAATATATCATAAATATGATCTTATGGTGACTGCCACGAATTTAATTTGCTCCAACGAAATCATTAAGATGCTAGATATTGATGATATTTGTAGTGTGCACCACTAAAGAGCATCATACTACTGACAATTGGGATATGAGCAATAATATCATGACAGTATTTTTTTTTCTGTGCAAGTACCACAAGTTTTGAGCTAATTTTATTTCTTTTGCTAACAAATCATACCCTAAAATTCCTCAAACAGAACCTCCATGATTCAAACAGTTTTAGAAAATATATATAATACATTGGTATTGAACAATTTTGCTAAATTTCAAGCGTCAAATAAAAAGAAAGAATTATATCCATAAGATGACTATAATAGCATTCCTTATTATATCGTGCTTGATGTTTCAACTTTCAAGATGAAACATGTTTGCTCTGTAAGATCCATTCCATAATGATTTTTCAAAAATTAAAGTAGAATATACAGAATAAAGGGCAATCAAAAATCATATGAAGAAATAGAAAAATCGAAACAAGGCAAACAAAATACCATAGCGAATGGACAAAAATTCTTATGCCTTTCCCTTCTAACGTTTTAATGAACATGGAGATAAACATTAAGCCAGTATGTATGTTTTAATGAAAACCCATAAAATTTATGAGTGAAATATTGAGGAAAAAATCTTAATTCATACAATAGAAAAGATAAATTCTGTCACCTGAATGAGAAGATAAATTTTGATTCACTCCAAGCTTTGAATTCGAAGGAGAAAGAGAGGCTAAAATCGTGAAAGAAAGAGATACCTTTGTAGAGTGATAAAGAAAGGGAGGAAAGAGATGAATCGGTAAAAAAACAAAAGCATAAAAGAATCATGTAATTAGGAAAAAAAAATAAAAAGTGTGTTTTAATCTAAGCAATCTATTAATTTTGATCTAATGGTCAGAAAATAGTGTAAAACTCATAAGTTTTACATTGTGTAAGTGGATCCCTTCCCTATATATATATATATATATATATATATATATATATATATATATATATATATATATATATATATATATATTAAAGAGCAGAGTCCTACTCCTCCACGTCTAAGGTTTAAGCAGCTCTTGTCTTTAGGGTTTTAGCATTTTGTTTAATCTCTCTCTACATTAACAACATTTAGAATAGAAGAAACATGTCGCTCTTCCGCCTCCTCTTCTCCCGCTCCCGCTCCCTCAACCACCACCATCCCCGTCCCACACCCACCGCTCCTATTCTCCTATTCCACCACTTCGTCCACAATGTAGCGCTTAACCCTGCCTCTGAAAACCCAATCCAAAATCCTCAGACTCCTTCCCCTCCCCAACGCTCCTACGCCTTCACTTCAGCAGAAGAAGCCGCTGCGGAGCGACGCCGCCGCAAGCGTCGTTTGCGAATTGAGCCCCCAATACACGCCCTCCGTGCCTCTGCCCCCTCTGCCCCTCCCACTCGTGACCCTAATGCCCCGCGGCTTCCAGACAGCACCTCGGCCCTCGTTGGCCATCGCCTTAACCTTCACAACCGTGTTCAGTCGCTTATCCGCGCCTCCGACCTAGACGCCGCCTCTCTCCTTGCTCGGTCCTCCGTGTTCTCCTCTACTCGTCCCACTGTCTTCACTTGTAACGCCATCATCGCTGCCATGTACCGCAACAAACGCTTCAACGAGGCAATTGCTCTCTTTCATTTCTTCTTTAAGCAATCTGATCTTGTTCCAAATGTTGTTTCTTACAACAATTTGATTAATACCCATTGCGATAGGGGTGAAGTTGATACTGCTATCCAAGTTTACCACGAGATTTTGGAGAAGGCGCCGTATAACCCCTCTCCTGTGACTTATAGGCACTTGACCAAGGGCTTGATCGATGCTGGGAGGGTTGGGGAAGCTATGGATATGCTCAGAGAGATGTTGAATAAAGGGCACGGTGCCGACTCTTTGGTTTTCAACAACCTCATATCCGGATTTTTGAATTTGGGGAACTTGGACAAGGCCAATGAGCTGTTTGATGAGTTGAAAGAGCGTTGCTTGGTTTATGATGGAGTTGTGAATGCTACGTTTATGGAGTGGTGGTTTAATCAGGGGAAGGATAAGGAGGCCATGGACTCGTATAAGTCGTTGTTGGATAGGAAATTTAAGATGCCTCCTCCGACTTGTAATACCCTTTTGGAGGTTTTGCTTAAACATGGGAAGACGAAACAAGCTTGGACCTTGTTCGAAGATATGTTGGATAATCATACCCCTCCTAACACGCAGGCGGTGAATTCAGATACTTTTAATATCATGGTGAATGAGTGTTTCAAGTTGGGGAACTTTGAGGAGGCCATTAAAACTTTTAAGAAGGTAGGAACGAAGCCAGGATCCAAGCCTTTTGCTATGGACGTTGCTGGTTATAATAATATCATCACCAGGTTTTGTGAGCATGGGATGCTATCTGAGGCGGAGAAATTTTTTCAGGAATTGTGTGGAAAGTCTTTGACACCAGATGTTCCAATGTTTAGAACCATGATTGATGCATACTTGAAAGCAGAGCGGGTCGATGATGCTCTATGGTCATTTACAAAGATGGTCGAGACTGGTTTGAGGGTGGTTGCCAGTTTCGGGACTAGGGTTTTTAGTGAATTTCTTAAGAATGGTAAGAACATGGAAGCCGCAGCACTTTTGACGAAAATGGGGGAGAAAGATCCTAAACCAGATGCCTCTATTTATGATGTTGTAGTCAGAGGGCTTTGCAATGCTGATGAGCTGGACAAAAGCCTAGATATACTGGACCAGATGATGAAGTATTCCATTGGTGTTACTCCCGCATTGCAGGAGTTTGTGCGTGGGGCTTTTGGGAAAGTTGGGAGGAATGAAGAGATTGATAGAGTTTTAAATGAAAATAGGTGGAGATTCCCTGGGCATCAACCTCGGTCTTTTGCACAGCCACCACGGTCACCCTCCGGACCTGCTGAGATGGCTGGATGGCAGTCATCAGGTTCTCCACAGATGGCAGGACAGCAATATTCTGGACCATCTCAAATGGCTGGACAGCAGTCATGGTCATGGAGATGAGATATTGATGCAGGCAGGGGTGAAAGGTTTCATTGTCACTCTGGAATTCATCTCTTTTGTGCATCTTTCTTTTATGATGGTTTAGCTATACTTGTAGTCGAGATCTCTCAAATATATTGAAAGTTTGATACATAGCTCTATGTCATGATTAACTTCTCTGTTGAGATATCTATGCCAAAAATTGTATTAGAACTGCACTTGTTTGTCATTGAGTAATAATAATCATCAGTTTCGGTTGCCTGACAAAGCTAATTATGGTTTATTTGGCTGCCAAGGGGTGGTGGAGTTGCTTCTTGGCTATAACTGCTATTGCTATATCTTCAACTGCATCTTTGCTATTAATGCTTGTTGAAATCAACCTCGTGTGAATGTCCATATCTTTGGCTACAGATACAAGCTCACTTAATATCTCTGAGAAAAAGAGCATATTTCAGAGTTCTTTGTGATGATTCTAATGATCACAATTTCATTGAACACCTCAATAGAGACAAAGGGACAGACAGACCTTTGGGCTTTTAGGGTAGCTCAAAAGGTAAAGATGGTTATAATTCAAGCCAAGAAAGGGAAAGTTAAAGAGGAAAAAGAAGGGGGTGGGTGTTTGTGAATTGTGATGCATATCAAGACCATATTCTTGTTTGCGGCAGCTGTATCAGCAACAAGAGATAAGCTGCAGCTCCAATATTTGAGCAGGAAACATGTTGGAAATAACCAGGGACTCAGGAGTTGTGCTTTCGTTATTGCCCACATCCCATGTCCCTAGATCTATTTTAGCAACACAGTACTAAATTTTACTAGTGGTATCTAATTTTTCTCAGATACTATTTATCTTGGCCATGATATATGGAAGGCAACTTGGTCATGTTGAAAAATATGTAACTTAACATTTAGTGAGAAATTTAATTATTCTAGCTTTATTACATGTATAGTATTTATTAATATATAAGACATACATATAAATCCAATCATGTTTTCTAAATAAGCATGTTTAGCATTTATCATATCAAACATATATGTAAAGCTTAGATGCATACTACTGTGGATGATTATGAATTTTTACTAAGCTAGCTTCCTTTGAACCAATAACAGAGCTAGATGGTCAAAACTTAAGGGATTGCATAGATTAGTCTTCTAAAGTCATCATGATAGATCTCCTTGATGCATTCATGACGCCTTGAATCTTCATTCTTAGATTTACAATTTAATTTTTATCTTAATTCTAACCTATGTAACTATAACATCTTAAGAAACCTTGAGTTACATTCAAGGGAAGTAAGTGATAACTCTATAAATAGAGTTATTTTATCATATTTTATATAGCTAAGTCTTTGTAGTTTAAAGTATTAATTAATTATTTTTAGTTATTTTTATTTATTTATTTTATGTTTAATATAGTTATTAATTTAATATCTTTTATATTTTTGTAGAGTTCTAAAACAATAAGGAGAATATCAGTTCATATATGGAAAGTCCAAGCTGAGACTGTTACTTGCCAACAAAGTTTTCATTCATCAGCCTTTTGGAGCTCTATAAATAGGAACCTTTTAGGACTACCTCTCTCACCAAAGATTTACAAGGAGCAATAGAGATTTTGAAGAAGTGAAGACTGAAGATTTGACAACTCTTTAGTTTTCTCTTATCCCTTATATTTTTTATCTTTCTTGTAATATTATGATGGTGGAACTCTTTTATTTTTATTAATTAGTATGAACTAAATATATTTTTCTAGGATTGCAATGGAACTCAGTATGTAGTTTGGATTATTTTAGTCTCTTTCTTGATTTCATGATATAAGATGTTGTTTATTCAGTCTTGTGCTTAATGCTTCTAATTGCTTAGCTACCAATTAGATTGATGTGTTAATCTAGATACAACTTGGAAAAAAGAGTTTAGTGTTAGACATGGATTGAATAATACATGTTTCATATTCATTTATTATGATGAATTGATCTGCATGTAGGGTAGGAATACACTTACGTGTCATGTGTAACCAATTTTAGAGTCTAAGCTTAATAAGTTTCTTTTTAATTCAATTATCATAGAAATATAGTTAATTGGTTAAGAAAGATATTCTTATAAGACCATCGAAGATCCTTATAAATAGATTAGAACTCCAAGTTAACAAACCATTGTCATTAATCAAGTTAAGAAGGTATGAGATGTTCATACGAAATGTTGAGGGAAATTGTAATCTTGAGCTTTTCTTATTTGATTTAATCTATCTTTTAATTTGCCTTCTTTTATTTAGTTTTTACTTTACAACCTTTAATTATTTGTTTGAATAAGATTAAGTTATAATTTTAGTACTTAAAGAATTTGGTAACAATTTCTCGTGGGATCGACACTCTACTTTTCACTTTATAACTTGTTAACGATACATGCACTTGCGTGGTTAGATTTGATACTAAGTTTTTGGCGCCGATGTCGGGGAATTGTTTTACTATTTTTGTTAATATTAATATCAAGCAATCTTAGTCTTAATTCAAACTTTTTTTTTTTATTGATCGTTGAATGCAAAAAGGCTACATTATGTGGGGTCATAAACAAGATGCAATCAATTCTATATTTGCACAGGTGGTTACACTTAACAAGAAGCTTGACAATTTGAGTATACATACCGTCCAAAGTTCATTTGTGATTTGTGAATTATATGGGGAAGGACGTCATAATGAGTGTTGCCAATATGTTGGAAACTACAATATACATCAAAATAATTTTTATTCCAACGACTACAATCCAGGTTTGAGAGATCACCAAATTTTTTTTTGGAGCAAAAATCAATAGTCCTCCTATTCCAAAAATCGAGCATATCATCCTGGGTTTTCATTGCAAGCTCAAACTCCAGTCCCAAAAAAGAAGTCATCATTGGAAGAGATGATGTTGCAATACATGGCGAAAAACGATGCATCAATCAGAAATCTTGACACATATAAGTCAGCTTGTTACCGTCATTAATAACCAACCTCAAGAAACTATTCCAAGTGATACTGAAACTAATGCCAGACCAGGTAAACAAGAGCATTATAACGCCAACACACTTGGGATTGAAAAAGAGATAGAAGAAGATAGCAAGAACCCTGAATTGCCAACCGAGCCTATTGAAAAAGAAATTGTGATGGAGTAAGAATATGAAAAGGTTCAAGAAGAAGAGATTCAATGTGACCCACCATCAAATAAGCCTATTGAAGAAGAATTAGTTGGTGAAAAAGAATTTGAAAAAGTGCGAATAGAGGAGATTTAGTGACCCACCACCACCACTTGTTCCTCAATGCATCCAACAGCTTAAGCTAATCGATGTGGTAGAAAGTGCTATTAAAGAAGAGTTTATAGAAATTTATCCCATTGATCCGCTTAAAGCATTATTGAATTTTACTAATGAAACGGATGAATTCCGTTTTCAAGCCTGCAAGAAAGAGAAGTTGTTCAAAGAAAGGACAGCCAAATGGCATGAATCGAAAATCAAGTGGTTGGATACAGGATGATAAAGGAGATAGTCAAGCCGATGACTATAAATCAAGCGCTTCTTGGGAGGCAACCCAAGCTTTTTATTTTCTACTGTTTGATTTTAATTTTTTGATTCTCTATTTTATTTTATCTTATCTTGTTTCTAATTATTCTTATTTTTATTATTCTTATTTTTTTTATCCGATTTTAAAATTTTAATTTTTTTTTTTAAATTTGTGCCCGCTACCAAAGCATCAAGCAGATACCAAAAAAAAAACCCAAGAGGGTGGCGTTGCGGCGCCCCCCTAAAATATATATTTTTTCATTTTTTTCTTTACTTATTTCTTTATTATTTTTTTTTACAAATGTTTAATTTCTTTTTTTTTATTATTATTATTCATATTTTGAATTCTAATTTTTTTTAGGTTACTATTTTTAATTTATTTTCTTTTGTAGTGACCATTCACCCAATTTGGACAAGCATAATGAGGTCTAAGAGGAAAACTAGAACTTCTCCTGCTTTGCTTGCATCGATAGGGAATGTTTGTTTTAAGTTTGGGGGTGTTGGTCTTTAGTTTATTAGGTTTCTTTTGATTTATGCGATTTATTTTTTATTTTTAGTTCGTTTTGTGTGTTTTCTTTTCAGTTTTTTTTTTAATTTTTTATTAGGAGTCTTTATTAACCAAAAAAAAAAAATTTGCTTGAGATGTTTTGCACTTATCATGATGAGGTCCTTATCCAATGATGAAATTTTAGTTATTAATTTATCTTGACTTTTGAAAAAAACATAGGCATGATTTGATTCTATGTTATTCTTTTGTTAGTCTTATTATTAGGATGTGATTTTCACTAATTGAGCACTTGATCTCTTGCTTAGATTTGCATTGCTTATTTAAAGACTGCTTGTTGATGTGAATTGCGATTATGCCTAGAATCTTAGACTTTGTTTGATTCTCTCTCGAGGCGAAATTCTAGACAACACTAAGTTGAGGAAGTGATTTAGGTCATCTTTGGATCGTTTGAGCTTTTCTAGCCTACCTATTCATATATGATTTTCTTTAGTCTACCTCTTTGTGCCTAATTGATATATCTATTTTCTTTGATTGCCACATCTTTTAGCCTAGTCAAACAAGAAAGACCATGACTACTCTCACTACATCGGCATGTGTATGACATACAAAAAAAAATTATGAGTCATGTCAAATTTGGGTGAAATGGTGATGTGAAAGAAAAAAAAATTATGATTCTTCAAAAAAGAAGTAACGAAAAAGAAGAAGAAGAAAGAAGAATAAAGTGGTGAAGCAAAAAGGAAGTGCATTCAAAAAATGAAGTATGTAGTTTGAGGAAAATATTATGGCTCCAAAGAAATCCTGAAAAAAAAAATGTAAAGTGTTTATGGGTGAATTTAACCGAAATATATATTTATCATACCTTGACCATAGCCTTACATTACAAGCTTAATAAAACCTACTTGATCATTGACGAAGTGTTAGTCTACACTAGTGGAGAGAGAGATGAAAAACAAACATATAAGAAACTAGTACTAATTCGTATTTTGTATTGACATAAACTTCGGATTGTATGCAATGATTTGTAAAGAGATTATTCACACACACACATTGAAAATCCATTCAAGCATGATGCATACAATTGAATTGAATCATAAAGCTGGATTATGTTTGTATTCTACTTTGAGTTGTGATTTTGAAATAACTTTTGAGGACTATTAAGGGAATCATTAGTTAAGTGCATTCATCTCTAGCTATGTTTTGTTTTGCTTGAGGACTAGCAAAATCTTAAGTTTGGGGGTGTGATAATTCTATAAAATAGAGTTATTTTACCATATTTTATATAGCTAAGTCCTTGTAGTTTAAAGTATTAATTAATTATTTTTATTTATTTTAATTATTTATTTTATGTTTAATATAATTATTAATTTAATATCTTTTATATTTTTGTAGAGTCTTAAAGCAATAAGGAGAATATCAGTTCATATATGGAAAGTCCAAGTTGGAGGCTATTACTTGCCTACAAAGTTTTCCTTCTTCACGCTTTTGGAACTCTATAAATAGGAACCTTTTAGGACTTTCTAAATGACCTCTCCCTAGCTTTTACCTACTTAGCTTGTAAATAACCTAATTTTCTTAAGAGAGGAGCAGCCACCAAAGATTTACAAGGAGCAATAGAGATTTTGAAGAAGTGAAGACTAAAGATCTGACAACCCTTTAGTTTTATCTTATCCCTTATCTTCTTTATCTTTCTTGTAATATTTATGATGGTGAAACTCCTTTGTTTTTATATTTTTATTAATTAGTATGAACTAAATATATTTTTCTAGGATTGCAATGGAACTCAACATGTAGTTTGAATTATTTTAGTCTCTTTCTTGATTTAATGATATTTGATGTTGTTTATTCAGTTTTGTGCTTAATACTTCTAATTGCTTAGCTACCAATTAGATTGATGTGGTAAACTATATACAACTTGGAAAATAGAGTTTAGTGTTAGGAATACTTAACATGTAGACATGGATTGAATAACACATATTTCATATTTATTTATTATGATAAATTGATCTGCATGTAGAATAGGAATACATTTACGTGTCATGTGTAACAAATTTTAGAGTCTAAGCTTAATGAGTTTCTCTTTAATTCAATTATCATAGGAATATAGTTAATTGGTTAAGAGAGATATTTTTATAAGACTATCGGAAGATCATTATAAATAGATTAGAACTCTAAGTTAACAAATCATTGTCATTAATCAAGTTAAGAGGGTAGGAGATGTTTATACGAAGTGTTGAGAGAAATTGTAATCCTAGGCTTTTCTTATTTGATTTAATCTATCTTTTAATTTGCTTCTTTTATTTAGTTTTTACTTTACAGTCTTTAATTATTTGTTTGAATAAGATTAAGTTGTTATAATTTTAGTACTTAAAGAATTTGGTAACAATTCATCGTGGGATCGACACTCTACTTTTCACTTTATTACTTGTTAACGATACGTGCACTTGAGTGGTTAAATCCGACGACAGTAAGATGATAAAAGAATATTACAATTCCAAAATTAAAGAAATGAGGCAAGGCATGCAAGCCTTATTTTCAAAATGCCATAAGCAAATTAAAAATCCATACACAAGATGTCTTATGTCCATAATCATCCTATCATACAATCATAGTCATAATATGAAATAAATAACATATTTAATTAAAGTTCATAATCTTACAAACAAATGAATTAATATTAATATCATATATTAATTATGTTAAATCAAACATTGTGATGCTAAAACTTTGTTTGGTCTAAATAATTCATTATTACATTTCAAACAAGCATAAAAGGATCCAATCAAAACAAAATTAAAAAAGTTATTTTTCAGGCTTCACAACATAATGGCATACAAAAGAAAATCAATTAATTCATCATTGTACACAAAATCCACAATACTTTCATAATGAGACTAGGTGAAGAGTCGGGAATGGTAATATTTACAACTATTTTGGTATTTCCCAGAAAGTTGAGCAAAGAAGAGACAACTAACAAGCTATAGAATAATGAGCCACAAGCATGAAAGCAGTTACTCCTATTTCGACCTATAACCATCTAGATTCTATCCATATGAGAAACACGGAAAACAGTTTGACAGAAAATAAGCATGTAATGATTATGGCAAAGAGAAAATATACCAGATGGAAACTCATGAGAATCCAAATGATTTTCATAGCCATCAGACAACAATGTCTTTTGTTGCCCATAGTTCTTTGCTTGAAGGGCAGCTTTTCGCAGTAGTTTATCAGCATTTCTCTTATTAATAACTTTTGATTCTTCGGTGTCATCCTCTCCTTCAGAAAAGACAGATGGGCTAGACCAACCAGTTATATTTGCATCCCCCTTACTCTTCCAAGCAAACTTCAACAGCCTCTTCAATCCCTTGGGTGCATCTTTTTGGCAGACCATTGCAGGCAGATTTTCAGCATTTCCCCATTCAGTAGTATCAACTTCACTACTTTCTTCTTGCAGCATCTGTGACAGAGAGTGACGAACACGTGGACTTGCCGATCCAACAGGTGCAAAGCTGGCTGAAGATATTATTTTACCTGTTTTCTCATCACATTGGTTAGGCAGGTCTTGATGCTCTTCTATTTCCACCCAAGCAGTTGGTGAGATGGTTGATTCTTCCTCAAATTGGGAAGATCCGACAATATTTTTTAAGCCATCATCAAAGTCAGGAGCAAGTTCATCAACACTCTCATTCACATCACATTTCTGATGACATTTTAACTGTGTTTCTGACTGAATAGCATCATCACAATGATCCAGTGATGAAACATCCTGATCCTGATGCTCATTCACCAAGACAGAAGCACTAACAATCACATCACTCTCTTGAGGATCGATAGAGTTATCAGTGTTTTTCAAAGAGTCCTCCAACTAAGAAGGATTTTTTGTCTTGTTAACAAGACCAACACTAGAGGTAAATCCTGAACCTTTACGGAGAAATGGCTTTGATTCCAGTGGAACTACACTACTTTTCTTCCTCACCTTGTTATACAAACTAGGCTTCGCTGGAACCATACTGGAAGATTCAGGTGCTGCTGCAACTTTTGTCTTTGTTGTTTTGCTGCTTCTCATTCACACCCACTAAACCTCGTTTATCAGTCTGGGTTGCCTTCATATTTCTTCGTTGTGGCTGGGAACTTTCCACTTTAGGACTCGGTCGAGGTACTGATTGTGCTGACTGAGGTTTCTGACGTGTTGGTGTAGTGCCAGCAGAAGAGATTCCACCAGAAGTTTTAGCTGGTGATGTCCCTGATGTTCTCGGTGATGGTGTTGAAGGCCATGACTTACGAGTAGCAGGCAAGGGGGATGTTCTAGATGAACCCTTCTTTGCAGTTGAAGGTTTTGGAGTTTCCTTCCTTGTATTAGCAGGCTGAGAAGGATTTTTAAGTAACTTTTGGGAATTCTTAAACAGATTTTTGAGTCTGTTGGAGGATTCTTTTTACAAAAATTATTCACGTTTGTGGAAGCCATTTCCGCTTTCCTCTCATCAAGAATTTTCTGCATTGCTCTAAATTTTGCTTCTTTTTCAGCACGCTTTCCAGCATTTTCTCCTCTACGTTTTCAATCCCTCTTCTCCTTGTAATGGTCATAAAACCCACCTCTCTGCTCTGGAGGCAGATTTTGTCCTACTTTAATTTGAGGCTTCCTACAGCTAACAGGCTGATTTTCCATCATCTTTTTGAACATTTGGTTCATCTCCACTTTCATTCTGTCGACTCCATTCAGCTGAGCATTTTGACCTTTCATTAGCTTCCCCTTTATGGATTATATTTGTGACCTCTTGAACATCCATTGGACTACATGAGCTCTCTTCAAGCCTTTCTAACTTCACATCAACAGTCTCATTGATATTTTCTGCTCCAGTCGTAGTATCAGATTCCAAGTTAACTTCTGCTGACCTCCTCATGATATAACTATCAATGACATTATTAGGAGGCTCTGGAACAGGATGTTCAGAAGCATTCTGTGATTGGCATTGGGAGGAGGATTCACCCATACCTGCACTCCATCTTCTTATTACAGACTTACTTGGACCAAGAGAGATGTTTGTTAATGAGTTCTTTTTTGGAACATAAGTAATCTGATCCATTTTTTTACTTTCAAAAAGACTTATTGCGTCTTGAACACTCATATGCCGAACATTATTCTATGATTTCTTAATGTGTCCAGATCCTTCCTCTTCACTATCATCTGAAGCTACATCTCTTTGAAACAAAATATTTTCTCTAGCAGGAAAGTAACTAAGGCTCTTTATGGTCAGAGCAGCGGCTCTATGCGAGCCACTCCTCCCTATTTGAACCCTTCGCATAGGAGATGCTGACTGTCTAGGTGATGCAGATCTTATTAGAGCTAGTCTTCTTTCTGCAGACATTTGATTCTCGTCACTTGAGTCAGAAGATTCCTCACTTTCTGTTGAGCTCTGACGTTCAACCTGAGCAAATATTGCTGGTGAAACACCATATTTAACAGGTGTTTCTGAACTTACTAGCTTTGATATTTGATTATTTCCATCAATCTTGTTTATGCTGCCATCAACTGAAGCATGAGTGGATGAAGACTTTTCATCATCTGGGGGATTAGCAATTTGGCGCTTCTGGCTCAGCTCTAGAAACATGGACAAATAATTCCTGCAGTAGATATTAACACGGTTATTTTTTGCTCATAATTCATTTTAGTAACTGTGTAAAAGTTTTGGGACGTAAAAGAAGATTGCATTTACAAATTCGTCGGGCAAATAAGAATTTAAAAGATCCATGCACTTTTCTTTTGGAAGGCAACTTACTTTATATCATTTGCTCCAAAATTTTCAGAAATTTTTGCTAGATGGGTGATTTCTTCATAGGAGCAGGTTTCTCCAACCGCCTGATTAAAAGCTGCAACTAACTCACTTCTTAATGCTGTAAGTCTTGAGTCCATAGCACGTAAGAGCTCATTCCTACCAATAAGCTTTCCAAAGGTTGGTAGGATTTGCAGAAGAACTAAAACACACTAACTAACTAACAAACTATATATTATATGTATTAATATTAATGCAGTGAACATACTTCGAGGTATCTGATGATGAATTCTGGACTTCAAACTGCTGAGGTCAAATGCATATATTAGTGGCCACAATAAATTATGGTAAACTACTATGTCGAATCATAAGATCAACTCCTAAAGGACATTAGAGGAAAAATTGACAAAAAAAAAGTTGTAAAGAATGGCAGTACTTTGGATGTTGGGACCATGTCTACTGAGTTGCAGATATCTGTTGAAAAAGTGAAGTGAGCAATTAAAACTCTCGAGGTTTTTAGATACCATGGTGCAACACAAAATTAAGGAGATTGGCAAGACAGACAAGAGAGACCACTTATGTCCTCAATTAATTTAAAAAGAAAACTTAATCAAAACAATATTAAAGTTGAAAGCTTCAGTCCATTTTCTACATGAATAGATAGAAAGTCAGTAAAATAAGGAATGGTACTCCTTTTATGTTAAAGTATTTAAGAAAATTGCAATATGTAAAAAAAAAAAAAAAAAAAAAAAAACTATGAAACAGAGAATATATCAAGGCAATGAATAGTGTCCTAGTTTAAATTTCCTTGAACATGAGATTTACCTTTTTGGCTGCTTTGAGCATGATCTTGATGACCCTGGGAAGATGAAAGTTTTGTTAGTGAGGATTCGAACATAATTAAATATCATCCAGACAGTTAAGGAGACAGGATACATACCTGAGCATATAGAGAAAGATGAAAATTTCTGGCTTCCTCCAATTGAGATACCTCACCTTCAATAACTTTAGCAGTATCCAATAGATCCATTGAACCGACAATTTATAGGAATCTGAGAAAATACAATGGGTGAATGGAAAGTAGGCAGGCAGGCACCCAGTGGTTTCCAACAACATAGTGAACAGAATGAGAAAATGGAAAATGGAAAATGGGAAATACTTGGTGGGTAGTAAAACAATAAGATTGAACCTGGTCAGAGTAGATTTAGTAAACCAAGCGGTAGTGTTTAGATTGTGGGGTGGTTGGAGTTTGTAGTTAGCATTGAACCCTTTGGTGTACAAGTTGTTTAGTCCGGGTAAATGTGGCAAGAGCTTTTCCAGAACCCCAACAACCAGTTTTTCTACTTTGTTGTCACCACATGTGTATGCTACCTAAGACACCGTGCAACCATTTGAAATGTTATTAATAATAAGAATAATTAATAAGGCACAGAATGCAAGTAGTGAATGAAATTGAGAAATAAGAGAAGAGAGTAGAGAGTGAAGTGTGGTGGTTATTGACAGAGAGAAAAGTGGATTTTTGGAATGAAATGAAAGAAGTACACAGAAAATTGGCATAATTGAGGGTTGAGGAGATGAGAATTTGAGTTGTGGGGTGGATATGGGCTGAAGAAACTTTGACTAAGATTTGGGTGGGAACTGGAAGGAGGCAGCTGGCATTGTATATCAGAATTGTAGAGTGTTGAAATCAAAATAATATATGTAAAACAAATAGAGAATTTTGATTGAACATTGCTCAGAATGAATTCCTCTATATTCTAGTAATGTTGTTCAGTGTTTTTTTATTTATTTATTTAAAGGGTAGAGATAGCTTAGAGTGAGTGGTTGTCACAAGCAGATGCAGATTCAGATTAAAGAAAGAAAAGAGAAGAGAAGAGAAGAAGCTGTTTTGAGAAGGGAGAATCTGAATGGTGGCGTAATCTAAAGGGGCATCTCCATGTCCATGTATTCCGCCGTCCATTTTTTTTGGGATACGATAGGAGTGGACAGAGAGTGAATCCAGAGTCCCTGAAATGCAAATTTGGTGGGTTTGTTTTCCTGAATAAAATGTAGCATTAATTAATATAATAATAATAATATCATAGGGATACGATAGGAGTGGACAGAGAGTGAGTTTGAGGTTGAGCTCACCTCTCTTTCTTCAAAACTTCAAACTTTGCAAATTTAGCATTAACATTAGCAGTGTGGTGGAGATTGGAGAAGGGACAACGTTGCCAATGCCACTTCTATTCCCCTACAACGCCTACGCCTCATCTTTCACGCTCCAATACTTAACCATCTCAGTCATCTCTCTTTTTTTTTGGTTCTGTTATTAGTATATTTCCTTTTTCAAATCAGAATCTAAAAAAAAAAAAAAGAGTCCATTACCCACTACTCCTATTGATTATTACGATTATATTATAATATTATGATCACATTCATTCATAAAATTCATAATCCGTTCATACACCCCAAATGCTTCACTCCTCCATCCCTTCTTCGCAGCATTCCATACTATTCATCCCTCCACTCCCCAAGCATTACCCTAAATATATCCCAACTTCATCAACCCTAAACACTGAAACATAATTGAAATCATAGATAAAACACAAAACACCAGGACCAAAAATCAATGAAACGACAAAGGGCTACGAGGACTCTCAACTTAAAAAACAAACCACTACTACTACTCCTACATGAATTGATACAAATATATATTATAATATATTATAAATGGTGTACAATACATAATGATCCTAAAGTAAAGCATCAGTTACACCCTGCCTATTCCCAGTATATATCTCATTCCTCTCTTCATCATAGAAAACAGCTGTCATATCTTCCAATGCTTCCCCAACTGTGCTTCTAATTCTCGACGCCTTCCTCTGCTTCTTCACACTCCACCTGCATTCCTCTTCCAGCTTTCTCTTATTTTACCAATACATTTCCCGCTCATTATATTGCTTATATTAATGGACCCTGCCACAAGGGATATTAAAAAATCCATGCATACATTATGGAAACAGAGACAGATTACCAGAACAAAAGAACATAAATACCAACTCATTAAAAAAACCTCAGTTTGCTGTTGTATTTTCTGGAAAATAACAAGTTTTAAAGAAAGACAATACAAACCATTTCCTTCAGACAATGGATCATCAGAATCGGCCTTGCAGTAAGAGATAATAAGATCCTGATCACTTGTGATGTATATATTATTAGTGTTGCAATCAGGATGCCACAAAAGGTGATCCTCAAATGAAGTTACAACTTCTCCACGGAAGTTCCACACTATATGTAAGGAATAATTGGTTCTCATACAGAAATATAAATGCTGACGGGGTCATAAATTCGTTTTTGCTAACTTCTGTTAGCTCAGAATTGCAGATCTGCATTACAGTTTACATATTTTTAGCTTTAACAAACGAAAAAAAAATTACAATAGATTGACAAAGATACTTACATCAAGAATCTGGAGGTTTTCATTTTCCTGCTTCACAAGAAGCTTTTCATTGAACTGTTCGATGAAATCCACCTTCTTATTCCGGTGAAGAAGATGGGTAAAAGATTTGAGAACAGTACCATCCTCTATTGACAGAATCTTAAGAGGAACATGGCCACCAACTTTAGTGAAAATCAATAACATAAAAGAGATAAGATGAAAATCAATAACATGCTTCACAAGAAGTTTTTTTTTTTTTTTTTTTTTGGTTTTGGTTTTGGTTTTGTTTCTCTTTCTGTATCTAACACAAAACCCTACCAATAGCCGCTGCTGGTGGTGGTGGTGGTGTTGGCGCTGAATTTCAGCTCCCGTCAAATTAAGGCTTTCTCCTCCTCCTCCAATTCCAGGGCTTGCTTACTACTACTATGTTGACGAAGCCAAAATACTCTCTGTCTAGCAGGAGATAAAGATTTTTTTTTTTTGCTTTTCGTTTCCCTAATAAAATAAGAAATGGACAAGTTTTTAGTTTGTATTGTGTTCTCTTTTGTCTCAGATGCCGGTGAGCATGGCGTCCGATTTTCTTTTTTGGATAAGTGTCAGTTTATTTATCCAAGAAGCAGAAAATATCTCTGTTACATCAAAACTGAAGAATGAGCTACTCAGGTAGCTTTACATCAATGAAAGAAAAATAAAGTTGCTTAAGCCCCAATCAGTACAAAGGTTAGCATTTACATTATCAAGTTCTAAGTTTTTTAAGCCTACCAACTTGAATCTGATCTCCTCTTTAATGGTTTCAAAAACCTGCAATGGAGACTTACATGGATTTCCATGTAACCTTCTATTCCTTTCTTTCCAGACGTGGTAAATGGTTGCATTCCAAGCGAGCTTTAGAATAGTTGTAAGCAATGATCTACCATTGAGCTTCTGCACAGCCCATTCAAGCACATTGTTCCAACTACAACTTCGTACTTGCAACTGACATGACTGCATTACCTGCAACCAAACAGATTTGGAGAAGCTACATTCAAAGAACAAGTGATCCCGGGTCTCTTGTTCAGAGAGGCAAAGCTTGCAATTCACGTCTACCTCGAACCCCCAGCTCAGAAGTCTCGTGCTTGTAGGCAATCTGTTCAAAATGGTCATCCAGGAAATAAGGGAGTGTTTAGGGATATGATGAGAATACCACAAAAGTCTATCCCATTTAACCTTCTGCTTCTTTGGTCTAAGAACCTGCCACACTTTTGCAGCTGAGAATGTGGTTCCAAGAAATTTCCAAATCCATCTTCCATCTTGATGGCTAATGAACTGGTTGGCCAAATGCCTCAATTTTAAGAGTTTTTTCCAGGTCCAACTATTACCCTGAGCTTCAGTAAGCTCCCAAAATGACCTTTCCTTAAGAACATAAGCATGGATCCAAGCTATCCACAGAGAGCCCGATCTGAAGAACAAGGCCCATATATGCTGCAGAAAACATGCCTGGTTCCAAATGAAGAGGTTTTTAATGCCCAGGCCTCCTTCACATTTTGGGAAACAAATATCCTGCCAACCTACTCTTGCCCCTCGTGCAGATGAGTCACTACCAGTCCAAAGGAACCTTATGAGTAACTGGTTCAACTTATTCAGGACAAATTTTGGCAGTATGAAGTGTCTGGTCCAGTAATTCTGAATATTCAATAAAACTGACTGGATGAGCTGAAGCCTGCCAGCATATGAAAGCAACTTAGCAGACCAATTCCCTATTCTTGCTGTCACTTTCTCAAGAAGAGATGCGCAGTCCCTTGCTGTCAGCTTCCTAGTGACTAATGGAACCCCCAAATAACGTACAGGTAAGGATCCCATCCTAAATCCAGTATTTTGGGAGATCAGCTGTAAAGATTCATCGTTTAAGCCTGAAGAGAATAGCTCACTTTTGGCACAATTCAATTGCAACCCTGACATTGAATAGAAGGCTTGAAGTATATTTTGAACCCCAGAGATGGATTCCAGATTGCCTTTTGTGAAGATAAGCAAATCATCTGCAAAACAAAGATGAGTAAGGCTAATCTTTTTGCATTTAGGATGAAATGCAAAAACTCCCATGCTAGCTGCAGTGTTCAAAAGTTTGGAGAGCACATTCATGGATAAAACAAATAAGTAGGGAGAAATGGGATCCCCTTGACGAATACCCCTTGCTCCTGGAAAGTAACCAGCTAGCCCTCCATTGATTGACAAAGAAAATCTGGGAGTTGTTAAGCAGCAGCTGATCCATTCAACAAATTCCTTAGGAAATCCCATAGCATCAAGAACAGAAATGATAAAATCCCAATTCAAAGTGTCAAAGGCCTTTTGAAGATCCACCTTGAGAGCACATCTTGGGGAGAGAGAGGATTTATTATATCCTCTCACCAGTTCTTGGGCCATTAGGATGTTATCTGTAATGCTTCTGCCCTCTATGAAAGCACTTTGATTATGACTGATAAGGGAGCCTAGGTATTGCTTTAGCCTGTTAGCCAGTATTGAAGTTATACATTTGTAAACCACTGAACAACAAGAGATGGGCCTGTATTCTTTAATGCTTCTAGGACTTTGACTTTTAGGAACAAGAGCAATGATAGTGGAATTGAAAGCTGGGTGAAGGTCACCAGAGTTGAAGAAACTAAGCACAGCATCTGTCAAGTCATCACCCACTATGTCCCAAGAAGACTTGAAGAAATGAGAAGTGTACCTATCTGGACCAGGGGCCTTATTCCCTTTGATAGCAAACATAGCTTTCTTGATTTCCTCCGCAGTCACTTCTTTCTTTAAGCTTGCTTGTTCATCTTCAGTGAGGGAAACCTGTAGAAGTTCTTCCAGGAATTCTTTGGAGCTGCTAGTGACATTAGCATCAGCTGTTCCTAGAACTTTGATAAAGTAGGAAACTGAGTTATCAACTATTTGTGAGTAGGATTCAAGCCTGTTACCCTCTTCATCATACAGTACTCTAATTGTATTTCTAGAGTGTTTGGCTGCTACCATCCGGTGAAAGAATCTGGTATTCTGGTCGCCTTCTTGGATCCATTGTACCCTAGATTTTTGCCTGAAATGACTCTCTTCAGCAAGCTGTAACTCAATGAATTCCTGTGACACTGCTCTTTCCTTTTCAAGTAGACCAGTGGAGGGATGATCCAGCATAGCAGTCTGAATAGATTCAAGTTCTTTCCTTTTTATCGCCACTCTATCTGAGATACTCCCAAAATGTGTGACATTGAAATGTCTTAGAACTTGCTTAAGTCGCCTTAGTTTCTTATAAAGACGAACCATAGGGGTCCCTGAAACCTGTTCCTTCCAAGAGCAATCCACCACCTCCAGAAATTCAGAGTGCCTAGCCCAGTGATTGAAGAACTTGAATGGCTTTGGTGGGGAGTGTCTGAGTAAGCATGGCTTCACTAGAGCAGGGCAGTGGTCGGAAATTTCTGGAGCAAGGAATTCAACATAAGAATTGGAGAAGCAAGAGAGCCACGCTTCATTTATAAGAACTCGATCAAGCTTTTTAGCAATGAAGCCCTCAATTTGATTATTTGTCCAGGTGAGGAGAGGACCAAAAAATGCATGATCAAAGATAGACAACTGTTGCAAACATTCCCTGAAATCCGTAATATCAGAGCTCAAAGAGTGGGAGCCAATAGAGTTAGAGCTCTCAGAAAGAGAAACAATAGTATTGAAGTCTCCTGCAATCAGCCAAGGGTTATTTGAAATTGAACAGTGGAGGGAATGAAGGTGTCTCCATAAGCTACGTCTGTCAGATCCCTCATTGCTAGCATAAACAGCAGTAAGATAAACTTCATGGTCATTGAGGGTGAATTTACAAGTGATGCTTTTACTTGTAACTCTCATCAAGTCCACCTGCAGGTGATTATTCCATAGGAACCAGATCCTACCATTATAGGCTTCTGAATAGTTGTGATAAAGATTCCAACTAAGAAAATTCTTGTCAAGAATTTTCTGCATATTATTCTCCTTTACTCTAGTTTCTAATAGACAAACTACTTCCACATTTAGTCTATGTATCCTCCTAACTACTTCTCTTTGTTTTAGAGGATTGTTTAATCCTCTAACATTCTAAAATAAGAAATTCAATGAGAAGTTAGGGGAGAATTACCTCTCGAGGTAGATATAACTACCTTAACTCTCTTGCCTTTATCAATTGGCCTTTTCCTCTTGCTTTTCAGTGTTTTCATTAAGTCTGCAACACCAGCAGAGGCTGCTCTAGGTTGTCTGTGGCAACTCGCACTCTCAGTGGTGTCTTCATGACCAACCGAAACGTTGTCCTTCTCAGTGTCATCAGTCTGCTCCAAGATAGCAAATCTATTGATAAAACTAGAACTTGCTGTTAATTGACCTGCAGCCTGACTGAAAGAGGGTTTGGTAATACCACCACTTCTTTTATCACTATCAACAACAGCTTGTACATTGCCTGCCTTAATAGCCTGATCAGTGAATTCTTCATGACCCTTGCTACTCTCTTCTGGATAGTAACTTTTAACCTCATGTCCTCTGCAACTTTCTTCTACTCTTCCCCTATCAGTCTGAACCTTTGGCATCCAAACTTTGCCTGTAGCTACTACAGGTTTTTTGGGACAGAGCTTATCAATGTGACCAAAAATTTTACAATAAGAACACTTCTGCGGTAGCCAAGGAAATTCCACCTGAACTTTAACAACAGTACCATCATTAAGCAACACTTCAATAGTTTGTGGAAGCTCAGAATCAGCCTTAATCTCGACACAGATTTTTGCATAAGCCAGGCGTTGCTGAGCTGCAGTTATCTTATCCATATAAAGTGGAATACCAATAGCACTAGCAATATAACTCAAACCCTTCCTTGTAAAGAGCTCAAGAGGGATTCCTCTTAGATGAACCCAGATTGGAAGTTTATCCATGCTAAATTCAAGGGTTTTCATACCTGGCTCCCATTTTCTGACAATGAGGGGCTTGTTCTGAATGTGCCAAGGTCCAGATTCAAGAACTCTA
Organism: Fremontodendron californicum; assembly: GCA_030761205.1. NCBI lineage: Eukaryota > Viridiplantae > Streptophyta > Magnoliopsida > Malvales > Malvaceae > Fremontodendron > Fremontodendron californicum. Next base: position 223,049 of record JAULJL010000041.1, read on the forward strand.
TTCCTAGTCTCAAGATTTGAAAACTGAATAATAAAAAGATTCATACAAGCAGGTTTGATTTCAACAGGACTGTCCTTACCCCATAACAAAGAGACCAGTCTCTGAAAAAGGCTGAAATTGAGAATTTTGTCGATGAATTGGGCGACCAATGCATTCTGCCATTGAGATATACCTTCCTCAAAAACATCGTTAGGAGGTTGCACTGAAATTGCTCCATTCTTGATTTCAGGGGCAAAATATTGCAAAGAATTATCACTAGGAACAGAGAAGATTTTCCTCCAATCAAGGGAAGCATTGATAGCCGTTGCAGATCTGTCACCATCGGGAATTTTCCCCCTCCTATTCTGCTCTGAGCTTGTCAAAAGAGGAAAATCCTTCACGCTACTATTAACATCCGCCATTGCAGGGGATTAAGTAAGATGGTCTGGAAATAGTGGGGAAATAGTGTCGCAGAAAAAGCGAGAGCAAAAGCTTCGATCCAATGAGGAGATCTCCACCATCACCGTCGTTCATTCCTCCATTTTTCGACCCAAACCTTGTCTTTATTCAGTGCCCCCAAGCAAAACCCAACAAATCTTCGATGCTGAGAAGGAGGGCTGCGACTTAGAGAGCTAGCGCTGCGAGAAGGAGTGGAAAAGGAGAAGGAAGAGCGAGAGGTAGAGCTAGATGGCGAAGCAGATTTGGACACAGACCGAGAGCGGAATCTGGACTTGGAACGGGAACCTGTTACAATCAGACGGCGCCCTCTTTCCTTGTTGATCGATTTAATTTGCCAATATCTGTTACACCAATCAACATCTGTCTCTCTATTTCTCTCTTTTTTTTTTTTTTTTTTTTTAGTTGGGTGGTTTTGGTTAGGGTACTTTATAGATCTGGTCTTTGCGGATATGGAGGGGGTGGATCTGGTGGTTATGGTGGTGGTGGATACGGTGGAAGAGGAAAGAGATGGAGGGGGTGGATACGGTGGTGGTGGTGGATATGGAGGGGGTGGATCTGGTAGTTATGGTGGTGGTGGATACGGTGGAGGAGGAAGGAGATGGAGGGGGTGGATACGGTGGTGGTGGTGGTGGATATGGAGGGGGTGGATCTGGTCTTTGCGGAAAAGATGAAGAACAACAAGAAGAAAACGGGATACGACTCTGCGGCGATCTATTCCAGATCACGAAAGAAGAGCTAGAACTTGGCGAGGAAATCGCCCGTTGCCCAAGCTGTTCTCTCTACATTATGGCGTCCGATTTTCGAATTGAAATAAATAATATTATTTTAATGTTAATTGGGCCTCGCTTTTGGAATTGTTCTTCACTTTCTCTTCCATCTATATTTCCATAGGTGAGCAAAAAGTCGGTAGTAGAATAAATTGATCTAATTCAGTTTTGATTTGTTTGGTTTCGGTTTAATTTGGATAAATTATTTGGTTTAAATGTGTTTATTCGATTAATTTTTGATTTTTTATTTTTAAATCAAATTTATTGAATAAATCGATATTTAATTAAAAAATAATATTTTTATTTAGATCCAAACTTAATTAATAATTTTACTCAATCAAACCCAATCCAATTTAATTCAAAATTAAACTAACCCAACTTATAACTCAAATAAATAAAAAATCCATAACCCATCAAAAAAATCAATCGAATTGAATCGATTAAGTTCAGTTCGATTATTTCGATTTTAAAATATTTTTTTGATCAATTCGATCGATTTTACAAATTTAATCAATTTAATCGATTTTAAAAATTTTAAAATCAAGTCAATTGAATTAACCGAATGCTCATCCCTAACCATTTTCACTTAACACAAATCCATTTTCTTTGCCCAGATCAAAGAATTAATGACTATGAGATTAGAGTTTGGGAAAACCCTTTGCTCATAGTCCGTTGTTTCTCAAAGAATTCACGGACACACCATAGCCACTAATTTTTTAAGTTAAAACTGGTTAAATATTTTATCCAAATAAAATACTTCACAATTAATTAAAATTCGTGACTACAATTTATCGTTATTTCAAAAGAGAGTGACGAACAGTTACGTAAATAAGTTCTTAGAGTTTGAGTTATCAACTTATTAACAAACATCATTCATTCACTCAACTCAAACTTAAACTTTTGCATCTTATCTTATCTTAATTCTTATGAATAACTTTCATTAATTAGACTATGAACACTACATAAAATTACATAAAATAAAAAAATTAAAATTTCGTTACCCGTAAATACTTGTTATTTATTTATTTATAAATAATAATTATATGTTTAGCCAATGCATGAGCTACTGTGTTGCCCTCTCTCTTAATGTGCTGCAGTTTGAAGGTTCGAAATTCCTTGACTAGTCTTTTAATTTTCTCCACAACATCCCCATCAATTGAATGATCTATCTGGTTCTGTTTGATAGCAGACACCACCAACAATGAGTCACCTTCCACTTCTATGTCCCATATCCCCACGTCTTTAGTACACAGGTCAAGGATGGTATTTTTCCTGGCTCTGAGGGCCTGGTACAAGGAGTTGAGCAATTTTCTTTTACAATCTGGCTTTACCAACTCCACCTCTGATGCTTCACTATTCATTTCTTGTTTATGTTGATGATCTTATAGTCACATGTAACAATAAGCAAATTGTCAACAGCTTTTTACAGCAGTTATTTCAGAGACTCTCATTCAAAGACCTTGGTAATCTTCATTTCTTCTTGGGAGTTGAAGTCATTTCTACTGCTTCCGGTTTATTTCTATCCCAACATAGCTATATTCGAGACTTACTTCACAAGTTCAACATGTCCAATGCTAAAGAAGCTGTCACCCCTATGGCTAGCAACAATCAACTAAAGCTTCATGATGGTAGTGGTCCTGCTGATGCCATTGCTTATAGACATCTTATTGGCTCCCTCCAATATATCTCCTTAACCAGACCTAATGTTGCTTACCAGATCAACAAGCTCTCGCAATTTATGCACAACCCTGTTCAACTGCATCGGACTGCACTAAAACGTGTCCTACGTTATCTGAAGGGTACTCTCGATAATGGCCTAATCATTCGACCAAGCAACAACCTCAACATCACTGCTTTTAGTGATGCTGATTGGGCAGTCGTCTATCATTCGACCAAGCAACAACCTCAACATCACGGCTTTTAGTGATGCTGATTTGGCAGGCAATCTAGACGACAGAACCTCGACCACTGGGTTCTTCTTGTTCCTTGATACTAATGATACTAACCCTGTTTCCTGGAAGTCAATAAAACAAAAAATCTGTTGCACGTTCTTCCACAAAATTTGAATACCGAGCCATTGACAACACTATTGCAGAAATTCTCTGGCTTAAAAATCTGTCTGATCACCTCAGCTTATCACTTAGGATTGTATATATATATTGAAGACCAGTATCTGAAATGTGAATGACGATTCTCCTCCTCCAATTGTTTTTTATAATTACTAGTTGTAATTAACAGTGCATCCTAAGCACTTTGTCACATTATATTAGAGGATGAATTATTGATATCAGCCATTTAATCAGAAGAAGGTGGTGCATGCTGGTGTACTGATGAATGATGATGCCTAAGTCTAGCTAAGCTAAGCTAAGCTAGCAAAGCCCCACAAGCCCACAGGCCAGAAGGTAATCAACCATGCGAGTCGAGATGCGACTTATAGAATAGAAGTAGATGATCATATCTTGAAAGGAAACCAAAGCCAAAGGCAGAGGCAGAGGCAGAGTTGGTGGGTGGTCCTGACTCCTGACCTCAGGCAACGCAAAGCAAAGCATTAAATTGTAGCCAAGGATATAGCATTAACTGTGGAATTTTGGAGTAAAATGGAAATTATTATTACTAGTTAGGCTGTGGCTGTGGTGGACCTGGTGGTCCTCACTGCAGTCCAGACTCCAGAGGGATCTCTTCAGTAAGTTTCATTCATTTGACCTGGAGTTTGGACCACGCATATTTCATTATTTCTCATTTCCTTTTTTCACTAAACCAGGGACACATACAGAGAAAGGGAAGCTGTATAATTCTTAATTTTTATTTCTTATACAACAAATATAATATTATTTATTATTATAAGCCCATCCACCCACTGTTGACCTCAATTGTCGGCATTGCAATTGCATTATCCCATGTGGGTCAGTCTTTTTGTTTTCTTTTGTTTTGTTTCCTATACAAATGTATATCTCATTACTACAGAACAGTTACCATCCTCAGACATTAATTTCTGACAAATTCATGCATCTCTCTCATCTGATGATTAATCCCCATTTAAATCCTTTAACACAGATCCTTCTTCCGGTACGATTAAGGTTGTCTTCACTCCTACTGACGTCATTAATTAGTAGTTAACTACTGTTGTTTTACTGTCACTCTGGGGAATTGAAGGAATAAAACAATAGTAATTAAAAATAAATAAATAATTGCAACAATTAAGTTCAATAGTATTTATTATTATAATTATAATTATAATAAATAATGGGTTATGTAATGTCCCTATCTCGACCCCCAATCTCCTAATAACCTTGGTGTATCTCGGTCTTTCAAAGGTCAGTCCAATGCGTCCAATCATCTTGGCAGAATAATAGTACAAGTGTGAATGTGCAAATGTCATGCGCGTGCTTCACCCCTTGTTTCCTGCTGCTCTACTTCTCCACTCCACTTACTTCCACAGCTATAAATACAAGCTCATCCACATTCATTCATGTCCCCTACCTCTCTCTCTCTCTCCCCCCTCCCTCTGTTAGAATAATATAAACCAAAAAACAAAAAAAAAAATGGAGGAATCCCAATTTTTGTCTCTAAAAGTGATAACTTCTTGTCTTGCTCTTGTGGGAGTGGTTTGCTTCTTGGTTCATCATCTCTATAACAGCATGTGGTTCAAGTCGGAAAGGCTGAGGAGGAAGCTGTGGATGCAGGGTATCAAAGGTCCTTCACCTTCATTTATATATGGCAACCTCCCTGAGATGCAGAAGATCCAATTGAAAGCCCTCAGCTCCACTCCTAATAATGCTGAAATCGTTGCTCACGACTATACTTCCTCTCTCTTCCCATATTTCGTGCAGTGGAGAAAGGAATACGGTAACACCCTTCCTTTCTTTTCCTTTCCTTGCCTTGCCTTGCCTTGCCTTTCATTTAATTTCAATATATATATATATATATATATGTTCTTTCTTTCTTTTACTTCATCATATATATATATATATATGTTCATCTTTACTCAGTTACTCATCTATGTTATTAAACCATTTGCTATATGTAAGCTAGCATCAAGATAACTCTTTGTTTGCTTTTCGCCTTTTAGTTGTAGGACAGCCAGAAATATATCCATGAAAATTGCCTTATCACATGCTACATCCTATCCTATGGTATGGACTATGGATCGTCCTTTTTCTTTTGTAATTTCGTTTTCAAAAATCTGTGTCAAACATTATAGAACAAAAACAGGGCTATTGTTCGATGTGATGTGCTCAATCAAAGCATCACTGATTTCCTTTCTTCTTTCTTCTTTTTTGTGGGGGGGTTATTACTCTACAGTATCCCATGAAAAGCTTTCTCTCTTACAAAATATCTTATATTTAATTGGATAACCATGACTTTTGAGAGCTAACATCATGGGATCTCCACAATTGTATACTGTGGAAAGGAAAACCAACACTAATTTTATTTTATTTATTTTATTTGATTTTTAAAGAAAATTAACTTCAGAGAAGCAACTTCCTGGGCTTAGCTACATCCAAGCCTGTAACTTGAACTATAAAATACGAGTTGTTTTATCAATGTTTATGACATGAATGTATTGAGACAGGGTGGGTGACACTGACAAGGACTTGAGGTAATAATAATATTTTTATGATTGGGACTCGACTCTAGACAAGAATGTGTTGAAAAAAATTAAATTGGATCGGTTTAATTTATTCAGTCCGGGCAAATATCAAAAAATCAATAAAAAAAATTGGTTCAATTCATAAAAAATTAGTTTTTTGTTAAAATTATTTTTATAAATGATGAAATTTTAACCTTTAACTTTTTAATTATATATTAAAAATCATATCATTAAAATAAATATATATTTTTATTAATTAATTACTATATTTAATTGTTATTTAATATTAAAATTTAATATTTATTTTTGTTAATTGAATAATCTGATTCAATCGATTGGTGTAGACAGACAGTAGAGAGTATATGTATAGAAGATATTAGTATTTGAAAGGAAGCTATGATGATTGGTCTAACAGCAAAGCCAAAGCCAGAATCTGATAAAATGCATTAAAACTTAAAACTTAAACTGCCACGATAGAGCTGGCAATGGCATTGCTGGGGCAGGGCAGACACGGCTTTTCAGTCAACTCTGTGTTTCAGAGCTGGCCTGGCCTGGCCCATTAATCAATAATTGAAAAAAATAAATATACAACACATGCATTTGGTCAACCAATCAAAACATTATCGGGCCTTTATCTTTTTGTTTTGCTTTATAATTTTTGTCCATACATAGTATGTACGTGACGCGTGTAAAAGATAAGAAATTTCTTTTCCTTAATAATTTATATTTGAAAAAATGCAGGTCCAATATACACGTATTCAACAGGGACAAGACAACACTTATATGTGAACCAGCCAGAGCTAGTGAAGGAAATGAACCAATGCATTAGTTTGGATTTAGGTAAGCCTTCTTATATAACAAAGAGACTGGCACCCATGCTCGGCAATGGCATTTTAAGATCCAATGGCCTCGTTTGGGCTCAGCAGAGGAAAATCATTGCACCTGAGTTCTTCATGGACAAGGTCAAGGTACGTACTGTACTGTACTGTGTCACAACTCAAAACTCAAAACTCAATCAATGCATTTAAAAATCTTGGGACCTGAATTGACTAATAATTAAGCAGGTGATGGTTGGGCTAATGGTGGAGTCAATGCAACCACTTGTAAGAAAATGGGAGGACTGCATTGAGGCTCAAAGTTGTCTGATGGCAGACATTAGAGTGGATGAGGATTTGAGGGGCTTCACTGCAGATGTCATCGCTAGAGCTTGTTTTGGGAGCTCTTATTCTAAAGGCAAAGAGATTTTTTCCAAGCTTAGGAAACTTCAAACAGCCATTTCCAGACAAAGCTTCCTTTTCGGAGTTCCTGGCTATGGGTACTTGCCTTTTCACTTGTCTTAATGATGAGTTTCAGATAAATCTCTGTTAGAGTCTTCTCTCTTCGATTCCTTCCAAGTTTCCATTACTTTCATTCCTAAAAGAAAACCTTAATTATATCTTGCTACTTTATACTAGTCTCCATATTTTCATGCCTTATTTCCCAAGGAGGGCAGAGGCAATTGGTTCCTCTTTCGTCTTTACAAGGTTAATTCTTCTGCACCATATGAACTAATCTATACTTGGGAGAACATTAACGATGGAAATCAAGTTCAACATCTTATAACCAGCCTTTGTCTCTCAACTATCATCATTACAATACAATTTAGAAAACCTTAAATGCCACTCTTTACAGCATTATTAATTACTCTTTCTCGATCTTACTCATGCAAATGCAGACTTCTGCCAACGAAGAAGCAAAATGAGATCTTTAGTTTGGAGAGAGAGATAGAGTCATTAATCTGGGAAACAGTGAAAGAGCGTGAAAGAAAATGCAGAGAGGCATCTTCATTAGAGAAGGATCTACTGCACCTGATACTGGAAGGAGCCTTGAATGGCCAAAGTCTTGGTAAGGATTCATCCAAGCGCTTCATAGTTGATAATTGCAAGAATATATACTTTGCTGGCCATGAGTCTACTGCTGTTGCCGCCTCCTGGTGCCTCATGCTGCTTGCACTGCATCCCGAGTGGCAATCTCGTGTTCGGACAGAAGTGGCCCAAGTTTGCGGAGACAGCTTGCCAGATGCAGACTCCATCTCCAGCCTGAAAACTGTAAGTAACAAAGCGCACGCCTCAGTTTTAAAACTAGCTAGTAGTATGTATAGTACCTAAGAAAGGGTGTTTGTTGCACTAGGTAACCATGGTGATTCAAGAAGCTTTGCGTTTATATCCACCAGCGGCATTTGTGTCAAGGGAGGCGCTTGAGGAGATCCAACTCGGAAATGTTAGTATTCCCAAGGGAATATGCTTATGGACTCTGATACCAACTCTGCATCGGGACGCTGAGATTTGGGGTTCAGATGCAAATGAATTCAACCCAGAGAGGTTCAGTGATGGCGTTTCTAAAGCTTGCAAGTATCCTCAAGCCTATATTCCATTTGGAGTGGGTCATCGCTTGTGCTTGGGCAGAAACTTGGCAATGGTTCAGTTAAAAATTGTGCTCTGCCTTATAATCTCCAAATTTACTTTCTCTCTGTCGCCAAAATATCGGCATTCTCCTGCTTATAGAATGATTGTAGAGCCAGGAAATGGTGTACATATTCTAATTCAAAAGATCTAACAGGGTGGCCAACTTTAACTCTGTTCCTAAGTTACAACTACAAGGCCGGAATTTAGTTATCTTCTTCTTTGTGTTTTTCTTTTTATTTTCTTGTCCCGGTTGGTAATGGTAGAGTTGTTAAATCTGGATCTCTTTATTGTGTGAAAGCTTCAAATATTGCCTCTATTGCTACGGTAGTTTATGTTTATTTTCAATAAATAAATCTTAATTAATTACCAAAGTCCTTAAAGATTCCATTTTGAAGTCTGGAATTTGAATCTTGATATATGCGGAATGACATTTGTGAGCAGGAAAAAAAAAAAAAATTGTACTATGAATATTTGCGGAGTTTTCATCTATGAAGCACATACACTTCTGTCAAAATATCGGATATGTGTTTGATACGAACACGATTTCGATACGATTGAATATGTATCAGCAAATTAAAAAAATAAAAATAAAATCATATACGGTCAAAACATGATCAATAAACTATTGGATACGTCCGGACGTGTGATGAAAGTTTTTTTTTTTTGTATTTTTCTCTCAATATGAAATCAACAAAGAATATTTTGGTTCTAATGAGTTTTTTAAGGTTCAAATTTTTAAATTTAAAAATAATTAAAAAAATTAAAAAAGGTATTTACATGTTAATATGTGATGAAAAAGTATCAATTTTATATTTTTATTGTATATTATTATAAAAAAAAAAATTATTATCGTATCCTACTATACTCGTATCCTAATTTAAAATTTCTCGTATTATATTTATATTGTATCATACTCGTATTGCATGTCTATAATGGTGTTTACTAAGTTTCCATACTCAATAGTGATGTGGTTGTGGTTGTAGAGCAATGCAATAACATTTTGTTTTATTACTCAATAAAAAGTAAAACTAATACTCCATTCAATACCCATGTAGATATAGTGCAATGCAGTAACATATTTTTGTGTTTATGGCAGGTGTATCAAAGAAAGGAAAGAAAAGAAAAGAAAAGAAAAGAAAAGAAAAGAAAAAGAAAAAGAAAAAGAAAAGAAAGAAGAGAGGCAAAGTATACTGAAATTTATCTATATGGATCGGTTCAATTAGTTGAGTATTCGTTATCATTTTGATAAGTATCGGGATTTAAGTCTCACCAATAGCCTCTCTTGATGGATGATCTGTCGGATATCATAGCTTATAATTATGTGTATACATACGAAATACGTATTATAATACGTAGGTTGTCGTAACTAAATACACGGTGTATAATTAAAGTACAAAATTGATATCAAAATTTGAATGAGAAATTGGTTTCATTAAACACCCACTTGAAGAGGAAGATAGTTGGTTGAAGCTGTGTTTGGTAATCAATCCCACATAGAACAAAGATGGTTTTTGCTTGTTGTTTATATAGGCTTTGTTTCAATGTGAAGTTGGATCTCAAAGGGCACTTAAGTTTTATGGTAGGTAAGGACTTACATAACTTGGATTGGACCTCAAGCGCACGCCATCGAGTTGGGTCAGGTTGGATCGGGCTTGGGCTTGGACCAATAATAATCTTTTTTACTGTCCAGTCGAATCAGTTTATTTTTTTCTGTCCGGTAAATACAAGCCTGTTCGGTCCAGGACTAAACCGGTTCGTGTTTTTCCAAAATTTGTCTTTTTGGTAAATACATACCAGTTCGGCTTCCTGCCTTACAGAACCAGTTCGTCACCAATAGGTGTGCCTGTTTTGATCAAACAAGTTCCTTCCATGTGGCATGTCTTTTTCGAACAGGCAGATTGACTGCAATAAATACAGACATCCTGTGTCTGTTTTTACTTACTAATTCACTAAACAATTTCTCCCTTTCTGAGTTTTATATTTGAGAGAGACTCTGCATTCTTTTGGTTCGCTGAGTTATTTTGAAGTGCGCTCTCCATAGCAATATTATCGAGGAGGCCTGGAAGACGATTTGCATACAATCTGCAAGAACTTTAGAGGCAGGCAAAATTCGTCTTAAGGTCAGAGGTCCAACCTTAACTCGATATTGATTTTTCCAAATCAATTCCTGTAAGTCTTTTTATATTCAATTCTGTGTAATTTGTTTTAAAATCAGTATAAATATTTGTTTTTTGTAAGTTCATATATATATATAAATAAATATATATATTGAAATTCGTTTCTATAATTTCTTTTATATATTGTTTATATATATAAATTTTATTATTCAATAATGTTATAATCGGTATAATTAGACAACAAGCTTAAGACAAATTTTTTCCTTATCGATTTTAACATTATTGTTTGTTAGCATTGTTATATATATATATATATATATATATATATATATAAATATTATTATACATACTGACTTCATAGATATATTTATATGGTTGAAGTAAACTATATATATATATATATATATATATATTCTTATATTTCGCTACTGTAGGTGTAAGTTATATACTGTTTTAGTAACTTATATTATATATATATATATATATTTTGTCTAGTGTATTTGGATATTGTATGTTAGAATATATATTTATTAAGTAACCTAATTGTTCATACAGCTTTTGTTAGAATATATTATATAGATATTTATAGTAACATAATATACTCACAGACATCTTTTGGTACAATATGTTACATGTTTTTATATTAAACATTATATAGCAAATATCATTTGTTTGTTTAATATATATATATATATATTGGCTACTGTTTGTGCAATAATATTTACATACTGTTTGTATTGCTACAGTTTGCTTTTATATATATTACATTTATATTATTTGGTTATATCAGCAATATTCTATCATAAAATTTGGGATATTGTGGGTTCCCTATTGGTGTCTGCAACTATGTCTTTCTTAAGATCCGGGATAATGCTCAAAGAAATGAACCGCACGTTTATCACTCTCATCCCAAAGCAAAAAGGTGCTGATTCTGTGGATCATTTTAGACCCATTAGCCTCTGTAATGTGGTTTACAAGATAATTGCAAAGGTATTTTTTAATAGACTGAAACCATTAATTGGTAGTTTGATCTCTCTTTTTCAAAATGCTTGTAGACATTTAATTTTGTCCGAAATAATTAGACTTTTCGGATTAAATTGAAATTAAATATGATAGTCATTTTTATTTTGGACATGTTTTAATTAAATTTATTTTCAGCCTATTTTAGTTTGGCTCATTTTATTGAAAATATTATTGAACCATAGATTTAAATTTGAATCAAATGAGAGAGTAAGCCCATGAGAATTGATTTTATTTTTCTTTCTTTGTTTCCATATAATAATAAATTAAAAAAAAAATTGTTGTGTCGACTGCCATGGCTTATTATCTTCTTCTTAATTGTTATTCCATCTTCAGCTTTGTGTTTTTTCTTTTCAGTTAGCATAATTTGGTGCAAACTCATACTCCCAAAGTCAACACTCAATGCTGCCATCCTGTAACTAAAATCCAAACTCCTCAATTATCATTTTCAGACTCATTGGGGGATTCTGATTTTGGAAGAGAAAAAGAAGCTAAGATAGAAGTGTGGGGACAAGGTTTTTTTTTTTTAAAAAAAAGGGGAGAGCTCTAAAGGGGGGGGGGGGTCGGATAGAGGATGAAGGGGGCCAGCAGCTTGTTAAAAAGAGACGAGGAAGGGGAGAGCTTTGAAAAATAAAATAAAATAAAAGGCTGGTTGCTAAAGGAAAATGGGGAGAAGGCAGATATGGCCAGAGGATGATATTTTTATTTTTTTCTTTTGGGGCGTTCGGCCAACTAGGCCATTAGAAAGAGATTTTTTTTTTTTAAAAAAAAAAATTAAAAGAAAGGAATGAAAGAAAGTTTGGTGGAAGGTACAGGGGTTCGGAGTTTTGGGTTTTAATTCTTAAAAGTTTTAAAGGATTTTTTTTTTTTAGTTTGTCAGGATAATTTTTGGAAGGGATCACGAAAACAAAAGGCATTGTTCTAAAAAGGAGCAGTTCAGAATCTCGGGAGGTAGTTTTTCTTTTATTTTTTTTATATATCTAATGTGATTTGTTTTAGATGTGGTATATTGTGATGCATATTTAGTATTTGATGATTTTTTTTTATATATATATATCTAATGTTATTTGCTTTGGATATAGCATATTACGTAATATATTTAGTGTTTGATGATTATTCTCTTATATGTCTAATGTTGTTTGTCTTGGTTAGAGTCTATTGTGGTGTATACTTGATGCCTATGTTATTTTATTTTATATTTTTTACATTTCATATTAGTTCATAATTTTATTTTTTTATCTAATTACCTTACTTATAATAATAATAATTATTATTATTATTATTCTTTAGTATTACCTTACCTTACCTTATCTTATTTTATTTTTAATTAATTGTTATTAATCTTTTAAAAAATGACAGTTTGGTGCATATATAATAAAAGCGAATGAGAATCACCGACGATGAAATTCGAAGAACGTCAAGATAGTGATTCCTAAGATATCTTGAGGTGAGAGGATCTCGTTAAATACCACCAAGAGTGTTGGAAATATTTAATGAGCATTCTCGATAATAGATTTACGTTCACTTTCATATTCAAAAAAATAATAGTAATTCTTAAAAAAATTCAAAAAATAAACATATTTTTGAAAATAAAATAAAATAAAATAAAAAGAGAAATAATTTTAAATGCCGATGTCAAGTCCATTAAATCGAGATTTAAGATAACATGTGATTAAATGGTACCGTTTTCTAAACGGGCGTTGCGGGGGTGCTAATCCTTCCCCGCATGTATTCGACTCCCGAACCCGATTTTGTTTTCTCTCTGGTTCAAAGCGCGGACTTCGAAATTGGTTTTAAAAAATATTTTAATTAATCTTAAAATATTTTACTAAAACCGGTTTTAATAGGTGGCCAATCACAACTATAAAAAGATTGGTGGCGACTCCATTTTTTTTTAAAATCGTCTAGCGGTCGAAAAATCGTTATGACAGCTTGGCGATAAAAAATAAAATAAGATAAGGTAAGGTAAGGTAATAATAAAAAATAATAATTATTATTATTATTATAATAAGTAAGGTAATTAGATAAAAAATAAAATTATGGACTAAAATGAAATGTAAAAAATATAAAATAAAATAAAAATGAAATAACATAGACATCAAGTATATACCACAATAGACTCTAGCCAAGACAAGCAACATCAGACATATAAGAGAAAAATCATTAAACACCAAATATGCATCGCAATATATTATATCTAGAAGCAATAGAAAAATCATTAAACACCATATATACACAAAAATCAATGACAAAAATAATATAAACAAATATAATGAACGTAAAAGTTAAAATATATATATATATATATTACCTCTTTTGATTTCCCGAGACCACCTAAACTATTCCTACCATTTTTTAGCTCCCATCAAAAGTTTCCACACTATTCTCAAAAATCATGGATAAGACCTCCGGGCACTATTTTCAAAGAAAATACATTTTTTAAGACCTCCGGGCATTATTTTCAAAAATCATGAATAAAACCTCTGGGCACCATTTTCAAAGAAAAGACATTTTTAAAGACCTCAGGGCACTTGTTTCATGATCTCCGGCTCCGGGCATTATTCTCAAAAATCATGGATAAGACCTCCGGGCACCATTTTCAAAGAAAAGACATTTTTTTAAGGCCTCTGGGCATTTGTTTCAAGACCTCCGAGCACTATTCTCATAAATCATGGATAAGACCTCCGGGCACCATTTTCAAAGAAAATACATTTTTAAAGACTTCTGGGCATTATTCTCAAAAATCATGGATAAGACCTCCTGGCACCATTTTCAAAGAAAATACATTTTTTTAAGACCTCCGAGCATTTGTTTCAAGACCTCCGGGCAATATTCTCAAAAATCATGGATAAGACCTCCGGGCACCATTTTCAAAATCATGGATAAAACCTCTGGGCACCATTTTCAAGAATCGTGGAAAAGACATCAGGGCGCTATTTTCAAAATCAGGGATAAGACCTTTGGGTGTCATTTTCAAAATCATAGATAAGACTTCCTGGCACCATTTTCAAAATCACGGATAAGACCTTCAGGCACAATTCTCAAAAATCGTGGATAAAACCTCTGGGCACTATTTTCAAGAATCGTTGAAAAGACCTCCTGACGCCATTCTCAAAATCAGGGATAAGGCTTTCGGTCACCATTTTCAAAGAGGACCTTTTTTTTTTTAAAACCTCCGAGCACCTGTTTTTAAAACCTCCAGGTATTTTCTTTTCTTGTAAAGTCGAACTCGTTTTCTTAAGACAAGTCGAGCCTTGGTATGATAGTCAAGGAGATCAATTTAAGGCAAATCTTTTATTTATAGTTTTAAAAAAAAAAAAAACACAAAAAAATGAATGAAAATGAGAAGATGTAAAAAAAAAAAAAAAACTCTCTTTTCTCCTACACATGTGAGATCCACGACCGGACAAAATCGTTGTCTATTTGTCTTTGCCTGATTCTCGATTCTCAGCAATATGCAAAGAGGGGCAGCTGTAGACATCTAATTTTGTCTGGGATAATTAAGCTATTCCGAATAAATCGAAAGAAATTTCGAGTTTTATTTTGGGTTTTCATGATTCGGGTTTATTTGGATATCTTAATTAAGTCTACTTTTAACCCATTTGATTTGGGCTCACTTGGACTAAATTCGTTTTGAATCTTATATTGTCTTTTTTTTTCTAAGCCCAAATGGATAATAGATCCATGAGATTTATTTTATTTTTGAAAATAAAATAAAATAAAAAGAGAAATAATTTTAAATGCCGATGTCAAGTCCATTAAATCGAGATTTAAGATAACACGTAATTAAATGGTACTGTTTTCTAAACGGGCGTTGCGGGGGTGCTAATCCTTCTCTGCACGTAACCGACTCCCGAACCCGATTTTGTTTTCTCTCTGGTTTAAAGCGCAGACTTTGAAATTGGTTTTAAAAAATGTTTTAATTGATCTTAAAATATTTTACTAAAATCGGTTTTAATAGGTGGCCAATCACACCTACAAAAAGATTGGTGACGACTCCATTTTGTTTTGAAAATCGTCTAGCGGTCGAAAAACCGTTATGATAATGCTTTCATTGGCAAAAGACAGATTAGTGACAATGTAATATTAGGAGCTGAAATTCTTTATTTGATGCATAAAAAGAACAAAGGGAAATGAGTTTTAGGTGCCTTAAAGATTGACATGAATGAAGCGTATGACAGAGTAAGTTGGAACTTTCTAAGGGTAGTACTGGAAATTATAGTTTTGACACTCACTGGATTAAGTAGATCATGGCTTGTGTGAATACTGTCAGCTATCAAGTTATTGTTAATGGAGAACCAACAGGCTTCATAAATCCTCAAAGGGGTTTACGCAAGGAGATCCTCTTTCTCCGTATCTCTTTATCTTGTGCCAAAATATTCTGTCTCATTTACTTATGAAAGCTGAAGACTCGGGAAGCATACATGGCATCAAGATCAGTCAAAGGAGCATACCAATCAACCATCTACTTTTTGCTGATGATAGATATATTTTTTTCAGGGCTGATTAAGAAGCCTGTCATACAGTTAAAAACATTTTGGACCAATTTTGTACCATGTCAGGTCAAAAAATCAACTTCAACAAATCTGATTTAACTGTCAACCGAAACTGTCACCCCAAATTCAAGAGAATGTTCAAAAAGATTCTACAAGTTAAAGTGTCAAACAAGCCTGGAAAATACCTGGGTTTCAATCTCAATCATCTCCAAGCTAGAGGTAAATTTTTTGAGCCCCTTCTTGATAAGATAGATAATAAACTTGCACATTAGAAGACAAAATTGTTATCAACAAGTGAAAGGTATACCCTTATCCAGTCCACCTTAGCTAGCATCCCTGTGTACCATCTATCTTGCTTTAAGGCCCCAATTTCCATTTGTGATAAAGTTGATAAAAACATTAGAAACTTCTGGTGGGTACACAATGAGGGGGAAAGAAAAATCCACTTCAAGGGATGGGAAAAACTTTGTCGTCCTAAATGCTTGGGGGGTTTAGGTTTTAGAGAAACAAAGAACATGAATCAAGCCCTCTTAGCCAAACAAGCATGTAGGTTTATAAGAAAGGAAAGTCGGATTCTAGATGAAACTCTGGGCAAAAAGTATTGTCAAAAAGCAAGTTTCATGGAAGTACAACCTCGACCAGGGGATTCATGGGTATGGAAAAGCATACTCTTTGGTAGAAACCTATGCTCTAGAGGTGTTGACTGGCAATTTTGGGGAGGAGAAACGGCATCACTTGTGAATGGTAAGATTCCAATCCTGGGTCCTTTTCACCCGAAAAATGAAGCACCAATGGCAACTCCAGTGAGCTATATCATGGACCACAATAGGAGAACTTGGAATAAACAAACGGCAAACTCCTCTCTGGACCAAATCAGTGCATCTGTCACCATGAAAAAGCCTTTCTCTTATTTTGGGGGTAAAGATAAAATAGTATGGAAATTTACTTTCAATGGGGAGTTCACAGTGAAGTCAGCTCATTACCTTACATTACCTAACCTTTAGATGGAGCAAGGAGAGATGAATTCTGCCTACTGGTCAAGGAAACTATGGAGAAACCTATGGGCACTAAAACTCCCTTTTAAAATTATCATGTTTTTATGGAAAATCTGCAATAAATGCCTCCCTACAAAATCTGAGATAGCATGACGAACTAATAGGAGGGATGACAACTGTGCCTTTTGTCACAATTGTACTGAAACTATCAACCACCTTTTCCTTGAATGTCAATTCGAACGAGTTGTTTGGTTTGGATCTGATTTAGGTATCCGAATAGATGGTTTTGAGTTTTTAGATATCCTGATTTGGATTAAATCATAGATACTCTCTACCAACAACAAAGAGTATCGCACCTTTTGGCTCTCATGCAGAATTGCCTATACTCTTTGGTGCATATGGTTACAGAGAAATAAAGTTTGTTTCGAAGGGAAAACTCCGAACCCAATGAACACAATTTGCTAAGCAAAGACATTAATCTCAAGTTGTGAGAAGGCTTTCCCAGTGTTTCTGCAAGAAGAAAAAAGATATTACAACAGAAAACACAAAGGTGTCCTATCCACCTCGTTGCTCAAACCAGTCTTCCCATATTCAGATTGCATGGAAAAAATGCACTACAGGTTATGGAATGGCATTCATTGTCAAGTCATGGCTGCACCAACTCCAAATCATTGTCTATAAGCCCTTATTTAATTTTGACAGATTTTTTGTCAAGCTATTTACCATCCGTGAAATACTCATCCAGCTCAACTGTTTGAGCATCAAACAATGCTGCATCTGGAGTAAGGACGAGTTCCTGTCCAAGGTAGTGTTAAGACAGAATTTGAAGCTTCATTGGTTGTACAAACCTCTATATGAGGACATCAACACCCTAAAGGTTGCGATTGATATTGTGAACATCACCAAGCTAATCAATCCATCTCAGAAGGAGGTTAATAAACTCGCTGGACTTGCTGCAAATTGCCTGACGGTTTTCCACTGGCCTTAGGCGCCCTTTTTTTTTCTATATCTTTTTCTTAATTATGTGCTTTATCTGTCTTAGTTTTTTATCTGTCATAGCATGCTAATAGTTTTCTTATGTATTTTCGTTCTTTGTCTGTATGGACTATTGTTTCTTTATCGAAAAAAATATATATATTAGTAAGCTGTTAGTAGTAAATAGATTATATATATTTATATTTGTTCTAAATTTTATATTTAGTTCGTACACTATATATATTATAAGAGTTAGTAATATATATTGCTACTGTTTGATAAAGTATGAAAGTTTTTACATATTGTGAACGTTAGATTATTATATTTGTATAAACTGTTACAAGTTGATCTTATTATTTTTGAATAACAGGTGGCTGAAAAATCTATCAATAATACTAGTGCGCCTGTAACGCCACAACCTCTACATGTCACACATGGTGAGAGACCCGAGAAGTTCAGTGGTCTGGACTTCAAACGATGGCAGCAAAAGATGCTGTTCTATCTGACCATTTTGAATCTAGCCTAGTTTTTACGGGAGGATGCCCCAGTTCCCAAAGAGGGAGAGACCGATACTACTGTTGTAACCTCGGTGGAAGCATGGAAGTACTCTAACTTCCTATGCAAGAACTACATCCTCAACGGATTGGAAAACACGTTATACAACGTGTATAGCCCGATCAAGACAGCTAGAGAGCTGTGGGAGTCCTTAAAGAGAAAATACAGAACCGAGGATGCCGGCACGAAGAAATTTGTGGTTGGCTGGTTTCTGGATTTTAAAATGGTGGACTCCAAAACCTTGATCAGTCAATTCCAAGAGTATCAGCTAATCCTCCATAAGATTACAGCCGAAAAAATGATTCTTAGTGAATCATTTCAATGCGGCTTTGATAGAGAAACTACCTCCTTCGTGAAAGAATTTTAAAAACTATCTAAAGCACAAAAGAAAGGAGATGACTTTAGAGGCCTTGATCGTTCGGTTAAGGATCGAGGAGGATAACCGTGGTTCAGAGAAGAGGGTTAAAGTTCAGACCATAGAAGCCAAGGCGAATGTTGTTGAACATTCGATGTAGACACCTAATTTTGTCCCGACCCCTAAATCAGGAAATTTCTTTCTGATAATGTTTTAGAATGCAGAAGTCTCTTCTCATCCTGCAGGTGGTACTCCAAAACTTTGTTTAAGAGGTTAAGCATGAAAAGTCAATCCGAAAAAGTCAACCCCAAAAAGTCAATCATTAAAAAAGTCAACCCTCATTCAAAATCAAGATTTAAAGTTTAATTGAATAATGATGAAAGATTTTTGATAATCCGAGGCCTACAACGAGAGATATGGAGTCCGAAAGATGGGTTATGGAGATTCAGTGAAAAGGAAATCCTAATTCGGTAAATTTGGGGAAAAGTGCTTAAAGATCAAATTGGTCGAAATTGAAGGTTCCGAATGGAATAAAATCAATAACTACGGGTATTAGAAAGGCCAATTGGAAGCAGAACCAGAGGAAGAGTCAATTTGGAAGGAAAGCTGAAAATTAGGGTTTTTGGTGAATTTTGCAAAATTTGGGAAAATTGCAGAAATGGCCCAATTCGGTGAAATTAAAGCCCCTATTTGATGAAGAGTGAGTAAACAAAGATAGCCCAAGGCTTAGTTTGAAGTAATCCCAAGAAAAGAGCCGGTTGGAGGAAAAACGGAAAAACAAGAAAATTCTCGATATTGGAAAAAGGAATAATCAAATCGGAGGGAAATTTGATTGTAAAATTAGGCATTTTCGAACCAACTCCAATTCAATATATAACAAAGGGAATGGAAAAAGAAAATCTGGAAATCGGACATGGTTAAAATTGAGATTTCGGGGGTTAAAGGACAATTTTGAAAAATCTGAGAAAAATAGGAAATGAGCTCGAAAAATTATGAAAACCTCTAGATCTGAGTTTTATTTCATTTGAAACAGATCGGCAAAGAAAAATCCGGAATTGGACCTCGTTTGAAAAATGACAAAGTTTGGGTGCACTAAGCTGAAATTCCAGAAGATAATTTCGAGAAAAATAGCAAATGAGCTCGAAAAATTATGAAAAATTTCAGATCTCAATATTATATTATTTGGAAAATATTGGAGAAGAAAAATCCAAAATCGCTCATTTGAAAAATGGTAAAAGTTCGGGTGCACTAAGCTGAAATTTTAGAAGATAATTCTGGGAAAAATAGCAAATGAGCTCGAAAAATTATGAAAAATTATGAAAAATTATGAAAACTTTTAGATCTCAATCTTATTTTGTAATTTAAAAAATAAAAAAGTGATTGGAATTTGAAGGGCCATTCGACCCATGAAAAGGAGAAGATTGGCTGAGTTCTCTCATCCAAAGACAAAAATTGGATAGCAAAATAGTATCTTTATTTGATTGAGCCTTTGTGATCTTGCCATGTGGCCAAATGAATGAAGAGGAAGGATGTCAACATTCTGGTTACATATTTTAGGCAGCTGTTATTGTTAGGGGCTGATCACTTATCTTATGGTTGTAAATTCACATTTTTAGCATTTTTGATTAGTGGCCTCTGGATCTTATTAGCTAGGGAAAAAATTGACATTAATGAATTAAGATATTCCAAGTATTTTTTAAGTTTTGTTTTATCTAAATTATAATTTAATTTTTTATTTTTTAATAGTATTATATGTATTATTAAGATTATAATTGATTTGTTTACCTATATATAAAAACACTCAAAAATCAATTGCAACCTTTTCATCTCAGCAACTTATATATAGAATAATCTCTCATGAAAAAAACTGTGCATATGAGATTAATTTTAAATGAAATAAATTTTAACTATTTAAAATTAAATTATTGTATTTTGTTTAAATATCACTATTAAATTGGATGAAATATTATACAAAAGAATCTTAATTTTTTTTTTATTTATTATAGCTACATATTGGGGTCCAAAATTTATTTGTTCCTAATTTTATTAAAATTTATTCAAATATAGTTTTTTGGACAAAATTCTTATATAAAATTATTAATTATATTATAATTTTTTATATATAATTATGCCCGTGCATTACACGGGTTTAAAACTAGTTCAGTTATAAGATTTCATGTTTGTAACTATTCCAAGTTTAAGGTTTTCCACGTCGATTGATTTACCTGTAAGTAGTGTATTTGTTTCCCTGTTCTTCTTAGCTTTAAATGACTCCTTTGTTTTCTCATTCTGTCTCAAATCAAATCAAATCGAAACAGATATTTCTATTCGAATCAATTGAAAATGAAATTTCCTAATAATGCTGGGCTTTCTATTCTCTTTTAGACTTCCCTTTTCATCCGTTTCTTATTTTAATGATTAATGATGTGTGTTACAGTTAGTGTTATGCAAGACAAGCCGACGGAGATGCAGTTGTCAATGGCTTCAACAATTCATCAAAAACTCTTCCCATTTTTTTGCAAAATGGGAGACCGGATTTCAAGAATTTCTTCGGTAAGAACCCATCCTTGTTTCATGTTTGTAATCACTATCAATCCCTTTCTTTAGTCATTGTTACATCACCAGGCATCAGAATTGCAATCCAACTTAAGACAATGTGGACTTTTGAAATCTTCTTTCGATACCCAATTATGGTTCGACTCTTAGTTATTGCTTGCATTTTCTTAGTGCTAAAAAGCTTTACTTGACCCTCTTACACTTCACAGTGCATCAAAGCTAAAGAAATGGTGGACTTAAGGAGTAGTCTTTATGGGGTTAGCATGCAGGGATCGTCTTCCCAACTTATTCGACAGGCCATTACTTTCAAGTGCGTTGCAATGAGCAACAGAGCCAGAGCAACTTGTCAGAGTCAGAGCTGCCTTGTTGTTGTATATACAGCAGGTTAGAGCTATCACTATTACTTCCTTTTTTTCTTTTTCCTGCTTAAAGAAAAGTACACTCTTTGTGCCTTAGATGGGTAATGAGAAGAAATTCCTTGCCATACTTGTTGCTCAATTTGTTCATAGTCGAAACATTGCAGTTGCAGTACCTTTAAGTATACCAAAACCTCTGATACCTGTTATGGTTTAAAAACACTGAACTTAAGATACGGTTTCACTAGTAATGAGGGCCACAGGATGAGCGTGCCAAGCATATCGGACTCCAGAATAATTTGAAAAACATTTTAAAAGTTACATGTGCTAGCAGGCTGGTTTTATAACTGCAGTACTTAGCAAGAAACGTAACAAGGTGGTTGTGCAAATATCTATTGCTCGATTCGCCGATTCATATTTAATGCGTAAAATGTATGATGCATAAAATGAATGATGCGTTAAACTATGCGTAAAATGTATGATGCATAAAATGAATGATGCGTTAAACACGCATAATATTTATGTCATATATGAGTTGTACCTTGTCAGCTGCACTTTCTATTAAGAAACACTTACTTGAATTGCATTTAGAGGTAGTTTTATGTACTCCTGCAAAGATGAGCCTTTGCCATTTTTCCCTATGGTGCTTGCAATAAATTTCATTTATCTAAGGGAAAAAGGATAGTTGATTTAATTGGTTGAGTAACAATAATATTTTTTTTCCAGCAGTTCATAATAATATAAATTTCAAACCCTTCTGGCTAATGTATTGTTTTGAAAATCTTGACAAATCATGAATTGTTTGAACATCCAAATGTTCTTGAAATGAAGACGTTCTTATTACTTCTTTTCCTTTTCGTGGCTAAATTATTTTTCCAGCATATTCATAATATAAATTTCAAACTCTTCTTGCTAAATTATTGTTTTGAAAATCTTTACAAATCACGAATTGTTTAAACATCCAAATGTTCTTGAAATGAAGACGTTCTTATTACTTCTTTTCCTTTTCGTAGCTAAATTATTTTTCCAGCATATTCATAATATAAATTTCAAACTCTTCTTGCTAAATTATTGTTTTGAAAATCTTGACAAATCATGAATTGTTTGAACATCCAAATGTTCTTGAAATGAAGACGTTCTTATTACTTCTTTTCCTTTTCGTTGCTAAATTATTTTTCCAGCATATTCATAATATAAATTTCAAACTCTTCTTGCTAAATTATTGTTTTGAAAATCTTGACAAATCATGAATTGTTTGAACATCCAAAGGTTCTTGAAATGAAGACGTTCTTATTACTTCTTTTCCTTTTCGTGGCTGAATTATTTTTCCAGTATATTCATATAGAAATTTCAAACTCTTCTTGCTAAATTATTTTTTTGAAAATCTTGACAAATCATGAATTGTTTGACATCCGAATGTGCTTGAAATGAAGACGTTCTTATTACTTCTTTTCCTTTTTGTGGCTAAATTTTTTTCCAGCATATTCATAATATAAATTTCAAACTCTTATGGCTAAATTATTGTTTTGAAAATCTTGACAAATCATGAATTGTTTGAACATCTGAATGTGCTTGAAATGAAGACGCTCTTATTACTTAAGGTTGAAATTGAGTTTAAGGGAAACTTTTGTTTTTTGTCCTTATTGACGTAATCAGAGCGTCATTGTAATAGACATTTATTATCTCAGCGTACATATGTCAATTCTAACTCTCCATGCAGTGAGAATCTTTTCTGGTCATTATGTGTTCATATCTTGGCGAATCCACCTAGATTACCTTAAATGGGTAATTAATTAAAATGCCTTATAAAACGGCCGTGTTCACCCCATCAAAGCTTCACAAGACAGAGCGAAAACTATAGGTGTTGTCAAATTCAGAAAAATCTTGCAAATTCTTTCATCGCTGGTTTGCTCAAAAGAGGCAGAGTTGGTAATGTTTTGTTCTTCTTGGATTTATGTCTAAAAATCACTTGATAGTATATCAGATAAATTGGAGTGCATTCTCCCAAGCATTTTTTAAATGCTCTAATTGGTTTACCATTTTAAATCTAAACCATGATAGTTTTTGAAATCTTATTTCTGTTTATATGTATTTACCTATTGCATCGTTTACATTATTAAATCAGATTATGATATTAAGATACTGTTGGTATATCTTCTTTAGGAGATCAATTGCACTTATGTCAGATTGGGAAATTTTTTAAAGTTTATTCATAAGAAAAAAGTCTGAATCTGTCCATCAAAAAGAAAGAAATTATTTTTTGTGCTAAAAGAATTGTTTGATTCAGGATATACTCTGAAAAAACATTGAATCTTTTCGTATCTCATTAGACAATGGGTCCACTTTGCTGGTGATGGTTATATGATAATGCTAAAACTGATATTATTTTGGTGCTGACATTCTTGAGAATTAAAGTAGCTTGGGTTAAGACTTTTCAAGCAGTATTTTTTGGAATCACTGTGTATAAGTTGGTCATTTTTGGCATCAGAGATAAATATTGTTTATTGGATGGGAGTAGAGGATGCCCAAGGAGGAGGTCAACATACCAAAGGAAAGAAGGAAGCATGGAATGGAAGAAATAACTTAATTCATATGGAAAATATATGTCTAGCATTCTCTATTGTTCTTTTCCTCTAATACTCTTATCGTTTTTGTTGGAATTTCAGTTTGTATTAATGTATTTATGTTTGTAAATGTGTATCACTGTAGTTGTACTATTGCCATTACCTTCATCATTATTTACTCTCACATGTTCACTTTTTTGTGAAAAAAGAAGTGTTGCTGAAGTATCATACAACAAACAAGTTTTTTGATGCGCATGCATGTAACTTTTCTGATCTAGAGAATAACTCTTGTGTAGACATCACAACCTAGTCTTCATCTAATATTTTCCCAAATAAGATGCTATTAAGTGAGACCTGTCTTCTACTACAATTGAAACTAATTATGCTATTTTCTTGTTGTTTAATTTGAAGACATGACATTTTACACTCTCAGTACTGTCTTTATTTCCAACCTTGACATTTATGATTTCACTTTTGAAGCAGGCAGACAGAAACAAAGGGAAAAAAAAAACTGTTGCATTTTTGTACATTTATAAAGGTACAAAATTGCATCTTATGGTATTTACTGTGAGAACGTAAGAGAAAAATACATTATGTTAAGTGGGGAATACAGAAGGAGTCCACGAATAGTTGAACTGGATGCACGGAAAGCACAAGCAAGGAGCCAAAATAAGGGCAATATGATATGTGAAGTGATGGACGAGGAGGAACTGGATAAGAGACAAGATATTTTGAAACAAAAGCGCGGAAGGAAAAAGGTTAAGGTCAGAACTGTCCAAGATCTTGTTGTTAATTCAGTTGAATATAAAGTTCAGAAGGTACCTTCTGTTGCTTATCCATTTCAAATGTTTTACCTTGCTGTTGTACTCATTCTTTTATTCTCTCAATGATAGAACTAGACCAGTTAAAAATTTCATGCTCACTTTGCTTTGAAAATTTGAGAAATTAAGATTCTTTTCGATTTTGATTTTATCCAAGTTGGATGAAACAGTGATAGAACAACAATATGGAGCTAGAGGGGACTAACAAGAGGCAAGAAGTGTCGAATGCATTCCATTCATATGACATGATGCGGAAGGTGATGGTTAAAATAGTGCAAGACATGTTAAGAACATGATGCAGAGTAATGTCTAAGAATTAGCAACAAAGCTTCTTAAAGGTGAAGGGGTTTAATATTGCAATAGAAAGTAATGGAGAGTGAGAGGAAGTGAGGTTGGTGTGAAAGTCCTTTATTTGGTAAGTGAAGGGGGAATTTGTGGAGTTGGAAGGTTGGTTCTACTGATGTATCTCTGCTAACAAAAAGGGTAATAAAAGTATGACTAACGTGTTATTGATTATATAAAGAAGTATTAACCAGCATAGGTAGCCATCTGTTCTTTATGCCACATGATTGAATTCAAGTATCATTAAGAAAGCTTCAGGAGCAATTAGGCTCTCCATAATGGGTGTGACAAATTGGATAAGCCTACCAAATCAATGTCTTTGAATGCCAGTGGTTAGAACTAATTTAAGATTCCCCACAATATCCAAGAAATGATTAGATCATAGCCTTGTTCTTTTGTATTATTGATGCCACTGCTGTCCCATATTGATTCCTGCGTCAATTGATGCTAATTGCTGCTAGTGTAGTAATTTAAGATATTACCATAAGTTCCAAGAAGTGATCCTATCAATAGCCTTATTATTTCATATTTATGATGCTAGTGATCTCTAAAATTGATTGGAGTGTTATTTGATGCTAATTGCTGTTATTGCAGACAATAAATTGAATATAATGTGAAAGTTTAAGTTGGGACCTGGATAATAAAGATCTTGAGGAAACCAAGAAGATTATTGCTTGTTATTTAAAGAAACGATATTATATTTAACAAATTCTGAATTTTAATGAAACTAATATATTTGCAATTTTTGAATAATACTACTAGAATGGCATCATCTCATTCACTAGAATCTTTCTCTTGATTATTTGTTTGTCACAATCAAAAGTGCAATCCTTCTCTTACTGCATATTTCCTCTAGCTTGAGTATAAACAGAGCTTTTTTTTTCCCCCCGGAAAATGAAGGTGTTCAATGTGGTACCTTTTCAATACAAAACATGCTAAAAGTGGATGAAAAGCAGGAGCTTGCCACATTTTATTTTCTTGTGCAAATATATGAATAAGTTGATAACACTAGTTTAATGATACAGTTTAGTTCTGTGTTTGTTTGAGATGGCTATAGTTAATCCATTTTTGTTTACTTTCATATTATGTTAAAGCTTATTCGATTCAACTGCAGACTGACACCGGGAATGATGAAGATCACCTTGTCAATGCTGGTTAGCTCATGCTTTAATTTAAAATTGAAAGCGCAGTTTTATCATTTCTCATATGTAATCATGATGACATATAGTTATTCATTTATTGCTCATGATACATTAAGCAGCTATTGTGCCATCTGGAGCTGCAATACCAGAAAAAAGCAAGCTTGAACTACTACTTGGCATGTTGCAGAGGTTTGTAGTTATATGATGGAAGAGTCAGGTTCTGATAGCTTTATCTAAGAAATATAATGGATTTAATATCTTATTTCCTTCGACGAGAAAAAAATTTGACTTCTATGTTACTGATTGTTAAGAGATTTGCATTTGCTATTGTCTTTTTCATCTGAATTGTAGGAGAGACACACATAAAATATTTGCGGAGCCAGTAAACCCAGAAGAGGTTGGTACTTTATAACTGTTTTATCTGTCTTCTTTTCAAATGTTTTATTTGCTCTGTCCATAATACCAGTCCCCTTTCGATTTTTTCAAAAAACTGTGATTATCGGTTAACATCTGAAAATTTTTAAACAATCTATAATTTGTATCAAAATTAAAAAGATGGACTGAAAGTTAAAATTATTTCAATGTTTTTGAAATTTTTTGAAGAGGGACTGTAATCATGGAAAGGAACATATCTCACAAGTTGGCTAATTAACTATAGTTCTTAAACTGAAAGGTCGAATACTATTATGATGTCATCAAAGAACCAATGGATTTTGGCACGGTTGCAAAGAAACTGAATGAAGGAAGTTATCAAACACTGGAAGAATTTGAGGTTTGCTCCCAAAATGATTGCCTATCTATTTGTTTGATCACTTATTTTTGGGCTGGGGAAGACTTTCATGCTGTTCCAGAACTTAGGAATCAAATTGCGTTCTCAGGTTTCTTCTGATCAATGATAATTATGTTATTACAGCAGCTTGTGGGCACAGCATCACTTTACACTTTCTTGACAAATGATTTACTCTGGAAACTGGGATATACCATTTTTTTTTTTGGTTTTTAGGGGGGCATTCTAATTCTTTGAATGTCTTTTGCAGTTATTAATTTTGACTTTTTGTTGTCAGCGAAAAGCAGTCATTGTTCAGTTATTCCTTCCATTCTTTTGCTACACATATGACGTGCTATTATTCTAGGCATATTAATCTGTGGTAGGCCGAATAATTTACTACTTCTGTCACAAAGGTCATAGCAACCAATGAGGGATGTTTGTAATGTTAGGAAAGCTTGGATCCATCTAGGTCCTATCTTACATCTTTCTCTTCTGAAGTCACATATAGGTATAGGTTATAACCATCCAAATTTACATTGCAAGTGAACGGTAGGTTGTTTAGTTGTTGGGAAAGGGTCCTATTGATGAAATTACAGTCTCATTCCATATTTTGAAACCATGATGACCATGGATTCAAGACCTTCTATGGAGCTTGTTGTCATATAAAATCTATGGATCATTAATTAATTGGTTCTTTTCATACTTTTACACAGCATGATGTATTTTTGGTATCCAACAATGCCATGCTTTTCAATGCTTCAAATACCGTCTACTACAGACAGGTAAGTCAACCAATTTTTTACTGAATCTGTAAACTATGTAACAATTTCCTCTACATCTTTGCCACAAATTGTTGATGTTCTCAGAAATTTCTTTGTTTCCTAAACTAAATGAATTTTGGTTCTCCAGGCACGTGCGTTGAAAGAACTAGCTACAAGGCTATTCCATGCTCTTAAAACTGATCCTGAAAGCTTTGAAACTGAAGCTTCCATACGAAGAATGGGACTTGGTAGGCGGACAAAGGCTGGAGTTAGAATTCTTAACTGTAACTCTAACAACAAGAATAATACTGGCATTGCAGCAAGGGGTAGGTCATGCTGCTCATTTGTGGGGTATCTAGTTCTTTCTTTTTCTTGTTGACATTTAGCTTAAGCATGTTTGTCTCCTCTTACTCCAAAGTTATATTGATCAAAATAAATGTTATTTTTCTGGTATAAGTATCAATTATTAAGTACTAAAATATATGCCTATTGAGATTTATATGAATATCTGCAAATACAATGCAACAGTATGTAATATATTGAGTGATAAAGGTTGTCATATAACTCCCAAACATGTGCAATGTATACATTTTAAAGCTATGATCTGAGATGCTCTTTTGTGCCCTAATCTTATTTAATTTGATGGTTTTCAAAAATATGTTTGAACAGGCTATAGAGCTCAAAGACGATTTGATGATTTTGAAGTGGAAAAGCGTCGAACCTATAGACCTTGGAATTCTTTTCTAAGTGAGAATGGATCATTAGTCTCAGCAGTTTATAACAGTCCAAAGCAACTTAAGCTGGTGAGTATTGTTTCTTCTATTTGAATGTGTATTTGCATCTTGTCAAATAAACAATCTATGGAAATGGTGTAAATATATTTCAAAACCTTTTTACTTCTAAAATATGTCAAACTGTCCTCATTACAGCCAATGCAAAGTGCGCTTTATATGAGATCTCCATGAATGGACTTTGAGGGCATACTTTAAACATGCAAGTGGTAGTTACTAGCGGGAATGATTTGGCATGGGAATGACATTTGTGTTTAGTTGGTATTGAGGTTTTAAATATATTGGTATTAAAGGATATATTGAGACTTCCAAACTATGGATACACCAATGAATATCAATTATAGACAATGATTTAAAAGAAAAAACAACAGAATTTCGTAGTTAAAGTTAGAAAATGTTGAATAAACTTTCAAATACACTAATTCCTTGATTTATGCATTTTTAACACCATAATTTATAGAACATGACAGATAGATATATGGCATATGTAGAGGACATAATGATATGTGATTCAATACTACACATAATATTATAGACTTATACTATTTAGACTATAACTTCAAGCAAATATGAAATATTACAAGATTGATAAATTTATTTAAACTTTTTAAAGTTTAATATTCTCAAATTCATTTAGTTGTTAACTTGTTATAGTATTGTTAAAAAAATATGTTAGAACTCAATGTGCTAATAACTCTCATTTATTAAGTCAAGAACAAAAGAAATTCATGAACCAAGAACAAGGGTTAATAAAAATAGATTCAAAAATAAAGTTTGAACCTGATGATTAGATTGCTTTTTTTTAAGTTGTAAGATTGTGTTTCCAGCCCGAACTAAAGCCATTTTGCACTTAATTGTCATTTGTGTCCTTGCCACAAGAAGAACTCACATGGTGGAAATCACCTCATTTCTACATGACCTATCACAATATGATTTGATATTTCAAATATTTTTGTGACAAGTTGTTCTTATAACATAACATCTAATTAATTGTGAGAGCAAAAAGAAAAGGAAAAAAGAAAGTATAATTTGTGTCCAGATCTCCAGGCCTTCTTGATTTTTTTTTTTTTTTGATTTTTTGAAACAGTGGTTAGTATGTGATGATGAAATGATTGTAAGTGCCTCACACTTGCTATCACATTGTCTTGGGGTTTATCTGTAAGAAGTCTGCTATTTTTACATAGCTTTGGCTGGGGACATGCACCTCATTAAATGTACAGAAATAAAATTGAGGAAGTGTTTTCAGTCAAAAGCCATATCATCATCTATTATTTACTGATTATACATAGCTTTGGCTGGGGACATGCACCTCATTAAATGTACAGAAATAAAATTGAGGAAGTGTTTTCAGTCAAAAGCCATATCATCATCTATTATTTACTGATTACTTGTCCTGACCATGCAGGATGAGAAGGTAGGTCTTGGATATGTAGAGAGCTTAAAGCGGTTTGCTAAAGATTTGGGTCCAACAGCTCAAAAGGCTGCCATGAAGAAGATAGAGAGTTACATTTCTGAAGCTATGAAAGTTTGGAATGTGACTACAAATCGTCAGCTCTGGGCCCCAGATATGCAAATTCCTAGTGCAGCGTTTGCATCAAATATAAAGGTTGCTCCATCTTTTAGGGTCCCTTCAAGTACACCTGGATCCCAAAATATTTCAGGTGATAAAATGGACATTCACAGTGGATTCTCAAATGGAGGACAGGCATCAATGGATGACAGTATGAACATAAATAATGCTTTAAACGGAGGAATTAGTCAACCTGGTGGCCGAGTGGAAAGTCTGGGTGACTTCCGAGGGAAAATGACTCAGTCTGCGAGTAGGGGGTTTGCTCCATCTTTGCATCTCCTTGGGAATTCTAATGGGTACCAAACATTCGCAGGTGGAACAATGGACATGAGTGATGCTTTAAATAGAGGTAAAGCAAAACTTGGAAATGGAATGGACTACCGAGAAAATGTGTTGCAACCCATGAGAGGGGGTTTAGATAGTGGAGCTGCTTTCAAGGGTTATGCTGCTAATCAAAGCAATGGGGTTCACTTGGATTCTTCTTTTCCCAATTATGATTCAGGGAAAGGAAAACTTGATTTCACCCCTTTGTGGAATACAAAGGGCAAACAAAAGGAATTAGGCGGGACAAGCATGATGGTAGACGCAATCAATGTGGAAAATACTGTACAAAAAGCTGGGCAGGCTTCTTTGTGGTGGAGGATGCAAGACTCCATGCCTACAAGTAACACTGGTGCTTCCTCCTCTTCATGGCGTCCACCTTCTCATGTCATGACAGGGTCGAATGGTATTCAGACCATTGACTACATGAGCGGAATTGGTTCTCATTATCCTGGTAAGGGAATGTGTCAAAAGGAAACCATAGCTGATGGGGAAGGCTCTAGATACAAAACCACTGTAGAGCAGGGTGGATTAGTAGTTTCAGATTTGTTCAAGCCACTGGAGATGGGAACGCAACCCTTGAGTGAATATTGTTTTCAGGAGCAAACTATATCACCTGAAATGACATCCCTACTACAGCAAAAAGGAGAATTGGATTCACTATGCGAAGCTCCTAGAGTTGAGGCCTGGCTTGGGAGTTTTCCACAGGAGAATGTGATGAGAGCATCATCGAATGCATTGGAGTATGGGAGGTTTCAACCTGAAAGGAGAGGGGAGTCGAGCAGTAGAGCTGGTGCTGACAGGCGCCAAAAGCAAACTGTGGTGGCTACGGGGCTGCCGCAATGGACGTGGCTATAATTCTCTAGACTGAATAAAACTGCCTTCATAATACATATGCATGGCATGATAATGCAATAAAAGATACTTTTTTTCCCCCTTCTTTTGGGGGTGAAAACAGATTGTGTGTTTATTTCGGTGGTTTTAAATCCAAAGGAAACCAGAAGACTTGCTATTTGAAAGAGCTCTCGGCTCTGTCTTTCTATCCTTTTTATTATTACTAGTTTATAGTTTATGCTATATAATCAGTTGATATTATTTATTTTAATATATAATTTATTACTAAATATTTTTTTCTTCTTTTTAGGTAAATATATATATTAGATGATGTTTTTATTTTGTTATAAAATTATATCAAATGATATTGAAATTATTATAAATATTATTAAAATTATATCAAAAAATTATCAAAATTGTTACAAATATTATAAAATTATATCATAAGTTGTCAAAATTATTTTAAAAATTATCAAAATTATATAAAAAATTATCATAATTATTATATTAAGAGTTATCATAATTATAAATGGATAATAAAATTATATCAAAGGTTTTGTTATTGGTATTAATTCTATCTTCCTCGCTCCTTTAGTTCCATTCCATGTATCTCATCAAATTTGTTCATATCAAATACTGATCATCAATAACGTTCTTATTGTGTTATACAAATCTGATTAAGCCGAAATGATTGACTTCCCTTCCCTTCCCTTCCCTTCCCTGTTCTTTTTTTTCCCTTGTAGTTTGCGGGTATCATTGACTTAGTGGCTAACTGGCTATGAATAACTTTTACCTTTCACTTAATTATCTCAACCTTTAGCCAATTTGACAGTTGCAATATTCTTATCTAGATTCTTGTTCCTAGGCCATCTGTAGGGCACTCTCATGGAGAAAAGGTTGACAAAAGATTACCCTCTAAATGGTGCTTAGGTTAGGCATAAGGATTTTCTTCTCATAAAAGTAAAGTAGCCTTCTAAAACAATGCAATACAGCTTATCAAAAGAACCTTGTTAAAGATATATTCTGTCACCCTTTCTATCTTTGGTATGGGGAAAATCTGGGTTGAAGTATGTCTAATTTCTGCTCGAGGGCTCCGGCGTTCCTCCTCTTTTTGGAAGCTACAGTGGTTTGCAGTTGGGTGGATAGATCCCAACAACAAATATTGCACCAAGATTGATGCTTCCGGCAACTCAAATCCGGTATGGAAAACCAAGTTTGCGGCTTTGGTTGATGACTCAAATTTCCAGGACATGATGCTGCACGTTGAAGTACACAGTAGAGAGCCCATTTTCCTTAGAGAAAGGCTTCAAGGGACCGCAACTGTTGCCTTGAAAGAATTTCTGGCCAAATATAGCAACAATTCGGCCTCTTCAAGTGTAGGAACTGAAGAAGTAGGAAGCTACCAGTTGCGCAAAAGAAATTCCAACAAACCTCAAGGATTTGTTGACATCTCAATTCGTATCTCGGAGGAGAGGGAAAATCCAGGTTCATACCCAGGTACTATTTTATGGCTAATGTATTTAATTTCACCTAAATAAAATTGAATTGGTTTTGGTTTTGACACTTCATATTGAGCTTAGTTGTTGCTAATTCAGAGAGAGTTTGGCCTACATTCTCCAAATTTCATTTGATAGAATCTTGATCTTTTCTTAGTAACTTGAACCTTTTTAGAGTTTGGATCAAAGTTTTCTTGTGATGATTTTTGTTATTTGAATTAAAAAATATGGTTTTGCAGATAATGAGGGAGGACTTGTTCTCATGGATCATAGGGCTGAAATTCCATTATCTACTGAAGGTGGGTCAGGACACGCCTATCCAGCAGCAGAGGCAGCCCCTCTTCCACGCCCAGATAATCAATATTCTCAAGTAAACATCCCATATACACATTCAGTGCCATATCCTACAAACTATTACAACCCATCTGTAGGTGAACCTAGTTATGCATCAGCTTCTGGACCCAGCTATCGTCCACCTACGACTCCTCCACCTCCACCCCCGCCCTCTAACGTTGGTTACATTCCCACTTTCCTCCCAAGAACAGAGAACTATTTGAATATGCCATCGTCTGCGCGTGCACCTGGACCTGGACGAGGGCCAAGACCTGGTTTTGCAATGGGAGTAGGAGCAGGAGCACTGGCGGCTGGTGCTGTCATCTTTGGGGATGACTTCATGTCAGGTTTTGATGTTCCTGCGGGCTTCCAAGACGCCAGTCTCTCCATATCCATGGACCCTCCTTTCTGATAAAACAATGGCTTAATTACTGCTGTAATAATGTATTTGTATTTGTAGTAATCCCATCCAGCATCGCATCAAAATACTCCATAATGTCGAAAGCACGTTATTGAAAATACTGTTGTGAGAATTGATTCAAGGGACTTTGTGCATCTAGAAAGTGGGAAGTTGAACAAATGCCAAGGTTGCAAAAGCTGATATTCTACAACCAAAACTTGCTGATGTCTAATTGTTATGTACATGACTTTGCACATTTTATTTTTAAAAAAACAATGATGGTGATCCCAATTCTATTACCTGCTGTAAGAGAAGAGTTATGTTAACCGTCAATTACAAGTAAGTTTTAGAAGAACATAATTTTCCTTTTCCTTTTTTTGCCCTCTTTGAACTATGTTTTTCGTTGTCTAAACCTTAATTTCATCACATAGACTCACGAGAACAGCCCTTGGCGTTAATTTACCAATTAGCACTTAGAATCTGAGAAACTCCAGTGGTCTTAAAAGAAAGAGAGGCAAACAAATTTCGAGTTACTGCTTGTAGAGAATGCTCCTTGAACCACCAAAAGCTCTTTGCAGAAACTTCTCTTGGACCTATTCCTCATGGGGGCAAGTGACCGCAATTCTAAATTACTTCAGGCTTAGATTGAGGGATGGCATGTCGGGAGTCCAAGAAGGAACTATTCGATCAGTACTGTCGCCCGTGACAATCAAAACTAAGTTTCATTCAGACATGAATATAAAGTGAAACCATTACATTCTGCCTATTCATAACAACAATAAGGCAACATATATATATATATATATATATATATATATATAGCAGACTAAAAAAGTACTAAAATATAAGAATTGGGATAGGAGGAGTAATTGAGTAATATTCAGATCATATTCATGTTGAACTACTGAAATAATTAGCAATAAATAAGAGTGGCATATCCGTTAGCCAATAAGATAATAGCTAGAATGATTAAATATTTTTGGTTCACTATTCTTTAATGGAGCATTCTTTCGACTTCTTTGTATATCTTTTTCCTAGGTTCAACAAAGCCTTAACAACTGAGACTTAACTGCTACAGTCATTTGACTTGACTTGACTTTAACTGTTAGTATGGCGGGCCAAGGTGTTGTCCTGAATTGGCACAGCTAAAACGTGGATTTAGCTGTCAACGGGTCAGCTCAACCATTGGCACCATTAATGGCAGTACTTGCTCATTCAAAGGGGCTTTTCAATTCGCGATTTTTCTTGATTATCTTTCCAATTTAAAACTTATAATATAGAGCAAGAAATTATTACCAGGACAGGACATTTCATGGAGTCTTTTTTGCAGGTGGTGGCTTCATTTCAGACTCGCCATTTATAAGCATTGCATTGCTGCTGTGAATTCTACAAAAGCCCTGTCCCAACCCTTATCTTGATTTAACCACTCTGAATTGAAGGTAACAGCAAATAAATACCAGCTAAGAATTTCTTTCCATCTTCCCAGGATTAAGAATAAGACAATATAGAGATTTGTGTAATTCACCTTCGTATACCCATCTAGGATGTGTTTGGTGATTTGTTTAGAATAGTAGTCTTTTTTTAAGGGTTTTTATTTGATGCATACATTGTCAGCGAACTAAATGATATCATCTCATTAAAAAACTTTAAAAATAAATATAAATAATTTTATTATTAATGAGGTGGCATTATTTGGTTGACTGACAGTATATAAATTTATATTATTAATGTATAAAATATAATTTTTTTTTAATAAGGTGAAAAATCATTACAAATCAATAATACAAAATGTCATAGAAGATGACGTAAATGAAGATTGACATAGATTTAAAAAATAAGGGTGGTGACACATGGTGATGACGAAAGAAAAGATGATTGAGAATGATACAAAAATGTGATGTTTGTAATAATTTTTAAAAAAAAAAAAAAAAAAATTGCAAAGAGAATTTTAAGAATTCAGATTGACAATATAAGAAAATCACACCATGCCATCTCAAAAGCTTTTTCAGGCCGTTTCATTTCAGACAATTGGATGAGTTTAGATTTCAAAAGTTCTTTTAACATCACTGGAACATCAGAGTCGAGGAATGGATATTACTTCTCTTTCATTTTTTTCAAAGAGATTTTGTATTTTTCTTTCCCTTGAGAAGAGTTAGACTTCACTTCTTGGCTTTGTTTGAAATCATTGGATGCCTTGAAAGATCTTATACTTACAGTTATAGATTGTTTGCTTCCAACTTCTTCAGTAAAAAATTTGCCCCATTTTGAAGTGTCTTGCTCTTGAATTGATGGTCCTTGATTTTCAGCAACTGCAATGCTTAGTTCCATGTCATATGCACGAGTGGCTAATTCTTCAAAAATTTTAGGGTTAATGCCTTGGAGAATATAGTGGAGAGTCCAATTCATGCTTTGGATGCACATATCAAGTGCAGAGGCTTCAGACAATTTTTCTTTGTAATTGAAACTTAAATTTCTCCACCTATGGATGTAGTCAATCACAGGTTCATCATTCCATTTGGTGTGAGCTTGTAAGTTCAATCATACTGACTATTCATCAAGTACTATAGAAACTATTTAAAAATTCACGCTCAAGTTCTTTCCAACTGTCGATTGAGCCAGGTTCAAGATCTGTATACCAATCAAAAGCATTCTCCTTTAGAGAATGAACAAATTGCTTGACCATAAGATCTTTATCAGTGCCAACATTATTTCCACAAAGTGTGCAACATGTTGGTGTGAATTTCCTTTGCCGTCAAACTGTTGAAACTTTGGTGGTTGATAATTTTCAAGCATCTTCATGCAATCAATCCTTTGAGAATAAGATTTTGCATAAGTGTAGGAAGGTAGAGGAAAACTTTCAGTTTGATTTTTTATAACTTCTTTGATGTGCTCCTTAAGTTTGTCAGAAGAAATTTTTTGAAATTTTTTTTTCAGCTACCTTGGTAGAAATTTCACCAACTTCTTGAAGAATTTGATGTTGATTTTGGTTTGTAGCAACTTGGTTGTTCTTGTTGCAAGAGATTCCACATATTTTGCAAGAAGAGCCAATTGTTCTTCTAGGAAAGTAATGCTAGTTGTTATCACAATCACGACATCAAAATTTGATGATGAACTTTGGCAAAGTGATGTTGCACATATTTCTTCCACTAACTTTTGAGTTGGTGAAGATTTAAGATTTGGATTGTTAAGAAAATCCATTTGAAGGGCATTGGAATTTGAGAGCTTGAACTTTGAAGAAAAGAGATGAAAGACATGGATTGTCCCACCAGGCGTGCCAGAAATTTGTATATACAATTTTCATGTCAAAAATATGATGGAGAAAATTTGAAGTCAAATAATAATTTTGTTTATCAGACGTGGATATTCTAGTCTCTGGGAATTCTTAAAGATAAAAAAAAATTCTCTAATTCTTTTCTTCACAGGGAGATTCAATTTAAGGGTTTTTGGATGACTTGATCTTGAATTAGATTTGTTTCAAGGGTCTTGGAGACTTGATCTTGAAAATTTTCAAAGATCTTTGAGACTTGATTTTAAAATTGGCTTCAATTTGATCTCAAAGTTAGAGAGTTTTGGAATATTATTGAAATTTGGTAACAATTTAGGGATTTTGAATTTCAGGCTTAGATCTTTAGATCTTCCTTTTTGGACTTGATTGATGGAATTCTGAAAACCTTGTTCTTCAGATCTTCTTTTCTCGAATTGTTTTCAGGCTTTCTTTTCCCAAATTGTGCTTTAAAGGACTTGATGACTTAATCTTGAATTACTTCAAGAGTCTTCGAAACTTGATCTTGAACAAACATGATTATTTTCTTTTTTGGAAACAAGATCTAAGAGCAACTTCTTGAAATTTCTTGAAACCCAAAGATGATGTTCTTCAAAATTTCTTCAATTCTTCAGAACTTCATTCTTGCGACTTTGAAAAAGCTTGGAATTTTCAAAATCTTCTTTTCTCTCCAGGCTTGTGAATTGTGAATTTGTTATGAATGACTTAGAGGAAGTCCCTGTCAGCCTAGTAGGGGAGAAAAAATTCTAAAAGAATTTGATCTCTTTATGAAAAAGATTTACTTAGACATAAAATAATAATGACATATGGGTGAATTTTGATTGGATAAAAATTTCTTTAAAAAAATTTCATTTGATATGTGTCAATTTATAATTGATCAAATATTTTTCTTTCTGCACATGCTTTCACTCAATGTAATAACATTTTTTTGCTTATTTTTTTATTTTATTTTACAAATCATGGTATTGATAGTTTTAGCTTGCTTTTTCTTTTTGTTATAAAGGTTAATACCCATAAATTTCAGCAATTGTTATCATTCATTCATTCATTTGTAAAAAGATTAAAAATTGTTAATTAATGTGTCTTGAATGTTCACTATACTTTTATGTTCGGAAATTTATCTATTTAACTTACTATAATCAATATATCTGATTTTTCTTATTGCTTTATTATAAAACAATACAAATGAATTGAAATGTGTTTTTTACTTTGATTAAGAGCTAATACAATAAAAATGAAACTTATTTCCACTAAGTTTTTCTTTATTTTTTTTGGAGGCAATAATTTGAAACAGATTAAATTTCAACTAATTAAATAATTCAAAATAAAGAGAGAGGGAAAAAAGAGATTACTTACTCCTCCAACCCAACTACACAAGGAGCAATGGTGGGAAGTAGGATTGCAAGTTTATTCATCCATAATTCACTCAATGTAGTTGGAGTTCAAACTTCATCCAAGGAGAGGAGTTGCTATTTAATGCTATATATTGCTGGATATTGGTTTCCAAAACAGGAACCTGATCACCAAGGAGATGCCCCTTACCCATATTTGGTAACACATGACATCACCACATGCCCCCCATGCATCTTCACCTCCTCCCATTCCCAATTCTATATGTATGTATATGGCTATTTGACAAAATAAATATAGGCATCATCACAAATTTAATCTTCTAACTAGGAAAGTTCAATTATTTTGTAACTATTCTTTTATTTGCTGACCCGAATTTAATAGATTTCATCTGAATTCACGTTCTAACACATTTTATTCTTTAGAAAGTGATCGACTCCCTTTGTAAAAAAAATCGATCCTCTTGCCAAACCTTTTTAAAATGCAAATTTGTCTCTCCGTGTATAAGGAATTGACCTCGCTTTTTTTTTTTTTTTATAAAAAAAAAAAAAGATTATTTTCTTTTTGGTTGCAAGGCAAAAAGATTGAACCCTAAGGATCAATCCCTAGTAATTTGGATAGACAGAGCTGTTAATCATGTGTCGACATGTGATTGATTTTCGTTAAATTCAAATAAATTTGATCCAAAAATAAAAAAATAAAAAAATAAAAATCAAATTGACTCAAATAAAAATAAATAATTCAAAGTAAGAAACTCGAGATCAAAATTATTATTATTATTATGCCGTAAATATATTTCAAGTTCCAAGTACCAAATGGCACAGATGAATGCATGGTAATACGCATGCAATCCAAGTTCAAACAAAGAGAGCAACCAAACTCATTACTTTACTTATTTAAATGTCGGGTGCTCAGGTTCCAACTGCATAAAATAATGCCATTTCTATTTCTATACACGGTTTCAGATGTAGCAAAGAGAAAAAAATATGGGTTCTAAATGTACTTCCCTTCTCGGTAACCAAAACCAACATAGAGCTTTCAAGCATATATTTATATGTTTATATATTTAATCTCAATATCTGTACTTGAAACACACATAACTAGTCTTAAAAGCAGGATGTTTCTGCAATTTTTGAAATCCAACAGTTTTTCCGACGACCCTTACTTACTTTACCGCATACCCTATCCCTCCCTCACCCACTCATGCATTTTAAGACTTTATATGCAGGCATTGAAACACAATTACAAACAAACACATGCCAACACGTGCACCAAACTGTACACTGTCGTCTGAATGAAAATGCAAATGTAAATTTTATGAACAAAGTCAAGTGAAAGGGCTAACAGAGGTGCACAAGTAGTCAAGAGACATCAATATTTACTTAGAAAGTTAGAGAAGAGAAGGCCAATGCAATGAAAGGTTCACTTCTCTTAATTTGTCTGTCTGTCAGAAAAAAAAAAAAAAAAAAAGTAGGGGGGTCTGAGACTGTCAATAATGGACCCTGAAAGCCAAGTAGCCAACTAACCATTTCCATTTGATAAGTGAGATGGCCTGCGCTATGCTCCATAATTTGGTTTTCCTGTCAAGTAAAAAAGTACCAAGTGAGGAGTAACTAGTATTTGATGCATGTCAGAGATGTACCAACTCTTTGAACAGTCGTGTCATTAATGATCCAACCCAGTTTGTATTACTTACAAAGAAGAAGAAGAAGAAGAAGAAGCAGCAGCTGATCAATGATGATATGAATTAGCCAAGTTGATGGGCAATCTTATGCATCTGATAATAAGGTCAAAGATAATGATGTCTCTTTCTCAAAAGAAATTTTGCAATAGAAAGTATATTTTTGGTAGTATAAATAAATGAGGGCAACAGAAAGAAGGAGCTCCCTTCAGTCCAAGCACGGAGAAAGAGGGATGCAAAACAATCTCCCGCATCATTCACACAATCACAGTAGCGAAAGCGCCAATCCATTTTCTACTGAGTGCTTGAATGAATGAGTCGGCAGCTAGTTCAACCCCCTTGTTCCCATCCGTAAGTGGGCCGAAGGAAGCTCTCTCATGCCATTTCTCTAACAAAACTCTCCTACATTTCTTGCTACTTTCTAGCTGCGTACGTGTCATAACAATTACCACTTAGCTAAACTAACCTAACAAAAGAAAATAACCTTCAAATCTAAGATGCAAAAGATAACACTAATCAACTACATTCTGTTTTAGCCAATATAATACCGTTTCTTCAACCAGCTGCTAAAGCCCAAAGTTGAGTTCAAGCCGCATTATGACAAACGCAAGAACTGGTTCATAAGTAATCAGTTTGGCTTTGGTCTGTTTTTAAGTTTCTTATAATCAACAAGGCCACAACTTTTAGCTTGCTTAAGCTAAACAGGAAAAGTCAAACATTAAAGGGGGGGGGGGATGCAAAACATAAATATGGAATGCAAGCTTAGTCACTCTAGATTGAGGAACCAATTGATGATCACCAAGAGGATGAAAGAGAATGCAAACAACAACTCAACCAAGTGACAAAAATGAATGAGTAATGGAAGGATAAGAAACGAACTCATGATAGAGAAGAGAGTGGAATCGGAGTTTCACCTTCCACCTGGTCTTAAACACAGCAGGCTCAAGTACAAATTGAATTGAATTCATTGAATAAACAAGATCGATCCTTGATTACCCTTTAATCATCACAGCCAAAAACATTATTATCAAGACGAATTGCAAACACTTAACATGAATTTTAGTGTTTTCTTCAAAAACTATAACCTGCATGATCGAACTTGAAAGATCCAAAAGATACTAACCACCAGCTATATATATATATATAAATATACATATGTAGTAAGCATATGTAAACATTAAGATTATACAGCTTCACAGAAAGGAAAAACAAACTGTCAAGCAAAAAAATCATGGTCTTCTAATTGGACAGAAAATAATAAGAACCCTGTACACTCCCGGTGGTGAGAGAATAATTGCTTTAAAAAGAGGAAAAAAGAAAGAAAACCGATTTTCCTGAACCCAGGGTCTAGGTCAATTAGAGCCTCATCCTTCAAGAACACAAATACAATAGAAGTTAACAGATCAGATAGATAGAACTTACTGTTGAAAGCGGCAAGGCATAAATGTTGAGTGATGAGTTATGGGCTATAAATAAGTATTCGGAGAGGGAAAGGGAAAAAAAAAACTGACAGACCTTAGGAATTAACCCTGGAAACTTTGACAGACAGCCATAGCACAGATAGAAATATAGAATAACATTTTCCCCTTGGGATAAGATAAAAGTGAATAAGAAGTAGTATCAAGTATATGATCTAATCACGGACAGCTTATTAACATAATAGGAAAAAAAGAAAATGACACAAAGCAAAAGTAAAACTAAAGAGTGAATCATCTAAACCGCTAAACAAACAGTCTACTATTATTAACATTCATAGAGACATACTTATGTTGTGTTAGAGAAGTGAAACCCTAAATTTGTAAGTGATGCAAGTACAGGTTAAAACCCTAATTTTGGGAAATAGTAAAAAGAAAAGAAAATTAATGGGATGGCAGTGGAGGGCAGCGCAGGGATCAAAACAAGAAAATAGTATAAAAATAAGAGAGAAAAGGGTGTATAAAAATAGTAGAAGAAAATAGAATAGAAATTAAGGAGGAGTAATAAAGAAGAAAATATATGGATTGTTTTGTGCAGAGAATAAGGAAAAGAGGGAATGAGTGAATGATTTATTAGGAAAAGGGAAATGATGGGTCATTGTCGTCATGAGAGTCAGAGACAGGAAAGCGACTCTAGATCTTAGCATATCTAACGAGGGAGGGAGTAGACAGTAGAGTGAGAGCTTTTTCTTCTTTTCTTTCGGTTAAGTATTGTATTATATTATATTATAAGTATAAACTTTACTAGTTAGTATAGTATAGTATAGTATATATGTTCTTTTTCTTTGTATGTTGAGGCAGACCTCAGGGGTTTGTTTGCAGCAGATAATGGGAATAAAGAAATGAAAGGATATGTAAAAGCAAAGCACAGTATTGGAGATGAGATGACTGAGTAGACTCTCCTTTCTCTCTCTTTTTCATCATCCATACATTTTACTCTTTCGCTTTCACACTCTCTCTCTCTCTCAACGAATGAATGAATGAATGAATAATATATATATATATACGTCAGTCAGTGATGGGCAGTGGGCAGTGGTGTGTGTGAAATACATTTTACCCTAATTGTTTCTTTGTTTGCTAATTGCTAATTGCTAATGCTGGGTTAAACTTTGACTCTACTTTGTAGTTAAATGCATTTCCCTCAAATCCGACCATCCATTCCATCATATCCTCTCTTTTTCTATGATCCTTACATTCCCACTTGTCGATCAACAGCTAGCTGCTACGTACCAGTACACACTGCTCCTCTTTTACCAGCTCAAACTCATCTCGCTTCTCTTCCCCTCTTTATTTTACTATTTTAAACTGTTAGGCAATTGAATTGAATTGAATTAAATTGAATTGAATTGAATTGTATTCAATGTTGATTAAACAATGCAACTCAGCTGACCATGATTAAACAAAATGGATCCCGAATTCCTCTACTACGCTGGCCTGGATTTAATTATTGCATTTCATTTCCCACTACAGTACTGGATGAAATAGGCACTATTTCATGCCTTGTCATCTTCAACATCATATACCCTTCCTGTTTTGCAACCCAACTACTGAATTAAAGAAAAATATGGTGCTAAGCTAAAAGATTTGAGAAAAGGCAAAACAATTAATATTAGTAAAACCAAAATTCCTCCGTAAATAAAAATGATTGAATTACACAACCTCTTTATCCATTTTATACATAATCTAATCATTGTTCACTCTTGATGATTATGTAGAAATATAATACTTGTGCACATATGTATGAACTCGTTTAAAATGCAATA
This sequence comes from Fremontodendron californicum, assembly GCA_030761205.1. Lineage (NCBI taxonomy): Eukaryota > Viridiplantae > Streptophyta > Magnoliopsida > Malvales > Malvaceae > Fremontodendron > Fremontodendron californicum. The sequence goes on from JAULJL010000041.1 coordinate 266,410, forward strand.
GGAAATGTTCAAGTCTTGTAAGAAAAAATATTTGAAAATAAAAGGGTTAATTGAGATGTGGCTTAAAGGCACTTTCATTGCATCCAAATTCTAAACAAAGACTTACAAGTAGACCTGTCTAAAGGTCAGGTATATGTATGAACTCATTTAAAGTGTACTAAAAAATGTTCAAGTTTTGTAAAAAATTAATAATAAAAGGGTTAATTGAGATGTAGCGTAATGGCACTCTCATTGCATCCAAATTCCAAATAAAGACTTACAAATAGATTTGTCCAAAGATCGGGTATATGTATGAACTCATTCAAAGTGTACTAAAAAAAGGTTCAAGTCTTGTAAAAAAAAAAATTTTTAAAAAGAATCAATTGAGATGTAGCGTAATGGCACTCTCATTGCATCCAAATTCCAAACAAATTTTCCAATCAAAAACTTACAAGTGTATATTGATCCCTAAATCAAACAAGACAAGACATTTAGATAAATATTTCAGAAAATTATGAGCCTTGAATTATATATATATATATATGCCAAATCAAATCCTTTGAAATAAATAAGCAACAAACTGAATGTTGGCAAATGTGTGTACCAAGCAAATGCATATGCCCCTGTGTTTGTGTAAGTATTTATGAAATGATTGGATGCCATGGGATCCTGAGATCAAATATTATGTAGGCTACCTAGCTAGTAATTGCATACTCTTCTTGTTGGCAAAATTTAAAAAAAAAAGGGAAAAAAAAAAGATTAATGCTGAATTGCTGTGAGGATACCAATATATATAAAACTAATAATTTCTTTGCTTTAAAAGAAAAAGAATAGAGCATTGCTAGTGTTAAAATCAGATGCAGGTACTTTCTGGCTCCTGTCCAGTGTCATGGACTGTAGAGGCAAAGCTTTATATAGATAAATCGATGAATATAATTTTGTAGCTATTTATAAAGTAGATATTGATGATATGATATGAGACATATAATTGTGCTGTGCTGGGGTGAGACTGGGACTGGGACTGAGTAGGTGCACAACAGTCATAGCACATAGTATATTTTGCTTTTAGACTGTAAATTGCACATTTTTTCCTAAAGCTCTGAAAATGTCACAGAATTCCAAATGCCAAAAAAGAAAGTCCTTTTTTTTCCTGTAAGCTGTAAGCTGTAACCCTCCTCTGCATCATAGATAGTGCCTTTGTGGAGACCACTCTAGCTAGTCTTGTTTGCCATCATCAGTCATCACCCCCCATTGATGCTAAAAGGAACTTTTGAAAAAAAACAATCAACCTCTGCAAAATCCTGCAGTTGGGTCCTTTAAACAACCATCGATTAAGGTGGAAACACAAACTCAAGCCAAACTAATATGAGTATTTGCCATTTTATTGTTATGGGTCGAGACTCGAGATCAGGCAATTAATTCAGCTAACTAGCTCTCCTTAAGCATCCACTTTGCTATAATTTTCTGACATATTTTTTGATAATATATATATATATATATATACATAATACATGTACAAGCATTATTTGCCCATGTATCGATGAATCCTCATCCTGACTCCTCCAACTTTAGCCATTCATCACTGGACCCGCGGCTTAGTGTGGAATGGTAGGAGATGGAGATGAGGGTGGGAAGTGGGACAACCCGGCCATGGCTAAACAGATACGGACTGAATAAAACATCACTATCTTGTATATACATAATACATGTACAATAATCCTTTCCATCGGTTAAAATGAAAGTACTTTTTTTTTCCTACCTCAAAATCTGAATTGTGTTATTAGGTTTTGATAAATGGAGAGAAGCAACCGCAAAAGACCCACAAACATACAGAGTTTTAGCTAGTGATCGATAGTGATTGTTTCTGCTGCAATTAATGCTTGTGGAATGAAACAGATTCATTAAATGCTTTTGGACAAAAGCTCACTCTTCAAGAAACAAAAAAGAAAAGATAATTGAGCAATCAATCAAGCAACACAAAAGAGTAAATCTCAATCTGCAATGTATTGTACATGTAAAAACAAACAAGAAGATAGTAACAGATAAATTTACTTATAGGGAGTAATAATGCAAAACATGATTGGTAAATGTTTCTGCAAAGCAGTAAGCATTGAGAAGGTTGAGATAGAGTTGAGCAACCGGGGTATGAATATGTCGGGCTGAATACCAGCATTTAGGACATGCACTTGCAAGAGCAAGACTATGACCTTTTATTGTTTGGTAGACCCATATGTCAAATGAAATATGAGCAATTGTGCAATTTATTCCAACAACTGGCACCACTCCACTAAGGGGAACACTTGGAATTTTATGGGACCACAAACCATTGATGCATGACTATGATCCAAACTAAAAATCCTCATAATAATTCCTCTTCTTTCACCAACTGCTTTTCTCTATGCAAATTTTTATACCTAAACAAAGACACAAGGCAGAATATAAATTGCTCTGGATTAAAATGCTGATATTGATTACAGAAAAAAAAAAAAAAAAAAAAGGGTTCTTGGGCATGCAATTCAAACCTGTGTATGAGCCATCCACCAGAAATTAAATTCACTAATCGATCATGCATGCACAGCCAGTATTGAAGCATTAAACATTGTTACAAGACCTCTCTTTATACTTATTAAGCAGCTCAACTTAAACCAGGACCAACTTCGGTTATATTCAGATACATAGAACTCATTAATTCAGGGAGAGAGAGATTGTGTGTGTTTAAGTTCAAAATAAGTTATACATTCATGATTGGAATATGATGTTATCGTGAATGCCTTTTCATTTATCAGGCAAGTATGACAAATTTAAGAAAGTAATGTAATAAAACATCAGAATCCTCCCTTCCATCTGAAAGCCCAGCTTTTCAATTAACCACATTAACAGAATGAATGCACATATTGCTAATCTGATTCTACTATCTGGCTTATACTACAACCATTGTGGGCAGCATAGGATGTGAGAATTCACTCGCTATATACCAATCAAAAAGACAAGACAAAACCTGTAGGAGAGCACAGCTCAAAAAAAATAAGGTTGTGACATGGAACTAAAATCTAGATTTGAAAACAACTGGAAAAACAAACTTGTTGTCCCATCCCCAAAGGATTGAAGATCTGCACAGCTTAACCACAACGGGCAAGTCCTTTTTCTCTCAAACCTGAAATATAAGTAACCAACAATGGTCAAGGGATGAAACTAAGGTATAAGTCAAGTATGCTACAAAACCCTAAACATTTCAGGCGGAATTTCATAGATAAGCAATACTTCAAGCCATTAGGCAACTAGGCATTACATTGTCGAACTGTGAGGGAAGTGCCATGTACCATTGCAGTCATAAATATTCAGAATTTATGTAAAAAGTAAAGTATTGATCCCTGTTTTCTAGGAAAATGAGGAGCATAATTTTCGTTATTATACCCCCCAACTTTAAAGCAGCAATTTCTCCTTTATCTTACATTGAAATGGCACCATTCTCATGGCCAAAAAAAAAAAGAAAGAAAGAAAAATGGCACCATTCTCCTATGGTCCTACCATTCTTCAGTTGCCATTTTGTTTTTCCTCTTAGTATAATAATCCACCAAGATATGTGCGTGTTTAGTCGTGAGTGAAGGTATGACTGCATTATGTCAAGGGATATGCAGATAGTATATGCATGCAGTTAAGAAATAGTTTTCGCCCACTGCAATCCTGCCTACTGAAGATGGAGCATCTAAAAATTGTCAATCTCTCATTCACTTCACTAGGTGTAAGTTCTGACTGCTCTGAAAGGCACAGGTTCGCATGTTTTTTCCCCTTTTCTCTTCCCAAATTTTTACACTAGAGAACCAATGCAGAAGGTTACAGTTTCAGACCTTTCTCCAATTCAAACAGGAGCAAGTGTAATAAATTATTTCTGTTACAATTATAGGTTCCAATAACCAATCAGAATTTTATACAGAAGTTAAATATTTCTATACTATTATGCAAAGGAAAAATGTTAAATATTTATATATGGCATATTTATTCTTAATCTCCCATTTGCTTCAACAGGTGAGGGTTCTTACTACCGTGAAGTGCACAGGTTTATATATTTTTGCCCCCTCCTCTTCCCAAATATTTACACTAGCAAGCAAAAGATTACAGTTTCACATCTCTTTCTCCAATGCAATCATGCTACAAATGCAGGACAACTTTTATCCAATTAAATTTGACAAACTAAACTTGTACAGCTGTACCAGTCACTACACTATAGATATTCAAGTAATAAGTTAGAACTCGATACAGGAGTAAAATATTTATGCATTATTATTAACCAAAGGAAATATGTTAAGCATTTATGTATGGAACATTACCATATACACTCTTTTATCTTCATATCTATGTAGCCAAATTGAATAATTTTAAACCATAAGTTTTCAGCTTGATGATAAGAGCCCTAGACTGTCCAATCAATACTTGAGACTCATTATAGGACCAACATACTCCAAGTTTAATAAAAAAAAAAGCCAAACTTTCACTTCACAATATTCAATTGCAAGAAACAGGAGGTATAAACTAACCATTCAGAGACACAATCCTCACAAAATATGTATCTACAACGCAACAGAATTGGTGCTTGCATCTTCTCCTGGCATATGGCACAGAGGTCACCAGCTTCATTTACATGTAATAAATGAAATATATGTATGAATAAGGGATAAATTCTAAAGAGGAGGGTAACTTAATCATACATATATAGTTAGGAATAATGGTTGAAATTTTCATGATGTCAGTTAATTTGAGACTAGACATGTCTGATCTGTATGAATAAAGCATTAAATCTATCAGATAAATTAACAAAAAAAAATGGCATAAAAGGATGCATGACATGTGGTCCATAATCGTTGCAGCCGTGTAAATTGATCTCTAAACATCCCTAATCATATATATTACTAAGGATCAACTTCACCAGTGAAATAGTTGCAAATTGCTACACTATTTTGTAACTTTCTATACAGCTTATTTTACCAAATCAATCATTAGATTCAACAACCTATCCATACTCGTCATACAGTCAATTTCCAAGTCAATATGATATCTCTATCACATTGATCAAGAATAAAATATTTTGCTAAGCATATTTAAGGCATGAAAATGTCATAACCTCAATAAAATAGTTGAACATTTTCAATTAACTTGAAATATCACATGTATGATCTACATAAATAGAGCATTAAATCAAATGGTTGAATTAACAAATAAATGTACAAGTAAAAGGTGTATATTAAGATGTCAATGAAAAATTATCAAAAGATAACATTCTTTTCGTTAGGTTTGGTGTTGAAAGATTGAACAAAGTTCCACAAATATGTGCAAGAGGAAATTATAAGATACACCGAAAGGTTAGAACCAGGGCCCAGACAACGAAGCATCACATGACACATTCTGGCATTTTGTTGTCCTAGTCAACTAGCCTTTCTTCAGTTAAGTAGGTGGAACAAAGTTTCAAATTGAATTAGAATCTCCATTTCCCCCCTTCAGGTACCTGTTCCAATGTGGCATATGACCCATAATGAACTTCCTTCTGTGAAAATGCTTTTAGGGCAACATAGAAGGATTTAACCTAAGAGCAATTCCAAGTTGTTAATAATAAAGCAAAATATCATGTGAATAGATGCATAGTATTACAGAGAAATTCAACAAAATCAGAAATTGCACATATGCACCAGTATTGGTGTATGGAATTTATACCTTTTCAATGACAGATGTGAGCTTGAACGTTAAATACAGCCCTGTAGTCAATGAAGAGAAAAAGGCTTCCATAATCTTTGTTTAAAAAGAACTGATACCAAACAGGTGTTGGTAACAACGCTCAGTACAATAGGAGTGTATTCAACCAAGGTTAGCACTTGACCCTTGAAAACAATATACCGACAGTTAGAGTTCATCCCTTTTGCTTCTTTTTTTCGGATTAATGAAGGATTGGGGGACATGGCGGGAAGGGGAATATAGTTGCAGTTGTATATAATAAGAAAAAGTAATTTTGTAATGCATAACATCATAAACCTGTCGAAGGAAGTTATGCCCTCTGCCATTCTTATAATAAACGAGTAGTGCACACTTAAATGCCATCACTGCCTGCCGCACCATTGTATCTGAAAGTTAAATAGATCACAAATTAATAAAAGTAAACTCTAAAAAGTCTGGACATTTATGACATTTGATTTTACAATATGAAGAAAAATATGTCACATAGATAATAATTAGGAAGAATTGTACATAGATAGAAATAAATGTCAACAAAAAGTAAAGCAGAAATAAAGGATTTAGTTACACATATAAAATGCTCAACAGGTGGAATGATAAATTTTAAAGAGCAGCCACAACAGCAAACAAATTATCTTTGCAAATTTCAGCATGGCCATATATAAATTGTCGGCCATAAGAAGGGTACACAAGATCAAGAATATATGCCATACATTCTTTATCTTAACATTAGAATAATGTTAATAGAAATAAATAAACCCAAGTATTACAATTCAATTTCATACCATTTACCAGAATGATGTGGTATTGTCTTTGGAGGGAGCATGACCAATGGATATAAAAGATCATTGTTCTTATACCACCAATAAACACCAATCACATGAAGCATAAGAAGTACAGAGTATGTGATTAGAACTGCATTCTTTCTTTCTCCCTGCAAAATTAGTGAATGTTAAGTTTCATGGTTATGCCCCTATATTGGGGTACCAAGGGACTTAGAAGGAAAAAGTTCAAAGACACATTTAAGCACCTTCAATGCTGTCTGCTTTTGGAGGATAAAATTTGACTTGAACATAACAATTGTAACCCATATCATGACAATTAAACCTGCAAGCCACCACAATCAAATAATGAGAAATAAAGAATTTAGACTATAGATAGTAATTATAAAAAACTTGAGATAGAACTATTGACTGCCTGAGATGCTACTGAAACTTTTTACCTGGTTCTGATGCTAAGAACCATGGTTGAACTAGGGCAATTATGATGTTTGACTCTTCTTCTTCTTCTTTCTTCTTCTTCATCTTCTTCTTCTTCTTCTTCTTCTTCTTCTTCTCTCTCTCTCTGTGCAACCTACCCTCAAACCCCTCTCTCTCTCTGTCTCTCTCTCCTATTTTTGAATTTTGGTGATAGATGGATATCACTTACAATTTACAAAGAAATACTAGGACAAACTCAAAACAAAACTAATGTAAGGCAAGAGAAAAAGGGTACACTGGCTTTTCCTTGATGAAATTTCCAATTTTGGCAAACAACTCAAACTCAACAGACAAGGAATATAACAAGGAAACTCCCTAACCCCTAATGACTAAATGAAGTTCTTGATCTCCCTTAGAAGATGAGAAACCTCGACTCCTCATATAGAACACCAAAAATTTGTTCTCCTTTCTTTTTCGCTTTAACAATCTATAGAGTGCCATTGCAGATTGTCTATCTTTAAACCAGGTTGATGACAGTCCTAAAAATAACACATGTAAAGATCATCCAGATTCAACTTAATTCTCATGCTTATAAAACACTATGCATTGCAACCTTTGTTCAAAATTGGTGACTGTTTATGGAGCAGAACCAAAGAGGGAAATATGGGGATTTCGTACCATAAGGGCAGCCAACAATGACACACCAGATAGAAATAGCAGAATGCTAGGAAGCGCATATGTTCATTGCCATAATGGCATAAAATTCTTTAGATTATATTAATTAGACGAACAGATAACGAAGAAAATAAAAAACATCACTAGACTGTGGTAGTAACATTTTCGTTGATGTCGAAAATGATCAAATGAATAACACCCTAGTCCAGTTAGTAATGAAAAAGGAAAAGAGAGAGGTGGCTGAAGAAGAAAAACAGTACCTTGTAAATGCTGAAGAATGAATACAAGCAGCAATAACAAGGCAAAGGGAAAAATGTGCTCAAAGTCAAACCACCTGGAAATGCGCTGCACATCATAATGGTAAGAGGAATTCGAACTCCTCTCCTCTCCTCGTTACTGGTACTGCTACTGATAAGAGGATCATCCTCCTCAACTCCATCGAGGGCCGTGGGGTTTTGGGAATTGGAAAAAAATCAGTGTTGAGTAAAACCCCACGAGGTTGAGTAATGGTGGGATTGGAAAAAATGCCAGAAAAATACGAGTTTAGAGATGGAAGTTGAATGGCATAGCTTCTTGAAGAATCAATGGCATCATCAACATTACTAGTACTAGTAAGAGAAGAAGTAGGTGCTGGTGAGGGATGGGAGAGGGAGTTTCCATCATAAGAAGATCATACATTCCAGATTCCAATTCCCAGTATGATGTTCCATTTACATTTCACAGACCAACAGCAAAACAAAGAAGAAGAAAAAAAAAAACCCGTCTTTTTTTAGTTTTCTGAAATGAATGAAACAGAGAAGAATGAGGGAATGGAAAAGGAATAGTTTTGACGACCTTCCTGTTTCCTATGTATCGGAATCGGACTAAGCTTGTGCCTGCCACCCCCCACCCGTTAATCCCTTGGATTCCGATTTGCTTTCATTCCAGCTTTCACTATCATTTTTAAACTTGGTTTCGCTTATATATTATTATCATTTCAATTTCATCATTATTTATATTTAGTAAACCTACCGATGGGATGGGAAGCTTTGTCATGTTTGGTGAACTACCACCATTAAGCTTGTGCCTCTTCGCTTTCTCAAACTCCACTTTTGGCTAGTTTTAACATTGATGCTGAAAAAATTTTAATTAAAAAAAAATTGGATTGAAAAAACATGTTTAAAAAGTGTAGACACTCGTTTTTGGTCAATAACATTTTATGTAGGAACAAATCTTATATGCAGCGGGCTTTAGTAATAGTCTCCCTGTCAGCAGCGCTCTTGGCACGTCGCTTGGCACGTCACTTGGCACGTCTCTTGGCACGTCGCTTGGCACGTCACTTGGCACGTCTCTTGGCACGTCGCTTGGCACGTCGTTCGGCACGTCTCTTGGCACGTCGCTTGACACGTCTCTTGGCACGTCTCTTGGCACGTCGCTTGGCACGTCTCTTGGCACGTCGCTTGGCACGTCGCTTCTTGGTAGCAGGACGTCCTGCAGTAATACACAACTACATGAAGACTGTGGAGCTAACCCGGGAAGGTTGGCAGGATTCTTGAGTTTGCTCCACTCTTGGGATGTCTTGGAGAGCATGGCTTGGAGGCTCAGATATGGAGATTGTTAAGAAGTTCGCTTCTTAACCTTTCCCTGGAACACAAGTGCTTCCCTATCCCGCTGAACAGACAGTGCATTCTCAAGGGTGCTGTCAGTAGCCTTCATTCACTACATGTGACTGAAACACTTCTCTTAATGTAACCTCCCATAATTGGCATTTCTCCCACTATCATATATAACCTCTCCACCACCCATGATTGAGAGGAAGTTTATATAAAATAACTTCCCACTCTGTTAATAATTTCTCCTGATAACCTCTTTGAAGAGGCTATAAATAGAAGCTCAAATGCTTCATTTAGGATCTTTTGGCCATTTGACAAACTTTCTGACGTTAAGAATTCTCTGCAACATTTTCTCTACAATTTCTACAACCACCATACTTTCCACCATCCTCAGCCACCTACAGCCTTCATCACCACCACCTGCCACCGCACTTGTTCTCCAGGGTCTGCTCCAATCTTCCTCTCCGCCATCTCTCTACGATATCTCGTTTTACTGGTTTGCAACGTTTCCTCACCCGATCAAAAACACCCTCTACATTTTGGCGACTCCACTGGGGAGGAGCGATTGCATTTAGTAAAAATTTTCTGACTTTATTTCACCGAAAAAAATGGAAGATTCTGCCAGAGATCAAAATGAAGCAATTCCATCTTACATCCAAGATTTGATGAAGATGGTGAAGGCTAACGAGAAAAAAATGAAAATGCTAGAAGAAAGCAATAGAAAGATGATGGAAACCATCTCTCAGTTCACGTCTTTCTCCAATGCTACTACCTCCCAAGTCCAACCTGTGTACAATGAAAACATGAACACCTCTGGTGGAGTTACCCCTCTCACAAATGGCAATGGAGAAAACACATCTGATGCTTCTAACCATGCACTTACTGGAAACCTTGGTGTTACCAACACCCTGACCACCAATACCCTAACAAGCCTTAATAGAAATCTTGGCATGATCAACACGCTACTTGCTGGTACTTCCACTGTGGTTGTTCCTCCAACCAATACTCAAGACTTGGTTACTAGGGAAGAGCTTCAGAGGTTACTTTAGGAGAAGAATAAAATTTTGAATTTTTCTGAGTTTGACCTCAAATTGCCATATCCTGCCCGCATAGCTGCTAAACCATACCCTACAGACTACATTAGTCCCAAGTTCAAACAGTTCAATGGCAAGACGGGCGATGCTCGTGAACATGTGATGAAATTTGTGGAAACTCTTGGAGTAGCTGGTTTGGATGATGATCTGAAGTTGAAAGAGTTTTCTAAGTCTCTCACCGAAAAAGCCTACACTTGGTATGCCAACCTTATTCCTAGCTCTGTGGAGTCTTGGAATCAGATGTGTATGATATTTGGTGAGAAATTTTTCTCCACTCAAGAGAAGGTCAGTCTTGTTGACTTAGGTAGAGAATATCAAAGGCCAAAGGAAGATGTCATGGATTACATCCAACGTTTTAGGGAAAAAGTATTAGACGTACAAGAAGCTCATGATGAGAATGAATTGGTTAAAGTGTGCATCCAAGAAATGTTTGACGAATTTCAACTTTATTTACAAAATTTGTCATTGCCTTCTTTTTCTACTTTAGTGGAGGCTGCAAGGAGAACCAACAACACTATCATGGGAAATAAGAAAAGAACCAATCAATTTAACCAGAGAGAAGGTGTTTTCTTTGCTTCACATGAGGAGAAATCATACAAGAATCCCAGACTTAACTATGATGAGAGAGTCTCTCCAACGTCATTTCCATGCTCTATGGAAAAAGTTTTTGAACTCTTGAATAAATGGGTGAATGAAGGCAGTGTACGTCTACCTAATGTTGAGCGTCAACCTACCAATGAAGAAAAAGCAAGTCATATGTATTGTCATCTTCATAGAACTGTTGGACATCCCACCAAGGAATGCAATACGCTAAGAAAAATTTACCATGGAAAAATGAAGAACAACTAAATGCTAATTAAAAGGTGTGTATTCAAATTTAGTGAAGCATATTTCATTTGTATTGTTCATATGTATTTGGAAGCAATTCTCTATTGATATTTAATTATATCTTTGCAAGTTTGAATTGTTACTATGCTTTACACACATGTGATATGTGACTAATTCAATTAATTATTCTCCATAACACTGACTAGAGAACCTATCATAAGTTCTCCTAAGGGAGAAGTCGACCGTTGTGGTCTCATGCGCCACTTCCGTCACTCTCTCATTCACAAGTGCTTTCAATGGAGAAGTCGGCCGTTGTGGTCTCATGCGCCACTTCCGTCACTCTCCCATATACAAGCGTTCCCAATGGAGAAGTCGGCCGTTGTGGTCTCATGCGCCACTTCCGTCACTCTCCCATATACAAGCGTTCCCAATGGAGAAGTCGGCCGTTGTGGTCTCATGCGCCACTTCCGTCACTCTCCCATATACAAGCGCTTCCAATGGAGAAGTCGGCCGTTGTGGTCTCATGCGCCACTTCCGTCACTCTCCTATATACAAGCGCTCCCCAATGGAGAAGTCGGCCGTTGTGGTCTCATGCGCCACTTCCGTCACTCTCCCATATACAAGCGCTCCCAATGGAGAAGTCGGCCGTTGTGGTCTCATGCGCCACTTCCGTCACTCTCCCATATACAAGCGCTTCCAATGGAGAAGTCGGCCGTTGTGGTCTCATGCGCCACTTCCGTCACTCTCCCATATACAAGCGCTCCCAATGGAGAAGTCGGCCGTTGTGGTCTCATGCGCCACTTCCGTCACTCTCCCATATACAAGCGCTCCCAATGGAGAAGTCGGCCGTTGTGGTCTCATGCGCCACTTCCGTCACTCTCCCATATACAAGCGCTCCCAATGGAGAAGTCGGTCGTTGTGGTCTCATGCGCCGCTTCCGTTACTCTCCCATATACAAGTTCTCATAGTGGAGAAGTCAACTGTTGTGGTCACATGCGCCACTTCCGTCACTCTCCCATTCACAGGTTCTCCTAATAGAGAAGTTGACCGTTGTGGTCTCATGCGCCACTTCCGTCACTCTCCCATACATAAATTCTCCCAATTAAGAAGTCGACCGTTGTGGTCTCATGTGTCGCTTCCGTCACTCTCTCATACACAAGTTCTCCTAGTGGAGAAGTCAGCTGATGTGGTCTCATGTACCACTTCTATTGCTCCCATTGAAATACAAATGCAGGTGCAAAATACAGAACAAGCACACTACGTAACTCACTGGCGAAGCTCTACCCTCCATGCTCTCTAGCGACACAGTGCAATATCCATGTCACGTAGTGTGCAGCAGAAATAGTCTGAAATATTTGGCTTGTGTAAAATCACAGTCTTTATCATGAGATCTTGCAAAACAACACCAGAAAAGCCAAGTAAGTATTCTTATTCAAGTAGCATAAAAAAATATATATATATTATTTATTGCTTTTAATAAAGCATGCTTGATTTTAAAAATATACATTTATTTATTAATCTGATTAAAATTTTTCTTTTTAATAATTATTTAAAAAAAAAATCCTGCAGGCCCCGCGCCTGCAGGCATCTCGCCTGCAGGCATCGCACCTGCAGGGCTCGCGCCTGCAGGCCTCGCGCCTGCAGGCCCGCCTGCAAGCCCCGCGCCTGCAGGCCCTCCCCGCCTGTAGGGCCCTCCCCCCCGCCTGCAGGCAGCCCCCCCTCCTGCAAGCCCCGCTTGCAGGTCCCGCCTGCAGCCCCCCCTCGCATATCGTTTGTCACACACAAATGCAAGGCACTTCACCACCTGAAGGAAGGTGCAAAGCGAAAAACTAAGTTCTTGCTGCGGGAGAAGGCTTATTCACTGACTGAACTGATAAGCTTATCAGATTTATAAAAAAAAAATTCCAAAACCCTATTTTATTCTTGAGTTAAAAGAAACAAAAATAAAATCAATTCTCATATGAAAATTTTCATCTAATGTCTTAATAAAAAAAATTAGAGATACATGGATGAGAATTTACCTTTTCTCAAAGAAAAAAATTGAGGAAAAGAATTGAAATTTTTTTTGCTTGGGAAGAGTTTTTGAGATTATTGAAAATAATTTTTCAAGTGACCTTCGTATTTATAGACAATATGTAGTGTCCTTGTGCTATTTGAACTTTAAAAGATATTTATCTTTATTTATCTCTTTAGATTTCTTATTATTATTATTATTTATTTCTTTATTCAAAAAAAAAAGGGCATGACCGAGATGCATGCAGGCAGTTTGCCTATACTTTTTGTTCATCCATTCCGTTAATCTTTTTATTTTATTTTATTATTATTATTATTTTTAGCATCCCTTTCACTTCTAAACAAATACTCTACAAAATCATCTAGCTTTAACACACTTTCGCGCCTATAAATATTGAACTTAAACATGATATCATGAAGACCCATTTTATTTTATTTTTATTTATTTATTTTTATTACATTGCAATTGGGTCGTTTAAAGGTTTAAAATCTTCAAGAACCCAATGCCAAACCATCATATGTTCTTATTGTTCTAGTATCACATGCATGATATCATGTATCATTAATTTTACATTTTCTTTATAAAAAAAAAAAAAGTGGGATAATCATATCAAATTTCGAAATTATATATTTTCATACTTGATGTTATTTACAGTGCATAAGAATTTTTTTACAATAAAAAATTCTCATGCAGGGGGCAAAATGTAGACACTCGTTTTTGGTCAATAACATTTTATGCAGGAACAAATCTTATATGCAGCGGGCTTTAGTAATAGTCTCCCTGTCAGCAGCGCTCTTGGCACGTCGCTTGGCACGTCACTTGGCACGTCTCTTGGCACGTCGCTTGGCACGTCGTTCGGCACGTCTCTTGGCACGTCGCTTGGCACGTCTCTTGGCACGTCTCTTGGCACGTCGCTTGGCACGTCGCTTCTTGGTAGCAGGACTTCCTGCAGTAATACACAACTACATGAAGACTGTGGAGCTAACCCGGGAAGGTTGGCAGGATTCTTGAGTTTGCTCCACTCTTGGGATGTCTTGGAGAGCATGGCTTGGAGGCTCAGATATGGAGATTGTTAAGAAGTTCGCTTCTTAACCTTTCCCTGGAACACAAGTGCTTCCCTATCCCGCTAAACAGACAGTGCATTCTCAAGCGTGCTGTCAGTAGCCTTCATTCACTACATGTGACTGAAACACTTCTCTTAATGTAACCTCCCATAACTGGCATTTCTCCCACTATCATATATGATAACTCGTATAATTATATAGTTTTTAGTTATGTTTTATTATTGTTTTGTGTCAAATACGAGTTATTATTGTTTAGTCTAATTATGTTTATGATCTTTTATATTTTTATGTAATTTGGTGTTTTTCACAAGTTTCTTTGAGTGATTTCAGATTACTAGAATTAAGGGCAAATCCAGTTCAGTTCCAGTTCCGACACCTTTTTCCATATCAGCTATATCTGGAGTTTCACTGAAGCAATAAGGCTGAAATTTTAACCGTGCAAAGTTAAGAGGCATATCTATCTTTTTCATGTTTTACACTTCTTGAAACGGAGTCGTTTTCCCTAGCGAAATCGACCATCAAGTTGGCTGATGTGCAATGACGTCTGTGCTGACCTGTTTTCGTATTTTGCCCATATCTTCTTATCCACATCAGCAAATGAGCTGATTTCAACGGCTATAGATCAGTAACTGACAGGGGAACATTTTTCTAGAAGACCATATGATCAGATCAGGCCTCCAATATTGACAAAATCGACCATCAAGTTGGCTGATCAAAATTGTCATACAATATGACGAAAATTGTTAGAAAAATGCACCCACCTATTATACCTACCTTTGAAATTTGTAAAGCTTGTCTCTTGTCATTTAGCCCTCCAAAATGTGTATAAATAGAGGGCCTTGGATGATTGTAGGGGATCATATTGTACATTGGTAGGATATTAGCCATTGTAATAAAATTCTCTAAGTTTTCTTCTTCTTTCTTTTCTCTAGTTTTCTTTTTCTTTATTTTCTTCTTCTTCTTTCTTTCTTTTATTTCCTTCTTAGATTCTCTTTAATTTTATGTTTATGTTTACAATGCCTATGCTAGGCTAAACTTCTATTTGGTTAAGGGTGATTTCAAAGCCCTAGACATGTTTTGTGATTGATTTTTAGATTCTATCTATCATTAATTTTCTATCAAAGTTGCTTATGTTCTTCTACAAGAATTGTTCATGATGTTGTCTTGATTTATTTAGGTGTACAACTAGATAGATCTTGATAATTATCTATTGCTAGTTTAGGAATCTTGATCCGTGTAATTGTCTTGATTTCCTATTCATAAGTGGCAATTTGTGATTAATGATTATGGTCAAGTTTTCAATAATTGCAAAGTGGAACATAACCTAAGTTGAACAATCCGAGCTTATGTGTTTGTTGCTTAGATCAACCTATCTTTCTCATCATAAAGCTGCCATTAAATTGAATTTAGAGAGCTTATTCTAGGTTGTTTAATGGTTAGAGATTAAATAGAGAGCTTGTTCTATTTAACGACAAACTAAGGAAAGATTGGGATAACAGAGCTTGTTGTTATCTACGGTTGTTAACTTTGATAGTTGGTTGATATTGATAGATCTGAAATTGATTCTTAATGATGTCTAGTGGTGGAGAATGAAACCTTAACCATATTTTTCATATTTGATTCTTCTTACTTACTTGTTTTCTTACTTTTCTAGTTTGCTTATTTTTAAAAGTATATTTATTTTTATTGGCTGGTTATACCGCCTAATTTGTATATTAACTTTGTTTTATTTTTATTGGCTGGTTATACCGCCTAATTTAGTATATATATTTTTATTGGCTGGTTATACCGCCTAATTTAGTATATATATTTTTATTGGCTGGTTATACCGCCTTGCATCTTATTCTTCTTATTTACTTTAGTTTAAATCTAGCTTCAAAAACCCCTTTTCTTTTATTGTTCTTGAATTTAAGTTTTAAACTATTAACTTATAAACTAAAACCCAATCCCTGAGGACTCAACCCTTGCTAACTACTATACTTACAATTTATCTTTTTAGTGCAAGGTTAAATAAGATACACTCTTTTGGGTGCATCAAATTTTTGGCGCCGTTGCCGGGGATTGCTTTCTTTAGTTTATTAGTTTATTGGTTTATTCTTATTTTCTGTTCTAATTATTTACTTTCTTTTTTTTTTTATTAGTGAATGTTCCAAGCTCCCGAAGAAGACTTACGACTTAGGAAAATTCGGGAATTTATAACTTCTCACCAACAACCAATCGAGGAGTTGATCCAAAACATCCAAGAGAAGCAAGGAGAGATGGCAGCAGCTGACAACCGAACTCTCAAGGAGCTAGCCGCTCCGGACTTGGGTCAACAACCATTATGCATTGAATATGCTAATCTTGAGGTAGCTTTTGAATTAAAATCTGGTTTGATTCATCTTCTCCCAACTTTTCATGGTTTTGCAGGAGAGGATCCAAATAAGCACCTCAAGGAATTTCATGTAGTTTACTCAAGCATGAGACCAACAGGGGTCACGGAAGAGCAAGTTAAGTTGAGAGCCTTCCCATTCTCTCTAGCTGATTCAGCAAAGGAATGGCTCTACTATCTACCATCCGGGACCATCACTACATGGAATGATTTGAAGAAAGCATTCTTGGAAAAGTATTTCCCAGCATCTAAGGCTGCCAACATTAGGAAAGAGATATGTGGGATTCGGCAATACAACGGAGAGTCCTTATATGAATATTGGGAGAGGTTCAAGAAACTTTGTGCATCATGTCCACACCATCAAATAAGTGAACAACTTCTCATCCAATACTTCTATGAAGGTCTCATGCCCATGGAGAGAAGTATGATAGATGCTGCTAGTGGGGGAGCTCTAGTTGATAAGACTCCCAGGCTGCTAGAACATTAATCTCCAACATGGCAGCCAATTCTCAACAGTTCTCAATGAGACAAGATCCACCACCACAACCCAAGAGAGTTAATGAGGTAAGTATATCATCCCTTGAACAAAAATTTGATAAACTGACTTCTCTTGTTCAACAATTGGCTGTAGGTAAAATACAACAAATAAAGGCTTGTGGCATATGTTCAAACATAGGGCACCAAACTGATATGTGTCCAACACTTCAAGAGGATACCAATGAACATGTGAATGCCATGGGTGGATTTCAGAACCAATCAAGGAAATATGATCCCTACTCAAACACTTACAATCCAGGATGGAGGGATCATCCAAACTTCAATTATGGAGGGAACCAATCACAAACTATTCCTCCACCATTTGACCACAGGCCACCGGGTTTTCAGCAAAGAGTGCAACAACCATACCAAACCCGACAACAACTACCACCCACCCAAAATTTAGGTACTTCTCTTGAAGATCTTGTTAAAGCTCTTTCTACTAATACAATTCAATTTCAACAGGAAACAAAGACAAGTATTCGAAATTTGGAGACTCAAATAGGGCAATTGGCAACAACCATGAGTCAAATGCAAGCAAGGGATTCTGGGAAATTACCTTCCCAAACCATAGTGAATCCAAGAGAGAATGCCAATGCTATAACTTTAAGAAGTGGGAAACAGCTAGAGACACCACAAAATGATAGTGCTCAAGGGGAGAACAATACCATGGCATCCTCTTCACATCCCAACGAGCCACTAAAAAAGGTAATTCCTAAACCATCCTTTCCTTCTTATATAACTCCTCCACCTTTTCCTGGCAGGTTAGCAAAGTCCAAGAAGGAGGAGCAAGATAAGGAAATTTTGGATACTTTCCGGAAAGTAGAGGTGAACATTCCTTTACTAGATGCTATCAAGCAAGTGCCAAGATATGCCAAGTTCCTAAAAGAGTTGTGCACATCTAAACGGAAGTTGAAATGGAATGAAAAGGTAAGTGTGGGGGAGAATGTGTCAGCTGTTCTTCAAAAGAAACTCCCACCTAAATGCAAGGATCCAGGTATGTTTACCATTCCTTGTAAGATAGGCAACACCAGGTTTGAGCGTGCTATGCTAGATCTAGGGGCATCTATTAATGTCATGCCATATTCAATTTATGCTTCATTGAATCTAGGACCATTAGAGGAAACCGGTGTTATAATACAACTTGCTGACCGTTCTAACACTTATCCAAGAGGAGTTGTAGAAGACGTTCTTGTACAGGTTAATGAATTGGTTTTTCCCGCTGACTTTTATGTTATTGAGATGGAAGATGAGATGTCTTCTAATCCCACACCTATTCTATTAGGGAGACCATTCTTGAAAACAGCAAGAACTAAAATAGATGTACATGATGGCGTTTTAACTATGGAATTTGATGGTGAAATAATTCGCTTTAACATTTTTGAGGCCATGAGATATCCTAGTGATGTGCATTCTATTTTTAATATTGATATAATTGACTCACTAGTGCAGCAAGCTTATGAGCTAGATGGTGAAGATAGTGTGGAAATAGTCCTTAGCAACCATCTCGGAATGGGGAATGCTAAACTAGCCTTGAGTGACCATGTGGAAGGGGCACTAGAATCTTTACACTCGCTGCCACCTAAAGATGCAAGGTTTGATGTTTCATTTATTGATTTGCCTTTATCTAATGAGAAACTTCTACCTTCCATTTTGCAGGCACCAACTTTAGAGTTGAAACCACTACCGAACCACTTGAAATATGTGTTCCTAGGTAAAAAGGACACACTACCGATCATCATTGCCAAAGAGCTCACACCTTTGCAAGAAGAGCGACTTATCCGGGTGCTTAGAGAGCATAAAACAGCAATTGGTTGGACAATTGCCGATATCAAGGGAATAAGCCCATCCATGTGCATGCACCGGATTTTGTTAGAGGAAGGGTCCAAACCAACAAGAGAAGCACAAAGAAGATTGAACCCTCCTATGATGGAGGTTGTGAAAAAGGAGATACTGAAGCTCCTAGATGTTGGAGTGATCTATCCTATCTCGGATAGCAAATGGGTGAGCCCGGTCCAAGTGGTTCCAAAGAAATCAGGTGTAACGGTGGTAACAAATAATGAGAATGAACTTGTTCCTACTAGGATTCAAACAGGATGGCGAGTTTGTATTGATTATCGTAAACTTAATTCCACAACTCGCAAAGACCACTTTCCTTTACCTTTTATTAATCAAATGCTTGAAAGGTTAGCTGGCCATTCTCATTATTGTTTTCTTGATGGTTTTTCAGGTTATAATCAGATAGCCATTGCTCCGGAGGACCAAGAGAAAACAACATTCACATGTCCATTTGGTACTTTTGCATACCGGCGTATGCCATTTGGTCTTTGTAATGCACCAGCTACATTCCAAAGGTGTATGGTTAGCATATTTTCAGATTATGTAGAGAACATCATAGAAGTGTTTATGGATGATTTTAGTGTCTATGGTGATTCTTTTGATAGATGTCTAGAGAACCTTACACTTGTACTTGAAAGATGCATGGAAACTAACCTTGTTTTGAATTGGGAAAAATGTCACTTTATGGTAGAACAAGGAATAGTTTTGGGCCATGTTATTTCTTCTAGAGGGATAGAGGTTGATAAGTCTAAAATAGATATTATGCATTCTTTACCACCTCCCACAAATGTGAGAGAGGTTCGTTCTTTTCTTGGACATGCAGGTTTCTATAGGAGATTTATCAAAGACTTCTCAAAGATCACATTACCTCTTTGCAAGCTACTACAAAAAGATGTGGTTTTCCACTTTGATGATAAATGCAAAGAGGCGTTTGAAACATTGAAGGGACTCTTGACATCAGCTCCTATCATCCAACCACCAGATTGGAATGTACCTTTTGAAATCATGTGTGATGCTAGTGACTATGCCATTGGAGCTGTTTTGGGCCAACGGGTTGGCAAAGCCTCACATGCCATTTATTATGCCTCCCGAACTCTTAATGATGCTCAATTGAACTATTCCACTACTGAAAAAGAACTTTTGGCTGTTGTATTTGCTTTAGAAAAATTTCGATCTTATTTAATTGGTACTAAAGTAATTGTATATTCTGACCATGCAGCCCTTAAGTACTTACTCACTAAAAAGGAGGCCAAACCAAGGTTGATTAGATGGATACTTCTCTTACAAGAGTTTGATTTGGAGATAAAAGATAAGAGAGGTAGTGACAACCTGGTTGCAGACCATCTTAGCCGTTTAGTTCATGAAGAGGATGCACTACCCTTGAATGAGAACTTTCCGGATGAGCAACTTCTTTTTATAAGTACAACAACTCCTTGGTATGCTGATATTGTTAATTACTTAGTTACCAAGAAGTTGCCACAAGAGTTGACACAAGCTCAAAGAAATAAGATCAAGAGTGATGCCAAATACTACATATGGGATGATCCTTACCTTTGGAAGCATTGCTCCGATCAGATTATAAGAAGGTGTGTACTCGAAACTGAATTTCAATCTATTCTCACCTTTTGTCACTCTTATGCATGTGGAGGACACTTTGGATCCAAAAGAACAGCCATGAAAGTTCTTGATTCTGGATTTTATTGGCCTACCATATTCAAAGATGCATACCTCTTTTGCAAGTCATGTGATCGTTGCCAAAGAACAGGTAACTTAGGTGCTAGAAATCAAATGCCTCAAACTCCAATACTTATTGTTGAAATTTTTGATGTATGGGGCATGGATTTCATGGGACCTTTTCCTCCTTCTTTTGGTAATCTTTATATTTTACTTGCCGTTGATTATGTTTCAAAGTGGGTGGAAGCAAAATCCACTAGGACTAATGACTCTAAAGTTGTTTCAGATTTTGTCAAGACTAACATCTTTGCTAGGTTTGGAACGCCAAAGGCCATAATCAGCGATAGAGGTACTCACTTTTGCAATAGGACTATGGAAGCACTTTTGAGGAAGTATAACATCACACACAAGGTCTCCACCTCATATCATCCTCAAACTAGTGGGCAAGCTGAAGTGTCAAACCGAGAAGTTAAGTCCATCCTTGAAAAGACAGTTAATCCAAATAGGAAGGATTGGAGTTCACGACTTGATGATGCACTTTGGGCTTATAGGACAGCATATAAGACACCCATTGGTATGTCTCCTTATCGACTTGTTTATGGTAAGCCTTGTCATCTTCCGGTTGAATTGGAACATAAATCATATTGGGCTATCAAACAATGCAACATGGAGATGGATGAGACAGGAAAGAAAAGAAAACTTGACCTATAAGAATTAGAGGAGATAAGGAATGATGCCTATCAGAATTCTAGGATTTACAAGGAAAAGACTAAGGCATTCCATGACAAGATGATATCAAGAAAGGAATTTGTTGTTGGACAAAAAGTTCTTCTCTTCCATTCACGCCTTACATTATATCCAGGTAAGTTACGTTCTCGTTGGGTTGGACCTTTTGTTATTACTAATGTATTTACTCATGGTGCAGTTGAAATCCAAAGCCCAAAAACAGATAAGGCATTCAAAGTGAATGGTCATAGATTGAAGCCTTACTATGAGAACTTTCCAATACAAGATATGGAGGAGTTTCCACTTTTTGAGCCAAAGTATGTTGAATAATAATGGCATGGGCCTAAGTTAGGCTGAGGACAATAAACCAAGCGCTTCTTGGGAGGCAACCCAAAAGGATGGAGAGCATCTATTATATCAGATTTGCATATTCCTTACTCTCCATCATTCTATCTTTTATTGTTTTTCTTTTCTTCTGTTTAATAGTTCTTTTCTCTTACATATAATTCTTGCATTGGGGGATAATAGCATTACATTGAGGACAATGTAAAAATTATGTGTGGGGGGAAGAATTTAGGATTTTATTTAGAGTGTTTTGTTTTTGATTTTTTTTTATGTTATTTTTCTTTCTGATCCTTGTTTTGAAAATAACTAGATGTAAATATAATTTTTATTTTTTTTACCCCGGTTAAATGGCGGATAACGGTACTCCGTGATTATTTAAATCGGTTCCATCAGCTACCCACAAAACTGATATTGTATATAAATTTCTCTTCCAATTTCTCTTTCAATTTTTTTTTTTCATTTTTTTCAGGATGGATGATATTCTCACAAGATTGCAGAAACGATTTCCTCCTTTTCCTCGAAATATTTTACTGAAGCTTTACCAAGTTCGATTTGAAAGATTAAGAATGCTTATGCACAAAGGGATTCCTGAAGACATACGTTGGATAATTGAAGCCAAGGTACGTGAAGATGAATATCTTCCTGTTTTGCATTTACCAGGTACAGGTAGAAGCACTTTTGCAAAGAAGCGACGAGCAAAGCGCATGAGTTCAAATTGCCACAAATGTGCACGATGGACGTGTAACGGTAAATGTCGTTCTATTGGGATTCCGTCCTCTAATCGAGATGATAAAATTGAATTCATTAAGGATGGACTGAGTAAGGAGAATTTGGGTAATATCCAACTTTCTCTTGAGACGCATCCTAGTGGAGACGTACAAAGAGAAATTCTTGATTTATGGCCGCAATTCCAAAGGGAATGGCAACATCTTGGGAATCTGATGTTAAAAGACCCTGTTTGCCAGCTTGTAAGAAAACTGGATGGGAAGCATATCCTCGACTCATAGAAGGCGTTTAAGCCGTTTCTGGACGTAAAACCAGAGGAAGATGTGAGCCACAATCACAACTACAATAAATGACTTCTCAGCTTTTGGTTTGATTTGCAATAACTTTATTTTGGTTTAATTTACGTGTTGTTCGATTTGTGTAATTATTCACGTTTTTTTTATTTGTCTTTTACGGTTGATTTTTTCTTCTCTTTTTGATTTTCTTCCTGAAATCACGCAAAAATCTTTTGTTAGGTTAACATTTTCTTCTGACAGGTCAGATACACTTTCGGCGACATTATTACTCTTGTCTGATTCACTACTCAGTCCTCTATATATTACACCATGTACTCATTCTCTTTCAGGCACTCGAAGAAAAAAAAATGGAAAGTACTTCGTCCCAGCGCATTAAAAAAATTTGTGTCTTTGGAGGTGCTTATCCAGGGAAAAATAACATATTCGCTGATGAAGCCATAAGAGTTGGAGTAATACTTGCCCAACAAAAGATCCAGTTGATTTATGGAGGCGGTAGTACGGGTTTAATGGGAGCAGTCGCTACAGCAGCACACGCCGGAGGAAGTCCAGTTCTAGGAGTCGTGCCAAAACTATTCACAAGTTTTTGTGGACCTACCGTGGGTAAGGAAATACAAGTCTGGAGTATCCCT
Source organism: Fremontodendron californicum (assembly GCA_030761205.1). Classification (NCBI taxonomy): domain Eukaryota; kingdom Viridiplantae; phylum Streptophyta; class Magnoliopsida; order Malvales; family Malvaceae; genus Fremontodendron; species Fremontodendron californicum. The sequence goes on from JAULJL010000041.1 coordinate 289,719, forward strand.
GAACGGATGACAATCATGTATCATTCTGCCGATGCATTCATTGCTTTACCAGGAGGTTTGGGTACATTGGAAGAAATAGCTTGCGTGGCTTCTTGGTCATCTTTGGTCACAAATAAGAAACCCATTGGTTTGCTTAATATTAATGGTTATTTTAGTAATTTGCTTTCATATTTAGATAATGCTGTGGATAATGGATTCATGTTTTCAGAGGCAAGGAGAACCATAATTTCTGCTACAACCATTGAAGATTTACTCAAAAAGCTCCAAGCTTATGAGTGTTTATCTGCTACGGTTGTTTCGCAAACGCTCGGAAAAAGAAAAAGAGATATGGACGAGCAAGGAGTGGATTGCACTTTGTCTTTGTGACATTATCTAACATTTTGCTTGTTGTGTCTCAGTTATAATAAGTGGTTAGCAACCTCTGCAGGTAATATCTCCTAAATTCTACCTTTAAAATTTGACATTGGGGACAATGTCATATTTTAGTAGGGGGTAAGGGACATATTTTGCTAATTTAAAAAAAAAAAAAAAAAATTGTTGTGTTTTAAGACATTTAGAAGTATTCATTCTGAACAAGGTCTGAGTAAGGGAGACTTGAGACATACCTTGTCAGTTTGATTTAATCTTCTTAAAAAAAAAAAAAAAAAAAGCATGTTTAGACTTAGTGTGTTTTTAGTGTGTTTTAGTTACTTTCAATACTATGATGAGATATGAATTGCATAAGTCTAAAACAGATTTATTAGTGAGAAGATTTTCATGAGAATTGAGCTTGATATCAACCTTTTTATGAGCCAATGTTAATATGATATGTTGATTGAGAAAGAAGCATGTTTAGACTTAATCTGACTTGTATAATCATCCTTGTGAGTTTTTGAGCCTATAATGATTGATGCATTATACAAATCAATCTAATTTCTTTCTTGAGTGCTCTTATGATTACATGATTCTCTAGAACTTGCTTTAAACCGTTTGAGACTATATTGATACATGTGACAACATGAATATGATAGAGGCATTAGGATTATAACCAGAGCCAAACAGCCATCCATTATTAATGTTCCAAGAGAACACACCCTTAGTGAACCAATTTGAGCCTACATTGAATAAGCTATCTCTTTGGTAACCATAACTTGTCCCTAACCTAAATATACTTATATTTTTACCTTTGTTCCAAAGATGAATTAGCATGTTTTGAGACAAGTTGCAAAGACAAGGAAGATTTATTGAAAATTTGGGTTAGAAACAAGAAATAAGTGTGGGGGGAAAAGAAAGAAAAAAGTCAAGAGAAAAAGAAAGGGATCATTGTCAAATACATTCCCATATTAAAAAAAAAAAAAAAACTTCTCTTGAACTTCTAGTTAAAGTAAAGAAAAAGATGTTACAAAGTTGGTTAGAATGATGCAAAGGCTCAACATGAATATTTAGCCTATGTTATTATGTGCTTTATAAGAGTTTTGAGAAGTTTTATTTGTATGATCTTTTTATGTCTCTAAACTTTATGATCTCTTTGGAACCTTTGTGATATCTTTATCCTTTTGTTCTTCAACCACATTACAAACCCCTTGGCCCCATTACAACCTTGATTAAAGACCTCTTGATTCATGAAGTTGTATGATCTAAATAGTGGAGAATAGGTGGACAAGCAAGAATATGGTAGAACTGTTTTCATGAGATTGATTGAGTGTAAACACTTCACCACTACTTTAAAGAGTGAAAATCATGAGGGTATCCCATGTGAGTAGTTGAGATTAAGTTTGAATATGCACTATTTTGATTGAAATATGTTATGTTAATATTGGCTTAACTCAAACAATTTACATTCAAGCATGATTTTTTGTGAAATTCTTTAAGCTATTGATTAGTTTATAAGAAGACTTGTTCAAAAATTGTTTCTAATTTGTATTGAAAGGATTAGGAATAAATATTTTTAGTATATGTAGTTTATTTATATTTTAGTTTTTCAATGTTTGTGGGTATCGTTCTAGTAAACCCTCACGAGACTAAACTCGTCCACTAGGGACACCTAGGGGTTTAAAGGCTTGTGTCACATGCTAAGTGCCACCGTGATTTCCTACGAAAGTGGATTAGATTATATTTTCTTATTTTATTTTTATTGAGTCGTTGCTAGGGACTAGCAACAATCTAAGTGTGGGGGTGTGATAACTCGTATAATTATATAGTTTTTAGTTATGTTTTATTATTGTTTTGTGTCAAATACGAGTTATTATTGTTTAGTCTAATTATGTTTATGATCTTTTATATTTTTATGTAATTTGGTGTTTTTCACAAGTTTCTTTGAGTGATTTCAGATTACTAGAATTAAGGGCAAATCCAGTTCAGTTCCAGTTCCGACACCTTTTGCCATATCAGCTATATCTGGAGTTTCACTGAAGCAATAAGGCTGAAATTTTAACCGTGCAAAGTTAAGAGGCATATCTATCTTTTGCATGTTTTACACTTCTTGAAACGGAGTCGTTTTCCCTAGCGAAATCGACCATCAAGTTGGCTGATGTGCAATGACGTCTGTGCTGACCTGTTTTCGTATTTTGCCCATATCTTCTTATCCACATCAGCAAATGAGCTGATTCCAACGGCTATAGATCAGTAACTGACAGGGGAACATTTTTCTAGAAGACCATGTGATCAGATCAGGCCTCCAATATTGACAAAATCGACCATCAAGTTGGCTGATCAAAATTGTCATACAATATGACGAAAATTGTTAGAAAAATGCACCCACCTATTATACCTACCTTTGAAATTTGTAAAGCTTGTCTCTTGTCATTTAGCCCTCCAAAATGTGTATAAATAGAGGGCCTTGGATGATTGTAGGGGATCATATTGTACATTGGTAGGATATTAGCCATTGTAATAAAATTCTCTAAGTTTTCTTCTTCTTTCTTTTCTCTAGTTTTCTTTTTCTTTATTTTCTTCTTCTTCTTTCTTTCTTTTATTTCCTTCTTAGATTCTCTTTAATTTTATGTTTATGTTTACAATGCCTATGCTAGGCTAAACTTCTATTTGGTTAAGGGTGATTTCAAAGCCCTAGACATGTTTTGTGATTGATTTTTAGATTCTATCTATCATTAATTTTCTATCAAAGTTGCTTATGTTCTTCTACAAGAATTGTTCATGATGTTGTCTTGATTTATTTAGGTGTACAACTAGATAGATCTTGATAATTATCTATTGCTAGTTTAGGAATCTTGATCTGTGTAATTGTCTTGATTTCCTATTCATAAGTGGCAATTTGTGATTAATGATTATGGTCAAGTTTTCAATAATTGCAAAGTGGAACATAACCTAAGTTGAACAATCCGAGCTTATGTGTTTGTTGCTTAGATCAACCTATCTTTCTCATCATAAAGCTGCCATTAAATTGAATTTAGAGAGCTTATTCTAGGTTGTTTAATGGTTAGAGATTAAATAGAGAGCTTGTTCTATTTAACGACAAACTAAGGAAAGATTGGGATAACAGAGCTTGTTGTTATCTACGGTTGTTAACTTTGATAGTTGGTTGATATTGATAGATCTGAAATTGATTCTTAATGATGTCTAGTGGTGGAGAATGAAACCTTAACCATATTTTTCATATTTGATTCTTCTTACTTGTTTTCTTACTTTTCTAGTTTGCTTATTTTTAAAAGTATATTTATTTTTATTGGCTGGTTATACCGCCTAATTTGTATATTAACTTTGTTTTATTTTTATTGGCTGGTTATACCGCCTAATTTAGTATATATATTTTTATTGGCTGGTTATACCGCCTAATTTAGTATATATATTTTTATTGACTGGTTATACCGCCTTGCATCTTATTCTTCTTATTTACTTTAGTTTAAATCTAGCTTCAAAAACCCCTTTTCTTTTATTGTTCTTGAATTTAAGTTTTAAACTATTAACTTATAAACTAAAACCCAATCCCTGAGGACTCAACCCTTGCTAACTACTATACTTACAATTTATCTTTTTAGTGCAAGGTTAAATAAGATACACTCTTTTGGGTGCATCAATATATAACCTCTCCACCACCCATGATTGAGAGGAAGTTTATATAAAATAACTTCCCACTCTGTTAATAATTTCTCCTGATAACATCTTTGAAGAGGCTATAAATAGAAGCTCAAATGCTTCATTTAGGATCTTTTGGCCATTTGACAAACTTTCTGACGTTAAGAATTCTCTGCAACATTTTCTCTGCAATTTCTACAACCACCATACTTTCCACCATCCTCAGCCACCTACAGCCTTCATCATCACCACCTGCCACCGCACTTGTTCTCCAGGGTCTGCTCCAATCTTCCTCTCCGCCATCTCTCTACAATATCTCGTTTTACTGGTTTGCAACATTTCCTCACCCGATCAAAAACACCCTCTACAAAAAGTATGATAAAAAAAATTATGATTTAAAAAATTTTAAAATTTTAATATTGTTGTGAAAAAAATTTGTGAGATATCTTGTTGTGAAAAAAAAAATTTGTGAAAAAATTAAGATATCAAAAATATATATTTAAAATAATAAAAATGTAAAAATGTAAAGATAAAATCATTTTTTTTAAAAGTTCGCTTCTAAAGTTCAAAAACTCTATTTTTTGATTTTTTTTATTTGAATTGCCAAACCATGATTTCAATTGCAAAAATCAAATTTTTTTACCCGTTTAACATTACATTTACGATTAAACACAGTTTTTCACCTCAAAAATTATGCTAGCTACAGATGAGCAGGAAATAGATAAATCGGATTTATCGATCGAAACTAAAGCTATTCGTTTGGTTCGGTTGCGGTAGTGATCGGTAAACACATTTGGTTTAAACGTGTATATTCGATCGATGTGCGATTTTTCTTTTTCAAATCGAACCGATCAAAAAACAACATTTAATTAAAAGTAAATAAATAATATTTTTTATTTAAACCCAAACAATACCCATAACTCGTAACCCAATAACCCATTATAAAAGACCGATACACATAAACCATAAGCGCAATCCTAAACCAAACTAACTAACCCAACCGATTAAGTTCAATTGGTTCGGTTGGGAGCTTTTTTTATCGGTCAATTTGGTCGGTTGTATGAATTTAATCGATTATCAGTATTTTAAAATCAAACCGATCGAATGCACACCCCTAACTGCCAACAACAATGCTAACAATTGTATTGTTTTGTTTTTTCCATTTCCATTTCCATTTCCATTTCCATTTCCAAACCACAAGCTTGTCTTCAAACCACACAAAAACAAAGTCTACCCTGCACCCTGCAGGCACTCCACATGAAACATTGGCATTACAAAGTACCACCAAAAAAAACAACCAACTTGGTTCCAAGGTGTTTCATTCTGCAATTTTCACATATTTGCTGGCCCATTCCAATATAACTAATTAGAACTGCCATGCCACTTCCAGCACCACACAAACATTTTTCTTTTTTAATTCCCAAAAGAAAAGGAAAATGGAGAGTCCTTTTCGTTTTCTTCCTTTGTAGTTAATACAGTGCTGAGGCAACTCCAAGATTAGCCTCGCCAATTGTCCTTCATCCGCCTTATCTCCCCGAGTGTTCCAACAGGAGACTGGCAACCAATGCTCCCCTGCAAATCAGATAAATTTCCACATAAGAAAACCTGTACAATGCTAAGACAAAATGACAGACAAGTGCAAAAATTACTAGAAACGGTCAAATAAACAAATGAAGAAGAGTAAACATTAACATCTTGAAACTAGTTCAAAGCTTGAGTCATAATCTGCAATAGTATGTCATGGCAAATTGGCAATCAACTAGAGATTTGTCACATTAAAGGTGAATTTTATGGTAAGGAGTAAACCTGAAGTTCTGGTAGATCAACTCGCATAAATGGATTTGTCTCCATTTCTTCCTCGATGGTTGAGGGGATGGTGGGCAGACCTGCTTGTCGCTGACTATTAGCCCATGTTAACTTTTGCTGTATCCTTGCATTTTTTGGTTCAACTGTCAATGCAAATTGCAGGTTCTTCACTGTGTACTGGAGAAACATAGGTCCAAAAAATTTCATTAATATTCAGAAATGAGAAGACATGCAGCAAAAACAAATTAATTTGCAACCAAAAGTTTCTTCTTTTAAGACGTAACAAGTTCTTCACTTTGTACCAAAGAAACATAGGTCCAAACATTTCATTAATCTTCAGAAATGAGAAGACATGCAGAAAAAACAAACTAATTTGCAACCAAAAGTTTCTTCTTTTAAAATGTAACAAACTTCAAAAGAAATTTGGGAGTATACTATCCCTCTCACTTCAAAGTTTCCATGTCATACGCCAGACTTCTTCAGCACAGCTGGTTAAACTTGCATACAATAGACATTCCAGACTGCAAATTATCTGCACCTTTCACTAAAACAGTCATTGCTAGTTTTCTACTTCAAGATGATTCCTTTACCTTGTATGCTAACTTAACTCAAATTTCAATGACAGGTGCTGCTACAGCCTACAGTTACTGTTAACAATATATGCAAGCTTGCAATTCTTACGCCAAAGAGGAAAATATGGCCCTCTTATCTGATGAAAAAAAATACATTAAAAGTAAAACAAAAACAACAATAAGAAGAAGCCCAAAAAAAATAGAACATGCAGTACAACGTCCATAAGCTGTCTACATGGTCAGACAACGTAAACCCGTGTACCTCTTGTTACAAAATCAATGGGGACAAAATAAAAGCTTTTGAAATCCTGGAGTCTCTATGACAGAAAATCATATATGTGGCTCGTACTGTCAAACTTACATGTTTTTCTCAAGTTCTTCCTTTCAAAAATGGCTAGGCATGTTGACTATATGAACTAATCATCCAACCCTAAACCCTAAACCCTAAGTATTACACTAAATTAAATTTTCCTTAGTTGGACCTTTGTGGACACTGGATGTTGACAACTGGACATCCATATTATAGAAGTTGATCATACAGATTCTCCTCAGCCAAAAAAAAAAAAAAGGTAAAATCCTTACGCTGTATAAACATTTTCAAAGGATTTACATGTAAGTGTCTAGAGAAAAAAGAAAAATAAGAAAATAAACTTAGATTTATAGGCAGATACCAATACTAACAAAAATGTTATTTTGATGATAATAACAGTAAAATCTGTGATACTTCAATTGCACAATCAAAGCTGAAATATACATTGAGCTTGCAGATAAAGCAACCTATATATGGCCACATTAGAAATGGGAAAATAGCTGCTCAGTGAACTTTATGAAAATCTCAAACAATTGCATAGACTACAGAGACAGATAATAAATGGGAATGGGTAAATCTCTGTACCTCATGGCCACAGTAAATACGAGTTGGCTTTGGCAGTGAACCCAAGGTTACACAGAGTGATTGATACATCTGTTCTGCTGTGCCTTCAAAAAACTTCCCGCAACCAGCAATGAACTATAGGATGAGAAAAAATGACATATTATTTCCAGACCCATCAAAATGACAGAAATAAACAAGAGAAAGATAAAAGATCCATCTCCTAACCATCGCAAAGCCTTTTGAAAAGGGGTAGAGCTTTATGCCTAAAAGTTAAAGCTAATAAGGTGAGATTCCAACAATGGGTTTAAGCTCAAATGCTCCATGCAAGTAAAACTTACACAACAACCAAGAACAACTTGCCAGAATAATAGCCAAGGGCAAAATGGAATTACTACATTAAATGGAGTGCTAAGAATTAATCGATTTCAACACAGGAGTCAGGACCACTGTATCATTTATTGAAGAACTCTGTAACTTAAAAACATAAGCTAGTAGATAAGGAGACAGCAAACTAGTTAAACTTGAATGAGCTTCAATCGGACCAACTAGAAAGAAACAAAGGCTTATCTTTTAATAACAAGTAACTGCAAATATATATGTATATAAAAGGGGGAAAAAAAAAAAGATACAGGTTTGAACTTACGAGTGTATCTCCAGTAAAAACAGCAGGGTCCTCTCCGTCTTTGCCTGTGACGTAGTAACTTATATGACCCTTGGTATGGCTGATGAAAAGAAGAGAGGGTCAGGGCAAAGAAGGGTTTTTAAAAACTGAGATATAGAAAGAGAAACAAGTGTTGCAGGCAGTGGCAGAAATAAGCAAACTTTGAATAGAAGAGAAGAGTAAATAGTAATACCAAGGGGTGTGAAGAGCCAAAATGTTGAGATGAGAGCCAAGAGATAAGGTGTCGCCGTTTTGGAGCTGATGAGTGCAGCCCCTAACATTATCAAGGGAACCGCCACATACCATAATCCCAGGCACCAGCTGCTTTATCTTATCATTTCCACCAGCGTGATCCCTACAGATTAAATTGCAAAGCAAATAAGAAATTCCAACCTGAATTCTTCTAGGCTTAATATTATATAGATATGTCAGCAGTTAATTTTAAAATTTTGTATATAATAAATGATAAAAAGGGTTAGAAAATCAAAATGAAAAGCATAGTGATTACCAGTGGTGATGAGTGGTGAGAACCAACTTGAGGACAACTCCATGCTGATTGGCAGCTTCAACCACCTTCTCCGCCTCCACCGGATCCACCGCTGCCGCCTCTTTTGTGCTTTCATCTATGATCCTGTTTTTTTTTTTTTTTTTTTTAAAAAAAAATTGAAGTCAACAATTCATCAATCAACAAACAAGAAAATGAAAATGAAAAAGACTCACAGATACGAGTAGTTGTCTTCTAAGCATGGAACCTCAAAGATTTTCATTTTCCTTTAAAGCTGGAAGAAATGAAACTCCGGAGAGAAACTTACAAGTAGAACAACTAGAACTAGATAGAATCTGTAATTTTAGGCGTCGATTGATTTGATGCTCTTTTTTGTTTGTTTTTTGAGTAGATAATTTTCTTTAGTTTTGTTTTACATGATCAATGTCAACACATAACAAGAGTCGTTGGAACACAAAGAGTTGGGCCGAAGCCATTGGCCCAAATCTGAGCGCTTTTATTTGGTTAACAAACGAACTCAAGTCATGTCATCAATTCAGATAGTTCGGTCATCAGCCATCAGAGAAAGAAAAAAAGAAAGAAAGAAAAGAAATGGGGAAGCAGCCAGTGAGGATGAGGGCGGTTGTATACGCGTTGTCACCGTTCCAACAGAAGATAATGAGTGGGCTATGGAAGGATCTACCTGCCAAGATCAGCCACAAGGTCTCTGAGAATTGGATTACCGCTACTCTCCTCATCACCCCTCTCGTCGGCACCTACACGTAATCCCCCTCCCTCTTTCCTTTTTTTTTTAATTAATTTTGACTTTAGGGTTTCATCACATCCGGCTGTTCCTTTTTCAATTTCTCATCATATCTTAGATCTATCTATCTATCTAATTTCCCTCTGATAGGATAGGCTGCTTTCTATTACTTTTATGGATGATTGATTTCAGCTTCATGCTTTCTTTTATTTGGTATCCGATAAAACCCATTGCTTTTAATCCTAAAAGTTAGTAGTAATAAAAATTAAATAAACCCATTTATATGAATATTGCTATCGAATTATTTAATTTGTTTCAAATACTACCTCGTTAATATATATATATATATATATATATATATATATGTATGTATAGAGAGAGAGAGAGAGATCTATTCTAGCTCTAATAAATCAGTACAATGTCAAAATTCAAATAAAGAAAGCCACAAAAACTGGGCAAATACTTTTGATTCTAGGGTTTTATCAGATGTATAACATAAAGTAGACTTTGTTGCTAAATGAGTCAGCTTTGAGTGTGTTGAGTTTCTGCCTTAGTAGATTAAATTGCACTTGTTTTTTTAAACTTAGGAACTATGTTATCCTGACTCAGAGGTGAGTGTCGGATACGAGTATGTGTTCGATATAAGTATGCTCAATTTTTCAAGTTTTTTCATATATTTGGAAGATCATATTCCATATCCATGTTTGATTATGTGTTGGACACGGGTACTTTAAGGAAAACTAAGAGTCCGGGTAACATAGCTTAGGAACATGCCTTCTGTGTACAACATAGCCAACTTCCATGGACAATAAAGTTGCTATCTTAAGATGTTAAATACTTTTACATTCTTTAGCTGTAGGTCTTCTTATTCGAGGAACAATTGGAGAACAAAAAAACGCAATACATGTGTACAATCATTTAACCATAGATATAGTATAATTTAATTTTAGTGCAACAAAAACATAATTCAAACTAAGTCCTTGCTACTATTCATAGTAAATCATTGTTTATAATTGAGGCATTGATCCATTGAAACATATGAAAGAAGAAAGAATAAGTATATGGTGTTAGAGCCGAGCCATTGTTTTCTGAGAGAAGCAATAAGTTTCTAGTTTGTTGTTAATATTCCTATCTCCACTCATTATGAACATTTCTGTTTCTGGGACCTTTCCCCTCTTCTCATGTCTTCTTGAGTAGAGTGGAATGGATTGCTCTTGCTCATGCGTGGCAACGGTTTCAACGTGATTTGATTAGTATTATCTTCATGACTTGGGAGTATTTTGCTATGTTCTTGGATTCTTTTTTTTTTTTTTTTAAATTATCCGTGTACGACACATATTCGGATATGGTATGGAGATATGATCCTCTAAATTTATAGAAAAACCTATAAAAGCATACCGTATCGGACACATATCTGTATCCAACACTTATCTCGAGTCCGAGTAACATAGGTATTTTGCGATGAATATTGAGCACCACTGGAGCCTGCTCAGAGAAACACAAAAGTATACGTGAACAGAATCCACATTTCGTTAAGCACCTTGACTTAATACTTACATTTATCTCCTTTGTTTATTTACATACTCTATGGAACTGGGTGCAGGTATGTCCAGAAATACCAAGAAAATGAGAAGCTGGAACACAGGTATTGAAACCAGTGGGAATCCTCCATTTTATTAGAAGAATTCAAGAGATTCTATAATATAGATGCTACTTTATTGAGGTTTCCTGCAATGAGGAACCATGTTTTTTGGTTGGGACTGGATTAGTCTTGAGTTGGTGTTTTTGTTATGGATATGGAATAGTGAATGTGGAACATTGTCTTCTTTATCATCAAAATAAATTTGTGGATTTGCTGTATAAAATACCCGTGTTCGACACATATTTGGACATGGGTATGGAGGTATAATCCTCCAAATATAAAAAAAAAAAAAATTATCATACTCGTATCGGATATATACACGTATCCAATACTTACTCCCGAGTCCGGATAACATAGGATATGGCTTTGACAGTGAGTCCTCCAGCCAGACGATCTAACACATAAGAATATACATGTTTGTGAAAATATAGAATTTTGTCATGCTTATCTTAGGGGGGGGGGGGAGATTATTTTTTTGTTATGGTTAATTTGCTCCTTAAATTATACCATTTTTATAGATTTGGTATCTAAAGAATAAATATTTGTAATTAGATATCTCAATTTGTTATTGATCGAGCAATTTACTCCAATTGTTAACCTTGTTAACAAAAATGATTGTCGCAACTTAAAAAATAATAAATTTCATCGCGTGACTTTATTCGTTAAGTGTGACATTGAAAAAAACAGAGGAAAAGACGATTTAATTCTTCTTGAAATAAAATGAGAGTTTGAAAACGATATTGAAAAAAAAAATGAAGTCGTCACCAATTTTTTTTGACTAGGTGTGATCTGTCAATTATTAAAATCGATTTTGTAAAATATTTTAAAATTAATTAAAATATTTTTAAAATCAATTTCAAAGTCTGCGTTTTTTAACCAGAAAATCAAAGAATCGGATTCGGGAGTCGGTTACGTGTTGGGAAGGATTAACATCCCCATAACGCTCGTATAAAACGGTATCTTATTAATCGTGTGTTATCTCAAGTCTCGGTAAAAAAGTCGGTTTTAGATTTGGCATTTCAAAATAATTTTTAATTTAAAGAAAAATAATTTTATTTTTAATTGAAAATAATTCAAAATTTATTAATTCAAAATTTTTCTATATTTTTCGTCAAACGCGGTAAAATATAAAAAAAATTATTTATTTAGAAAATTTTTCGAACTATTCTCATTTTGAAAAAAAGATATTACGTTATTAATGATAATTGATGATGTTCTCCCCTGCAATTTGAAAGAAAACTAATGAATTATTTTAACTCGGGAATAGCTATATTTTATTTAAAATCATTAACCTTTTTTAAAACATTTTTTAAAAGATGAATATGAAAATGTATGAAATAGCAAAATCTAGATGACATAGTATAATCTAAATGACATGATATAAACTAAGTGACATAGTATATTCTAAATGACATGATATAATCTAAGTGACATAGTATATTCTAAATGACATGATATAATCTAAATGACATAGCATATTCTAAATGATATGATATAATCTAAATGACATAATAATATAATTAATAACATGAAATGATATGAAACATAGAATAATATTATCATGAAATATGCATATGAATAAAAAAACAATGCATGAACACAATAAACCTAAAATATATAACAAAATAATTTATGACTAAGCAAAAACATAGAATAACATAAAATATTCACAACCATATAACAATCAATATAACATTATGAAATATAAACCAAAACAATAACATAGCAAATATCATATATCATATAATATGCATGAACATGGAAAATACAATGCATGAAAGTGTATTTTTTCCTTCAGATAAAGTCATCCGTATACCTAAAAAGATATCCGACTACCTTAGGAAAAGAAATCAAATCATATTATTCTAAATCAAAAATACTTCGTGATTGGATTGAAAATAATTTTGAAAATTTTGAATGAAAATGGCACTAAGGCCGAAACCCCCTTTAAAAAGGCTCTATTTTCCTAATTTTGAAAATCCAGATTGACCTCCCTTGACCCGACCTTTATAAAATTATTTTTTAGGATTAAAATGACTTAGAAATCAACCTAGGACAGTAGCTATGTTCTAAATCAGCCCTCTCTTAATGCCTTGGCCAAAACAGAAAATTATTTTCTTCTTGAAATCAAATTTGATTTTTTTTGACCAGTTTTAAAACGTGATTTTTTTACTTATTTTAAAATTTTCAAAAAAAACTGAAAATATTATGGGAGACTCAGAACATATTGAACTCTGTGAGAAAAATTGGCTTAATTTTTAGATTAAGGATGACCTACCATAAAATTCACGAAAGTCAGAACACTGGGTGAAAAACTGTTTAGCCAAAAAATATTTTTAAACCTTTGATAAAAACACTCAAAAATCAAAATAAAAATATTGGAGACTCCTCTAAGGTTCTAAAAACAGTAGTAAAAATTTCTAAAAATATGGACAAGAATTGCCTAATGAAAAAAAAAAAATCACAAAGGTAGAAAATCCAACTTGACAACTTCTTAATTTTCCACAAGCATGCTCATGTGAGCTTAGTTTTGAGCCATTGATTGGCTTAAGTCAAAAATCAAGTGGGATGATATGAAATGCATGAACAAACAGCAAGTTAAATGCATGAAATGCATGTCCTAATGCTTAAATGACATAGAGAATGCATGGCATAAAAGATGACCTAATGCCTAGATAGAAATTGTGCATGGCAATAAATGCAATCCTAGACCTAATATGCATGAAAATGCACGGCAATACAAAAATGACCTAAACCTAAATGGACATGAAATATGCATGGAAATACAAGATAATCTAAGACCTACTAAGTATGAAACTATGCATGGCATACAAAGATGACCTATGACCTAAAATGTCATAAGAATATGCATGGCAATGTAACATGACCTAATGCCTAATATGAACATAAGATATGCATAGAAGTAACATGAACATATAATGACCAAATGAACATGATAATAATGCATGAACATGGCACAACAAATACACAATCACATGGCATAAAGATGCAAAGCATGAATGAAAGCATGATATCCAAACAAACATGATAAAAATGCAAATGCACAAGGCAAATAAGATGGTAGAAACGGAAAAGACACTAAAAGAAATGTGAGATCCTAGCAAGGCAATAACACAAACATATGGCATGGCAAATCAAATACACAATAACATGGCATAAAGATGCAAAGAATGAATAAAAGCATGGCAACTAAACAAGATGAAAATGCAAATACACAAGGCAAATAAGATGGTAGAAACCGAATGGACACTAAAAGAAATGTGAGATCCTAGCAAGGCAATAACACAAACATATGACATGGTAAATATGCAAGACATAAATGGAAACATGTTAGACAAATAATCAAGATGAAAATGCAAAGATATAGCTAGGCAAATACACAAACACATGGTATGGCAATGATACAAAGCATGAACAACTTAATGTAGTAAAAATAGAAAATTAAAGTTAGTAAATAGAACAAGTAGACATGAAAATAAATGATAAAGACAGAATATATAATAACAAGTAAAGAAAGTTAGAAATAAGCTCCATATCTTGATTATTTTAGAAAGCTAGAACATCAAAACAAGCTAACATACCATAACCAACATAGGAAATAAATCAGACACAATACAAGCATACCAAAAGGGGGTCATTCGGCCAACATGAAAAAGTGTAGTAAAAAATTGTTTTTTGATTTTTTTAATGAAAACACAAGATAGGAGCCTTCAGAGGATGTTTTAAAAAACCTTTATTTAATGATGAAAATAACAAGAAATAACAAAATCTCATGGAAAATAAGCAAATCAAGCATAGAAAAAGAAAGAAAAATGCAAGAGTTAGGTGCCAAAATGCTACCTTTCAAAGCTATCTTTCAAGCTTCCTTCTCTTTTAAATTTTTCTTTGCTTTTTTACACTTAGCTATTGCTTCCACATGAATAGTATTCAGCCAAAGAACCCCCAAATGAATGAAACCCCCCCTAAATAGAGGTAGTCGAATGGTCTAATGGTGTAAGGATGTTGTCATTTTTTTTCCTAGCTAATTTGATCCAAAGGCCACTAATCAAAAATGCTAAAAATGTGAATTTACCACCCTTAGATTAAGTTATCAGCCCCTAACAAATACAGCTGGTCTAAAATATGTAACCATAATGTTGACATCATTCCTCTTCATTCATTTGACCATGTGGCAAAATCACAAAGGCTCAATAAAAAAATAACCACTTTACTATCCAATTTTGGCCTTTGGATGAAATATTTCAGCAAAACCTCTCCTCTTCATGGGCTGCCCGAATGGACCTTCAAATTCCAGCCCTCTCTCAATTTTTTAAATTGCAAAAATGGCCCTCTTCAGTTTCTTCGGTAAAATTACACTTTAGCCTCCAAAACTTGATTAAATTAAAAATGGACTCCAAATCCATATTTTATTTTTCCAATACTTCCTAAATAATATAAAATTGAGTTATGGAAGTTTTCATAATTTTTCGAGCCCGTTTGCTGTTTTTTCCGGATTTATCTTTCAAAACTGCCCTTAGTGCACCCAAACTTTTGACATTTTTCAAACGAGCTCCTATTCCAGATTTTCTTCTCCAATCTCTTCAAAATAATATAAAATTGAGATCTGCAAGTTTTCATAATTTTTTGAGCTCATTTGCTATTTTTCCGGATTTATCTTTTGGGATTTCAGCTTAGTAGGCCTGAACTTTGTCATTTTTCAAACGAGCTCTGATTCTAGATTTTTCTTCACCAATCTCTTCAAAATAAATAAAATTGATATCTGAAAGTTTTCATAATTTTCTAAGCTCATTTGCTATTTTTTCTGGATTTATCTTTTAGAATTTCAGCTTAGTGCACCTGAACTTTGCCATTTTTCAAATGAGCTCTGATTCCAAATTTTTCTTCTCCGATCTCTTTCAAATGACATAAAACTCAAATCTGGAGGTTTTCATAATTTTTCGAACTCATTTGCTATTCTTTTCGGATTTTCCAAAATTGTTCTTTAACCTTCGAAACCTCGATTTTACTCGAAATAGGTCTGATTTCCAGATTTTCTTTTTCCATTGGCTTTGTTATATATTGAATTGGATTTGATCCGAAAATGCCCAATTTTACGATCAAATTCCCCTCCGATTTGATTTTTTCTTTTTTCAATATCGGGAATTTTCTCGTTTCTCCGTTTCTCCTCCAACCGACTCTTTTCTTGGAATTACTTCAAACTGAGCCTTGGGCTATTTTTGTTTACCCACTCTTCATCAATTAGGGGTTTTAATTTTACCGAATCGGGTCATTTCTGCAGTTTTTCCTAATTCGCCAAAATTCACCAAAAACCCTAATTTTCGGTTTCCTTCCAAATTGACCTTTCCTTTGGTTTTGCTTCCAAATGGCCTTTCCAATACCCATAATCATTGATTATATTTCATTCAGAAACTCCAATTTCGACCAATTTGATCGTTTAAGCATTTTTCCCCAAATTTACCAAATTAGGGTTTCTTTTTCACTGAATCTCCATAACCTATCTTCCGGACTCCGTATCTCTCGTTGTAGACCTCGGATTATCAAAATTCTTTCACCATTGTTCAATTAAACTTTGAATCTTGATTTTGAATGGCGATTGACTTTTTATAGTTGACTTTTTAGGGTTGATTTTTTTGGGGTTGACTTTTTGTCGGATTGACTTTTCATTCTTGGCGTTTTAAACAAAGTCTTGGAGTACCACCTGTAGGATGAGAAGACCTTTTCTGCATTCTAAAACATCACGAGGAAGAAATTTACCTGATTTAGGGGTCCGGACAAAATTATGTGTCTATAGCTGCCCCTCTTTGGCTATTGTTGGGAATCAGGAATCAGGCAAAAATAAACAAATACTAATTTTGTCTGGTTAGTGAAATTGCATGTAAATAAAGGAAAAGGAATCTTCTTCATTTTCTTCATTTTCATCATTTTTTTTTTTGGTTTTGTTTTGAAAAAGGCTATAAATAGAAGATTTTATCCTTAAATTGAGTTCCCTAACTAATCAAGGCTCGACCCGTCTTAAGAAAACGAGTTCGATTTGCAAGCGAAGAATACCTCGACGGTGGTCTCGGGGCCTTATCTTGTCTTAAAAATTATGCCCAGAGGTCTTACCCGTGATCTGGAAAATTATGCTCGGAGGTCTTAAAATTGGTGCCCGGATGTCTTATCTATGATCTGGAAAATTGTGCCCGGAGATGACTTTAAAAATTGTTTTGAAGAATTTTGTCTGGAGGCAACTTTAAAAATGATGCCCGGAGGTCTTATATAGGATTTTGAAAAATGGTGCCCGGAGGTCTTATCCATGATTTTGAAGAATTGTGCCCGGAGGTCTTAAAAATGGTGCTTGGAGGTATTATCTATGATCTGGAAAATTGTGCCCGGAGGTGACTTTAAAAATGGTTTTGAAGAATTGTGCCCGGAGGCGACTTTAAAAATGATGCCCGGATGTCTTATCTAGGATTTTGAAAAATGGTGCCTGGAGGTCTTAAAAATGGTGTCCGGAGGTCTTATCCATGATTTTGAATAATTGTTGAAAATTAACTTGAAGGTTTTGAGAGGATGCAAACACTTCTTGATGTAGCTGCGAATGTTTTAACTGATGCAAATGCTTCTTGATGCAGATGTAAATGGCTTGGATTGATGCAAATGCTTCTTGGTGCAGATGTAGATGTTGAATAAGATGCAAATACTTCATGGTGCAAATGCAAATGGCTTAGATTGATGCAAATGCTTCTTGGTGCAGATGCAGATGTTGAATAAGATACAAATGCTTCATGATGCAAATGCAAATGACTTGGATTGATGTAAATGCTTCTTGATTGATGCAGATGCAGATGTTGAATAAGATGCAAATGCTTCATAATGCAAATGCAAATGACTTGGGCTGATACAAATACAGATGTTAAATAAGATGTAAATGCTTCATGGTGCAAATGCAAATGTCTTGGGTTATGCAGCATTGTCAGATTCCAATAAGGGACTGCAGATGGGGCGCCACACTTACGTGGGCAATGCAGAAACTTAAAGGCATGTCTTTGATTACTACCATCTTGAAGCAAGCCTGGAATGTAGTGATTTACCACATTTGAAAAGAAAGGAATAGCAGGATGCATAACAGCTTTCAGCAGACTCCTATGCAAGTGTTTTGTGCAGTCAGAGAGGAGATTCGACTCAAGTTGGCAGGACTAAATAATTTAGCACCAGATAATGTAAATAGAACTCTGTGTATATAATGGGGCTTAGACAGCTCCATATTATTTTCTTGATTAATAACTAAATAAAAAACATAGGATATCATTAAATATTCAAAATCATATAACAAATAATATAATATCAAAAATTTAAATCCAAAGATAATAACACCATCATGAAAATTAAACATAGCAAAAATTACATATTATATAATATGCATGAATATGGAAAATACAATGCATGAGAATGTATTTTTTCCTTTAATTAAGGAAATCCGTATATCTAAAAAGATATCCGGCTATCTTAAGAAAATATATCAAATTAAATATTCTAAAACCAAAATACTTTGTGATTGTTTGAAAACAATTTTGAAAAAGCTTAGATTAAAAATAAAAACTTAGCTAAACCCTCTTTTAAATGGCTCTAATTTCCTAAGTTTAAAATCCAGGACTTGACCACCCTTAACCCAAGACTTAAAAAATCATTTTTAGAGTTTAAAAAGCCTTAGAAACTACCCTAAGTCAATAGCTAAACTTCCTAATCAGCCCTCTCTAAGTAACTTAACCAAAACAGAAAAATGATTTTCCTTAAAATTCAATTCTGCCTCTACTGTCCAGTTTTAAAGCATGATTTTTTACCCTATTTTTAAAAATTCAACAAAATCTAAAAAAAATATTGGAGACTCAGGACATGTAAAACTACACGGGAAATAATCGGCCTATTGCTAGCTCAGTCTTGATGTAGCAGTTTATACTGCTTCTTGGATAAATAAAATAATTGCTTATCCAAAAAAAAAAAGTCTTAGGTTGATGCAGATGCTTCTTGATGCAGATGCAAAGATCGACATTATGCAAATGCTTAATGGTGCAAATGCAAATGACTTAGATTGATGCAGATGTTGGATAAGATGCAGATACTTCATGGTGCAAATGCAAATGTCTTGGGTTGATGCAAATACTTCTTAATGCAGATGCAGAGTTGGATCCGATCCATGTAGACTAGACTTGACAATTTTAGACACGGCACGAAAACACGATATACGTACGACACATTTTAACTTTGTATGGATTCTATATAATCGTGTTTCTTGTCGACACGACAATTTTCGTGTCATAAACGTGTTAAACACGCATAATACGCCTAAGATACGGTTAAGACACGATTAACTAATCGTGTCATAAGCGTGTAAATGTATCGACACGTATCCGTTAACACGTTTAAAACACGATAACTTAACGTGTATTAAATGTGAATACACGTTTAAATTAACACGTTTATATATAAAACACATTTAATTTTCAATATAAGTATATAACATATATAAACTATGAACATTATTTTAAACTTTTAATTATGATACCTATTTGATATATAGTTAAATAAAAACTATTTTAAGCATTTAATTTAATATAACTCTACTCATCTTAGTTAGTAGTAATAATAGGATTATTAAGGCGAAAGATAAGTAGAGCAAACTTAATTTCTTCATATATAATATTCAATTCCAATTTCTTTATAATAGAAAAGTTTATTTAATAGTATAAATATCATTATAAGAATAATATATCATGACTTTATAAATTAATTAAGTTGTAATTTAAAAAAAAAGAACTACTTAAAAAAAGAATTTGTGTCTTGAACTCTTGAAGTATGAATAAATTAATTAAAGTACGGCTCAATCTTATTAATTAATAGTAATATATGTATCATATTTTGAATCTCATATTAAATTATTAATTAAGTTTTGATTTTTAAAATTTTTAATTTATTTTATTTGCTTGTATAATAAAAGTTAGTAGTACTAATATTATTAAGATGATTGTAGTTCATTATTATTAGTAATAACTAATAAATTAATAAGTAGGAAATAAGAAGTACTAATTAATAAGCTACTACAATCATCTTATAATACTACTAATTTTTATAAAAAAATTAAATAAATCAAAAAAATTAAAGAAAACAAAACTTAATTAATATGAGATATTAAAACTAAATAGTACTTAGTAATTGTAATTATGATACCTATTTAATACATGCGATATTCGTGTAATTCGGGTTATTTGTGACATAATTGTGTTATTCGTATTAGGGATAATGTCATGAATGGCCCCTGAAGTTTATCAAATTTGTTAATGTAGTACCTCTACTTTAAAAATGTCTATTTTGGTACTCAAAGTTTATACACCGTGTGCTATTGTAGTACATGTCAGTAACACCGTTAAAAATTGATGACGTGACTTTTGTATCCAATGAAAATTTGACACGTGACACTATATAAAGGTGTCACGTGTACTAACTAAAAAATTATTATTTTAATTTTAAAAATAAAAATAATATTATTTTAAAAAATATAATGATGACACGTGGCACCATATAATGATGCCACGTGTATTAACTTAAAAAAGTTTAATAAATATTTTTAAAAAATTTAGAAACAATTTAAAAATTTAAAAATAATTAAAATACTTTTATATTTAATTTTTGTAATTTTTTAACAAATATTTTTTAAAAGAATTAAAATAATTTCATAATTTAATTTTTGTAATTTTCAAAAATATTTTTTTTAAAAATATATTTTTATAAATTTTAGATATTATAAATTATTTAATTTAAAAATATTTTATAATTTAAAAATAATTTTAGTTAAATATTTTAATTTTGTTATTTTTTAAAATTTTAAAATTAAAAAATAATTTTTAATTTTAAAAAATATTATTTAAATATAATTTTTTAAGTTTTTTTTAAAAATTAGATATTAATTTTTAAAATAACTTTTATTTTTAAAAATATATTTTATATTTTTTAAATATTTTATATTTTTTTTTACAAAAATTCATATATTAATTTTTTAAAAAGCAGGTGCTGCCACGTGTCATCACCTGATTGATCAATGTCACATCATCATTTATATTTAACAGTGTTAAGTCAAAGTACCACATTGATACACGGTTTGATAGTACAAGTACCACATTGAACATTTTTAAAGTATAGGTACCATATTAACAAATTTGATAAACTTCAAGGGCTATTCATGACATTATCCTTTCGTATTATAATCATGTTATTCGTGTCGTAATCGTGTTGTGTCTGTCAATTTTAAACATATGACTTTTAAATATGTTAGTCGTATCGTGTAGCATGTAACACGTATAATAATCGTATCGTATTTTAAAATTAGATATGTTTACTTAATTATGTCATCTTGTATAAAAAATGAGACACGAGCCGATAAATAACACGAATCGCCAGGTCTTATTGTAGACCTCTAGCCATATCCATAGCCATGACCCTGGCCCTTGAAGCAGTCCGCATCCACTAAACCATTTTGGTCTCTGGGCCATCTTTTGCAAACCAGGGCGAGGGCGAGAGTCCTCTTTTCTTCTCTCCAGGGTTTTGCAGTTGCAGCAATGTCTAAAACCCTTCCCGTGTCAGAAGCTTCACTATATCATTTTCACCTTTGCCATTTAAAAACATCATATTTTCCTGCTGGAAAATCCCATAGCTCTCTCCAATTCCATCTTCCTCCCCCCTTTTTATTTATTTATTTCGAATCACCTATTTCAACACTTTTAGATACCCCTTTGCAAGCTTATAAATATGCTATGGAGATACAACTGGGGCTTCCTCCCTTCAACACCAAGAACCGTGATCATCAGAGCATTGCGTTTCATGTCAGTTCACCATTTTTCATCACCAGAGGTAAGTTCAACCAACAAAAGTCAAACATTTTCTTGGGAAAAAAGGAGACTTACTATCACTCCTCAGATTGTTCACACTACTCTAATGAACTGCTCTTCTAATTTGATTGCTTTGAGCTTTTTCTTATGGTGTGCTAAGCAACCCAATTATTTTCATGATGCTCAAGCATTTAATTGTATGGTTAATGTTCTCTCTCAGTTAACTAAAAAGTATGTAACTGTGAGAAGAATTGTCGGGGAATTGGAAAATGTTGGTTGTGTTATAAAGCCACAAACTTTCTTGCTTTTGTTGAGGATTTATTGGCGTGGTGGATTAAATGGAATGGTTTTTGAGACTTTTGACGAAATGGGCACTTTTGGTTTTACTCCTAATACATTTGCGCGTAATGTTATCATGGATATTTTGTATAAAATTGGGCATGTTGATGAAGCTATCAAGGTTTTGAAAGAAACCCAGTTTCCGAATTTCTTGACTTTTAATGTTGCTTTGTGTAATTTATGCAAGTTGAGTGATTTGTCTAACATAAAGGATGTTAGTAGAAGAATGTTCCGGGAGGGACATTATCCTAATGTTAAGACATTGGAGATGATTTTGAATTGTTTCTGTAAAATGGGTAGGCTAGCAGAGGCGTATCAAGTGTTGGGTTTGATGATTACTCTTGGAACTTCTGTATCGGTAAATGTTTGGAGTATATTGATAGATGGGTTTTGTCGGTTGCATCAACCCGGTTTGGCAGATGATTTGTTTAAAAAGATGCTCGGGACTGGTTGCTCTCCTAATCTAGTGATTTACACTAGTTTGATCAAGGGATTCTTGGATTCCAAAATGGTTAGTACTGCTTCTAGCATTCTAAATAGAATGGAATCTGATGGATATGTTCCTGACTTGGTTCTCTGTAATGTATTAATAGATTGTTTATCTAAGATTGGGAGGTATGATGATGCATTTGGTATTTTTCTAAGTTTGTCAGACAGAAAATTGATACCTGATTCTTATACATTTTGCTCTTTGTTATCCAACATATGTTTGTCTCGGAGGTTTTCTCTTTTACCTAAGATTGCTAGTGGACTTGCAATAGAAGGGGACCTAGTGGTTTGCAATTCACTACTAAACTACTTTTGCAAGGCTGGCTATCCATTGCATGCTGTAGAGTTATATGATTACATGCTTGATAGAGGTTTTACACCTGATAAGTATAGCTTTGTTGGATTACTTAGCGGACTATGTGGAGCAGGAAGAATTGATGAAGCTGTTAATATTTATCGAGGATTAATAATGTATTACCCTGGTCTTGATGCTCATGTCCATACTATTATCATAGATAGGCTCATAAGAGTTGGTAAATATCACAGAGCCATCAAATTGTTTAGGAGGGCACTTGTAGAGAAATACCCTCTAGATGTTGTATCATACAATGTTGCCATCTATGGACTTCTCAAGAGTGGAAGGATAGGAGAAGCTTCTACTTTGTACAGCCAGATGAAGGAAGTTGGTGTTTTACCTAATGCACACACATATAATTTGGTTATCTCTGGTTTCTGCAAGGAAAGAGATGTCAAAATGGTCAAACAGTTGATACAAGAAATCAGCGAGGCAGAAGTTGAGTTGGACCATCATACAATGAACAGTGTAACTAAACTATTGTTCAAATCATATCCATATCCTTCAGCCCTCAATCAATTAATTGAAATGTGGAAATCAGGTTTGACTCCTGATGAGGCAATGTATGCACAATTATCCAAGGGGCTTGCATCTGGAATAAACATAGGTCATGCTCAGCACTTGTTCTTGAGGGATAAACCATTGGTAGACTCATCTAGCTCTGATGACCTTCCTGATGTGGCTGCTTCTGTGGGCTGAGCTATTGTTGGCAAATAAGTCATTTCATATCTCAGTGGGCGGAACAGCTGCTTTGATTCTCTGTAGCTGTGCTTACCATCGGAATGTAGTCCTAACTACAAAGGTACAGCTAATAGCTCTTTCTGTTTGATAAAATATTCATCCTGTCTTACTGATTCATTTAACCAATGCGCTACTAACTTGATCAAGAAAACATTAAGAACCTTTCATAATAAGTTTGGTGTTTTAAATTTTTTATATCAATATAAAATTCTTCATCAGTGTAAAGAACTAACTGAAACAAGAAAGACAGCTGAGGGAAAGATGAATTGATTAATAAATCAAGGACTAATCACTCATGTGGATATTTAGGGACAATGATTGATCGCATCCTGCATATGGTAACTAGAACAATTTTTTTGGAACCTTTTAGTTCAAAATTTTGGTCTGAGCAATTAAGAGAACAGAGCTTCATGGTTTAATATGACCTTACTTTCTTTTGGTTTAGAAAATTTGGATGGTTTTGGAAGTTGTCGTTACAGTTTCCTCTCTTTCCAATCAATAGTTTTCACATTTCTCATATCTCCACAATGAATTTAATTCTTTCATAAACTAGAATATTTGGGTCCCTTCCCTTCTTGGAACTCCTTTTTAAGATGTTCAGAGATAGTGTCTTCAAGAAACAGTTCATTTCTTCTTGGTGTTAGACTGTTAGTGATAGAAAATTATCTGCTTTGATGCTATACTGATCGGAATACATACAAATACAATTATTAGATGATTTCTTCAAGATATTGCCAAACTTGTTCAGCTGTTTCACCTGTGGGCAAATTACCGGAGGTGAAGTAGTGAATTTCCTGAAGATTTTCTTCAAGGAAGTCCCCTATGAAATTCCCAAATAATTCCCAAGGTATGGAGGTTATATTGAAATTTAATGTATTCCTTTTGTAAATGTAATTATGTGGTGCGTAATAACTCTTCCAAAACAAATTAAAAACTTTTGCTTCCTGCTATATTTGTTATTTCTGAGAATACGAGTGACATGTACATAAAGTTGGCATGCTTTCTAGAATCTTTCGAGTAAACTATCAAATTCCAAGTCGGTGTCTTGTTTATTCCTCATATCTTGATTTGTTATGTATTCCCAGCCTGAAATCTGAGCTGTAATTTGAGAGCCTCTCCATGCATCCACCTACACTGAAATTCTTCTGAAATCTAAAGTCTCGTGTCGTAGGTCTTCCTTCTCTGATCAATTTAATTTGGAGTCTTTCGTTGGATCTTTGGCCTATATATCCTTTTTCTCTTTTATTTTTTGCAGGTTGAAAAATCCTCTAAAATAGCAAGCAACATGGTCGTAGAAGTAGCTGCTGTTTGCCGGCTTATATTGTAGTGGTATGAATATCATACCTTGATCCAGAACCAGAAATAAAGAAAACACCTAGATATGAAATCTGTACAAAATGGAAATTAAAATTGTATTATTCTCTAAAAATCTTTGTAGAACTCTTAATATAGTTTCCTTTCTATATCAGGTACCCGTAGCCGTAGGCTGCCATAATATGGTTACGGAAGGGCATCATGAAGATGGAAGAATGCAGAAAAAGAGAGGGGCATCTATAAAGATGATAATGGAAAGGGGCTAAAAAATTCTGTCAAATCTGCTAATACTAGTGTGAAAGTAATTGCTGCTACCTTTTCTATTCATGTTGCTGTTGTGTCAGCTTCATTCAAGTGTTCCTCATTCATGGAAGTATGATAGTAGTATGTTGCTATGTTACTCGGACTCGAGTATGCGTCCGACACGGGTATGTTCAATTTTTTCTAAGATTTTCATATATTTGGAAGGTCCTTGGAGGATCATATCCCCGTACCCATGTCCGGATATGCGTCGGACACAGATGTTGGACACGGATACTTAAAGAACAATGAAGAGTCGGAGTAACATAGGTATGTTGTGTCGGTGAGGCAGCATTTGTGCAGAGTGCAGACCATGGCTTCCTTTGTCTTTGATAATGTACTAAAAATAGGGTTAGAACTTGAAGGATACAGTCAGGAACACATGTCGACAAGATCAGTAAAAAGCTAAACATTTGGCTCAGCCATAGCCGTGTATCTCCTCTCCTTTCCTCCTACTCAAAGAGTTGAGTTTGATTCTTTCCCTCCTCAATCTTTTTTTTTTTTTTTTTTTTTTAAAAATTAATTTCTTTTGTATTGTATAGTTAAATAAATATGTGGGTACATTCCTAATCCTACTAAAATATACTTTATATTTATTAATATTTATTATCACATGTATTCGCACGTTAATGTCAATTGATTTATCTATTTTTAACTATATAGTTGTATATTTTAAAAATAAATAAGACTAATAAAGTGAATAGTAACTAAAATGTGCTGTAAAATTTATTTCATATTCAAAATTATTATAAAATTTATTATTTTAATATTAATATAAAATTAATTACGAAAATAAAAGATTCAATGTAAGGTTTAATATATATTTTTTTTATTTATATCAAATAAATTGATTAACTTTTTAAGGTAAGTGAACAAATAGAATTTTAAGATAAAGTAATTTTATATAAAATTTATTTATTTTTAATTTATTATCAAATTAATTCATTTAATGAAAGTGTTTTAATGAAATTAATTTTTGTACTTATAAATAGATAAATCTTATTAATAATAAAAATATTTATAATAATTTAAAAATATTGTAAACAATAATGAATATTTTTATCAATTCGAAAGATACTTCACATTCGTATTTTTATATATATCATAAATAAATATAGATTATAGATTAAAATAGTAGTGTATATATTTATTATTATTATTATAAATATATATAAGTAGATATTGATATAAGGGTAGGACATGAACTTGGAGCTTAACCCAATTAATTTATACAGTTATTTTTAAGATGTGTTATCATATTTATGATTCGAATTTCAACATCTATAATTTTTTTTTTTTAATTTTAAGTTACGATATTTTTTGTATAAAAAAATATAAATGTACGGCATGACAATTTGAAAGTAGATTTGGGCTGCTTTGTTTGACTTGACTTGAGTAAATGGGCGAAGCCTGAAGCCCATGACATGAAATGAATAAATAAAGACGGCTAGGGTTTTCGTTTGTTTCGTTGCAATTCTGAAGACGAGCCGACATGGGGAGGAGTAAGTTCCTTCCTTTTCTTGCTTGCCAATTGCCATTACAATTCTTCTTGAAATCTTTACTGCTATAATTTTAATTGTTCTTACGTTAATTGATGTATTTATTTATGTTAATAACGTTCTCGAATATCGTTGGATGCTGTTTTCCTTTCATTTTTCATCCTTTCTTTACCACAATTAGTTTTTACATTTACAACACCCCTTTTTATTGTATACAAAATACGAAGCCCTTTTCTTTTGGGAATCTGGAATTGTTTTCTACCCATTAAATCTGTTTCCGAATTTCATTTTTCACTTTTTTTTTTTGGTTGGGTATTATTCATTAGCTGTCCGTGTCACCACGACCACCATGTGCATTTCTTGATTGCCATCTGAAAAAGGAACTGTTAATTTCAACTTAACAAAACTGTTCCATGACAACCACAATATTTTACCATGAATCTTAAGAGGTTGAGTGCTATTTAGCTTTATGATTTTCAGTTTTTTCAGTTTGTTACACCAAGCAAGAACCCTTATGCTTTTGCACTTTGTAATTATCTATTATATCATATAAACTTCTGTTTTACATGTCTGACTCAGTTATTGCTTGCGAATGCTTCTCAAAAATCTTTGGGAATGTGTGCTAGGGATCATCTTCTGTGGCCTACTGCTGCGCTACATTTGTCGAATCTATAAAGCATTACATATTTATATGCAAGGGCTGCTTAAACTGAATTTCTAAAATGACAACATATTGAAAATTCTATTGTGTTTCCTCTTCTTGCATACCTTAACTAATGTTAAGGTTTGTAGAAACTTCTCTTGCAAACAGATTCATAATAGTTTATGTTTTTATCATGCATTCTATAAGAAGCTATTGTTGTATTCTGTTGAATTCGAGTGCCATACTTGTGCTTGTTTTCTAAAATTCTTCCTTTTAGGACCTGCAAGGTGTTATCGCCAAATCAAGAACAAGCCATACCCAAAATCTCGATACTGCCGTGGTGTCCCAGATTCTAAGATCAGAATTTATGATGTTGGGATGAAGAAAAAAGGTGTCGACGAGTTTCCTTTTTGTGTCCATCTTGTCAGTTGGGAGAAAGAGAATGTCTCAAGTGAGGCATTGGAGGCTGCTCGAATCGCCTGCAACAAGTACATGGCCAAATTTGCTGGGAAGGATGCTTTCCATTTGAGGGTGAGGGTTCATCCCTTCCATGTTCTGCGTATCAACAAGATGCTTTCATGTGCTGGTGCTGATAGGCTTCAGACTGGAATGAGGGGTGCTTTTGGGAAACCTCAAGGAACATGTGCAAGAGTCGACATTGGTCAGGTCCTGCTTTCAGTTCGTTGTAAGGACAGCAACAGCCCCCATGCACAGGAGGCCCTCCGCCGTGCAAAGTTCAAGTTTCCTGGTCGTCAAAAGATTATTGTTAGCAGGAAGTGGTATGCATTTTTGTTTCTTAGACATTGAATTGAAACTCCTGAGTGTGTTCTAGATATAGAAAATTTTAATCTCTTTTCTTGGAAATCCTTTGACAACCTTGTTAAAACATAAATTTGTATTGGGAAACAGAAGATCTGATGTTTGCTCTAAGTTTTTCTTTTTAATATATATTCTGGACATATTTGCAACATCATGTCACCTATGTTCTCGAAGTATGATTTAAGATCATTTTGCTATAATTGTCAATGTCAGGGGATTCACCAAGTACAACCGTGCTGATTATCTGAGGTGGAAGTCTGAGAACAGGATTATGCCAGATGGTGTCAATGCAAAGGTAGTAATACTATAGATATGGTGTAATGTTATCTCTTTCAAACACTGTGTTTTGAACAATGATTTATTCTATGTTATCTGTGTATTTAATACATTATAGCTATTCGTAGCTCTTAGGAAGGATGCAAATAGACTAAATTATGCACGTGTTGTAGTGATATCTTCCTTCCCTTCATGTAGCTGAATATTCTCTTCTTGTTCTTAAACCCTCCTTTGTTACTATTGTGTGTTCTAAACTTGTGATTTATAATGTGCAGCTTCTTGGATGTCATGGACCTTTGGCTAATCGTCAACCTGGAAGAGCTTTTCTAAATGCATCAGCTTAGGACTTTGGACTAATAAAAAACGCAAGAATGAATTTGAAGTGCTATAAAAGCTTCTGTTGAACTGGTTTTTAGTTTATTATTATGTTGTGTTGTGTTGTGTTGTGTATCTTTCCTCAGTTGAACAGAACA
This sequence comes from Fremontodendron californicum, assembly GCA_030761205.1. NCBI lineage: Eukaryota > Viridiplantae > Streptophyta > Magnoliopsida > Malvales > Malvaceae > Fremontodendron > Fremontodendron californicum. The sequence continues at coordinate 318,663 of JAULJL010000041.1, forward strand.
GATGTGTTGTTGAGGTTCAGAATACTTGGTTTTGTGAATTGTTATTCACACTATAGCACTGAGTTTGTTATGGAATTGCAGTTTATTATTATCATTTCCATTTTGTTTCTTTGAGAAGCTCACCGTTTGTAGTCTTTCATTTCTTTTATTATGCAAGGGATTTAATGTTTAATTGATTGACTAGGCACGTTTTAGTGATTCACTTAACTTATAGATGGCATGGTAGGCCAGGAAGCTGAAAAGTAGAAATTTCTAGATATGATTTAGGTCAAAGTTTTCATTGTTTTGGATTTGTACTGTGCTTCAAGTGTGTATGAATTCCTAATGATCTATGATTCTATAATCTCAATCCCTTTTAACCCAATTTGTTTTCTAAGGATTGAAGTGTTCTTAGATGCTTTTGGTATAAGAAATCTGATTAAAATTTTGATTACAGAATTTGTTGTTCACGTGAAAAACTATTTCATTTGTTTTTTTTAGCTTAAAATGATCAGCTTATCAGCTCAGCTCCCTTGAAAAAAGAAAAAATAAAAAAAAAAACCCTAGAAAATTACTTGTCAAAAATCAAAATTCAACGATGGAAAACCGACCCTAAACACTAGAAAGGCGGGTGAATCCGACCCGAGATAGTAGAAAGAAAACCGAAGGAAAATCAAATGGAATGTTGTAAACAAAAGAAAAAAACTCTTCTTCCACCGTTTCCTTTGTCACCTCTTTTCTTCTATTAATTTTTGATAGGTTGGGTTGGGTTCTGTGTCTCCAATTTCCTGTTTTTGATAATTGAATTCAATCTTTGAAGTTAGCTTTGTGTTTGATTGTCAAGAGTTTGTGCATCCTGTGAATCTAAAAATCTGAACCTGAAAAAAATGTGGAAGCCTTCTTCTTCAAGACTTATCGCTTCTTTTCTCAAACTTCATTTGGATCGTCATCAAGTCAACCCCTTTGGCATCCCTTCTTCTAATGTTTTCCACCAACTCCCTTCAAACCCCACTTCCTCAAATGCTGGTCTTTCCCACTTTCTTTTTCGCTCAACCCACCACCAGATTCGAACTATCCCTTTGAGAAACCTTTACATTGCTAAACCCAACCCCTTTTCCCCATTTGGGTCGAGGTTCTTTTCCTTTAATTCTGCTCCAAAATTCAATGCCAAAAACTTTTTCCAGAACCCGGCTAATGCCTTTACTTCCACTTTGTCGAGGTACCACGAGGCTATTGGTTTACATTTCGATGCCTTTTTCAAGAGGAATTATTTGTTTCTGTTTGGTGTTTGAGGAGTTTTGCTTTGTGCTTTGCTCTGGAGGATTATGTTCGGTATTGCTAACACTTTTGTTGGCCTCTCTGAAGGAATGGCAAAGTATGGTTTTCTTGCCCTTTCCGCTGCAATGGTCTCTTTCGCTGTAAGTTGTTATCTTTTGCCTTGTTTGCATTGGCTTTTAAGTGCTTTACTTATACAAGAACTGATACTGTTAGTTTTTAATTGGATGTTTCTGCATAGACTTAACCAATGTTGCCAATTGAGTTGTTCACTTCATACATTCATCATTGAATGCGTATAAACTTTGTATATACAACTTGTAATTTAATAAGTTTGGGTAAATGATTTGCTTTGATTTGTTCAAACTTCAAAGAAGAGTTTTACAACTTCAATGAGATATTCTGGATTTGGAGTTACTATTCTATTGTACTGCAAATTAGCAAGAATAGCATGAATCTGCACTTGCAGAGTGAATGCTTATGGATAACAAAATATCATGACAATTTAGCTGTTGAGCTGACCTTAATTAATTGGCTGTTATCTTATGGAGTACTTTTAGTCCTTAGAAGAAAAAAACTAAAAAGAAGAAAAAACTTTGACTATTCTTTGTAGACTTATGCGTTTCTATACTCCAGTAAAAGTAAAAATTGCTTCTTTCTAATGCCCATGTTTACAGCTAGAATTCATGAATATGGTTATTTTACTTGTTGCATGGATTGAAGTTTCTGGCATTTTATTGGAGAATGATGCCATCTTAACTCTTTCTACTTCATTCTCATTTCATTATCTTCAGGTCTTGTATATTCGCTCAAGATTAACAATAAATCCTGACAAAGTTTATAGAATGGCCATGAGGAGGCTTAATACAGCTGCTGGGATTCTTGAGGTTATGGGTGCACCTCTTACTGGAACAGATTTAAGAGCTTATGTGATGTCTGGAGGTGGACTGACGCTGAAGAACTTCAAGCCGAAGCTTAGGAGCAAGCGGTGTTTTTTTATCTTTCCCATCCGAGGTTCTGAGAGAAAGGGTTTAGTGAGTGTTGAAGTCAAGAAGAACAAGGCCGAGGTTTGCTTCTATACTTGCTAATCTTTCTAATTTCTAGAGCAAACTACAATTAACCTTGTGGTTTGGGCAGAAACCACTCTCCCTTTCCCTTTGGTCTGGGAGATGATGTGTAAAACTAAGTAATTTGCAGCATTATTACATTTTTTTGGAAAATGACAACAATATCCTTATTTTTACCTTCAAGAAATATGAAATTATTAATCAAGTCATGGTTAAGATTTTTATCGTACTCATATACTTATTGTTGTTATTTGGTCATTTCATTAAAAATCAGCTATTAAGCCCTTTTCTTTATAACCACAGAGTGTTAAAGTGTAGATTTTCAAAGCTGTTTGGTGTTAACTGATTAAAGTGTAATACCTTTTTCTATTAACCCATCATATAATAGAGAAAGCATCTTCTTTGGTTATCCAAGAATTAGATAGCAAAAACTTTGATTTTTGAGCTAGAACCACATTTTGGGGGTTTAAGTACCCACATAATCCTTGTATTGTAGTGAAAAGAGTAATTTAGTCTCTGTACTGTAAAAGTAAGCAATTTAGTCCCTGTACAATTGAAATAGGTGTAAATAAGTAAAATTGATAACGATGTTAATGAAAAACCGTTAAAATGCTGACGTGGACTCGTAAGGACACGTAAAACTACACGAAAAATAATCGGCTTATTGCTAGCTCAATCTTGATGTAGCAGTTTATACTGCTTCTTGGATAAATAAAATAATTGCTTATCCAAAAAAACAAAAAAAAAGTCTTAGGTTGATGCAGATGCAAAGATCGACATTATGCAAATGCTTAATGGTGCAAATGCAAATGACTTAGATTGATGCAAATGCTTCTTGATGCAGATGTTAGATAAGATGCGGATACTTCATGGTGCAAATGCAAATGTCTTGGGTTGATGCAAATACTTCTTGATGCAGATGCAGATGTTGGATCCGATCTATGTAGACTAGACCTGACAATTTTAGACACGGCACGAAAACACGATATGCGTATGACACACTTTAATCGTGTATGGATTCTATATAATCGTGTTTCGTGTCATAATCGTGTCGACACGACAAATTTCGTATCATAAATGTGTTAAACACGCATAATACGCCTAAGATACGGTTAAGACAAGACTAACTAATCGTGTCATAAGCGTGTAAATGTATCGACACGTATCCGTTAACACGTTTAAAACACGATAACTTAACATGTATTAAATGTGAATACACGTTTAAATTAACACGTTTATATATAAAATACATTTAATTTTCAATATAAGTATATAACATATATAAACTATGAACATTATTTTAAACTTTTAATTATGATACCTATTTGATATATAGTTAAATAAAAACTATTTTACTCGTCTTAGTTAGTAGTAATAATAATATTATTTAGGCGAAAGATAAAATAGAGCAAACTTAATTTCTTCATATATAATATTCAATTCCAATATCTTTATAATAGAAAAGTTTATTTAATAGTATAAATATCATTATAAGAATAATATATCATGTTCTTATAAATTAATTAAGTTATAATTTAAAAAAAGAATTTTTGTCTTGAACTCTTGAAGTATGAATAAATTAATTAAAGTACAGTTCAATCTTATTAATTAATAGTAATATATGTATCATATTTTGAATCTCATATTAAATTATTAATTAAGTTTTGATTTTTAAAATTTTTAATTTATTTTATTTGCTTGTATAATAAAAATTAGTAGTACTAATATTATTAAGATGACTGTAGTTCATTATTATTAGTAATAACTAATAAATTAATAAGTAGGAAATAAGAAGTACTAATTAATAAGCTACTACAATCATTCTAGTAATACTACTAATTTTTATAAAAAAAAAATTAAATAAATAAAAAAAATAAAGAAAACAAAACTTAATTAACATGAGATATTAAAACTAAATAGTACTTAGTACTTTTAACTATGATACCTATTTAATATATGCGATATTCGTGTAATTCGGGTTATTTGTGACATAATTGTGTTATTCGTATTATAATCATGCGATACTCAAAAAGTTGAGTTTGATTCTTTCCTTCTCACAAATTAAAAAATAATAATAATAATTTTCTTTTGTATTTTATAGTTAAATAAATATGTGGGTACATTCCTAATTATAAATATATTTTATATTTATTAATATTTATTATCATATGTATTCGCACATGAATGTTTGTTGATTAATCTATTTTTAAGTATATAATTGTATATTTTAAAAATAAATAAGACTAATAAAGTGAATAATAACTAAAATTTACTGTAAAATATATTTTATATGCAAATTATTATAAAATTTATTATTTTAATATTAATATCTATATCTACTATAAAAATTATCTCCAAATTCAATGAGAGAAGAGAACTATGAATTTTGGATTAAGGGTTAGTTGACAACTAAACATAAGTATTAAGGGGGTTGGGGGGTTAGTTTGGGTATTTATTTATTTATTTTTTTATTAGAAAGAAAGGAAAGGAAAGGAAAAAAAAATGGAGAAAAAAATTGTGTTCGTGTTATTTTTTTTTTCAAAATATTATAAATTTATACAATTTTTATACATTGATAATTCGTTTTATGTAGATTTTGACACGTTCACATATTTGTATCGTGTTCATGTTATTTTTTCGTCTGTTAAAAATATTATAAATTTATATAATTTTACATGTTAATAACTCATTTTATGTAGATTTTGACACGTTTAGATATTCGTTCGTGTTCGTGTTATTTTTATGTGTGTTCAAAATATTATAAATTTACATAAAATTTTTACATGTTAATAATTCATTTTATGTAGATTTTGACACGTTCGTGTATTTGTGTTGTGTTCATGTTATTTTCGTGTCGTGCCGTATTTTAATTATTTTTTTCATGTGTTCGGGTCGTGTTTCAATTTATCCAAATATTTTGCATAGTTTGTCATGATAATCCAATTTAGAAAAAAAAATTATGTTCGTGTCGTGTCTCCAAATATTTTGCATAGTTTGTCATAGTGATCCAATTTAGAGAAAATTTTGTGTGTTCGTGTCGTGTCTCAATTCATTCAATATTTTGCATAATTTGTTATAATGATTCAATTTAGAGGTATGTCAGTAACATGTTCGTGTTATTTTATCATATGTTTAAAATATTATAAATTTATATAATTTTTACACGTTAATAATTCGTTTTATGTAGATTTTGACATGTTCGTGTATTTGGGTCGTGTTCATGTTTTTTTTTTTTGTCGTGTTTTAATTATTTTTTTCATATTGTGTTCGAGTCGTATATTGTGTCCGAAATTGCAAATCTAATTGACACCAAATAACTCACAAATTTGTGTCACGCGTCATCATGTTCGTGTTATTTTTTCTGTTATAATCGTATTTAAGGTATTATATATTTATATAAATTTTGAAATGTTAATAATTTGTTTTATGTGAATTAACGTAGTTATATTTATGTCGTATTTATGTTTCCTGATGGTTCAATTAGTTAAGAAGAAAAGAATCTGTTATTAGAGGAAGATAGAAGCAAGGGAGGAGAAACTATTCTAGTTTGAGTGGAATTGATTTTATTTGTAATTCCACTTATTTTACGATCATATCTCTTTCAACTTGAGGAATTTCTTTGAAAGAAGAGACAAAAGCAGTTACGCCTTTTTCTAATCCCAGATAAGCAACTAAGAGCCTTTCAATAGCGTAGCGGATCTTGCTAACATTAGAGACTCTTTTTAGTAAGTTACCTATCTTCGCTAGTGGATTAGTTTAGTTAAAGGTTGTGTTATGTCGTATTTTAATTATTTTTTTATGTTATATTTGTATCGTATAATTATGTTGTTTCTGAAATTATCGGATGTAATTGATCATATTCAAATAACTCTCAATTTTATACCAGGTGTCATATAAGAATAAAAATTATTATTTTTCTAAATTATTTTTACTACTCTTACTTTTTTATCTTCCAAATTTATTACAAAATATTAATTCAAATCCGATAACATTCCGCAGTGAAATGCGGGCAATCTAGTCAAACTAATTACGAAGATAAAAAATTCAATGTAAGGTTTAATTCTATTTTATTTATATCAAATAAATTGATTAACTTTTTAAGGTAAGTAAAAAATTAGAATTTTAAGATAAAGTAATTTTATATAAATTTTTAATTTTTTTAATTTATTATCAAATTAATTTATATAATGAAAGTGTTTTAATGAAATTAATTTTTTTACTTATTAATAATAAAAAAACATTTATAATGGTAATTTAAAAAATATAGTAAATAACATTGAATATTTTTATATATATATTATAAATAAATAAATATAGATTATAGATTAAATAGTAGTGTATATATTTATTATTATTATTTTAAATAAATATAAATAGATATTGAGTTAAATGATCAAATTAAAATTAAACCTATCATCATTTGAGTGAATCAAGATCAAATATTTTATTTGAGTCTAATAAAAATTTAACCTTTTCGATTGTGACGATTAAGATATTATGACAATTGGAATACGCGTTTGAAACGCACGTACTAGAAAAATCTTTAACTAGGTGGCAAAATAAAATATCCACATGGATTTTCACCAAAAAAAAAAAAATAAATAAACACAACATTATAAACTCACCATATGGTTTCATTCTCTCGTTTCTTCTTGTTTGAAAAAAAAAAAAAAAAAATTGTTTTGTTAATTTCATCCATCATTTTGGTCTATCTCTATTTCTCATCCAAAGAGCATAATGTCTCAAAACTCTTCAGCATGTATCATCAGTTGGATCTTCAAAGTTTCTGCCATTTGTTTGCCCACACCAAATTTTTTTTTTCTTTTAAAAGACCAAAATATATGAATAAAAGAGAAGATTACAAAACCTTCAACCCAAAAAGAAAATCCTCAGACAAGATCAGATAAAGAGGGACATAAGGAACAAACCGAGATCCTCAACCAACAATGCCTAGCAAAAACAACACAGAAGCTGGATACACCAAACCAAAATAAAGCTAACAGATTCGAAATAAAAACAGTACAAAAAAAATACCACCAAAGTAAAGCTAAAACCATTTTTTTTTTGTAATCTCATCTCTGTCTTTTTCAGTCTCTGATATTTTGCAGGTTTTGTTTTTTGTTATCAAACATGAAGGGATTTGGATTTTTAATGAAAACGGATTTGGGTTTCCGATAGGAATAGGGTTTCTACTCAATTAAGATTCAAAATAAGATTTCAAAAAGAGATATGGGATTTTTTATTTTTTTTTTGGAGAAAGGAATCTGGGTTTTCAATGAAAATGAATTTGGGGAGTTAGATAGAAATAGAAAAGCTAATTCAATTAGGGATTCTGATTTTGAGATTTTATTTTTTTTGAATATATTATTTTTTAATTTCAAATAGTTATTTAACTTTTAGGCTTAATTATAATATTTAAATACCACATGTCATGCCACATATGCAAAAATATTACATGTCAGCATTTATTTTATAATCCATTGATTTTCTTGGCGTGTACATTTCAAATTAGTATTTTAATTATCATAAATCTTTATTTGTCATAATTTAAAAATGTTAAACTTTAATAAATTGAAATAAAATGTTTGATCTTGATTTATTCATGTGTTAATAAGTTTGATCGAGGTTTAACTCGATTATTCAGGCTATTGGTATGGCTAGAGCATGAACATGAGATTTAACTCAATTAATTATATAATTAATAAAAATATCTGTAATTTTTATTTTTTTTTTCAAACTCTGATTTCTTTTATATAAAAAAAAATGTGTACGTCGTGAAAATTTGAAAGTAGATTTGGGCTGCTTTGTTTGACTTTACTTGAGTCAATGGGCTAAGCCTGAAGCCCATGACATGAAATGAATAAATAAAGACGGCTAGGGTTTTCGTTTGTTTCGTTGCAATTCTGAAGACGAGCCGAGATGGGGAGGAGTAAGTTCCTTCCTTTTCTTGCTTGCCAATTGCCATTACAATTCTTCTTGAAATCTTTACTGCTATAATTTTAATTGTTCTTACGTTAATTGATGTATTTATTTATGTTAATAACGTTCTCGAATATCGTTGAATGCTGTTTTCCTTTCATTTTTCATCCTTTCTTTACCACAATTAGTTTTTACATTTACAACACCCCTTTTTATTGTATACAAAATACGAAGCCCTTTTCTTTTGGGAATCTGGAATTGTTTTCTACCCATTAAATCTGTTTCCGAATTTCATTTCACTTTTTTTTTTGGTTGGGTATTATTCATTAGCTGTCGTGTCACCACGACCACCATGTGCATTTCTTGATTGCCATCTGAAAAAGGAACTGTTAATTTCGACTTAAAAAACTGTTCCATGACAACCACAATATTTTACCATGAATCTTAAGAGGTTGAGTGCTATTTAGCTTTATGATTTTCAGTTTTTTCAGTTTGTTACACCAAGCAAGAACCTTATGCTTTTGCACTTTGTAATTATCTATTATATCATATAAACTTCTGTTTTACATGTCTGACTCAGTTATTGCTTCCGAATGCTTCTCAAAAATCTTTGGGAATGTGTGCTAGGGATCATCTTCTGTGGCCTACTGCTGCGCTACATTTGTCGAATCTATAAAGCATTACATATTTATATGCAAGGGCTGCTTAAACTGAATTTCTAAAATGACAACATATTGAAAATTCTATTGTGTTTCCTCTTCTTGCATACCTTAACTAATGTTAAGGTTTGTAGAAACTTCTCTTGCAAACAGATTCATAATAGTTTATGTTTTTATCATGCATTCTATAAGAAGCTATTGTTGTATTCTGTTGAATTCGAGTGCCATACTTGTGCTTGTTTTCTAAAATTCTTCCTTTTAGGACCTGCAAGGTGTTATCGCCAAATCAAGAACAAGCCATACCCAAAATCTCGATACTGCCGTGGTGTCCCAGATTCTAAGATCAGAATTTATGATGTTGGGATGAAGAAAAAAGGTGTCGACGAGTTTCCTTTTTGTGTCCATCTTGTCAGTTGGGAGAAAGAGAATGTCTCAAGTGAGGCATTGGAGGCTGCTCGAATTGCCTGCAACAAGTACATGGCCAAATTTGCTGGGAAGGATGCTTTCCATTTGAGGGTGAGGGTTCATCCCTTCCATGTTCTGCGTATCAACAAGATGCTTTCATGTGCTGGTGCTGATAGGCTTCAGACTGGAATGAGGGGTGCTTTTGGGAAACCTCAAGGAACATGTGCAAGAGTCGATATTGGTCAGGTCCTGCTTTCAGTTCGTTGTAAGGACAGCAACAGCCCCCATGCACAGGAGGCCCTCCGCCGTGCAAAGTTCAAGTTTCCTGGTCGTCAAAAGATTATTGTTAGCAGGAAGTGGTATGCATTTTTGTTTCTTAGACATTGAATTGAAACTCCTGAGTGTGTTCTAGATATAGAAAATTTTAATCTCTTTTCTTTGAAATCCTTTGACAACCTTGTTAGAACATAAATTTGTATTAGGAAACAGAAGATCTGATGTGTGCTCTAAGTTTTCTTTTTAATATACATTCTGGACATATTTGCAACATCATGTCACCTATGTTCTCGAAATATGATTTAAGATCGTTTTGCTATAATTGTCAATTTCAGGGGATTCACCAAGTACAACCGTGCTGATTATCTGAGGTGGAAGTCTGAGAACAGGATTATGCCAGATGGTGTCAATGCAAAGGTAGTAATACTATAGATATGGTGTAATGTTATCTCTTTCAAACACTGTTTTTTGAACAATGATTTATTTATGTTATGTGTGTATTTAATACATTATAGCTATTCAGTAGCTCTCAGGAAGGATGCAAATAGACTAAATTATGCACGTGTTGTAGTGATATCTTCCTTCCCTTCATGTAGCTGTATATTTTCTCCTTGTTCTTAAACCTTCCCTTCATGTAGCTGAATATTTTCTCCTTGTTCTTAAACCCTCCCTTCATGTAGCTGAATATTTTCTCCTTGTTCTTAAACCCTCCTTTGTTACTATTGTGTGTACTAAACTTGTGATTTATAATGTGCAGCTTCTTGGATGTCATGGACCTTTGGCTAATCGTCAACCTGGAAGAGCTTTTCTAAATGCATCAGCTTAGGACTTTGGACTATAAAAAACGCAAGAATAAATTTGAAGTGCTATAAAAGCTTCTGTTGAACTCACTTTTAGTTTATTATTATGGATTATATGTTGGGTTGTGTATCTTTCCTCAGTTGAACAGAACAGATGTTGTTGAGGTTCAGAATACTTGGTTTTGTGAATTTTTTTTCACACTATGGCTCTGAGTTTGTTATGGAATTGCAGTTTATTATTTATCATTTCCATTTTGTTTCTTTGAGAAGCTCACGGATTGTAGTCTTTCATTTCATTTCATTTCATTTCTTTTATTATTATTGTGTTTCTGATTAATGCATTTTGCCTCTCTTCTACCAATTGTTTTGTGCAGTGCAGGTGATTTATTGTTTAATTGACTGGCTAGGCTCGTTTTAGTGGTTCACTTAAACTTAGATGGCATGGCATGGCAGGCCAGGAAGCTGAAAAGTAGAAATTTCTTGATTTGATTTAGGTCAACGTTTTCATTGTTTTGGATTTGTACTGCTTCAAGTGTGTATGAATTCCTAATGATCTATGATTCTATAATCTCAAATCACTTTTAACCCAATTTGTTTTCTAAGGATTGAAGTGTTCTTAGATGCTTTTGGTATGAGAAATCTGACTAAAATTTTGATACAGAAAGAGAATTTGTTGTTCACAACTACCTTTTTCATTTGTTTTTTTAGCTTAATAAAATCAGCTTCTCTTCTCAGCTCCCTTGAAAAAAGAAAAAAAAAAATAAAACTCTAGAAAATTCCTTGTCAAATATCAAAAATTCAACGATGGAAAACCGACCCCAAACACAAGAAAGGCGGGTGAATCCGAACCGGCCCTAAACACTAGAAAGGCGGGTGAATCCGACCCGAGGTAGGAGAAAGAAAACCGAACGAAAATCAAATGGAATGTTGTAAACAAAAGAAAAAAACTCTTCGTCCACCGTTTCCTTTGTCACCTCTTTTCTTCTATTAATTTTTGATAGGTTGGGTTGGGTTCTGTGACTCCAATTTCCTGTTTTTGATAATTGAATTCAATCTTTGAAGTGAGCTTTGTGTTTGATTGTCAAGAGTTTGTGCGTCCTGTGAATCTAAAAATCTGAACCTGAAAATGTGGAAGCCCTCTTCTTCAAGACTTGTCGCTTCTTTCCTCAAACTTCATTTGGATCGTCATCAAGTCAACCTCTTTGGCATCCCTTCTTCTAATGTTTTCCACCAACTCCCTTCAAACCCCACTTCCTCAAATGCTGGTCTTTCCCACTTTCTTTCTCGCTCAACCCACAACCAGACTCGAACTATCCCTTTGAGAAACCTTTACATTGCTATTGCTAAACCCAACCCCTTTTCCCCATCTGGGTCGAGGTTCTTTTCCTTTAATTCTGCTCCAAAATTCAATGCCAAAAACTTTTTCCAGAACCCGGCTAATGCCTTTACTTCCACTTTGTCGAGGTACCACGAGGCTATTGGTTTACATTTCGATGCCTTTTTCAAGAGGAATTATTTGTTTCTGTTTGGTGTTGGAGGAGTTTTGCTTTGTGCTTTGCTCTGGAGGATTATGTTCGGTATTGCTAACACTTTTGTTGGCCTCTCTGAAGGAATGGCAAAGTATGGCTTTCTTGCCCTTTCCGCTGCAATGGTCTCTTTCGCTGTAAGTTGTTATCTTTTGCCTTGTTTGCATTGGCTTTTAACTGCTTTACTTATACAAGAACTGATACTATTAGCTTTTAATTGGATGTTTCTGCATAAACTTACCCAATGTTGCTAATTGAGTTGTTGACTTCATACATTCATCATTGAATGCGTATAAACTTTGTATATACAACCTGTAATTTAATAAATTTGGGTAAATGATTTGCTTTGATTTGTTCAAACTTCAAAGAAGAGTTTTACAACTTCAATGAGATATTCTGGATTTGGAGTTACTATTTTCCATTGTACTGCAAATTAGCAAGAATAGCATGAATCTGCACTTACAGAGTGAATGCTTATGGATAACAAAATATCATGACAATTTAGCCGTTGAGCTGACCTTAATTAATTGGCTGTTTTCTTATGGAGTACTTTTGGTCCTTAGAAGAAAAAAACTAAAAAGAAGAAAAAACTTTTACTTTTATTTGTAGACTTATGCGCTTCTATACTCCAGTAAAAGTAAACATTGCTTCTTTCTAATGCCCATGTTTACAGCAAGAATTCATGAACATGGTTATTTTACTTGTTGCGTGGATTGAAGATTGAAGAAATGTTTTGTTTTTTCTTATTTCTGAACTAGTCTGTTACAAGGTATTTATACATGAAGGAAGGGTTTACTTAATCCCTAAAAGATAGTATTTACAGCTAATTTCAAGCTGGAAATCCCTGATTTCCAGCCTTGGGTTTCCAGCCTTGGGTTTCCAGCTGGAAATCCCTGATTTCCAGCATTGGGTTTCCAGCTGGAAATCCCTGATTTCCAGCATTGGGTTCCCAGCTGGAAATCCTTGATTTCCAGCATTGGGTTTCCAGCTGGAAATCCCTGATTTCCAGCATTGGGTTTCCAGCTGGAAATCCCTGATTTCCAGCCTTGGGATTCCAGCTGTCAATCCCTGATTTCCAGCACTCCCCCTCAAGCTGGGGAGTAGATATTTTCCATCCCTAGCTTGCCTACAATCTGCTGAAATGCTGAACTCATCAGTCCTTTAGTTAAGACATCTGCTAGCTGGTTCTTTGTAGAAATATAGGGAGTGCAAATCAATCCACTTTCAAGTTTCTCCTTAATGAAATGTCTGTCAACCTCCACATGTTTAGTTCTGTCGTGCTGAACTGGATTGTGAGCTATGTTGATTGCAGACTTATTATCACAATACAACTTCATTGGAGTCTCCCATTTAATCTTCAAGTCATCTAGTATAATTTTGAGCCATAACAGTTCACAAATACCTTGTGCCATTGATCGAAATTCTGCCTCAGCACTAGATCTTGCTACAACTGGTTGTTTCTTACTCCTCCAGGTTACCAAATTTCCGCCAATGAAAGTACAATACCCAGATGTTGATCTTCTGTCAGTAACACAGCCAGCATAATCGGCATCTGTGTATGCTTCTAGTTCCATTCTTGTGCCTTTTCTAAAGAGAACCCCTTTTCCTGGATTGCCTTTCAAATATTGTAGGATCCGGTATACTGCAGCGAGATGGACACCTTTAGGATTTTGCATGAACTGACTCACAACACTCACTGCATATGCAATGTCAGGTCGTGTGTGTGATAGATAGATTAGCTTCCCCACAAGTCTTTGGTACATGCCTTTGTCAGCTGGTTCTCCTTCCACAGATTCTCCTAATCTATGATTTGGCTCAATAGGCGTATCTGATGGTTTGCAACCAAGCTTACCTGTTTCTTTTAACAGATCAAGAACATATTTTTGCTGTGAAACAAAGATTCCTTCCTTGGACCGAGCTACTTCTATTCCTAAGAAGTACTTCAATTTTCCAAGGTCCTTTATTTCAAACTCTTTTGCTAAATACTTCCGAAGAGCCTCTTTTTCATCTGGATCATTCCCAGTTACAATTATATCGTCCACATAAACTATCAATGCCGTGACTCCCCCTGAAGCCGAATGCTTGATAAACAATGTATGATCACCCTGACTCTGTTTGTACTTCATATTCACCATTGCTTTGGTAAATCTTCCAAACCATGCCCGGGGAGATTGTTTGAGCCCATACAATGCTTTTTTCAGTTTGCACACTTTGTTTTTATCCAGATTTATTCCAAAACCAGGTGGTACTTCCATATAAATTTCCTCCTCAAGATCACCATGTAAGAAGGCGTTCTTCACATCGAACTGTTGTAAAGGCCAATCATAATTTGCTGCTAGAGATAACAATACCCTTACTGTGTTCATCTTCGCCACTGGTGCAAATGTCTCTTGATAATCCACCCCATAAGTCTGTGTATATCCCTTGGCTACTAGTCTTGCTTTATACCTCTCAATGGATCCATCCGACTTATACTTCACTGTGAAGATCCATTTGCATCCTACTAGTCTCTTTCCAGTTGGTAATTCTGTTAGTTCCCATGTTTTATTTTTCTCCAAGGCCTCCATTTCTACTCTCATTGCATGCTTCCATTCCTCTTTGCCAAGTGCCTGCGATAAGGTCTGTGGGATGTCTACAGTGTTTAGATGGGTAAGAAAGGTTTTGTGTGGGGTTGATAATTTTTCAAATGACACAAAATGGGATAAAGGATGTTGTGTGCATTTTCTAACACCTTTTCTTGTGGCTATGGGCAAATCTAAATCAAGAACAGTAGGTGATATCTCAGTAGAAGGACTTACCTCAGTTCCAAGTGACGATTTGGTTTCTTGAACTTGCACAGGATTGATCACTGGCTTTATCCTTCTTGAGTAGACCTGTAGTGGCTTTGTGAGAGTAGGATTTATGAGTTCACAAGGCTCTGATACCATGAAAGGAAAAATGTTGCTCACATCAGATTTTTGTTTTAACAAATAAATCCATGAAACTCGAGTACAGTCATCTATGAATGAGACAAACCAACGAGCCCCCGAAATGTTGGGAACTCGAGATGGACCCCAAATATCACTGTGAATCAAAGAAAAAGGAACAGTAGTTCTTTTATTACTCAAAGGAAAGGACACACGCCGGTGTTTAGCAAATTCACAAACCTCACAGTGAAACTCATTTAAACTAACATTCTTAAACAAAGATGGAAACATGACACTAAGAACACTAAAGGAAGGATGCCCAAGTCTAAAGTGGTAAAGCCAAATTTGGTCTTTATTGCAAGGAGAGTTATTGGAGAGAAACGAGATAGGTGATTTGTTTTCACTGTTCACTTGTTCACTAGGTAACTCAAGATAATAAAGGCCATGTCTCACCTTAGCATGTCCAATCGTCCTCCTCGTAACTTGGTCCTGAAATACACAAGAAATATGAGAAAAAATCATATTGCAGTTTAGATCTTTTGTAAGTTGGTAAGCAGACACAAGGTTTGTAGATAACTTGGGTACATGTAACACATTTTTAAGAATAATGGATGGGCTTAGAACAATGTCTCCTTGGCCTGCAACAGTGGCCAAAGATCCATCAGCAATGACTATTTTTCTGTTGCTAGGACACGGATGATATGTGAGAAATTTGTGTGAAGAATGAGTCATATGATCGGTTGCCCCAGAGTCAATAACCCAAGAGTTTGAAAATTCAAAATTGGCGGCACTTAAAGCATATAAGGAATGAGGCTTACCAGAATTTGCCAAGGAACAGGTACCTGTAGACTTTTCTAATGAATCAAGAAGTGATCTTAGCCGTTCAATGTCTCCTTTGTTGAATTCATTCTGTTCTCCACCATGGAACTCATTTGATCTGTCTTCTTTGGATTGAGTCATATGCACCTGGCTTCTTTGTGTTCCACTTTTAGGTCCTCTATTCCATTGAGAACTTTGTGGCTTGCCATGAAGCTTCCAACAGTGCTCCTTAGTATGACGGGGCTTTTTGCAGTGGGTACACCAGAGGTTATCCTTGTTTTGTAAAGTGATTGTTTTTGAAAGAAGTAGCTCGTTCATGGAAGACATTTTGTAAAGTGATTGTTTTTGAAAGAAAAATCAGCAATGAAGGCTGCTGATCAGTGACCAGAAATTCAGCTATGAAGGCTGAAAAAAGAGAGAAAAAAAAAAAATTTAGCAGAAATTCTGTTCTTGGACAGATTTCAATTCCCAGAAAAAAAAAATTTTGAAAGGAAAATCAGCAATGAAGGCTGCTGATCAGTGACCAGAAATTCAGCTATGAAGGCTGAAAAAAGAAAAAAAAAAGAAATTCTGTTCTTGGACAGATTTCAAATCCCAGAAAAAAATTGAGCCTATAGCTCTGATACCATGAAGAAATGTTTTGTTTTTTCTTATTTCTGAACTAGTCTGTTACAAGGTATTTATACATGAAGGAAGGGTTTACTTAATCCCTAAAAGATAGTATTTACAGCTAATTTCAAGCTGGAAATCCCTGATTTCCAGCCTTGGGTTTCCAGCTGAAAATCCCTGATTTCCAGCATTGGGTTTCCAGCTGGAAATCCCTGATTTCCAGCATTGGGTTCCCAGCTGGAAATCCTTGATTTCCAGCATTGGGTTTCCAGTTGGAAATCCCTGATTTCCAGCATTGGGTTTCCAGCTGGAAATCCCTGATTTCCAGCCTTGGGATTCCAGCTGTCAATCCCTGATTTCCAGCAAAGATTGTGGCATTTTATTGAAGAATGATGCCATCTTAACTCTTTCTGCTTCATTCTCATTTCATTATCTTCAGGGCTTGTATATTCGCTCAAGATTAACAATAAATCCTGACAAAGTATATAGAATGGCCATGAGGAGGCTTAATACAGCTGCTGGGATTCTTGAGGTTATGGGTGCACCTCTTACTGGAACAGATTTAAGAGCTTATGTGATGTCTGGAGGTGGACTGACGCTGAAGAACTTCAAGCCGAAGCTTAGGAGCAAGCGGTGTTTTCTTATCTTTCCCATCCGAGGTTCTGAGAGAAAGGGTTTAGTGAGTGTTGAAGTCAAGAAGAAAAAGGCCGAGGTTTGCTTCTATACTTGCTAATCTTTCTAATTTCTTAGGCAAACTACAATTAACCCTTGTGGTGTGGGCAGAAACCACTCTCCCTTTCCCTTTGGTCCGGGAGATGATGTGTAAAGCTAAGTAGCTTGCAGCATTATTACATTTTTTTTTGGAAAATGACAATAATATCCTTATTTTTACATTCAAGAAATATGAAATTATTAATCAAGTCATGGTTAAGATTTTTATCATACTCATTTACTTATTGTTTTTATTTGGCCATTTCATTAAAAATCAACTATTAAGCCCTTCTCTATAACCACAGATTGTTAAGTGTAGATTTCCAAAGCTGTTTGGTTTAACTGATTAAAGTGTAATACCTTTTTCTATTAACCCATCATATAATAGAGAAAGCATCTTCTTTGGTTATCCAACAATTAGATAGCAAAAACTTTGATTTTTCAGCTAGTACCACATTTTGGGCATGTGACATTACTTGTGAGTTTTTCTAGGTCAGACTGACTTATACCCTAAAAATTAATTCTTTTCACTATCTCTTGACCATGTTTGGGCTGTTATTATTATGTTTCTTCTTCTTCTGGTCAATTTTACAGTTTTTGGTGCTCAAATTCAATTTGCACTAAATCCAGTATATTTTGCTCTATGTTACATTACTTAGAACTCAAAACTGAAATACCAAGCTATTTTTCACATGCCTCATTCTCAAAATTTTCATTGATAAGATATATGTATGAAATATCTGGGGTCTTATTCTTTATGAAATATCTGGGGTGTTATTCTTTGGATGAGAGAAGAGTGAGAGCCCCCTGGAAATAGAATTCAGAGTCCTAAATCTAATAGAGAGAATCTTTATGTATGTCTCCCAATCTGTAGATAATTAGAGGGAACCTCTTCTCTTTTCTTCTGATGAATGATAGAGAGGGAGCTGATGAAGTGGTTTCTCTCTGCCATTCTTTTGAGTAAATGTAATATTTGATGTCTAATGGACACCTTTCCACATACCATATCTTGGAAACATATAAAAGCTTTATGTTATAGTTCCCTGGTTCTCCTCTCTCTTCTGGCACGTAACTTTAAACACCCCACCCCCCCAAATACCAAAAAGAACAAAAATAACAGGTACACAATGGTGGAATAGAGACTATATATACCATATTTCAAGTACTGATGGTAAATTACTGAATATCTGAGCATTTGTTATTTTTATTTGCAGTATGATATGAAACTATTAGCAGTAGACATTCCGATGGCATCAGGACCTGATCAGCGGCTATTCCTGATTGGTGATGAAGAAGAGTACAAGGTTGGTGGTGGATTAATCTCTGAGCTGAGAGATCCTGTAGTGAAAGCAATGGCAGCAACCAAGGAGTTTGATGATCTTGATCAAATTGAGGAAGAGGAGGATGCTGAGCGAGAACTTCAAGAGGCTGAAAGAAAGCACCGTGAAGAAATTGAAAAGCTTGAAAAAGGTGGCAATCAATGATTGCTAGCTAGATTTTGTTCTTGCCCCTTCTTTCTTTCTTTCTTTCTTTCTTTTGTTTACTTACTGAAGCTTCTGAAAGTTTGCTTGAGGTTTGACAATGGCAGATAAATTGAGTTTATGAGGAGTGACCTGCATTACACTGCTTGTGGCCATTGCTGTCTCCAAATATTTTAAAGGTCTTGTAGTCTAATAAATCTTACAATTGAAGTACCGTTCATAACATGACATACAGTTTTTGCCTTTTCTATTGTTCATCTTACCATGTTGAGAACATTCTTCGTATCTTTTATGATGCTCTGTTATCATTTCTTTTCCTCCAGTGACTCCTTGGACAGGCAGCTGTGAATAGATATTTGTTTTGAGGCTATTGTATGTGCAAGGAACAATTAGTTTTATCTGGCGAATTACCATGCTTCCCATTGTTTCTCTCTCCAAGCGAGATTCAGCACCAGCCAAGTCAAGTAATGACATATTTCTCTTCTCCTCTTAACAAGGATAGACAATCCATAAGCAACTGTCTAAATTTTCACGGGTAATTTACATTCTGGGTGATTGAACTTAGCATCAACTTTTATGTAGGTCATAAATTTTTAATTTCATCAAATTAGATCACTGAATTTTCATTATTAATAAATTAGGTCATTTATGCTAACTCCATTAAGTAATTCTAACGGAAAAGCTAACTCAGTATTTTTTGGGATCTTTATATTGATGAGATGTAAAAAATAAGCCATTTATGCATGCTGAGTCAGCTTTTTCGTTAGAATTACTTAACGGAGTTAGCATAAATGATCTAATTTATTAATAATAGAAATTCAGTGATATAATTTGATGAAGTTAAAGATTTGTGACCTACATGAAAGTTGATACTAAGTTCAGTGAAAGGTAAATTACCCAAATTTTCACTTTATATGCGGCCAATTCCATTTACCATCTCTAGTAATTGCTGCAACTCAAGTCTGCCTATGAAATCCAGAAGGCAGCCTAATCATGTCATTTCTTTAATGGGCGAGAGAGGATTGATTGCTTTTTACTGGTTATGCATGTATTACTACTGCTGTGGATGAAATAACATTATTCTGTTTCTTTTAAGCCAAGTAAAAGCTAGGCGAGTTTTGGTAATGCAGGTATGAACGCAGCCGCCCGAAACTTAAAACTTGTCTACAACTTCAAATCGTTCTTTAATTGTATTTGGGTGATTAAAGATTTTATTGTCTTGCTCATTAGATCTAACAATGTTTGTATCCCAGGAGTGCGAACCTGCCTGCTTATTGAACTGAGCAGCATCTTTTCCTAATACAGAAACTAAAGCAATCAGTCATAAATTCTCGCAGATTCAGTCACTACCACCATAGCCTAGGATGTTGTTTTTGATGCTAAATTAATGACCGGGTGCTAACGGCTAACTACCCGCTGCAACTGCAATTGACCCAAATTGTGGGTTTCACTCAATTAGTCTTAAATTTGACTACTTGTTCAATCTCAATCTCATGCTCTTGCTCTGGAATCTGGATCATACGTAGGTAATGAAGTTGGAAAATGACTCCTAACCAGAAAAAGCTGTTGTTTACATCCAAATCCAACTGCCCCCACAAGCAAGCTACCAAGCTTTGCCCACTGCTAACACAAAACTATGCTCTTACCCTACCACGTGAGTGTCTCCTTCATGTCAAATTAAAGATGATTATTGCTATTTTTGTTGATTATCGAGTTAAATTAAGGTCTAAGACCTTATAATAATTTCTCCCTTTCTTCTCAATTCATCATATCTTTTCTGAAGATGATTTAAACTCATCATAGTGTATTGGACCATAATAAAGAATGGTTTACATACATTGAAATGGAATATCCAAACATTTATATTTCAAATTCAAATGTCATGGTTAAGTCTGCATGATTGGTTCACTTTAGATCCATCAAAATAAAAGAAATTCACTTTACCTTTTGTACATGTAAAAGATGAAGGGGAGAGAAAAACCACAAATTTTGGTACTAGTGGTCCAATGTCTTGAAACCTATATTATTTCGACTCTTCATTTTATCTGAAGTATTCATGTCCGACACATATTCGGACATGGGTAAGGGGGTACGATTCTCTAAATATATGAAAAAACTTAGAAAAAATTGAGTATACCCATATCGAACACATACCCGTTCACATCCAAATTCGAGTAATATAACTTGAAACCCTTTTTCCTGGATTCTGCCTAAAGCACCAACAAAAAAAAAAAAAAGAAAAAAAAAGGGGAAGTCGAGAGATAAAATCTAGTTAAGCCTGGTGTCTATGTATGTACAAAGCTATTTGATCCCTATTTTTACTAGGCAGAGCCTCTTTTTGGTTCAATAATGAATTTGCTCTCCATCATTACAAGTTAGTTCTACCAACCTGGCTATCATCTCAAAAGCTAGTAATGTAATAGACACCACAGCAAACTTGGATTTGGTGCTACTAGCAGCTAATTCTGCTGCATTAATACATAAATTGTTGATCTCCAAAATAGATTCAGAGGCAAAATTCTCAACTTTCTGCACATTACACAAAACATGATGCTTCTTAGAAATCCTTCCAGAGATCTTAGACCTCCCACTTACTTACTACTCAATTCATGTCATGAGAAAAGAAATGATTTCCTATTCAGTAGGGAAATGAGGTAACTGCTCTTGGGCTCACTAATCCAAAAGTGGTAATTATTGCTCAGGTAAATTGCAGAGATTAGAGATATGATTTATTTTCAGATCAGGCCAGCCAAAATTTACTTCTGAAAGTATATATGCAAATGCAACTCTTTGTTCTAAATACAGTTTTGAACTTGGAAAGATAAGAGTCAAAAGTATCATAGATAGCACTGAAAAATGTGAGTTTCCTTGTCCCATTTTTAATTGAGTTGTGCTTCCCCACCAGAAATTTGCTCCTTAGCCCTTAGCCCTTAGCCCTTAGCCCTTAGCCCTTAGCCTACGTTCATCAGTAAAGGAAACTAAATTGCTTACTAACATAATGAGAGATACTCTATTATGAGTTGGTGACACCTATAACGCCGGAGTGCTAAAGATATTACTTTCCATGTAACAATGCATTCTCTTTACTGAACAAAGAATAATGCAACTTTTGCTTTTTCTTTATGATTTTCTTTTTTCCTTGGATTCTTTTCCTACCAATTTGCTTTTGAATATGGAAGACCCCCCCCCCCTTTTTTTTTGGTCTTTTAAACTTGTAAATGCTTGTAATCTTTATTTTTTTAATTTGGGCCAACTTAATTTTCTTCTTAGAGCTTTGCGGTACTATATGCCAAAAAAAGTCCACCTTTTATTATGTCATGTTTGAAAGACAATTCAAACCCCCAAATTCTGCATAAAGCCATAAACTAGTATTGTGCTAACACTGTCAATGACTGCATAATTTGCTTTAACACCTTTAAGTTGACAAGACTGCATAGTTTATGATCCCTGGCCTGCTTCCCTGATAACATGTTCAGCTCACTATGTTGCATCCTTTTCTATAGCTGAACCAGGAAAGCAGCAGAAGAAACTACTCCAGTCAGTCAGACAGGCATAATTGCCTAATCTTTCTACTGAACAAATATCCATGAAGTTCCATCCCTTCATTGCCTTGCTTACTTTCCTTTTCCTTTGGTTGCCTCTAAATATATTTCCCCAGGTTGTGGCAGACCTGAATTCTGACAGGCAAGCCCTCCTTGCCTTTGCTGCTGCTGTTCCACATGCCCGAAAACTGAACTGGAATGAAACTACCCCAATTTGCAAGTCTTGGGTTGGTATAACTTGCAATTTAAATGGAACCAGTGTGATTGCCATCCGTCTTCCAGGTATTGGACTTTCTGGCCCCATTCCTGCCAATACCATAGGAAAGCTTAATGCTCTCAGCATCCTTAGCCTTCGATCAAACAACATCTATGGAAATCTTCCTTCTGATATCCCTTCCATTCCTTCTCTCCGCTGCCTATTCCTCCAACATAACAACTTCTCTAGTGCCTTCCCCACCTCTCTTTCCTCCAGGTTGAATATACTAGATTTCTCCTACAACTCATTCACTGGAACCATTCCCACGACAGTTCAGAATCTGACTCTACTTACTATTCTGAATCTCCAGAACAACTCCATATCTGGAGCCATCCCCAATCTCAATCTCCCAAGTCTCAAAGTTTTAAATTTCAGCTATAATAACTTGAATGGCTCGATACCAAATTCCCTCACAAGATTTCCTTCTTCTTCATTTATTGGGAATCCATTGTTATGTGGTTCGCCTCTAAAGCTTTGCTCCGCACTGCCCTCTTCGGCTTCTCCTTCTCCGTACTACTTTCCAAGTCCACCAACAGTTTCTCAAAGTCGACATGCTACTTCGAAAAACAAACTAAGTGCTGGCTCTATCATTGCAATAGTAATTGGGGGCTTAGCGTTTCTGTTTTTACTGTTAGTAGTAGTGATCTTTATCCGCTGTTTGAAGAGGACAGATAGTCGGAGCAGTGGCATGCTGAAGAGAAAAATCTATGAAGGTGGAAAGGGTGAGGGGCCTAATGATTTTGGAAGCGGGATACAGGAAGCTGAAAAGAACAAATTGTTCTTCTTTGAAGGATGCTCTTACAACTTTGATCTTGAGGATTTGTTGAAGGCTTCAGCTGAAGTTCTTGGTAAGGGAAGTTATGGAACCACATATAAAGCTGCTTTGGAGGAAGGGACACAAGTGGTAGTGAAAAGATTGAAGGAAGTTGCAGTTGGGAAAAGGGAGTTTGAGCAGCAAATGGAAATTGTGGAGAGGATCGGACGACATCCAAATGTTGTGCCACTGCGTGCTTATTACTATTCAAAGAATGAGAAGCTGATTGTCTACAACTACATGCCAGCCGGTAGCTTGTTCTCACTCCTGCATGGTATGCTTATCTCAACTCCATTGCAACATCATTATTTATGTTGCTCCGACTCTTCATTTTTCTTGAAGTACTCTAACACCCATATCCGACACATATTCGAACATGGGTATGGAGATATGACCACCCTCCAAATACATGGAAAAACTTAAAAAAACTTGAACATACCCGTGTCGGGCAGATACCTGTATCCGACCTTCACATCCGAGTCCGAGTAAGATAGATCATTAACTTAATATGACCCTATTTGTTTGCCAAGTAGAAGAACAATGTAGTTTCTTTTCTTCTTTTCTATTCTTGCAGCCTAAAACGGAGAATTACACTTTGAACAGTGCAAAACCTAGCATTTAAGTGATTATTTTTCCCAAAGTACTTATAATTCTCCTAATAGAAGGCTTGAATGAAGATTTTAAGTTCAAAGAAACAATGAAGTCTGTTGAGTTTAACCATTAAGAAAAGATCTTATTACCAAAATTTTGTCAACATATGAGAACAAAAATTAAAGGATGGCTTTGCTCTTCAGTTAATGCATACTAGGCAAACATTTACTCATTAGTAGCTTGCAAACTTATTCTTCAAAAATACCTAACAGATGCAAGGCTCCACAAGAATGATCAAGTTGTTTAGTATATGTAATGTATCTGATTAGTAATCATTGAAGCCCTCACAGTTGCAGAAGAAAATGAAATGCCCCACTTAGTTTCATAGAAAAACTGAGTTTGACTTGGTAAGAAAGAAATCTAAAGATTTTCTAGTAATTGATTGTTAGTTGGCCGCCATAATTCTTGAATGAAGCTACCCATGCCAGTGGCAAAAGAAAAATGTACTAGATCATCTGAAACAGGAGCAATGGCTGACATGTAATTAATATTTGTAAGTAATATTGACATGACCTCCATAAGCAGAATCAGTTAAGCATCCTTTGTCTGTGACATGGTTATGCATCAGATGTCAATTTTTTTTTCTCCTTATTAATCTGTTTCCAACAATGATAGGAAACAGGAGTGCAGGAAGAACTCCAATGGACTGGGATTCAAGAATGAAGATTGCCCTGGGAACTGCTAGAGGAATTGAGCATATTCATAGCGAGGGTGGTGGTAAATGCATCCATGGGAACATCAAGTCCTCGAATGTCCTCCTCAGCGATGAACTTGAGGCTTGTGTCTCTGATGTTGGCTTGGCTCCTCTAATGAATGCTCCAGTAACCATGTCTCGCATCATTGGATATCGTGCTCCAGAGGTGATTGAAACATGCAAAGTAACTCAAAAGTCTGATGTTTACAGCTTTGGTGTGCTCCTCCTGGAAATGCTGACTGCGAAAGCTCCCCTCCAGCCTTCAGGGCAAGATGATGTGGTTGATCTTCCAAGATGGGTCCGTTCTGTTGTGCGGGAGGAATGGACTGCTGAAGTCTTCGATGTGGAGCTGTTAAGATTCCAAAATCTCCAAGAGGAGATGGTACAGATGCTTCAGATTGCACTAGCATGTGTGGCAAGAACACCAGAAATGCGTCCAAAAATGGATGAAACTGTTAGAATGATAGAGGACATTCGACAATCTGAATCCAAGAACCGGACATCCTCAGAGGCAGAATCAAACATCCAAACACCATGATTTGTAACACAACTTCTGCTCTTTGGACTCAAATGTTCAATTCTCTAGTCCTTCTTAAGGTCTTTGGGAGAATAAGCTTCTTTTTTCCTCATTTGCTGGGAAATAACTATTTCCAAATTGCCATGAATTTGACTTACAAGCTTTAATCAATGCTCTCAACCCATGATCTTGTGATGAAAGTCTCATCCTTAATTCCATCATTGCAATATATATATATAT
Source organism: Fremontodendron californicum (assembly GCA_030761205.1). NCBI lineage: Eukaryota > Viridiplantae > Streptophyta > Magnoliopsida > Malvales > Malvaceae > Fremontodendron > Fremontodendron californicum. The sequence goes on from JAULJL010000041.1 coordinate 343,809, forward strand.
ATAGGATAATATGACCAAAAACTTAATTAATATGGAAAAGTGATATCTAAGATCAAGAAAATAGATGTATTTGTTTTAATTAATTGATTTTCCTTTCACAACCTGAATATGTAAAATAGATAACCATATTAACTTGATTCTCATAAAAATCGTGCCAAGCCACTAACAAGTCAAGAAGAAACAAAATTTGGTTCCACTTGCATGCGTATTAGAAATTAGTTTTTACTTGCTTAATCAATCCTAATCATGTCTGTGCAGTCGGCTCATTCATCTTTCCATCACTTGCCATTCACAGAATTTCTTATTTTCGGATCATGCATTCACAGAATTTCTATTTACACTCCTTCAAGTCATTCATATAGTCAACCATGGCCCCTTCTACTTTTAGCATGAAGCTGGTCACCTGATATTGTTACTATCTTAATTGCTCCTTTCCTTTATTTGAAGTACAGAGTTCAGTATCAAGCGCAGACAATAGGATAACATACATAGAGCTCTTATATCTAATTATGCCACAGTAAAGTTAGAAGAGTTTAATCATCCATGTTCATCAACAGAAACAGAGCTACTAAAATTGAAATTAAGAATGCAATTCGGCTCTTGATCGTCCTTCTGGCATCGCTGATATAGGTGGTTCCATTGAATCCTACAAACAAAAAGATAACAGCATCTAAGTTATTTAGTCCAATTAGAAACTCACTTAAATGCTGTATTATATATAGCACTGAGATACTAAAGGAACAATTACCAAAATCACATCCATGTGTGATTGTGAAATTGAGGTCCTCCACTGTAGCCTTGTTGGTAAACTTATAGTCTCGCTTAACCAGATGAATGCAAGCCAACACTGCCTTGGTATGTTCTCCACACCCTCCAGCTTTACAAAAATATGCTTTGTCAGCCGTGGTTACATTCATCCATCCTGCCTCGGTTAGCGTATAATTGACTGAACAACTTTGTGATTTCTATTAAATACAATACAAGCATATTTGACACAAGAACTACATTTGGTTAGAAACTAGGAAACTAAGAAAGATTCGAACTAAAAAAAAAAAGAAGTGAGAATTACATTTTGCAGGCATTCATAAGCGCTTTCCCACTGTTGAAATGGACTTAGATTCACATTACCAGTAGGGTCTGTAACTTGCTTGATTTTTCCATCTGCAAAAGTAATATACAGAACTGCATATGTTAATTATAATGAAAGAGCACGCAATCTTTGCAAGACATTTTTGTTTTTCATTTTAAGGATTCTAAAATGCCGCTTTTTGATGCGAGAGAGAGAGAGTAAGTAACCTGCATTGATGCGAGAAAACAGAAGAGAAGTTACCAAAAAGCCGTTAAGATACAATAGTCTTGTTGCGTTGCTTGCTGGTATCCCCATTGCTTAAATGACGCTACTATTTCAGCAGCTGGCTGGCTCTTAAGGACCTCTGAGGAAAGATATTCAATTCAGCCTCTCAATAAGACCTTGTCTTGTTTTTTTGGCTTCTCTTAAGAACGTTATAAATCAGAATATATATATATATATATATGGCATTATATATTGGAAGTCTCCTATGGGATTCATTGGTACGTAGCGATATCCAAAGCAAGCTTTGGAGAAACCCCCACACAGTCACAGGCAAGTGATGGGATCATTCAAGCGGATCATCCGAAAAACGGAGACAAAAAATAATGTTCATTTGGTGGTACCATTGTGTTTTTTAGTCCACGTAAGACTATGAAGTTATAACAGCTCATTCTTATCTTAGCTTTGATAATTATAATTAAGTCCATCATCTGCAATAACGAAGAACCAGTAACGAGAAGTCGCAAAGAAGTTCATGATTTATGATTCCTAGATACCAAATTGTCTCTTGTTGCCAAAGCCAAAAGTAATACTATTTTTTATTCTTTTTTTATGGTGTACTATATTGGCTGTTTAAACAATACGTTAGCTCCAATGGTAAATTCTTGTGTATAGAATTGGCACCTTTCAAAGTCCGAAACAAGACAAAACCTACCCTTTTCTGAGCTTTCCTAACTCTATAAATCAGTCATTGAATCCCTTCCACCATGAGCACACCACTGTTTCTCATTATTCAGCTTTTTATAAAAATTATTTTCGGCATGGCAGAAGGAGGCCAAGCCATTTTCACTGCTCTTGACAATGCAAGGACTCAGAGTTACCATTTTAAGGCAATCGTTATTGCTGGCATGGGATTTTTCACTGATGCTTATGATCTTTTCTGCATAACTGCTGTTTCCAAGCTCATAGGCCGACTGTACTACTATGACCCCACAATTAGCAAGCCAGGTGCATTTCCAAAAGACATAAAAAATGCTGTAACTGGGGTGGCTTTATTTGGAACGCTAGCAGGGCAACTCTTCTTTGGCTGGCTTGGGGACAAACTTGGCAGAAAGAAAGTGTATGGGATCACCCTTGTCACCATGGTTGGATGTGCCATAGCGTCTGGCCTCTCCTTCGGTTCCACTGCTAACAGTGTGATTGGTACCCTCTGCTTCTTCCGCTTCTGGCTGGGGTTTGGCATTGGTGGAGACTATCCGCTCTCAGCTGTGATTATGTCTGAATATGCCAACCAAAAGACCCGAGGAGCATTTATTGCTGCAGTCTTTGCCATGCAAGGAACAGGAATTCTTGTTGCAGGACTTGTAGCAATGATTGTCTCCAAGGCATTCTTAATTGCTTTTCCAGCCGATCCATTTAGTGCCAATCATGTGCTATCGACTCAGCCAGAAGGAGATTTTGTTTGGCGGATTGTGCTTATGTTTGGCGCTGTCCCTGCTGCTTTGACCTACTATTGGCGTCTCAAAATGCCAGAAACTGCTAGATACACAGCATTGGTTCAGGGGGACCAAAAAAAGGCTGCTGCTGATATGGCCAAAGTCCTTGAAACAGAAATAAGTGTTGAAGAAACAAGTACCAAGGTTGACCCCAAATCATCATATGGATTACTCTCTTCTGAGTTTATGAAGAGGCATGGAGTTCACCTTCTTGGGACTTCAACTACCTGGTTCTTGCTGGATATAGCCTTCTATAGTCTCCAGCTCACCCAGAATGATGTCTATCCGGCAAGTGGACTGTTAGATAAAGCCTCGTCAATGAATGCTATTGAAGAGACGTTCCATCTATCTAAAGCCATGTTCCTGATAGCGCTCGTTGCAACTGTTCCAGGATACTGGTTCACTGTCTTCCTCATTGACAGGATTGGACGCTTTCTAATCCAGCTTGGTGGCTTTCTTATGATGTCCATTTGCATGGCAATTCTTGGATTTCGTTATTCTTATCTTAGGGGAGAGAAATGCAACGGAAGTAAGACCAAGGACTTTTGTCATGGACACACCGGACTGTTCACCATTCTATATGGCCTTACTTTTTTCTTTGCCAACTTTGGACCCAATAGTACAACATTCATTGTACCTGCAGAGATATTTCCTGCAAGGCTCCGTTCAACTTGCCATGGGATCTCTGCAGCTTCAGGAAAAGCAGGAGCCATCATAGCTGCATTTGTGTTCCAGAAATACACTCAAGATGACAAAAGTATTAAGAAGGTAATGCTTGCACTTGCTGTAGTGAACATGATTGGGTTTTTCTTCACTTTCTTGGTGCCAGAAACCAAGGGCCGCTCCCTTGAGGAGATCTCTGGAGAGGACAAAGATTTTGGTGACAAAAAGGTCCAGCCTAATGGGACTGAAATGGTTTAGTTAATTACTAGATATTGTTAAATCCTTTCTCTGGGAGAATTGGAAGCCGAATCATGCATCAAAACCTCTATTAACAAACAGAAGAAAAAAATTGATAAAAGTAAATAAAAACATGCTAGTATTGGTTTTTCTCCCTTTCAGGGAAAATGATCTAAGCTTATCTGAAGTCTCTTGATGATAGTAATATATAGCTAATTAATGTGTGGCTATCATCTTTGTTCTTTTTCTTCTTCCTGCTTAGGGTTTCAAAGTCTCTATCGTTTTTGTATGAAACAATTTGCTTATTTTGATCAATCAAATCCAAGATCAATGATTGACATAACTTATGTAGCATGTAAATTTGAAATAAAGGCAGTCCAAAAACTTACAGAATGGAGAGTTTTTTTTTTTTTTGGTATATATCACTGCAATCTATGCTATGGCTTTTATTTCTAATGAAATCATAGGAAGCCAGGAAAGGTCTATTTATAGAAGTCCTGCTGGTTCAACATCTTCAGCAATTTGAAAAATCTAGATTTTGATACTTAATAAAACAGCTATCAGCTCACGTTAGCATGACTTCCATGAACTGAAGATTTTCTACCCGATCCTCCATCTTTTTCTCTACAATTTACGCATTTCCTTTGCTCAATTCATTCATCCATTGATCATTCCTGCTGTTTTCCTTTCGATTCATCCACTGCTCATTGATCCACTGTCGAGATAAGTTGCTCTGGAGATTCTAGCTTGAGATGCGATCGTCGAAGGAAAAATCTGGAAATTCTAGATCTGAACTTCCATCGATGAGCTATAAGCAATCTGTCCTTGGTGCTTCTTCTGCATCCAATGACAGGGGAATCAAATCCGATCGGGAGGTCAAGGAAAAGGGGGGAAAAAGAGAAGCAGTTGCAACTGAAATCCCTGATGTGGCATGTTTGGATTGGAGGAAACTCTTTCCTGCAACAGAAAATCAAGCACTGCAATTCTTCCCACCGGACAATGTTGAGGGCAAAATCAAGGTGAAACCGCCTAAAGAGGTCTTCGAGGAAGGTATCCATCAATGGAAGCACTCCCTTGTGGCACAATTTATTGGCCGTCCGCCAAATTTTAGCTTATTCCAAAGACTGGTTACCCTCCTTTGGGGAAAATCAGGTGAAGTTGAGGTCAAACCTGCAGGGAAGAACATTTACCTAATCCAATTTGCCATTGATGAGGCAAAAGACTGGGTTCTTGAGCATGGACCATGGCACATTCAAAATAACCCCATCATTCTCAGGAAATGGGAACCAGGAATGCAATCCTTGGAGTTCAACATGACAAAGCTTCCTGTTTGGGTCCATCTGAGGAATATACCTCTCGAACTCTACTCTAAGATAGGGTTGAGCTACATTGCGAGTGCCCTTGGCACTCCACTGTACATGGACCATATCACTGCTAACAGACAAAGACTGGCTTATGCCAAATTATGTGTTGAGATTAATGCTGATCGAGTCATGCCAAGAAGCATTGATGTTGAGCTTAGTGATGGTTCTTCTGCATCCATCCAAGTTGACTTCCCTTGGTTGCCATCTAAATGCAATCAATGTGGCATATTTGGGCACACGGATAGAGACTGCCCTCTTAAACCAACCAGCCAGAATGTGTCCAGTCTGGATCCCTAAAAGGACTGAAACAAACCCTTTGACAAAGGATGCTGTTCCTTCAAACCTGCATACTGGCCACTCAGACCTTGCTGATGCTACCACAGCAAAAGATGAGTCCATTATTCAGGTTTCACCAAGATCCACTAATAGATTTGCCATTCTAGACACTGTTTCTGAGGCTGCATCTGATAAGGATGTTGAGATGGGCTCCACTGAGGAGGAGGTCACCAACCCAAGCCCTAGGAAGCCTCGGGCTGCTGCTGCTGGAGTAGCAGAATTGATGAAGGGCCTCAAGCACAGGAAGCAAGGTCCAGATAAGGGAAGGTTAAAGGGTAAGGCAAGCTCAGTTACTGCCTTAGGAGGTCAGTCATCTGGCCAGTCCCATTCATGAACATTCTAACATGGAATGTAAGAGGACTAAACTGTCCTCTTAAACAGAAAAGTGTAGCTAGTAGACTTAGTTTTTTGAAAATAAACTTAGCTTGCTTGATTGAAACCAGAGTAAAAAATACAAAAACTCAGCCAGTGATTGACAGACACTTCAGAGGATGGACCCTCATCCACAATTCCACAGATACAGTAAATGGCAGAATCTGGCTTCTTCACAGAGAGAACATGAAAGTTGAGCCAAAGGCTATGATTGACCAGTCAATTACTTGTCAAGTTACTCACTCTTCTCTGAAATTCTTCCTGACAGCAATTTATGGGAAAAATGATGGCATAGGCAGAAGAGAACTGTGGTCCCATCTTAACTTCATTGACACCATGGCTCGAGGCAATCCATGGATCCTGGCTGGAGACTTCAACATTATTGCCCACCCTTCTGAAAGCTCCAACTTCACTGGCTCTCAATCCTGCACATTGGATATCAGAGATTTCCAGCACTGTCTAATGCAAAACTCATTGGTTGATCATGCCTTCACTGGCCCTCTCTTTACATGGTCCAACCATCAGGAAGATCACCTGGCAAGAAAGCTTGATCGGGTGCTGATCAATGACCAATGGCACATCTCCTTTCCTCATTCACAGGTGGAATTCATTGCACCTGATGTTTCTGATCATTGTGCTGCAATGATCAGGCTGGAGGGGAACACCACTTCTCCCCCCAAGCCCTTTAAGTTTTACAACTTTTGGACAAAAAGCCCTGAGTTCATCCCTATAGTTGAAGCTTCATGGACAGCCCCTGTCACTGGCAACCCTATGTTAAGGTTGCACAGAAAGATGAAGAGGCTTAAACAAAGTCTAAGGAGGTTCAATCATGATAAATTTGGAGCTCTTCCAGATAGAGTCAAAGCCAAAAAGATTGAACTTGAAGCAGTCCAACTCTCTGTTCTTAGAGACCTTGCTAACCATGATCAAGTAGCTGCTCAATCATTGTTGTCCCAGGAACTCCATGAAATGCTCAAGGCAGAGGAGAGTTTCTTCAGACAAAAATCAAGGGTCAGGTGGCTTTAGGAGGGGGATCAAAACACGGGCTTCTTCCATAGAATGGTTGCTCTCCACCAGAGTAAGAACTTCATCAAAATGCTCATTAATGCTGATGGGAAAAGGCTTGAATCTCTCAATCAGATTGCTGATGAGGCAGTGACTTTTTTCAAAAAGCTGCTAGGATCTATTGATCCAAATGTCTCTGGATGCTCCCAGGAACTATTTGCAGATCTTCTTCAGTTCTCCCTCCCAGCTGAGGACAGTGCCCTCCTAATCAGGCCAATCACCAATGAGGAAATTAAGGCCTCAATTTTTAGCCAACATAGTGACAAAGCTCCAGGTCCTGATGGTTACACTGCACACTTCTTTAAAACAGCATGGTCCATAGTGGGGAAGGATGTCATTGAAACTGTGCATTACTTTTTCAATACTTGTGATTTGCTTCCAGCATTCAACTCCACATGTGTAGCCTTGGTACCAAAATGTCCAAATCCCAGCAACATCAAGGATTTCAGGCCTATTTCTTGCTGCACCATTGTTTATAAATGCATCACAAAGATTCTGGCAGCCAGGCTCAAGCTATGCCTCCCTCTCATTATCAGTGGAAGCCAAAGTGCCTTTATTCCTAGGAGAAGCATAACTGATAATATCCTCCTTGCCCAAGAGCTTGTTCGAGGGTATGGAAGATCCTCCCTTTCTCCTCGTTGTGCCATCAAAGTGGACCTGCAGAAGGCCTTTGACACCTTGAGCTGGGACTTCATTTTATCCATCCTTGCAGCTTTAAACATCCCAGAACAGTTCATTGGCTGGATTAGGCAATGCCTCACCTCCCCCATGTTCTCACTCTCCATCAATGGAGGATTGATGGGATACTTCAAAGGAGCAAGAGGTGTAAGGCAGGGTGATCCCATTTCACCCTACCTTTTTGTGCTTGCCATGAATGTACTTTCCAAGCTCTTGGATAATGCTGCACAGCATGGCATCTTTGCTTTCCACCCAAAGTGCAGAAAGATCATGCTCACTCATCTTTGTTTTGCTGATGATCTGATGATCTTTGCTAAAGGATCATTGGATTCTGCAGAGGGCATTCAACAGGTTCTGAACCTGTTCTACACTTTCTCAGGCCTTCAATTGAACAATGCAAAAAGTGAATTCTTCTGCACTGGGATCAGTAGGGAGGAGCAGTCTCTCATCCAGGAGCACACTGGATTCAAAATGGGCAACCTTCCAGTCAGGTACCTAGGTGTCCCTCTGGTGACAAGGAGATTGACATTGAAGGACTGTGAGGTATTGATTGAGAAGGTCACAGCCAGGATCAATGGTTGGACATCCAAGCTCTTATCATTTGCTGGGAGGCTTCAACTGATTCAGTCAGTTCTCTTCAACCTGCAAAATTACTGGTGCAGGCATTTTATACTTCCAAAGCACACGATCAAGCACCTAACTCAGCTATGTTCTTGCTTCCTATGGAAGGGGAAAGTTGGTCCTGCCAAGGGTGCCAGAGTCAATTGGCTCACTGTTTGCTTGCCAAAAGCTGAAAGGGGACTTGGAATCAAAGACATATCCTCCTGGAACCAAGCATGTATTCTCAGGAATCTCTGGCTTGTCCTGACCAATGCTGGATCCTTATGGATTGCATGGATTAATGCCTACATGTTAAAGGATAGAGACCTCTGGCAGATCCCTATTCCAAGTAACTGCAGCTGGAGTTGGAGGAAGCTCATGAAGCTCAGGGAAATTGCCCTCAGATTTGTGACACAGCAGCAGGGGAGAACAGTATGGCCATTTACAGGGAATAAATACTTAGTGGCTGCTGTTTGGCATGCTATCAGGCCTAAACGTGAGAAGGTGCCTTGGCATAAGCTACTCTGGTTTAAAATGGCAGTCCCAAAACATTCTATTGTTGCATGGATGGCAGTACTAAACAGACTGCCCACCAGGGACAGGCTCTCCAATTGGGGATTGAGTGTTGAGGTAGACTGTATGCATTGTAGGAGTAGCTTGGAGACAAGAGATCACTTGTTCTTCACGTGTGGCTTTTCTAAAACAATATGGCAAGGTGTCTTGGATTTATGCCAGGTGCGCAGAGAAGCTTCTGACTGGAATGAAGAACTACTCTGGGCTTCTAAGTCTCTCAGAGGAGGGAAGTTGATTTCTTTTATTCTTCGCATTGCGTGGAATGCTTTGGTTTATCTGGTCTGGAGAGAAAGAAACAATAGGCTTTATCATCAACCAGCAGGTACCAGTGAACGGCTGCTCGAGCTCATTAAGGAGACTGTCTCAATGCGGCTGTCGGGACTGGTGAAGATAAAGATGACTGCTGCCAACAATGCTTTATGTGCGGTTTGGAACATAAGCCCTGCCGTTACTAGCTAATTACTTGTAGCTTGTATCCTGGTTTCAAAATGTAGTCAATATGCATTCTGTAGAAAATTGCATTTCGTTAATATGCAAATTGTATACTCATTGTAACATGTAGCAGCCATGCTGCTTCTTTGGATAATGAAAACAACTACTTATCCAAAAAAAAAAAAACAGCTATCTTGTGACCATACAAGTATCAAGGACAGAGTAAGAGAACAAGTGCTAGAACACAAATTAATCCACTGTTTAGATCTTCATAATATCCATCATGTCTTTTTTAAATACATGTTTAAGAGCAGACAACAGTGTTTGGGTTTAAAAAAAAGAAGAAAAAACACATTTAAGTATATAGTTCATAATTGACAATTTCTACAAACAACAAACTTAATGACAGAAGCCTGCTAGCACAGCCATCTTCAGCCATTTGGGAATAGGTGCACAGGAAAGGAAATCCCAGACAATATCATGCATTTCTCTGAACAAATGTTACTGCAGGCCTCACATATGTAAAACCCTTAAAGGGATTCTCGCCGAATGTTGGATTGGCAACTGGAGAATCAACAACTGGCTCCTCAACATTAGCAACACAGTGTTTCCCTGCAACTTCAGGGAGAAAACTTGGCCTAATGTCCCGACCCTCTAATTTCTTGGGAAAATATGAAAAACATGCAATGAACAGTAGAATTATTGTGAAATGGTGTAATAAATAAAAGTTATTTGAAAAAGAGAAATGAATAAATAGAAATTTTTAAAAAGATATTGTAAAGACAAAATTATCCTTGATAAAAAAATTTCTCCTCTCTTTTTCTTTTATTTTTTAATTTATTTTTTAATTAAAAAATAAATATTCTGAAAATAAAAACTTTTTAATTTTAAAAAATAAATTTTTAAATTTTTTATTTACTTTTTTTAATTAAAAAATTTTAAAAAATAAAAATAATATGCCTAAAATTAATTTTTATTTATTTTTTTAAATTTTTTTAAATTTAAAAAAAAATATATATTTAAATATTTTATTTTTTAAATTTATTTTCAATTAAAATTTTTAAAAAATAATATTTTCTTAATGAAAGAAAAAGGAAAAGTAAGTTTTTTCATGAAGGGTAATTTTGTCTTTACAATATCCTTTATAATAATTTTTAATTATTCATTTCTCTTTTTCAAATAACTTTTATTCATTACACCATTTGACAATAATTCTACTGTGCACTGCATGTTTTTCATATTTTCCCTAATTTCTTCCAGTTAATGAACTTGAATCACTTAGGGAAAATATGAAAAACATGCACTCCATATAGAATTATTGTGAAATGGTATAATGAATAAAAGTTATTTGAAAAAGAGAAATGAATAATTAGAAATTATTATAAAAGATATTAATGAAAAAACTTACTTTTCTTTTTTCTTTCATTAAAGAAATATTATTTTTTTAAAAATTTTAATTGAAAATAAATTTAGAAAATAAAATATTTAAATATATTTTTTTTTTAAATTTAAAAAAATTTAAAAAAATAAATAAAAATTAATTTTAGGCATATTATTTTTATTTTTAAAATTTTTTTAATTAAAAAAAGTAAATAAAAAATTTAAAAATTTATTTTTTAAAATTAAAAAAAATTTATTTTCAAAATATTTATTTTTTAATTAAAAATTATATTAAAAAATAAAAGAAAAATGGAGGAAAAGATTTTTTTATCAAAGATAATTTTGTCTTTACAATATCTTTTATAATAATTTTTAATTATTCATTTCTCTTTTTCAAATAACTTTTATTCATTATACCATTTCACAATAATTCATAATGGAGTGCATGTTTTTCATATTAACCCAATCACTTATGGCGTTTGATCTCCTCACTACCACCTTGGCTGTGGCCTGTGCTATTTATCTTGTCACTTATGGCATTGTCTATTTGGCAATGGCATGCCCACCGCCCTGGGCTTTTTTCTGCATATACCTTGAAAAGCTTGCTATTCTAGGCCCATTCATTCAATTCTATAATTAAAATAAGGATTATTATCGGCTACATTGTTAGTCGAGTATTTAGACTTCACAAGTAGGTTTAACAGCATGACACATAGTTGTAGAATATAGTAAAAAAAAAAAAATGGGACATGTGGTAACTTTTTAATCTGTTTGTGGAGTTAAAAAGTTTACACCGACAGTGTACAAAAAATAAACTCTTAAAATAATTCTTAGTGTTTTATTTTTTTTTAAATTACTTTTTCTTAAGGAATTACGCTTCTAATTTCACAAGATTTTAACTTTTTCTTAATCAAGTTACGTGATTTTTTTTATTTTATAAATTACATAATTTATTAAAATACATGATAACATAATTATGTAATTAAAACTTAAACAATTTTTCTCTTTATATTTTTTCTTAAAGAATTACAAAATGTATTATATATATATATGTTGTAATTTAATTACACTTATGATAAGATTACAATTTTTTATATAAGATTATGTGACTTTTGTTATTGAGTACTTAAATTATTAGACTACATGATAAGATAATATTCCAAAGGTATTCGAATATCCCCTCCCTTATAATAAAGGGTTAATTTTTGATATTCGAATACCATTGAATGAATATTAATATCCAATGAAATTTGGTTAACTTTTGAGTTTAAAATTTTACAATTTTTTTTATCAAATTACATGATAACATTATAGTTTAGAAAATATATTAGATTACTTAATAACAATTTTATTTTTCTATTAAATTTTTTTTTTTTTAATCAATATACTTTAAAGTGCATATTTATTTATTCTTGGTGAAGGTCAACTAGGCAGATCTCAATTGTAAATAAAAACTTTGACCTTAAACAAGTATATGAAATTTGTTATATTAATCATTTCTTCAGCTTGGTTTCCACCAAAGAGTGTTGTTTGAAGAGATTATTATATTATATTATATTATATTATATTATATTATAGCTACTTGAATCACATTGATGAGATGAATAAGATTACTACTGGTGGCTCAATCAAATTAGAACAAAATGAGATGAGAGAGAATGTTGGAAGAAGATTTATGAGCACTCGCGATGCTGAAAAAATCAAATATTAAATATACGATGATAATATTTTTAAAAATAAAAATTAACAATTAAATAAAAAAATTATTATTTTATAAAATAACAAAAGAGGATTGTCATAACAATTTAAATTTATAAACAATTTATAAAGTCAGTTTAAAAGATAAATTTAAGTGAAACAAATTTTTTCCTAAATTGAATCACAATGACAAACTATGTAATTATAAAATGAATTGAGATACGCCACGAACACAACATAGAAAAAATAATTAAAACACAACACGAAAAATTCGATAAGAATACACGAAAATGTTAAAATAAACATAAAATGAATTATTAACGTGTAAAAAATTATATAAATTTATAATACTTTGAAAAAAAAAACACGAATACATCAGGAACATACAAAATTTTCTCTAAATCAAATAACTATGACAAATCATGCAAAATATGTCATGAATTGAGATACGACACGAATACACAATTTTTTCTCTAAATTGAATCACAATAAAAAACTATGTAAAATATTATATGAATTGAAACACGACACGAATATAACATAGGGAAAAAAATAAGTAAAACACAACACGAAAAATAACATGAACACAAAAATAAAAAAATAATTAAAACACAACACGAAAAATAACATAAACACAACACGAATATACGAACGTCTAAAAATATACATAAAATGAATTATTAACGTGTAAAAATTTATAAATTTATAATACTTTCAAAATGAAAAACAAACACGAACACGTCACGAACACAAAATAGAAAAAATAACACAACACGAAAAATAACACAAACACGATACTGATACACGAACATTTAAAAATATACATAAAATAAATTATTAATATGTAAAAATTTATATAAATTTATAATATTTTAAACACATAAAAAATACGAATACACGAATTTTTTTTTTCTATCATTTTTTTTCTCTCACCAACCAAAATAAAATTAGAGCCCACCAAAAAAAAAAGCCTGACGCATGAATAGGCTCAAATTTGTTAAAAAATATAAGATTTATTGTATGGATGTCATGGTAGTTGGTACTACCATGCAACAACCAAGAATATTTGGGAAAAAGCTCCCAAACTCCAAAGGCAACGACAAAGAGGCTTCATTCATTTATGGAAAAATGTGAAAAATATCCAATTCATTTGATGATAATTACTCAATAATCTAATAAACAAAAATAATATGAAAAAAAAAATTATTAAGAAAAAATTTATAAAGACTTAAATACCCTTAATAACATTTATTTTTCTTTCTTTTATTATTTATCTCTTTTTTTTTTTTTTACAAATTTTTTTGACAAATAAATCTTTTCCAAATTTATTGACAAATAATTTTTTTAATATACCGATTCTTAAAATAAAAATGGTAAACTAGTCAAAGACAAAGAAAGATTTGTTTCTTTCATTAAGGATAATTAAATCTTTCTTATTAAAAATTCTAAAATTTTAAATTTTCTTTCTACAAATTAATTTTACATATTAAATCATTGAACAATAATTCTTCTTTACAAGACATATTTTTCAAATTTACCCTCCATTTATTCATACATTGATTGATGACTGACTATCTAAGTTGGTGTTTGTTCAATGGTCAGGACAGAATATAAGCGGTGGGTTAGCCACATCAAAAGATTGCTAAAGGGTGGGTGGGTGAATGACTGACTGACTGAATGCTGAATAAATGCAATTTTGATTTGTTTTTGCTTTTGACTGTCTCTTTTGAAAACCTAATTTCTTGTATTCCATGACCATGAATATTATTGATCTTGGAAGATGGAAACTACTTGGAAGTTTGCCTTTGATCAAAATTCTTGAATTCTACCATGTAGAATAGAATAGAATATCCTTCATATATTATTATTATCTTAATTTGGTTTTGGGTGTTGTTATAATCTGATCATACCCTTGTAATTAGTTTGTTAAAGCATACATATTTTAATATTAAAACAAAAGATGTGTTAATAAATGAGCTAAGAATGAATAAGACAGAATTTTTAAATAGGAAGTTTCAAATGATATTTTTTTCAAACTTTGGTTTTGTTGCTAGTATTATTAACTATTTTAAATATTATATAGTATGAAAAAACAGGGGAGATATGCAATGTAGGAGAGGAGAGGAGAGGAGTTGAGTTGGTAAAATGGCAACCATGTTTAACGTAAGAATTAAGTAAGTAGAAGTAGAACGCAGCAAAACAAAACCAAACTTCAAAGCAGCACACAAACAGCCACACCACCACATCCCTCTTCTCTTCTCTTGTCCTAAATCCTAAAGGACTACTTTATTTAACAAAACAACCAATGGAAACTGTCCCTCCTTCTCGGTAACTGTATCTTTCAACTTCACTTACGACACGACAATGCCACCTCACCCGACAATCCCCCTCTCTCTCTCTCTCTCCTCACCTTTACCTTAAATTTGTTCGGCGCCCACTTTAACTCCTCAAACCCCTCCCCCTCTCTCTCTTCTTCAGCTAATTCAGACAGCACAAAAAGAGAGAAAGCAACAAAACAAAAAAAAAAGTAGAGAAGAAGATGGGCTCTGTTTTGGTTTTGGCAACCAGGGTTTTGACTGTAATAATAAAGCCTTAAACAGTACGAAACTCGAAACCCCACCCCTCAATTCCATGCCAAAGACCCAAGTCTCAAAGACCCTTCCTTTCCATTCTTCCATTTTGATTTCTCATAACTACAAACCAAAGACCCAAACTTTTTGCCCACGTCTATATAATTTTCTCTTTTCATTTTCCCTTTCTCCTCTCTTATTTTCTTCACACCTTCGTTTGCAGTCTTTCTTTAGTACTACTTGTTAACTCCTCAAACACTCTTTCTCTCCTCTTTTCTTTTGTTATAAATTATAATAATCATATCATCATTCTTTCATAATCTCCTTATTTCTTACCTACAATTTCTCTGTTCTTTATTTATTTTCTTCACATTTTGGCTCACCTTTTCATCTAAGGGTATGTTTTTTCTATCTTCTCTTCTCTTCTCTTCTCATCTGCCTTTTCTTTTTCTTCTAATTCTGACCTTTAACTTTCTTCATCACCTCTCAATCTAAATATTGATGCTCTTCACTAATGACCAATCATTATCTTCTCTTCTCTTCATAATTTGCATAATTATTGTTAATTATTTTCTAGATTTTTATTGCTGGAAAATATATAATGTGGTCGCATGCTAAATATAATTAACCAAAATAAATATTTAATTATTATTTAGATGTTATATTTAAGTTAAACCATC
Organism: Fremontodendron californicum; assembly: GCA_030761205.1. Taxonomy (NCBI): domain Eukaryota; kingdom Viridiplantae; phylum Streptophyta; class Magnoliopsida; order Malvales; family Malvaceae; genus Fremontodendron; species Fremontodendron californicum. The sequence continues at coordinate 359,244 of JAULJL010000041.1, forward strand.
TAGATGTAAACATAATTACATAATTGTTATTTATGTGTCTATTCAATTTAAACGAATTTAGTGATAGTAGAGTTAAAAGATTAGTTACTTGTTATCTCTGTAATTGATTAAGTGATTAGGACAAAGATTTTTTTTATATTAGGAATTAACTCTAATTAGTTGTCGTATATTTCTCTAGTCTAGTTTAGTGAAACTATCTTAAGTTAATTACAAAAAATAAATAATAAAATAGAAAACACATATGAAGTGAGTATAATTGGAGCAAGATTGTTTTCTTGAACAACCATGATAAAAAAAAAATGTAAATAGATGTTTAGTTTTAACATCAACCTGTTATATGCATTAAATACTGTCCTTCACTGTGTTATTTTTTCTGTTTATTTCTGGTGTGTTGATTAATTGTCTAATTGCTAATGTTTGATTAATCAGTAAGCTGAATTTCTTTCCATTTGTTCTTCCTGAGAATTTGTATGCTTTAGCCTTTAGCAAATTGATATCTTTGCTAGGGGAGAAGTAAGAACTTCAAGAAGTAAGTAACAAATTCATATTTTCAAATTGTTCTTCATAATTGGTTTTCATATTTTTCTGGAATTTTCTGTGTTTTTGCTGAGACAGCTGATTGTGGTAGTAAGACCTTAGGTTTGGCCGTTAATCCACTTGACCGTAGGCATAATCCAGATGAAACCTTAAATATAGAACCAATTCTGTTTACATAATTTGTTAAGATGAGTTTTTTATTTAGGACTTTTAGTTCTAGATCTTCAAACAGTAGCTCAAGATCCCAAGATTTCTCAGAATCTTCAAAAAATAATGAACAAAAAAGAGATAAACAAGTTGTTAATGAGGAAGAACATGAAATAGAAAACGTCCACAAATTCTTGAAAGATTTAAATGATTGGCAATTACCAAAAATTGAACAAGATAAAATCTACAAAAAATCAAACTTTATAAGAGATTTAACAAGAACAGACTATTCGGTTAAAATTACAGAGAAAGATTTATCTTTAACTAGTTCTCATCAAACTATACAACTCTTAAACCATGATTCAATACAGAAACGTAAAAAAGAAGGATTTAATTATATACATTTTGGATTAGTTCAAGTTGCTGTAAAGCCTTTATCACACACTGCTTTAAACACTTCAATATTAATGATTCTTAGAGATTGTAGATTCAAACAATTCAATGATTCCCTCTTAGGAACTGTTGAGTCCAGCCTTTGTGCCGGACCAGTTTACTTCAATTGTTACCCAAATTTTCCAGTCTCTTTACAAGATAAAAATATTTTAAAAGCTTTAACATTACAAATTCAAACTAATAATTATCAAATGGAAGAAGGTTCTTTTCCCATAACAATAATTTACAGGGTTTGTTACAAAGCACTTTGCTCTGCTGCAATCCCGCCAAAAAACCTCACTCCAAAACTAGAACCTGGCCAAACCATGCTTTTCCAAACTGACCTCAAAAGAACCAATGTCATAACTCCCAAAGCCATAAAATGGCAAGATATTTCCTTACCTGAATATTGGGATATGGAAGAAGCTGTAACCCCCATTCAACCTGCTCCAGCAAGGAGTACAGAAATCCAAAAAATAGAGCAATATTCTGATGGAAGAGTGCGACTCTCTTTTGCCAGAAATTCAATTGACCTAGGGCAAGCTTCTAGGAGAAATGAAAACCAACCAATTCTCTTACCTTTTGAAAATTTCAGTTCCATTTCAAATACTTCCAGAAGATATTACCAAAACCCAGCAACGGCTTCAATTTATTCTGGCCCAAATTTTCATTCTGCCAGAGCTTCTATCTCTACAATACCCACTACCACTAGAACAAATCTTAGAGGAGTGGACAATACCTCTAGTATTCCTAGACCAATATATACTTCTAACCAAGACATAGAAAATTCACCTCCAATGTCACCAACCTACTCTTCTATGACAGATAATCCTAACATCAACCAACAACAAAATGAAGAATCTGAAATTCATATGATTAAAAAACCTTTCAAGATTAATAAACAACAATGTAATAAAGATTTTCTTTCTGATAAAAATAAAAATAAGAGGAAACAATTTTGGGAAAACTATTTTGAACAGAAAACAGAAATACAAGAAGAATATTACAAATTTTTAAATCAACATGAAATTCACGTAACATTTTTTGACTGGTTTGAAGAATATTATCAAAATAATAATCAAACAATAAATATGGCAAAAAATAATAATCAATGGCAAACATCACAAGGAATATTAATAGAATCAATCCATCCACCTTTTTGCACCATTAAACACATTCATCAAGAAAATATAATAAAAGCCTCTCCAATAAAAGAAAGAAAAAATTTAACAGATCCTATTAGTACTACTGATATAAAAAATATTTTTGAACAAAATAATTATACAAATTTAAATCTTAAAACTATTGGAAAGCAATTAGAAAAAATTGAAATATTAGTTGATAATAAAACAACCCAACAAACACAAAATTTTAAATCTAAACCTATTGAAAACCAAAAATCATTTTTTAAACCTTTTGAAATACCTAAAACATATCATAATGATTATAAAATTGATCTTTTACAAGAAATCCAACAAAGATTAAAATCTATAGACCAATCCGAACTCACTCAACAAGTTCCTGATACACCTGAACAAATTTCTCAATCTTCAAGAGCTATTAATATGATGAACCAACAAACAGAATCTGAACAAAACTCAGAATCCGAACAAGAAATTAATAAAATTGAATGGAAACAACCCCAAAAATTATATTATCCAAAAGCCACAGCTCCTGACATCACTTTAGAAGAAAAACCTAATTTTCAAAACAAATATAATGCTAATGCTGTTTATGAATGGAACATTGATGGAATGTCGGAATACAATATACTTAATACATTACACCAAATGACAATGGTTTCAAATGTTTATAAAACACAATCACAAACTTCAGATCATGCTATAGCAAATTTACTAGTAGCAGGATTTTCAGGGCAACTTAAGGGCTGGTGGGATAATTACCTTACCATACATGAACAAAATGAAATCTTAAAAGCTATTAAAAAAGATAAAGATAACCAACCAATTATGGATGAACAAAACACTCACATACAAGATGCTGTTTCTTCTCTAATATTTTCAATTTCAAAACATTTTATAGGAGATCCCTCACATTTAAAAGATAAAAATTCTGAATTACTTTCAAACTTAAAATGTAAAAAACTAACAGATTTTAAATGGTATAAAGATACTTTTATGACTAGAATCATGCAAAAAACAGATAACAATCAACCTTTTTGGAAAGAAAAATTTTTAGCAGGATTACCAATACTATTAGGAGAAAAAGTTCGAAATCAAATTAGAGAAACTTTTAAAGGAATTATACCCTATGAAAATTTAACATACGGAGAGATTATAAGCTTTACCCAAAAAGAAGGATTAAAAATTTGTCAAGATATGAAACTTCAAAAACAATTAAAAAGAGAAAGATTTCAAACAAGAAAAGAATTAGGATCTTTCTGTGAACAATTTGACATCAAACAAGATTCCAAACAAACAAAATGTTGCCAGAATAAAAATTCAGAAAAAATAAAAAGAAAATTCAATAAACCTACATGGAAACCAAACTATGATAATTATTATAAAACAAAAAGAAACAATAACTATAATAGAAATTATAATAACAGAAAATTTAATAAACCTACTATTGAACCTGTAAAAATCAAGACAGAGAAAAAAGATTTAAAAGATATTACATGTTACAGATGTGGAAAAAAAGGTCATATATCAAAATATTGTAAAGTCACAAGAAAAATAAATGAATTACAATTAACAGAAGAAGTACAGGATAAAATTAATCAACTACTTCTCAATACTTCTTCTGAAGATGAACTTGAAACTTCAAATAATGAATTACCAGATGATGAATTACAAACCACATCTACTTCTGAATCTGATTCAGACCAAGAAATAAACGTATTAACAAAAGATCAAGAATTCATGTTAGAAATTATTGATAAAATTCAAGATTCCAGAATAAAAAGAGAGTATTTAACGAAATTAAAAGAAAATTTAGAAGAAAAACCAGGATCTTCATCTCATAAATCACAAATGTATAATATAAAAGATATAATTTTCCAAAAATACAATGACCAACCTAAAGAAGTAACAATCCAAGATTTACAAACAGAATTAAAACAAGTTAAAAAAGAAATAAAAGAATTAAAATCAAATCAAGAAAAAGATAGAGAACAATTAAAACAATTAATACAATTAAACAAAGATAGAAATAAATCTGATTCAGACTCTGATGATAATACCATACAAAAATCTGATGAATTTTTATTAATGTTACAAGAAGTTACAATAAGAAGATATACTATAAAAATTTCAATATTAATAAATAATGAATTTCAAATCAACACAATTGCACTTTTTGACACAGGAGCAGATCAAAACTGTATAAGGGAAGGCTTAATTCCTACAAAATACTATGAGAAAACAATAGAAGGACTAAAAGCAGCAAATGGTGATAAATTACACATTAAATACAAATTAACAAATGCAATAATTCAAAATAATCAAGTGCAAATTAAAACTCCTTTTTTATTAATTAAAAACATAATGCAAGATGTAATATTAGGAATTCCTTTTATCAATTTATTAGAACCTTATACAACATCAAGAAAAGATATCTCTGCACACATTCTAGGAACAATAGTTTCTTTTAAATTTGCTGAAAAATCTAAGAAAAGAAATATCAATTTACTCAAAGGTTTATCAATTCAAAATCAACAAATAAATTTGTTAATAAAAAACAAAGAAAAACAAATTAATTATTTAAAAGAAGACATATCTTTAAAAAGAATTGAAAAACAATTACAAGAACCACAGAATATTAACAAAATAAAAAATTTACAAAAAGAAATTGAATCTACAATATGTTCTGAGATTCCTAATGCATTTTGGGAAAGGAAAAAACATGTTGTTGATTTACCTTATGAGAAAGAATTTAACGAAAAAGAAATCCCAACAAAAGCAAGACCTATTCAAATGAATCCTGAAATGGAACAAATTTGTCGCCAAGAAATCAAAGATTTAGAAAACAAAGGCTTAATAAGAAAAAGTAAATCACCATGGAGTTGTTCTGCATTCTATGTTATAAAAAATGCTGAAATTGAAAGAGGAACACCAAGACTGGTAATAAATTATAAACCTTTGAACAAAGTATTAAGATGGATTAGATACCCAATACCTAATAAAAGGGATTTACTTCAAAAACTAAACAATGCAAATATTTTCTCAAAATTTGATATGAAATCAGGATTTTGGCAAATACAGATTCAAGAAAATCAAAGATACAAAACTGCCTTCACAGTCCCTTTTGGTCAATATGAATGGAATGTTATGCCTTTTGGTTTAAAAAATGCCCCTTCAGAATTTCAAAGAATAATGAATGAAATATTCAATCCCTATTCTCAATTCACAATCGTTTACATAGATGATGTATTAATTTTTTCATCCAATTTAGAACAACATTACAAATATTTAAATATTTTCATTAAAATTATTAAACAAAATGGATTAGTCCTTTCTAAAACAAAAATCAATCTTTTCCAAACACGAATTCGATTCCTAGGTCAGTACATTACCCAAGGAACAATAACACCAATAGAAAGATCTATAGCCTTTGCTGATAAATTTCCTGACCAAATTCTTGACAAAAACCAACTTCAAAGATTTCTAGGTAGTCTAAATTATGTCCTAGATTTTTACCCTGACATTAACAAATTATGCAAACCTTTACATGATAGATTAAAAAAGAATCCACCAAAATGGACTGAAGCCCATACCAAATTAGTTCAACAGATAAAAGCCCAAATCCAAGAAATCCCTTGTTTACACTTAGCCAATCCTACAGCCCAAAAAATAGTAGAAACAGATGCTTCTGAATTAGGATATGGAGTAATATTAAAACAAATTCATAATGGTAAAACACAAGTTATCCAATACACATCTAAACATTGGAACCCTGCTCAGCAAAATTACAGTACTGTCAAAAAAGAAATTTTAGCAATTGTTCTAGCAATAAATAAGTTTCAAAGTGATTTGTTAAATCAAAAATTCCTTTTAAGAGTCGATTGTAAATCAGCAAAAGATATTTTACAAAAAGATGTTCAAAACATTGCTTCAAAACAGATTTTTGCCAGATGGCAAGCAATTTTAAGCATATTTGATTTTGAAATTGAATTCATCAAAGGAGAATCTAATTCTCTTCCCGACTTTCTTACCAGAGAATTTCTTCAAGAAAAATGCCTAAAAAACGAGGGAAAGGCAAAAAACAAGAGAGTTCCAGTGACTCAGGTTCTTCAATCCAACCAATTTCAGCCCAACCAATCAAAACTTGGACCCAAATCTTCGAAAAAGAATATGAAAGACAAGACCAAAAAGCCAACCAAAATCCCTCAACATCTTCCCCAAATCCCCAATTTATCCCAAATGAATCCCAAATGCAAATGATCAGTCAATGGATCAATTCCCTTTCCCAATCACCCCAAGGTGAAGAAATACAAAAAACCTTATCCACAGTCAAAACAGATTCTCCTCTCAAGAAAGCTATTTTAACTGTTCCAATTTCAAAAACCCAGGAAATAGCCCTTCAAAAACCTATTTCCACACAAGCTTCAAAAGAAAAATATTTTTCTAAAAAACATTTTGAAATTTTATGGCTAATTGAGGAAGGTTTTAATTATCAAAATCCTTATCAAATCATTAATCATGTTTTTAATGGATGGCATTTCCAGCCATTAGATTTATCAAAACCTCAATTATTCTATGAAAATATTTTGATTGAAACAGGTTCTGCCCTTTTCAAACATTATCCTGCCAAAGAAAATCCAAATTCAATCACACATTCCACATGCCAAATACTCCGAGTTCTCTCCCCAACTCAATGGGGAATTCCACCAAACTCACCCAGAAAATTTCCTGCACAATTCACTACAAGATTAAACCATTCTGGTTCCTTCAATTACTGGGATTATCTACAAGCCTGGTACAAAACCTTTTTCCTCCAAAATGAAAGTAACCGTCATTCATGGTTATTATTTTTCAAATACAATACCCAGTATACTTTCCCAAATTGGTTCTCTCATTGGTGGAAATGGTTTGGACCACTTAGAGAAATCTTACCACCATCAGTAGACAAAGCCTACCAATGTTTTCTGGACAACTTCCAGTCAACAGACAATATCCATCCTTCGATTCATTTTTCATCAAAATTCTATCTTTCATGGATAACTTCATGGGAGTACAAGATCACAACTGATCCAGAAACAAATGGTCCTCAAGTATCCAGACATTTCAACACAAAATGGTGGGACAAATTCCAGACAGACAAGATCACTGCTCAAAATGTCCTGCAATGGTTCGACAAAAATCCAAAATTCTGTATCAAAGGAACTAGGCCAGATACTGCCCAATTCCTCCAAGCAAAATCAAATGCCAGCACCTTGCTAGCACAAGCAAAAACAAAAGATGAATACAAACAGATCATGAAGCAAATTCTTGCATCTGTTGATTCAGAAGAAGAACAAGATGAAGAACAAGATGAAGAAGCAAGCTCCAGTTCAACTCCATCTGTCAATCTAGGAAACGACAATGAAGATGACTGTTTTGGAATTTTCCCTCCAATTCCAAAAAATAAATAATGATCATCATTACTCTGCCAAAAGCAACCGAAAGCAAAAAGCAAAAGGTTACATCTGACAAAAGCAAATTCGACAAAATCATTACTCTGCCAAAAGTAAAGCCAAAAGCAACCGAAAGCAAAAAGCAAAGAATCCAAAGCTGCAAAATGTAATTCAAATGCACTTCAAATGTAATTCAAATGTAAATCAGAACTCCATTATATAAGGAGCACTCTGAGTCTTAGAGGGCATTCGAAAATTTTAGCAAGTTTAAGATACTGTTGAGAATTCTCTGTAACCCTCAGTTTCTTATTTTGTAATTTCGTTTCACAATTCAATATCAATTCCAAATTTCAATTTTCAAACTTACTTTTCATATTTCTTTACTTGTTTTTATTCTCCTTTGATCCCGGGAGCTTTTGGTACCTATGGGCACTTGCCTATGTGCTGAAAGGAAGAACAGTGTGGCAGGTTCAACCTTCCCCAGGAAGCAGCTGGACATGGCGTAAAATGCTTCAGCTGAGGGCTTTGGCTTTGAGGTTCACCTCCAACCAGAATGGTGCTCTAACATGGAAGTTCCCTGGGAACAGTTTTATGGTGGCTAAGGTCTGGAATGATCTCAGGCCTAGGCAGGACAAGGTGGAGTGGGATAAACTGATCTGGTTTCCATTTCATATTCCTAAACATGCACTGGTAGCTTGGATGGCTATATTGGACAAACTGCCTACAAAGAACAGATTGATGTCATGGGGCATGGAGGTGGATGGCAAATGTGAGCTATGTCAAACTGAGCAAGAAACCCGGAATCATATATTTTTTGAATGTGACTATTCAAAGGAAATCTGGGGGCATATACTATGCTTATGTCAACTTCATAGAAGCATAAGGAGCTGGCAAGCAGAGCTGCAATGGGCAGTAAACAGAATCAGAGGAAAAACTCTCATTTCTGTTATTTTGCGTTTATCATGGAGTGTCTTTCTTTACTCGATCTGGAGGGAGAGAAATAATAGGTGTTTTAATCGCCTTCAATCCACACAAGGAGCCATCATTGAGCAGATAAAAGAGATCATCAGAATGCGATTGTTGGGGCTCAAGAACATTAGTCCTGATGAAGTGAACCGAAGATTGGAAGCAGATTGGGGACTGTCTCTTTTTTCCTAGGATCTTTGTCCATTCTGGTATAGCTTTAAGTATTGCTGAAGTATGTTGCTATTGTTCCCTGATTGATTAGTAGTCTTAAGTTTTGTTCAAGTATTGTTTAAGTATGTATAGCTTTAAGTACATGTTGCACATGATGTTGGATGTAGCAGTTTAACTGCTTTCTGGATAAATAAAACACTTACTTATCCAAAAAAAATTGATATCTTTGCCTAAGCTAGAGGACTAGTAGATCTAAAAATAGTCTTTCAGCTTTGCAAGATTTCATATCCGGTTGTCCCTTGGTTGCCTTAATAAGTCAACTGCAATACTTCAACCCCATTTCACATTATATTCTTGAGAATTTGTATGCCTTAGCAAATTGATATCTTTGTCAAGTTCATGTAGTTACTTTTAAGACATCTAGCAGGTCTGAGGTTTGAATCTCAACGTCTGCAATTCCTTCCCCTATCCCCAAACTGCAACCTCCTTTATACCAACAAAAAAAAAAATCCTACTTTTATATTGACTAAATTCCTTTCTAAGTGTCTTTTTAGTGGCAATTGGTTTCTGTTATTCAAATCTGTTATTATGCAACATAAAATCCTATGACAATTACCACGAATATGCCTCATCTGATACAGTCAACAGCCGTCTTGTATCTGTTTCTCTGTTCTTGATAGATCATCAGTAGGACGCAATTTGATTGGCATTATTCCTGTAGCCTGAAAGTATGATATCCCCTTCTTAAAAGAATAGTGCCATTAACAAATATATTTCCATCTGTTTGCAGATTCTGGGAGATTTTTGCTGTACTGCAAGCACAGTATATGTGATTGAAGCTTCCATTTTGATAATTGACTGTTGCAGAAGTAATGGTAGACGTCTGAACACTGGTTGACTACATCTACATATCTGGAGCAATATGGCCAGTGGAACAATTATTCCTAAAGTTCGACTAGTTAGATGTCCTAAATGTCGATTGGTTCTTGCGGAAGAGGCAGATTTTCCTGTATATAAGTGTGGAGGGTGTGATACAATTCTTGTAGGTAAGCATCTTTCAAAAAAGAGAAACTTTTCATAGATCTTGCACAACAAAATGATCTATTATTTTCTTGATGTACATGGGAAGTGGAACTGAATACTGAGTCATTTTGCTTAACGATTTTCAACACTTACAAAGTAGTCTATGTGTGATTCTTGAACTTGGGTTTAATCCAATTGGTTCATGTAGTCACACTTAAGAGGTGGCATTCAGTTGATCTGAGATTCGAATCCCAACATCTGCATCCCCTTTTCCTATCCCTAGAGTGTGGCCTCCTTCGTAAAAAAAAGTGTAATTCTTATATTTTGATCCTTTTCCATTTTTTTTTTCTCAAATAATTTGAGCTTAGACATATATTACTCTTTCAAAATGGTTAAATATTAATGTTTGACTTGGATATCCTCATTCACATACATTTCCCTTGCTTTCTTGTTGTGACCTACAAAATAAAAACCTCCTAAACTTTTTTCTCCACTTCGGAAAAATGACTTCCTGTTTAGCTCCTTATTTCCATTTCTTCCTGTTTGCAGCTAAAAATCGAAAAGCCATTGCCAAAAGCACGTCTGACTTGCAAGAAACAGAAGCTGCTGACGCAGATAAATTGGTTTGTCTGTCAGAACACGGAGAATCTAGCTGCTTAACTCCGCAGGAACTTCTTCCTTCCCCTCCAGAGAGTCACTTGAGTCAAGAAAGTGGAGGGAATCAGAACATATCTACTGGCTCTCAGAGTGAGAAGCACGGTGAGAACTTATCAATTGAAGGGCAACATAATGATCTCTACGAGAAGGATCAAAATACATCCAGTGATAGTGATTGCGATAAGCTTGATGAAAATAGATCAAATGAAGTGCAGAAAAATGGAAGGGGACAGTTGCAGTTGGAATCTTTAGAATATTGCAATGTTCAACAGCCAGGAGTTTCCATTGAAGGTTCTTTATCCACTGAGCTTCATCATGAGAATGAAGAGTTAATGTTGGTTGCAGAAGCAAATTTAGAAGCCAAGGCAAATGACAAGACCTTGCAGTTAGAAGGTGCAAATTCAGAATTAGAAACCAATGACAGGATTGATTCTAAAACCGGAGGCTCAAGCATTGACAACCCACAAGCTACAAGAGAAATTAATGTAACTGTTACTGTTTGTGCAGCAACAGGGGAAGTCATTTTATCAGATAATCTTTTCTCTTCTCCTAATGAGCATCTGGAGCAACCTCAGAAAAGTGAACCTCGTGGTTTTGACCGTCTAAGGTCTACTGATACTTTCGAAACTGCAGATTTTGCCAGCCCCAGTTCTGAGCTCAGTGTTCCTCTTGATTATTTGTCTAAATCCACTCCCACCAGAAGCTGTCATGCTTATGATGGCAGTATCTCTTCTTATGATGGAATGGATGATCACTTCCCTGACCAGAAAATACATTCATTTAAAAATAGTTATAAGGCTGCTAACTATCTTGTTCCTGAAGAAAGGAACAGAAGGGACAAGTTGCCAGCCAAAGGCATGATGAATGGTAATTCTGGAATGCGAGATCATGCAAGAAATCTCTCATCAGATTTTTCCAATAAGAAGCATTATGCCCCAGAAAAATACAGCATGTGGCATCGAGATGAACCGCTAGAACCTGTAATGCATCACCGTCCACCTAGAAACTGGCCAACACTTGAGAGAGATGAATATCCATCTCAAATTCCTTTCTCTCAAATGGCTTCCTTGCGTGGATATGAAAGTGCTGGCCCTTCACGTGAATTGCAAGATGAGTTCCCTTTTGATTCAGCCTTTTATCCACTTGAGAAGACTGAGTACACTGAACAAGAAAATATGGAACTGTTAACAATGCTGTATGAACTGCAGGATCAAATTAGCAAAACAAAGCCCAATGGAAGGCCTTCCACTGATGTACCTTGGAGGCAAAAGCATTTTCCTACATATTACTATCAGGAGCTACCTAAGGATGAAATTTTTTATCCTAGGTATCATGGTAGACATGGAGAGAGGAGCAGCTGGAGTCAGCAAAGTAGATTCTCGTGTATACCTTTCTCAGGAGGTGCAATAAACACTAGACATAACATTGACAACTCCTGTTTATGCTGCCATCCTCAAGACTGGCAGCGTTCAGAACAGTTGCCTCTACACATCTTTCGACATAACCGAGGATTTTGTAGAGCCCACCCTGGTCATGGTTGTTACAATTCATACAGCTCTTGCCCCTCTAGTCCACAAAGATATTTAGAGTCCGATTTTTCTAATTGGAGCCATGAAACTATATATGATGATCAGAGGTATAGAGATCATGAGCTGAAGAGGTATTTGAGGGAGAAACATCATTCAGTTAGGCGACATCTCCGGCCCACGGCAGGTGGAGCACCTTTTGTAACTTGTTATTATTGCTTAAGACCATTGCAGTTACCGGCAGATTTTTTACTTTTCAAAAGGAGGTTCCATCAGCTAAGATGCGGTGCTTGTTCAAAGGTACTTAAGTTTTCGCTTCAAAAAGGAATTCATATAGTGCCTTATGAACTGGTTGCTGCAAAACCTCCTCCACCAAGTGAGGTTGAGGACTGCAGTGATGCGATTAATGCAAGAATTTCGACATTAGCATCTTGTACCCATGGTTGTATGCAAGCAGATCCTACGTCTTACTCTGATGATTATGGACACTCTTTCTGTAAAAGCGGCTCCACTGATGGAGATCCTGTTTCTCATGCACATTTTCACGACCCTCAGGGCAGCAATACTGATGTCAAAAATATGTTTTGTAGTTCTTACAAACATATGGAACAGAGAAAGGACTTTGTTTTGAAGCAGTCTAAAAACAAACATAAGAATTCAATGGAAACTTTTGATTCTGCCGGGCCTTCCTCGAATATGTCCAGGTCGGATAAAGTGCCCTCAGAAGTTGAAGAGTTGCCACCAAGAACTGGAGGTACATCGCTTCATCACCTCATGGGCTATTCTTCACCAAGCCAATTGATAAATTGATTTGTACCATCCATATCTGGCACGAGCTCAGTCCATTGTGGCAAAACCTCATGATTAAATTAATAGCTGAGTAATGTTTCTCAAGGTAATTGCATCTGATAAAAAGCTAATTTTTCCTGGCAAGTTGCTGTAGCAGAAAAGGCTCAGTGACCTATTTCATGATTGAAGCTTTGAAGTGCATGAAAGTCATCATGATGTGATGAAATGGAAGAATCACCAAACTGAGATTCCAAATGAAAAGAAAAAAAGAGGGGATGAGGGGATAATTTTCTTGGCATTGTTCCCTATTTAGCAGCATGGGTGGAATAGCATTGATCTGATTGTTTTGTAGTATTATAGAACAGAAGTGTCATACTAAGGTTTTTGTTTTATGAATGTAAGGAGTTTATAGAGGTGACATTGACTTGATTTGTTATTCATGTATGTATACGTATGTATAGTTGATCCTGGATCATGTACAAATGGTTGGAATCTGAAAAGATAGATCATATTTTTTTATATTTACAATATGAGACATGATGTGTCATTTTTAATACACCTTTGTATCCCCATCTTTCTTAGCTCTGCAATGTTTTTGGTTCACCTGGAAGTGTATCAGTTGTATTTGATGACTTGCTGTCTCCAGGCAATAAGACTTGGGAATTGGGACTCGGTAACCAACAAAGGAATAGGTAGTTGCTGTGGTAATTGTTCTCAAACCATTGCCAATGTGTTGAAGACCAATCAACGAGCTTCTAGAAGTTAAAATCGAATTAATTTGTCTTTTGAGGTGAAAATTAGTTTCAAAAGTGTTATCCTGCATTCTTAGAACTCAAGGAGACAGGTTCGAGCCTATAGAACAAATCCAGTTCAATTAATTGTAAATGGTTTCATAGGGAACTTAATACATCAGTAACCCCGAGAACTATTAGGGGCATAAGTTTCTTTTCTGCTTTCATTACATATCTATGCAACACGCAGTAAACATAACTCTTAAGTAGCCCCCCTTCTTTTTTTACTTGCATATACATCAAAGAGGGGTCAGGTGAAAAGAAAAGATGAAAATTAAAGAAAATAAATAGAAATCAATACATCTAGAATTGCAGTATCTATCTTAAGTTGTCCCTATAGTTGCTTCTTCTATTAGACACAATGGTTATCCTTTGGTCCTGAAGCATGTTCATGTTGGGGGCAAGCAACCGTGTATACCGGTCAAAATACAGAAGCTGTTTCAGTAGAAGTGCAAACTCCCTCGGAAATCGCAGTCCATATGATTCACTCACCCGAACCTGCAAAGAGAAGAAAACATAGAAATGGGCTAGAGATTAATATCACAAATAAGCAGATCCATGAAGGTTGAGATTACTCTTAAAGGACTTTAACAATTCCCTTTTACTTTCAGTCCTACTATAATTCACAGCAGAATAATTTGCCTGTCTATGTGGTCAGGGTTGGAGTGGTTATTGCCTGATTCAAATGTTTTAAAAAAAAAATGAAGAAATAAAAGGAGCTACAAGTTACATTTTATTGAATGATATAGGCAGCAAGGGACTCTCATTCATAGACCGGTAGGGCAGCAGGCAGGAATCAGAGGGAGTGATATGAGTCAATCAATGTATATGTCTTGCTTGCTTTCCTTAACAAATTATATACCAATGTTTATACATTTTGAGAACATGCCATGGCAACTCACTTAAATATACCAGACAAATTATGGCAATACACTAGAGTCTCTAACAAAAGGGAATTGAGAGTCCATGATCTAATGGGCAGCCCATGATATAAATGTTTTAGTTAGATTTTGAAGATGCATATTTTATGAAGAAAATAGTTAGGGGCACACATCCAATTAATGGTGGGCTGCACTCCTGTAACTAGGGGTGCATGCCCCAAAACATTTCCTGCACTGACATGGCCATTCCAAATATTAGATGTAATTTAAGTTTGCAACTATAATTGCAGTTAGCTGTTGCCTTATTGGCTTAAATAGCTGGATACTGAACTTCATAGTTCATATGATAAAACAGCTTACCACATCAAGAAAGAGTGCATTCATCTGCCTCTCATCAACAAGTATATTTGCAGAGACAGCAGTTGCATTTGTATTTGTCCCTCTGGCAGTGGCAACAACTACCTCCGTATCAAGTTCCTGCATGAATAAAAAAGAAGCACTAATTTAGAATTTGAACAAAAGTTTGACCAGGAACTTCATAATAAGAGATACTTAGTTAAGCAGCTTTGCTAGTCCAACATCTGTCAGTAGATCTTTCAATAAAAATATCCTCTTTATTCCTAGAAAATAAGAGTTCTTTAAGTTCCCACTACAGAAAAGAGACCCTTCCTAATCCCTGAACTTGACTTTATTTACAGTCAACAGAAATAGTACCTATAAAATTGATGGTTACTTCAAGGAAACACTAATGCCTTAAGTCTCTGATGGTGCATCAATAGCTTAGATACCAATGGCTAAATTATCCATGGTTATTTAACAACAAACAAGTCTTGTTGGTCCAAAGCAAAGTAATATTAGGTCAACAACAATTTATCTGTTTAAATGGGGTTTTGTGTGTGTGTGTGTGTGTGTGTGCATGCACATGCACATGCGCTTCTATGGGTTCCATAAGCTTGCCTGTATAGATGAAAATATCTTTTCCAAGTCTCTTGCAAAGGCCTTAGCATCAACATCCTTATTGGTCGCTCCCATTTCAATCAAGGCAGATGCCATTGACTCATACTCTTCAGTTGCAATAGATCCCAAAAATACTTCCATAGCAGCCCATGTCTTTGGTGATATTCGTCCAACAATACCTGTAAATTTAAATAACTTAATGAGAAACATGATATTGCTTTTATGCATGGACAAATGGTTTTGATAATAGAAATAGAACATAAGAATCGTATAAAATCAACAAATGCAATTACGTTATCTCCTTTAAAATCTAATGTAGGCACTAAAACGCAACATTGTCCATTGAACCATTTTGGTTATGGTTCAATATTTAAAAGCAAATGCTAGCTGTAGTTAATGACGGATGTCAAGAAAGATCAGGAAGAGAACATCTTTCCAAGGCCTAATTATAGTTCGCTAACAGATGCTATTGTACAGGTCCAAGTATATTCTATGATAAGAAGTAGACTCGATATCCAACATATTCAAATATAAACTATCTGGTTAAATTTTGCAGAATATTATCACATGGTTATATTTGTGAAGAATGGATAGAGGCACAGTAATTGATTTCCCATTCTTTATAGTCAACAGAATTTTAGATCTACTTTTGGCAGCAATATCAGAGGAAAAGAATCATCGTCTCTTGAATACATTACAGAGTTATACCAAATATCCTCCAGTGATTTTTGCTAGCATCTTGACGCCATTTTAGCAAAAGAGTTAATTACTCTGAGGTTCCAGTTTGGATATCATGCACGAAAAGACACATTTCCAGCATAAACATGTTACAAAGGCTAAGTCAACAAGAGAACATGTAACAGCGCAGCAATCAAAATCTAACTTATTGCGATGAAAAATGAACACATATGATCATGCAAGCTCATTTCTTAACAGCATAAAAACTAAGTAGGATCCTTTACGCAAAATTAGTGACTGATGTTCCTTTACCTTAAAATAGAAAAGGATCAGATTAAAGTTGGATTAACTAGGCACAAAAGGGATTTTTTTTTATACCAAAATCAAGAAATCCAATGCGACCATCACGCAATAACCATAAATTGCCAGCATGCACATCAGCATGGAAGGTTTCACAAGCAAGTAAACTGCCAAACCTGCACATATTATTCATGTCAACAGCGATAAGTGCTTCAACTGGAATCCTGGGTCTCATATACGGTCAAATTTCAAAAGTATGTAAATCATCCAAGTCTTACCAGACATTAAGTGCAGTTATAAGACTATTCTCTGGGTTAGAGACAAGTGAACTTATAGTGTCTAAATCAGTAAGAGGAACTCCATATAGCCTCTCCATAGTCAAAACTCGCCTTGTGCTGCAATGGTTATACACTCTTGGAGCTGTCGCCTGCCTTGTTAATCCCATGGCTTCAAGATATCTCCTGAAGGATTCAATATTTGTAGCCTCCTTATTGAAGTCAACTTCTTCAAGCATAGACTCCCGTATGTCTTTAACAATACCAACCTACTAAAAGGAAAAATATCTTATAATAAAGGCTTTTAAACATCAGAACTTTAAAAGAAAAATGAGTAACAGAAAAGGATGCAATAAAATGCAAATATATTCACAGCTTGTGTAGTTTCAGTGACTAATAGCACACGTGTTATTAAGTTAAAACCTTGCTAACTGATCCAACATTTGCTGGTTAGACTAAAAAATTAACAAGCAAACCAATACCTAAGCAAGGAGGTAACTTTTACCTCCAAAAAAGAGGTTTGGTGTTCTCTCCCTTATCTCCAACTTAAATATGTAAAAATAAATAAATAATAAAACAGCCAAGATAATCAAGTAAAGAAGGCAAGTTTAAAGTTTGCAATCTCATTTTTACCAGTGAAGCACGGCTGAATTCAGGATTTAAGAACTCCAATATTCTAGCAGCTATATATATAAAGTTCAGGTCTGCCACCAAAATGTCCTCAATTCCAGGTTTCAATACCTTTATAACTACATCATCTTGGGAGCCTTTAAGCCTTGCACCATGAACCTAGACATGATAATGTAAAGTTCTAATCAATAATTACAAACACTTGCTATAAAATAAAAGAGTAATTTTGGGGACAAATAAAGAAAGGGGAAGGGGGCATTATGAAAAAGAAAGAAAGAAAGAAATATTCAAGACCTGTGCTATAGAGGCTGAGGCAATTGGTGTTGGATCAATATATTCATATATGCTATCAATTGGTCTCCCTAATTCTTGACGTAAGATCGCTTGAATATCTTCAAAAGGAACTACAGGAGCTCTATCAAAGCATTTTTGAAACTCTTCAACATATTCTGGTGGGAATAATGTTGGTGCAGATGCTACAAACTGGCAAAATGTAATCTAAGATGAGCAATGGTGATGTAACATTTTACAAAAGAAGATTAATTGAAAGACATGAAAACCACAATAGAATCGATTATATTCAGAGAAGATTAAGTTGGAAATATCTTTCAGGCAATATCACCAAAATTATGATGCCGTCTCCCACAACATATCTAAGAAATTGAGCAACTGTAATATGGTATCAAAGAACGATAATACCATTTGAGTTCTATCAGCAGTTTACGATCAGTAAGAATCTTGGGGGGAAAAAACAAAGCCCACTACTCACCTGACCTAATTTGATATAGGTTGCACCCATACGTTCAAACAATTTCCTTAAGTAAAGTGGTGAAAGCAACCCCAGCTGCAATTGAGATGGTATTCCAGTAGATTCATTTGAGGACTGCAAATTATTTAGGGGAATCAATCAATTTCCATTGCTTGATATGCAAAAGGTAAGGATAATCAAAGCACATGAGTATCTTTGAGAAGAGAAAAAGAATGACGAGGAAAATACCCTAGAGACATCGGCAAGCCATTCCCCACCAACACCAACAAAGGCTTGAATACCTTGAGCTAGCCTTAGGGCTCCTCGGGGACCAGTGCTTATAGATGTCTGGACAATATCCTCCAGCAGTTTGGGTAAGTTCTCAATACTACCTGATAATCATATGAACACAAAACTATCATCAGTATCTAACAACAAGGCAAAATTGATGTTAGTAAAAAAAAAATTATGCAATTATAGAGCAGTAGTAGGGAAACCCTAATCAAAGTTGAAATATGGGCACTAAAATTCCAAGATTCCAAGCACTTGAAAGGGTCAAACAGGAGGAAGAAAAAGAAGAGAAGTAGTAACAAAACAGTATAAAAAAAAAAAAAAAAAAGATGGGTGATTGAATTATGGTTGCAGAAAGGAAGGGGAAAGAGTGGGTATTTACTTTGGAGGCGAGAAGAGAAACGATCCTGTTGTTGTGTTTGAGTTTGAGATGGTTGAGAGTATTGGGCAAAAAGAAAGAAGGCCCTGGAACGCCCATTTAGCTTCTTTAAGCCAACAACCGATCTTCTTGTACAAGCAGCAGCAGCTGCTTTATTAGGCAACTGAGGGTAATGAAACAACGGTAATCGGCCGCTTCTAAATGATGAAACAGCCATTTTAGCTGGTACTACCTTAATAAAACTGAAAGGAAGAATATATGTATTTCTTTTTTTTTTTAAAACTCTTTTTGTCTTTGGTTCTTACAACACAAGAGTGTTACCAACAGACGCCTCTTGTCTTGCTGTTGCTTTCGGGGCTTCTGGCCTCTCCTCCATTTTAATTTTTAATAATTAAAAAATAATATTATCAGAACAAAATAAAAAAGCATGACAGAGCTGATGCCACGTGGCGTGGTAGTTTATGGCAAGGTTGGCGCTTTCCTTTCGCCCCGCCAATTTCCTTACATTTTTGTTAAGGAGATTAGTGGGCAAAATAACCCCAATCTGCTGCATTAAATAAGGCCGGTCCGTGAAAATTGGAAATAAAAAAATTCCCTTTTGAGCGACTAACTGATAAAAGCTTCATAATTAACTAACAACTCCTCACGAATAAGAAAAAGAAAAACTTGACTCATTATTACCGGGAGGTATCTTCAGAATTATCAATGCTTAGTTTTAACTGTAATATAAACCGATTTTTCGTTTAAAATTATTTGAATATAATAAAATTATAAAAAATTAATTAAGAAAAGTGAATTCTTTTAGTATTTTAGCCAATTTTGTTCCTTTGATGAAAGGAAAGTTAGAAATTCAACTATATATTCCACTCTTTTCATGCAAAATGAATGCTGGGTTACAACATTGGAGAGCATGAATTCTAACTACTTAACAAAAAAAAAAAAAAAAAACTCCATAAAAATCAAATATTCATTTCCAATTCCAATGGCATTCCCTTTTGATTTACATCTCTCAACCAACAATTTATGAATGCCTCAACTCTGAAATTCTGTTTATTAAGAAAAAAAGTGAAAGAAGCTGAGCTCAAGTTGAAATGAGACAAACACTACAAACAAACAGAAATGTGCAAACTTCTTTCTTTCAATTTTCCCATTTCTCAAAGGAATTAATGCCAAAGCAAAGACTAAGAGGCCTCATTCTCTCATTACAAGAAACCACAAAATTATACTTCACTACATTATTATTATTATTATTATTATCATTATTATTCAAAGTTCACTCTGCCCATAATTCCCTCATCTAATCAGCAACCAGATAAAACAAAATTACAATGAGTTGCAAGATTTTGACACCCATTCACTTCTGCTTCTATTCAGACTTTGGTTTCTCCAAAAAGGTCCTCTTCAACCAATCAAATGGCTAGCAAAGACAAAGAAAATTTTCAAAGATTAGCTAATCATTTAAAAACTCATAAACAACTGTAATCTCTAATGACAGGTTCATTGTGAGGCACACTGTTAAAGTGATAAACAACAACATTAGATTTCATAACTAAATGTATATAGCATCTCAAAAAGGAGATTAAAAATGAAATAAAATAAAGCATTGAAAGCCAAATACTAATATTCAAATTTTGCCAACAAATAAGGATAACAATAGGAATCCACTTAATTAATCAACCAAAAGCAGTTCAGGCTTCAGAGAAGAAAAAATGGTTATGTCGCATCTCAATGAGTTTCATTTAAATGATTGAATGTTCAAATCAAGCTCTACCTACAAACATTCACAAATACAAGCCAGTCATATAAAACCTTTGTAGCTCAGATGTTAACAAGGGTTGCAGAGGGGAAGCAGTGCATGTAAACATGTTAAACAAACAGATTAACATCTGATTGGAACCAAGATATGTTAGATGATTGTTTTGGAAAGAGAGGAGGTTTCAGTCAAAAGGGGTGCCATAAACGGGCAGAAGTGAATGCAAAACTAAAAGAAGCGCGAAAGAGCACTAGCTACGTATCAAAAACTATAATGGGCAAAAGTAGATGATGATATTAAACCATTTCGAATCAGAACATGATCAGAAAAGAGAATTTGCACCCGAAGAGACGAAGAGTGCTTTAAAAGCAATGCTCTAATCAATCACTATAACACCCTAAACAAAACCATATCCAAATTCAAAGCCTCACCATAAAAGTGTAAACTCCTATTCATTTTTTATTTTTTCTATAACTGTTTTCTCATTATTTTCTCATTATTTAGCAGATGTTATACTTAATGAATAAAAAGGCTATATTTTGACCCATACTGGACAGCAGCTTTCTCATGCAGGTGTTTTGAAGGAAAGTCCAATTTTTCTTAATAAGAAATAACCGCATAGCCAAAAATCATGGGTCATGGGTGGTGTGTTTGTGATTAAACAAAAACAGAAGTGAAGATGATAATGAAAAGCCTTGTTCTTCCCAACGAGATAGTTAATAAAATATCAATGTTTTGAATCCTACATTCAAAATGATTCCAGAATTACAGAAATAGAATGAATGGTTCTTGAGAGCCTCTCGACCTCCCGCAATATGGGCCAAAAACTAGATAAGATATCCTTAGCATCAAACCGTTTAATCACATCAATAGAACCAAAGATCTGTTCCCAGCTATAATTTTTAAGATAAACTGATCCCAAAAACAAAAACAAAATGGGGAACGGGAAATCCCTAGATAACCAATCAAAGAGATTTTCCTATGGATCTAATAATAATTATTCAAGAGAAAGAAAGAAACCTGGATGAGCCAAAGAGCGCCGGTAGTGGCAGCGACGCCCCACAAGGCGGCGGCTTGTATGTCAGCGGGCTGTAGTCGGAGGCTAGGCCTCAGGAACTTGAACATAGCCCCTTCTCCTGCCATACCTTTATACCTCCGAATTCTATTTGAAAACCCTAACCTATTTTAGAATAATAATGGTGAAATGAAATGGATTTGAATAGATTCTATTCTTTCAATCTTTGTCTGTATTTAATTAATGTGGTCGAATGATTCAATGTTATATATGTTTCCACTCCATATTATTATTATTACCAATTGTTTTGCACCCTCCGATTGTTCTCATCAACGGTGTATATCAGCTCTCCCCACCTCTTAAACAAATTTTTTCTTCTTTTTTTCTTTCCCCTTAAATTGGACATACATTTAAAATATTAACCTTGCTTGGTCCAATTCTGGATAGGTTATAACTTATTCTAGAAAAAAATCCCGCTTCGGTATTTTTAAATTTTTTAATTAATTAATAATAATAAATTTTATTTTATATTTTATTTTATTTTATTTTATTAAATAATAATTAATTATTTAAATAATTTATTTTTAAATTATAATATTATTAATATAATTATATTTTTTTAATTATAAAAATTAAATTTATGAAAATTATTTATTTATAAATTACATAATATAAACACATTTTCAAATATTATTTATATGTATTTTTAAAAAATATTTAAACCTTATTTTATATTGTATATTTTTATTTATAGGAGGTAAAAAAATAATAAATGAAAAATAAGAAAAAAAAATTATGATTTGTATTTTATTTTCTTTTAGGATCGATTTTTTCACATAGGTTAGCAGCAAGTTCGTTTTTCATTTTTTTAACTTTTTTTCGAGCAAGTCGAGTACGGATCCTAAATCGACCCGCAAGTCAACGTGCGAATCAACAACTTTAAAATCATCATTTAAAATTAAAATAAAATAACTTTTTTTTTACTTTTTCTTCGATCGGGTCTGGTACGGATCTTAAATCGACTCGCGAGTCAACGTGCAGACTAACCCCTTTAAATACATTATTTAAAATAAAAATAAAAATGATTAATAAAATAAATTTATTTTTTAACTTTTTTCCCGAGCGGGTCGGGTACGGATCCTAAACCAACCTGCGAGTCAACATATGGACCAACCTTTTAAATACATCATTTAAAAATAAAATAAAAGTAACTGATAAAATAAATTTTTTTGTTTAACATTTTTTTTTTCTTCGAGCGGGTCGGGTACTGATCCTAAACCGACTCGTGAGTCAACGTACATACCAACCCTTTTAAATTTATCATTTAAAAATAAAGTAAAAAAATAAATAGAATAAATTTCTTTTTTAACTTTTTTACCGAGCGGGTAGCGTACGGATTTTAAATCAACCTGGGAGTCTACGTGCGGACCAAGCCATTTAAATATATCATTTAAAAATAAATTAATAAAATAATTTTTTTAACTTTTTCGTATGAGTCGTGTACAAACCCTAAATCAATCCGCAAATCAACGTGCTCGCCCATCGCTTTAAATACATCATTTAAAAAAAATAAATAAAACTAAAAACTAAAAAAACTAAAAATAATTAATAAAATAAATTTTTAATTTTTCCCCCCTAAGGGTCGGGTACGGATCTTAAATCTACCTGTGAGTTATCGTGCAGATCAACCCTTTTAAATTCATCATTTAAAAAAAAAAAATCTAAAAAAAAATTCCAATAAACCCATTAGAGTTTTTTTTTTTAATGTTATATGGTAAGACAAAATTGTCCCTAAAATAATGTTTAAAAATCCCTCAAAAATAATATATAGTATTTTTTTTTACCATTATTAAAATATAAAAAAGAATGAATTTTTTTTTTTAACTTTTTAAAAATTTCCAACTGAGTCCCTCAGGACTCACTTTTAATAATAGTTGATGGTTATCTCACCTAAAAGTGTAAATGAAATCTTATACTCGCAAGCTAATCGAGTTTGATTCGAAAAAAATTCGAATTCAATTTGGTCATTGTCGAGTCGAGCTATTCAGTGAGCCAAATTCGAGTATCCTAATGCTTGACTTGACTAACTCACGAGTCTAACTGAACTTTTTTATTTTTAATATATATATATATATTATTTTTAATTAATAATGAAAAAATCTCAATTCAAACTCGAATTCAAAATTGAGTACAAATAATCGAGTTTGAAATCAAACATGAAAATCAAGCTCATTTTTACTAGGTAAACGAGCCTAATCGAACCTAATCGAGCGAGCGAACTCGAACAATTCAATTTTTATATAAAATCGAGCTCGAGTTTTAAACACAAAACTCGATCAAACTCGAGCTGAACTTCGAATATCGAATCGAGCTCGAGCTTCTTACTACTTAAACTCGACTCGATTACACCCAAAATCTCACCAATACCGGGTACCAGTTCTAAAGCCAGCCAAACCAATTGTTGACCCCTTTCTTGACCAAAAAAAAATGAATGCAAATTCTCTTTCCTTTTTTTTTTTTTTTCTCTCAATAGGAGAACAAAAAATTGATGCATAATACAAACTTAGATTTGCAACATTATGGTGAAAGCCTTTCTTTGTCTCCTTATATTTCTGGTACATGTAATTTCGGGCCGAGAACATTAAGGTTAAAGCTCTTCCCAAAGTGACGACTCCAATAAGATTTGAACTTTGTTCGCCTCTGGAAATCGCATTTCAGGCCAAGAGCGTTAAGGTTAAAGCTCTCTCCAAAGTGGCGACTCCAAAAGGATTCGAACATATTGTTCGCCTCTGAAAATCGCAAGCCGCTTACCACTTGGTCCAACCACTTTTATGTTGTGTAATGACTAAAGCTCATGTGGGACAATACGTGAAAATTAAACACTGAATCCAACACAACACTCATAGCAGCCTGGGAAATTGGATCAACCTCTTTTCTATATCACAAAATAGACTTGCAATCATTGAATTTTGAGGTCCTTCTTTAGTATTCACATTTTGCAACCTAACATTAATGAAATCTCAACCAAAATGACAAAAACCAAAACCATCTTCATTCTTCAACAAGTTGGACATACAGAGTCCTACTACCTCATTTTTTTTTTACCTAACAAGCTTGTTGTCCATAAAAGCCTAGTTTAACTCACATTCATTTAATACAAAAATGGTGATCATAATCCAATCACTAACTCCTGACATAAACCTTCAGATCCATAGAGAAAGCAGTCAAAACAGAGGATCACCCAAAATAGACTCTTACAACTATTTCTTCCAACATGTCTGTCAACTGTGTTTGACCACTGGCTGACTAGCTAAACTGAAGCTGAAATATTGGTTTGGTTACTCTCTCTACTATCCGGCTTTACTGCTGCTCGCCGACCCTTATCGGGACCACCAATAATTTCCCAAGCCTCAAATTGCCTCTCTCATGCTCTTGCCCTCTCTTTCTCCTCTCCAGACTTCAATGAGCAACAGTAGGGGAAACAAACCCCATACTCCCACTCTGGTGCTTCACTAACAGGCTGCTTACAACCATAGCAGGATTAAGAATCATAAAACAATGACAGAATGGTCACTTTCACAAATTAATTTAGGAAAATGGTACATTATCTTGATTGAATGTAAATTAATGAAGAGATCTCTACTGCTATAGGTGGCCATTGAAGTTTATGTCAAGAAACAATTACTTCCAGAAACAATGACAGCATAAGGATCAAGGATCACCAAACATCATATAATGTAGATAATGTTCAAAAAGAAAAGCACCTCCTCAAAACCTTTGCTGAGGAGAAAACTTGAAGCTTTCTCACATCGAATACCTCCTGTGCAATACATTGCAACCCGCTTTGGCTTTTTTTTGTTTTTTTTGTTTTGGAATCTCTGCATCTTTATTGATGCTTTCTTTCAATCCATTCTTCTCCACCTTTGCATGCTCCACATCTGCACCATCAGGTTGAAACTGATCCTCCACCTAATGGGAACTCGCGAAATGCTGTGGTACATGGATCAACTGCTCCTTTGAACATCCCAATTCTAGTTTCATAATTATTGCGAACATCAATTACCACCTAAATACAAGTATAATAAGCAACAAGAACAGTTAATAACATTCAGTTCCAATCCCTCCACTACTATTAAAAGGTTGCCAAAGTCAGGGTAGAGTGGTGTTCAATAGTTATTTGCCGACTAAAATTTCGCGATTTGTTCAAAACTAATCAAAACAAAGTTGAAAGTTTTGATAGTACTGTGAATCGCTAGTATTTATTGCCAATTTTCAACTCAAAGAACGCCATAAATTGACGCCTTGACCTGCTAATTGGCTTAATAGTGAATTCACATCAGTTTGCAGTTGAAATCAAAAGGAAAGAAGATAACATCAGAAACCTCATGCAAGACACACACGGGCCGAGTAGGAAGTCAAAACTTTGATGTCATCAATCTTAATAAGCTTGGAACAATAAACATCCAAAATTAAAGTACTTCAGGCATACAAATTGCATTTCTTAGTATTTCATGCTTGCTTTCCTACAAAACATATGGCAAATGTAAATATCAATAAATAATATTATAATTCTGCACAGAAGAACTTAAAATAATGATATGTTAAATCTTGAAAAGCAAATTAGCAAATCACAGTGGAGTAACAACAAAGATACAACAAAGTTGGTTACTCACAGTATCTCGGATTTTGGATCACCGATCAAAGCATTCCAAACCTTGGGCTAACATACGGTATGGACTTTTAGATAATCTAACCCCAAAAGCTAACTAGAGGTGGAAGAACCTAGGTCCATATAAACCTTAAAAAAAATTATTTATTTTTCAATGTGGATCGTAACAAACCATCACGCTTGGAAGACCAACCTCTTCGTTGGTCAAAGCTAGGTCCATATAAACCCCTAAAAAGATCATTTATTTTCCAACGTGGTATCGTAAACAGAGTAACAATCTGTTTGCTTCTAAAGAAAATACCTCTGTCAGGGTCCCATCGAAAGGATGCATCTTCACCTGCTGCAAGATAAGAACTACTAGAGTGTCCATGATGAAAAGCTTCCTGCTCAGGACTAACCAGCGATTCTATATGCCTTAACCCCTATAGACGTTCATCAGTTTAGATAAATCCAAGGACTCTTTCTACTGATTCCCGTGTGCCACAAATGCAGCCATTGATCCCTTAAGGGAAAAGAATGATTCCACCTGAAAAACACTGATGGAATCAGCTTGGTAAGGTGCGGATGACATGAAACATAAACAAATGAAGCACAACAACAATTTAGAGTGAAGAAGTAAATGATGAAGAATTGAGGAGTAGCAGGTCCTGACAGAGTTGCTTGAAGGATTTGGGCAAATCAGCAAACTTGTAGACGGAGACAACCACGAGTGAGTGTGAGTCGGGTCCGAAGGCGAAATGGAAATTGGGTCAGCCGTGGTCGAAGAGAAGCACTTGGAAACTGTCATCCCCATCCTCTTGAGACTGAGAGAAACCGCAAGAATCAGAGAGAGGAGTCCTAAGGGGGAGATTAGAAATGGGTTGGGCAAGAAGTGGAGGGAAGATGAAATTTAGGGTTAGAAGAAGTGAGAGAAGAAGATGATGAAGATAACATCCTCATGGCCTTAGCACCGCTCGTTCGCTCTTGTTGATATGCTGACCCGACCGGGTAATACATTGGCCTATTGGGTAAAATAAAATAACAACAAAATGGGTTCATTTTAAGCCCATTTCTGAAGGATAACAAACCTATCACGTGATAAAAATATTATGTGTAGATATAATGCGTTTATTGTGCAATATAAGCTTTGCATCGTAGGCATATCACGGAGGGGAAAATGAATGAAAGTAACGTCTGTTGATATCATGTTAAATTAAGAAATCCTTATTATATTAATGTGTCTATATTACCCCACATTTAAAAGCCGTGAGATTTAATTTATCTCTACTTCAATAATTTATGTATAATAAGGGCTTATCCTTCCCTTGTCAAAATGTCTTTTCCGAAAAAAATAAAATTGTGAAGATAGATTGTAGGGATAACAGCGGGTTGGATATATGTTTTTTTATTGTAATATTCGAATCCAAATCTGCAAAATTGCTTTCAAAATCCTAATTCATTTATTATCTGCATTAAATCCGATTATTACTATTCGAATCCTAATCCAAATTAAATAATATTATCCGTCGGATATTCGAATCCGTTAAATATCCGAATTCACTAAGTCAAAATTTAAATAAAAACATAAAATTAATTTAACAATTTAAATAAATGGATAATGGATTCGGGTTCGGATATCCGAATCCGCTTATTTTTGCGTATTCGAATATCCGAATTAGTTATCTGCAAAAGTAAGCGGATTCAGATATCCGAATATTTTATCTGTATAAATAAAGCGGATTCAACTAATGAATATCCGAGGTTTCATATCCGCATCCACTGCGGATAGTAATTATAATATCCGAATCCGAATTTTATCCGAATCCGCAAAAAGCGGATCGAATAATTATAAATATTTGAATCTGCACTATCCATTGCACTCCCAAACTGAATGATGAGCGAGGGTAATCCAACAATTTTTATATCAACAAATAACATCTTCTATAAAAAAAAAAAAAAAAAAAATTATATTGACCTTCAAAGAAAATACAATTTATACCTTTGATTGGGAACTAATATTGAGTGAAAAAAAGTCTCACATCCTTTATATTTAAGAGTTGGACTGAGACTTATAAGCAAGAGATTATCTTTCGCTTCTACATCCTTTATAATTAAAGATTGGACTCTGGCTTATAAACAAAAGCCTATGCTTTCATTATACATCATTTATAGCCAATCCTTATTAAAAATGTCTTTTTCAAAAGATAAAATGGTGACTACAAAAACCCCAACAGATATCTCATAGCAGCAACCCACTAATCCTTGCATAGACAAATTGTATCTTAATTCAAATAAATTAGGTATTTACACTACTAGTATTAATATTTTAATAAAACTAAAAAAATAATATGAACATGACAAAAATATATGAATATATTAAAATTTATATAATATAAACTATTAACGTATCAAAATTTATATAAATATATAATATGTTAAATACGATTATGATAAAAAAAAAACACAAACATAAAACATACAAAGATTTTCAGATTTAACATCTCAAGATCGCATCTATCAAGCAGTACTCGAGGTTTATTAATGCAGGCTATAGTATTTGTCATAACGTGCCAAATACGAATTCAGCATGCTAGACACAAATCAATGGAGTCGCCACTAATCATCTAATCTAGGTGTGATTAGTCACCTTTATGAATCTATCCTATTTAAAGTAATCCTAAGCTTGACTAAGGTACCTTAAAAAGAATAGGTTCTGGTCTACTTATCAGAACTAGGTTCGGGAGTACGGTTACGTGTGAGGAAGGATTAGCACCCTCACAACGCCCATCCAAAGGACGGTACCTAATTAGTCTTGTGATACTTAAAAGGTCTTAATTAAATGGTCTTGTCTATCCTATTTCATTTTAATTGTTAAAGTTAGAAATATCGGAGATTATTTTTTAGGTCTTCCTTCCCTTTATTCTGGAGAAATTACTAAAAAATGTTTCCTCACCTCGGGAGTATTCAAAAGAAACCATTCGTTCTATTGAAGATGCTCCGTCGTCGAAAAAGTTAAATTATTTAATCAAGTTATTTCTCTTAAATTAATCTTCCAAAAATAATCCATATTTTATTAATATTTGTTTGAAAAATAAATTCTGATTTTTAATATCGAAAATCATCCCTTAAAATATTCTTCCATTCATTCTGGAGAATTTTTAAGAGAATTTTTCTCACCTAGAAATTTCTTAAAAGTCATCCATTCGCAACTTTCTTGAATTTCATCATCGGAAAAAAATCTTAATTTATTCTTCAATTTTAGTTAAGCATTTATTATGAAAAATCAATTTTGAGAAAAAGGTGTTGAAAATTAATTATTCTTAAAAAATAAATATTTGATTTTTTTTGGTATTGAAATTAATCTCTTAAAATATCCTTCCATTCATTCTGGAGAATTTTTAGAAGAAATCTCTCACCTAGAAATTTCTCAGAAATTAACCATTCGTAATTTTTTTAAATTTCATCATTGGAAAAATCTCAATTTATTTATTTAAAAATAACTATTCTTCAATTAAAATAATTAATCTAATCTAAAAATAAATTAATAATTAACAATATTAAAAATATACAATTATTATAAAAATATAAAATATAATATAATATACTAATATAATATAATATAATAATAGTTTTCTTAAAAATAATAGTAGTTTTTTTAAAAATATATGGTTAGTAAAATAAATAATAATAATAAAAAAAACAATAAACAAATAATAATAGTAATATACAAATTAAAAATCTGCAAAAAAAAAAAAAACTAAAAAAAAGTCAATTAGTAAATAATAAATAATTAATAAAATAAATAATCAAGAAAATAAAACACAAAGAACAAAAAAACAAAAGAAAAACAAGGTGGGAGACAGCATGTGGGTCAGGCCCAGGCGCGGACCGCGCACGGGCCGCCTGGCCCGACCCACATGTTTGCTTTAAAACTTATTTTTTTTTTTTGATCACTTGTTTACCTCTTTTTTTTAAAAAAAAAAAAAAAAACTTCTTTTTCTCTGAAATCCTTCAAGAACACCAAGAACATCAAACCCAGATTTTTCCAGATTTCGATAGGATGTTGCTGTCGCCACCGCTGCTGTCGCCTCTGCCGCCGTCGTCGCCGGTGTCGGTGGTCGAAAAATTCTCGAAAAATCACCAAAAATTCCTTTCGATCTCCTATTTTCAAAAATCAAATTAGTTTTTTCCGAATCTCTCTAGAATTTTCTAGATCTGAAATCGAAGTTCGAAACTTTACCTCCTCCGATCTACTCCGTCGGTCGTCGAATGGCCACCAACTTTTAGTATGTGTTTCCTCTAATTAAAACCCAACTTTTCTTTCTCAAGAATTTTTTCGAAACAAATTTTAACTCTCACTTTTGAATTTTCAAATTTTTTCTCTCAAAAAAAATATTTTTTTATTTCGAAAAAAAACCTATAATTGCTTCTAACTCTCCTTGATTTCGGATCTTTTCTAATGTGTTTGATTGTGGTGCTTGGGTTCTTTTTATAGAGGAGAGATTTAGTTCCACTAGGATTAGAAATTTCAATTTAATCTCATTTTTTAGAGTCCTATTTCAATCCAAAAAGGTGATTTGTTTCAACCAAAACTTGTTTTTTTTTTCTAATAATTCAGAATTTCTTCTAATTTTTCTTTTAATTTTTGAAATTATCCAAAAAAAATTTTGATTTTTTGAAATTTTTTTTGTTTTAATAAAAAATTAAACTCGGATAAAATCCGGTGTCTACAGTTGCCCCTCTTTGTGCATTCCCTGAGAAACAGGGGATGTGCAAAGACGTAGACACCCTACTAAGTCCTATGTACTTAAAAAAAATCCTATTGTAGAAAAACTTCTCTAAACGAGGCGTAAACTTTAAATAAACTTACCGTAAAAACATACTCCTCCACCGAGGCATCATCTTTAAATGAAAATATTCCTCCACTTAGGCTTCAACTTTAAAGAAAAACTCTTCCACCGAGGCTTCAACTTTAAATAAAAACTTTGCAGATTCTCAAATGTAAATGTAAACTTCAAAAATCTTACCTCGAATCCCAAAAGAAGTTGCTAACCTCGCAAATTAGCATCCCAAATTCATGTCCAGATCATACTGAATACTTGAAATAATCTTTCTTGGATGCAAATACATAAATGCAATGCAGTACATGAATGCCATGAATGTCGATGTATATCGTGCAAATGGATGTCATGGATGCTTTATAATAAACAATATCAACTCCCTGAATCAAAGTAAAAGATTCTCAAGTTCATCATTCAACTCTGTTTGCACTTGGCTTCAAACTGATAGATTGAATCTTATTATCTCTAATTAGTTTCAACCTAACGATTTCTCTTCTCAATCCAAAGGATTCGCACCCAAAATAAAGATTCCCACTAAGTTAAAGGATTCACACCCAAAATTAGGAAATAAAGGATTCGCACCAAATATAAAGATTCTCACTAAGCTAAGGGATTCGCACCCAAAATAAAGATTCTCACTAAGCTAAAGGATTCTCACTTAGCTAAGGATTCACACTAAACTAAGGATTCTCACTTAGCTAAGGATTCACACTAAATCAAGGATTCTCACCAAAATAAGGATTCTCACTGAACTAAGGATTCTCACTTAGCTAAGGATTCACACCAACACTAAAGATTCTCACTTAAATTAAGGATTCACACCGAACTAAGGATTCTTACTTAGCTAAGGATTCACACTAAATATTCTTGTCTTTGATAAAATCTCATCTTAAAAATTTTAATTACTACCAAGGTCTAAACTCATATTTTCAACCAATGTACAAAATCCAAAAGGCCAAAATTCTCATTTCAACCAAGGTCCAAGAATTTCCTTTAAAAAAGTTTGATTAAAAATTCAAAAATCTAACTTAAAATCTCTCTTACATGTTAAATGCATGCCATGAATGTCATGAATGCCATGAAATGCAATTCATGAAATGAATGTCATGAATGTAATGCAATGCATGAAATTTATCATACCTCTCCAATCGTGGTAATAAAATAGTTCTCAGAAGTTTTGAAAAGATGCCCAGAGGCTTTGAAAAATTAACCGGTGGTCTTGAAAAGATACCCGGAAGCTTCGAAAAGATACCCGAATGTTTTGAAAAATTACCCAGAGGTTTTGAAAAAATACCCAGAGGTTTTGAAAAATTACCTGGAGGTTTTGAAAATTTACCCGGAGGTTTTGAAAAATTACCCGGAGGCTTTGAAAAGATACCCGGAGGATTTGAAAATATACTCGGAGGATTTGAAAAAGATACCTGGAGGATTTGAAAAATTACCCGGAGGTTTTGAAAACATATCCGGAGGTTTTAAAAAAAATTACCCAGAGGTTTTGAAAATTACCCCTTTTTATGCATTCCTCAACTGAATGCCCAAAACTCTTACCTTGAAAATCTTCCTCAACCGAAATTCAATACTTCACCTTGAAAAGAACCATCCTTAAAAAGAGTTTAATTCCAAAATTCAAAAACTAAAATCTTTCTTATATGTTAAATCCATGCGATGAATGACATGAATACCGTGAAATGCAATTATATCAAAAATAAATGTCATGTGATGGAATGCAAACTAATATCATGAATCTTTAACTATGACAAAAGGATACTTAAGCTCATCGTGTCATCATCTTTTAATCTTCCAAACGCGACTTAGAACCAGGCTGACCTCCACTAATTCCATCAGTTGATCACAACACCCTTTCTTTTAGTTCCAAGGCTTTAAACAGATACATTTTCAATCTTTCATTGTTCTCATTTCATTCTCCTTTCTTCCCAGAATATGATCTTCAAGCGTATTCAAATTTTAAATTGAAAAATCTTCAATGTCGATGCTGCAAAAGAGCCTACTATGCAATTTACCAACTCAATAGATTCCATTTTTTCAAAACCATTTTCTCATCATGGTAAAAAGCCTTCTCATTCTTTGCCCCAGAAATGTCACTCTTATCAAACTGGTTCAAAACTCAAATATGCATCCCCTGAATGTTCTCATGTTGCATTTTTTTTTTTGAAAATTCTTTGAAAAGAAAGAATTTGTCCAAAAACTTTTCTCATTTTCAAATCATGCCCCAATGGTAAATCCAAATTGCCCCCAAATATCACTATTTTTCATATTCAAAAATCAAATCCTTATTTACTAAAAAAAATGCAACTTTGGATCTTTAAAAAAACTGGTATTTACTGCAAGAATGGACAAGGCAAATCACAGTTTGGCTCATTGACTATTTCAATTTGTCAAGGTTTTGGTTATCAAAGGAAAGCTTCTTCATATAAGGGAAAAATCAATGTTTCTTTATCTAAACTCACAATGAATTTCCTTCAACAATCAAGTTTTAACAAAAAGTTTTATCTTGAAAACACAATCCATTTTGACACTCTTTCTAAGTTTCTGGATAAATAACAATTCAACAAATGTCAAGACTATCTATGATGGGTTCAAAAATTTGGACAAGAAAGGAAAAGGATTTCTGATTTCGGGCTAAGTCATCCACATGATGTTGACCTTCTTAAGTTTCTCAAAAAGCGTTCGGTGTTTCCTGATGGGTTCAAAATACCATTTCTTTTGTACTTCTTGTTAGGCCTTGGCACAGTTATGCAGAGTTGCTTTCAAAATTTTTTTTACTTGCTCTAGACTACCCGTTTTTGGTTTTTCACCCTAGAGCTTCATTCTTTTTT
This sequence comes from Fremontodendron californicum, assembly GCA_030761205.1. Classification (NCBI taxonomy): domain Eukaryota; kingdom Viridiplantae; phylum Streptophyta; class Magnoliopsida; order Malvales; family Malvaceae; genus Fremontodendron; species Fremontodendron californicum. The sequence goes on from JAULJL010000041.1 coordinate 393,090, forward strand.
TTTTTTTTACTCTACCATGCATTTGAGAATTCAAATTTCTTCAATAACAATTCAAAAGAATGAGATAAAATCTGAGAAAAAACTCTTCAACTTAAACATTCATACTTGATCAAAATGAACTTTTCAAGCTTGTAATATAGGCCAAGGTTTGGGGTTATGAAAAAAAAGATAATCAAGCCCAAAAATGTGTTTAAAGGTAATTAAACCAATGATCATTTCTTCATCTCAAAATATCTCATATCTTTTATTGAAGGTAATCAAACCATGGATCATTTCTCTTGAAGATTTCACCATTTCTACTTCTCATCAAATAATGAATCATTTCTCTTCATGAGGATTTCATCTTGCGAACTTTTTTTTTTCTTTTTTTTTCATCATCATTTTTCTTTTTTTTTTCTCTCCTTTTTTTTCGTTTTTTTTTTCACAGACTTTCCTATCATAAAGTGAGTTTGAAAATTTGAAACTCAATCCATTTCAATATTTGCCCCCCTGACATAAAGCATTCATGGTGTAGAAATATGATCCAAACATATGACCCTCCATAGAAAGATAATTCTTCACACTTGCCCCCCGATGTGGAGGGTAATCCTTGGTCAAGGTTCATTAAAAAAACAAGAATCAAATAGACTCAAAGGGGGTAGCAAAGGATAATTTCTTATTTTGTGAAGGGAATACGAAAGATGGCCATTTCTCATTTCCAGTATGATTATTTACATTGAAGAGCAAACCCCAGGTGGAATAGATAATAAGAATTGCCATTAAAATCATTTGAATATCTCATATGCATGATATCACAGTTTTTTTTTTTTTTTTTGCAACTCATGCATCCTCTCAATGTGCCTATCCAAATGAAGGCCCAACCCAACAATTCTTCTTATTCCGGTTTTCTCTAAGTGTCCATGCAATTTCATTTGATCATAGAGGAAAACAAAGTTTGCACCAGCCGGTAATGACGTGCAAAAAAATCAAGTATTCGGCTCTTTGGTAATCCTACCCCAAGATATGGCAAAGGATAACTGGTTGAAAATGGGTGTTACTCAAATCAAAGCATTCAAGGATACTGGAAAAATATGGCTTTTAAAGTAATTTTCTCCCAATATGTGAGTAAAGAACACTATTCAGGAAAAGAAAAGTTCGGGCATGGTTGAGAAACTTAGGAGTGATGTGTTTAAAGCTCTAGATAGCCTTGACATTTATCAAATTACAAAAATCTAGATTCTTTCAAGAGAGTGCCTCATGAATTGGTTCTAAAAAAAATGTTTTGCAAATCAAATGATCATTTCATTGCTCATTGTTTAGACGAAGATCATTAACCTTTTGGGATTCATTTCCTGGTCAAAAGAAAGGTGAGGTTCACGACACTTCAAATTTAGGCCAAAGAAATCAAGCTTTTATGTGGTCTGATTTGAAACTAGACAAAGGAATGGATTGCCAAGTTCATTCTTAACAATAATCACCATTTTATTCAAGATCGAAAAATAAATAAATAAATAAATCATGCAAACATAAGCTATTACTAACAAATCTCCTAAAACACCTAAACAATGCTTAAAAATGTCATGCCAAAAATGAAAACATCAAAAATTCCTCCAGATTGAATTTCGAGTGACATCCCTCATCTTGGGACTTCAAATTCCAATCATTGATGAGATCCCCTCCACATTCGGCTTCGTCTACTTTTCGAAGCTCAAAAACCCTGCTTTGATCAGACTTTGTACTTTCGCTTCAAAGCTTCACAATTTTTCGTAGAGTGGCCCGAATTTCCAACATGATAACCACAAGTAGTATTGGCATCGTGACCTTTAGGATAAGGAGGTTTTAAATCTTTCCGATAAATTGGTCCAATAAAATTGGCTTGAAAAAGCTGGGGAAGTAACTCCGTGTAAGTCATTGAAATTGGATCAATAGGAGTTCTATCCCGATTACTACATCGTTTTTTCTGATTAACAGGCCCAAAAACTAGTCGAGAAGTGACACCACGATATCTGTCTGCGTGCGGACCAATCTGCGGTGACGATGTGAAGCATGGTGTTTCTTCCTTAGGTATCTGAAATGGTATCCAATCAGAAGACTTTGTACTGGGAATTAGGTGTTTTGATTCATCATGCGAGCCACCAAACGCATGCGGTCGATCCAAAGGTGATGGATATTCTCGAGGAATACTTTCAACCATCTTCAAAAGCTGTTCTTTCATCTCTTGAATATCATGTCCAAATTCTTCAACCATTCCCTCTAAAGCAATAACTTGTACTCCCAGTTGACCTCTCATGTCTTTTGGATGCACATTTACCTTCAACCCTTCAATCCTGTTGTTCATTTCTTCTGCCTTGTGAGTGCTTTCACAAATCTGGTCTAATAAATCCCTAAGGAAATCCTGCTTTTGTCCATATTCCCTTTCCATTCTCTCGAGCTTCTGAGTTAACTCTTGGCACTTCTCTTTCTTTTTCATGTATTCCAAACATATCTCTTCATTTTCTACTCCCATATCTTCAAGCTCCGAAACCCTTTGCGAAAACAAATCATCTAATCGCTCAAAGGTCGTATTCCATACCTTGCATTCATGATCCAATTCATGAATTTTTTGCTCAGATTGACTGTCTTCTATTCTCTTTATCTTCACTTGCGATCTTTGGTTTTCCTGCTCTATTTCATCTTCTTCTTCGCGTGATTTCCATTTGGTTAACTCAAATTCCAGTACTGAGTCTGACTGAGTGAGCTGAGCTGGGATATCTGAATTTCTCTTCCATGGAAGTACCACATCTTTGTCTCGCCTAGCTTGCCACACAAGATACTCAGTAGTAACACCACTCGAAATGCAACCTTGGTCAACCCAGATGGTTTGTTTCCAGACTTTGGCGAGATCTTCTTTTTTCTCTGAAGCCCCATCATCCGCATAAGAGAATTCCAAATGGTTGAGCCTTTGTGTCATAGGAATAAATTGTTCATGTCCAGCCTGTCTAAAGACCAAAATAGGTGCGTAACTAACGACTCCCCATAGCCCTAGAAGAGGTACCCAAGGTTGATTTCCACAGCTATACAACAGAGAATCAAACTTCATCCCATGAGCTAACCACACAACTTCTCGACTTCTGAGCTTGCGAAAAAATGACATCCAAACACGTTTTGTCTTTGGGCTCGGCCAAACACTGTTACAGAATTCCTGAACGGGAACGTCAGAGGTGAAGTATGACTTAATGCATTCAAAATGGCTTTTCATCCATATGTACAATAATTGTATGCATCCAGTAAAGCGTCCATTTCCCAATCGTCGACAGTGATTCAACGATCTGATAGTTTCTGCAAATATTGTTGGTGCCACATCTAACCGGTGCTCAATCTGATCAACCAAGTCTACTACGGCCATCTCGACATGCCCCAAGATTTTGGGAAAGACAATCATCCCATAAAGGGCAAGCGCCATTGCTTTCATACCTTCTTCGTCGTTCAGATGCTCCCTAATGAAATCTCGCAGAAAATCCCATGTAATATAACTATATTCACCTTTCTCCATGACGTGATGGTCCACTTCAGACAGACTGATCCCCAACATCCTAGCAACTTTTCTGGGATAGCCCAGTTTATTTTTCAAGTAGACTTTATCTGGGTCTCGGTAGTTGAAACGAAGCATTGCAGAGTATTCTTCAATAGTGGGTACCATGTCTACCTCATTGAAGATGAAACATCCCTAAGAAGGGTCCCAGAAATGTTCCATCGCCTGAATCAAGTTGGTATCTACTGTGACTTAGAGGAGTAACGCAAGGTCACCATATCTTTGCTGGAATATTTTTTGTTTTTCCCGGTTCCAAGATCCTCAGATGTCAACTAAATCGGCAAGATCATTTTGTGTAAGGTCTAGATGAACCTCCTCGGGAAGTATGGACACATAGCCGGCTAGTAGACAGTCTCCTTTATTTCGCTGAACCTTTTCAGACCTTAACTTCAAACAGCTCTGGGATTCAAACTTTGCGTACTCGGATCTTACTAGAATTTCCATGGATGACAGTAAAGATTCTTCTTATCAAAGACTGTTATGCAGCAAGATATCTAGTATGATGCATGATGCGAATGCAATGAGAAAGAGAAGGAACGAAAGAAAACACGAAGTTAGATATCATATCAGCAAAGTTATGAAAGGGCAAAAATACAACAACATGTGTAAGCAATACATTATCATGGTGAGCATATCAGCAAAACAAACGTGTTAGGTAAACAAAGCATCATGTTAATGATAAAAGTATAGGGTAAGAAGTGTCCCTTCATGTGTCCTAAATTCGGGTTCTCCTCTATATAAGATTGGATATGGCTCTATCTTAAAGTTTGGTCACTTAAGTATTGTTTATATGTTGGGTTTAGGATACTTGACCAAGCTAAAAAGGTCCCCAAATTGCTCCTTAACATCATGCATGTAGGATGAGTAAGGCACCCCATTCCTCACCCATTACAGGCTCCAACCGGAAGGGTTCAATTCGGGTGAGAGTATTTTTCAAAGTTATGGCGGAGGTTTATCACCTCTCAAAGACTTTGGTACTTTACACTCTGAAGGTGTTTCGCTAGCCGTTGCGGAGGTTTTCACCTCTCGAGGCGTAGGTACTTTACCCCCTCCAAAAAGGGACGAGTTCGGGTATAGGACTTTATGATATGCAATGTGTCGTGTGTGCGAAGGGACATTCAAACCTTCCTTTACCCACAAATGTACAATGAAACAAAAGTTGTTACTACAAATAACAAAAATCAAAATCAAAATCAAAAATAAAAATAAAAATAAAAATAAAAATAAATAAACAAATAAACAAATAAACAAATAAATAAATAAATACATAAAAATTAAACACTTAAAGACCAATATTTCAAACCTAAAGTATCACAAAACTACTCTATGGCTCGACTCTCGAGTGTCCCCAGTGGAGTCGCCAAGCTGTCATAACGTGCCAAATACGAATTCAGCATGCTAGACACAAATCAATGGAGTCGCCACTAATCATCTAATCTAGGTGTGATTAGTTACCTTTATGGATCTATCCTATTTAAAGTAATCCTAAGCTTGACTAAGGTACCTTAAAAAGAATAGGTTCTGGTCTACTTATCAGAACTAGGTTCGGGAGTACGGTTATGTGTGAGGAAGGATTAGCACCCTCAGAACGCACATCCAAAGGACGGTACCTAATTAGTCTTGTGATACTTAAAAGGTCTTAATTAAATGGTCTTGTCTATCCTATTTCATTTTAATTGTTAAAGTTAGAAATATCGAAGATTATTTTTTAGGTCTTCCTTCCATTCATTCTGGAGAAATTACTAAAAAATGTTTCCTCACCTCGAGAGTATTCAAAAGAAACCATTCGTTCTATTGAAGAGGCTCCGTCGTCGGAAAAATTAAATTATTCAATCAAGTTATTTCTCTTAAATTAATCTTCCAAAAATAATCCACATTTTATTAATGTTTGTTTGAAAAATAAATTCTGATTTTTAATATCGAAAATTATCTCTTAAAATATTCTTCCATTCATTCTGGAGAATTTTTAAGAGAATTTTTCTCACCTAGAAATTTCTTAAAAGTCATCAATCGCAACTTTCTTGAATTTCATCATCGAAATTTTTTTTTTAATTTATTCTTCAATTTTAATTAAGCATTTATTATGGAAAATCAATTTTGAGAAAAAGGTGTTGAAAATTAATTATTCTTAAAAAAATAAATTTTTTATTTTTGTTGGTATTGAAATTAATCTCTTAAAATATCCTTCCATTCATTCTGGCGAATTTTTAAAAGAAATCTCTCACCTAAAAATTTCTCAAAAATTAACCATTCGTAATTTCTTTGAATTTCATCATTGGAAAAATCTCAATTTATTTATTTAAAAATAACTATTCTTCAATTAAAATAATTAATCTAATCTAAAAATAAATTAATAATTAACAATATTAAAAATATACAATTATTATAAAAATATAAAATATGAAATATAAAATATAATATAATATAATAATAGTTTTCTTAAAAATAATAGTAGTTTTTCTAAAAATATATGGTTAGTAAAATAATAAATAATAATAAACAATAAACAAATAATAATAGTAATATACAAATTAAAAATCTGCAAAAAAAAAAAAGTCAATTAGTAAATAATAAATAATTAATAAAATAAATAATCAAGAAAATAAAACACAAAGAACAAAAAAAACAAAAGAAAAACAAGGTGGGAGACAGCATGTGGGTCGGGCCCAGGAGCAGGCCGCGCGCGGGCCGCCTGGCCCGACCCACATGTTTGCTTCAAAACTTAATTTTTTTTTTTTTATCTCTTGTTTACCTCTTTAAAAAAAAAAAAACCTCTTTTTTTTTTTTCTGAAATCCTTCAAGAACACCAAGAACACCAAACCCAGATTTTTTCAGATTTCGATGGGATACTGCTGCCATCGCCGCTGTCGCCATCGGTGTCGGTGGTCGACAAATTTCCGAAAAATCACCAAAAATTCCTTTCGATCTCCTCTTTTCAAAAATCAAATTAGTTTTTTCCGAATCTCTCTAGAATTTCCTAGATCTGGAATCGAAGTTCGAAACTTCACCTCCTCCGATCTACTCCGTCGGTCGTCGAATAGCCACCAACTTTTAGTATGTGTTTCCTCTAATTAAAACCCAACTTTTCTTTCTCAAGAATTTTTTCGAAACAAATTCTAACTGTCACTTTTGAATTTTCGAATTTTTTCTCTCAAAAAAAATATTTTTTTATTTCGAAAAAAAACCTATAATTGCTTCTAACTCTCCTTGATTTCGAATCTTTTCTAATGTGTTTGATTGTGGTGCTTGGGTTCTTTTTATAGAGGAGAGATTTAGTTCCACTAGGATTAAGAATTTCAATTTAATCTCATTTTTTAGAGTCCTATTTCAATCCAAAAAGGTGATTTGTTTCAACCAAAACTTATTTTTTTTTATTTTTCTATTAATTCCGAATTTCTTCTGATTTTTCTTTTAATTTTCGGAATTATCCAAAAAAAATTTTGATTTTTTCTTTTAATAAAAATTAAAACCCGGATAAAACTCGGTGTTTACAGTATTAATAGTAAATAAAGAAAAAAAGAAACTAGCACCCGAGTATTTGGTTCAGTGATTGATGCATGTTTCCTTGCTAAAAAAAATAGGGTTCGAATTCCCCGTCCCAAAATTATATAAAATAAAAAAAAAAATACATGAGTAAGAGGATACAGTTTTTGTTGATAACGTGGTCATTAATAAAAAAACCTGAAAAAGAAATGGAAGATGAAAATTTAGTAGGCCTGTCAAATGATCGAATCTGATACACCCAGCCCATATTAAGTCAGGTCTAAGCATAGATTTTTTAATTCAAGTCGATCCGGCCTGAATTGAATTATTATATAATATATACTGCTATAATAATAAAAAAATATTTTTTTAATATTTTAATAATTTTATAAATAATAAAACGGATTTTCAATCCGACTTATCTATGAACAAATTTAGAATTTCTCCATCCTCTAAAGATTTATAAGAAAATCTAATGCAAAAAAATATATATATATTTGCTCATAAATGTTCATCTACCACTTTAATTTGCAGTCGTACACTGATAGAAATAGTTGATGATCAGTACATAAATAATTATATCACATATGCACTAGCTATTTGTCGGGCTAATTAATTTGCAACAACCACAAACTTTTATACTGATATAAGATTCTAAAATCTCATATATATATATATATATATATATATATATATATATATATATATAAAGAGAGATTCATTTAAACTAATGTAAAAACTAAATTAGTTTTACATATTTTTATTATTTTTTATACGATTTATACTTTAACAAATCGACCTTTGGATTTAACAATATAATTGTATTCATCGTGCACGTAAAGTTTCAAATCGATCTGACATCTCTATCATATCAATCGAGAATACTGTCTTTTTCAATATAAATTTAACGGTTGAAAGTTTTTTATATCGAACATATAGTTAGACATTTTTAATTTAGTCGAAACTCGACGTGCATGATCTATGCTAATAGAATATGAAATATGACGATCGGATTAAACAAATATAAATCATCATATAAAAAATTACAAAAGTGTGTAAAACTAATTTAATTTTACACTAGTGTAAATGAATCTCTCCTCTCCTCTCATATATATATATATATATATATATATATATATATAGAAAGAGAGAGGGGGGGAATGAGATCCCCTTAAATAATTGAAAATACTTGATCCGACCCTAAAAAAAGAAAAAAGAAAAAAGATATTATATTTAATATTAAGTATCCTTAATATTAATATAATAATTTTATTTTAATTATAAAAATTAAATATGTACAATTATAAAAATGAAAATATATACATAATAATTATAAATAAACAAATAAAATAATCATATATTTTTTAAATAAATAAATAGCAAAAAATAAGAATTGATTATTTTTTTTAAATAAATAAATAGCAAAAGAAAAAAAGAATTGATTAAAGTAAATTTCTTTTAAAGTAAGATAGAGATGCATAAAATTATCAAATTTAATATAGACAAACAATAACTTTCAATCATTATAAGATACGTGACACAAAATTGAGAGTTATTTGAATAGTGTGAATTAGACCTGACAATTTTGGATACAACATGGTTATACGACAGGAATACAATATGAGAAAAATAATTAAAATACTACACGATACGAAAAATAATATAAACACGACATAAATAAACGAACGTGTCAAAATTTACATAAAACGAATTATTAACGTGTCAAAATTTATATAAATATATAATATGTTGAATACGATTATGACACGAAAAGGTAACATGAATACGAATACGACAACACGTGACAGAAAATTGAAAGTTATTTGAATATCAATTAGACTTGACAATTCGAAACACAACATGATTATACGACACGAACACAACATGAGAAAAATAATTAAAACACGATACGACACAAAAAAACATGAACACGACACGAATAGAAGAGCGTGTCAAAATTTACATAAAATAAATTATTAACGTATCAAAATTTATATAAATATATAATAACTTGAAGACGATTATTAGAGGTGGCAATTGGGCGGGTTTGGGTCGGGTTCATTCGGGTTTGAGTTTATTCGGGTTCGGGTTCATTCGAGTTCGGGCTCATTCGGGTTCGGGTCCATCCGAGTTCGGGCTCATTCGGGTTTGGGTCCATTCAGGTTCGGGCTCTTTCGGGTTCGGGCCCATTCGGGTTCGGGTTAGATCTGGGTTCGGGTATGTTTTTCATCATTTTATTTTATATTAGATGTAATCATTTTTACGTAATTTAAATATTTATATCTAAAAATAAATTATTAATTTATTATTATTTTTATACTTTTGCTATTATACGATATTTTTAATTATATTTATTTTTTAAAATTAATATTTGTTAGTACCAAAAGAATAAGGAATTAATTTGTTATATAAAATAAAATTTTGAAATAATTTATTATAAAAAATATGATATATTATAAATTAATCATATTAATATTTAAAATAATTGATTTGATGAACTCGAATTTCAAAATATAAATACATTATAATTTATATTCACTATAAAATAAAAAACTTTTAAAAATAAATCATGGCCTTCATCTATTCGTTTATATACTTATAAAATGCAAAAATTTTATGCTTATAGTCAAGATATATATATATATATATATATATCGAGTACTTTTTTTTTCATCAGTATAAAGTATAAACTATAAAGTAGTACTAAAAAATATAATTTATATTTAAATTATACGTAATAAATATATAATTAATATGATTATTTATTAATATATAATAAATATACCCAAAATCAAAAGGCCATAAAACCCAAAACCCCATTAAACCCACCCGCTAAAATAAAATCCTATGAAAGCCATAATCCAATTAAACTCACCCTAGCCTAACCGTATAAGTATAACCCAAAAGGCCAAAATAATTCAATTATTGTCAAAAATTTTTACCCTTAAAGAATAATTGAATTATTGTCAAATCTTTTTTCACATCTCTAAAACTTTCAAAAATTTAAAATATTTAGATTGTAAATTCATCATGATATGAGACGTTAAAGTTATAACTTATAAGTACAAAATATAATTTACTTTTTGATAAAATTATTATTTCATCATCATAAATATATATATAATATATTTAAATTTAAATTTTAATTAAATTATTAAAAAAAATTAGAATAAAATTAATAATTAAAGTTATTGCTTTGTAAACAAAAATATTTAATTACAATTTGATTATTTTTATTTTTAGTATTAAATTCGGGTTTGGGCCGATCTCGGGTTCGGGTCCATTCGGGTTCGAGCTCGTTCGGGTTCGGGCTCATTCGGGTTCGGGCCCATTCGGGTTCGGGTTTTTGACTTTTTGGTCAAATCGGGTTTGGGCGGGTTTGGGTTTTTCTGGGAGGGTTTTCGGGTTCGGGTTCATTTTGCCACCTCTAACGATTATGATACGAAAAAAATAAAACGAACACGACACAAATACACAAAAAAAAAAAAAAAAAAACACCAAGAGCTTGCCACAATGAAGCAATCCCCTCCAATTGAGGGGATTACTTTAATCTATTGTTATAGATTATATCTGTTAATTTTGATGCTTTTATAAGACAAAGGAATATAATAATTTAATTTAGACTTAACCTAAGTACTATTGTTATCTTGTTAAAAAAATTATGAAATGCAAAATTTACTATCTTTTTTTATAATCTCTTGGTATGTGAATATTATATATAAAGGGAAAATAGATATATCCCTTTCTACTTTTGAAGCAGTCAACAAAATTTTTGCTAAAATCTGAATGAAAGGAAGTAGTGAATTTGTCAAAATGTTGGAATATATATGTTCATCTAGAAGCAAAGAAAGGAAAACTCATGGAAGCTGGCTTATTCCATTGACTTCCACACTCATAACTCATTATCAGTACTGACAATTCAACAATCTTACTTTATTTTGTTTTAATTGTACTACTCCTTACTCTTTTTTTTTTTTTTGGTTCATGATGTAGTAATAAAATACAGTAATTTTTAATTTTATCACATGGTTTTCTCTTTTCCTTTCCTATCCTTTCAGTTTGTATTTGACTACAACAAATTATCCATTTTTCAAATTAAATGGCAGTAATTAAGTTTTTCAAATTTGCAATAGGAAATAGAAAACAGGGTTTATTCCTGGTTGTAGTTCATCAAAATATCTACCAATTTGATCTTATAATTATCATATTTTTGTTGGAGATGCATCTGCTTTCCATTACTTTATAATAACTTGATGCACCACCAATTTCATTCATTGGATAATTTTTATTTTCTCTTCAATTTCAATACCTTTTAGGAAGGGCAGAAAAATATATGAAAAAAAAAAAAAAACCAACTAGATAAGTACTAGTATTTTACACTAAAGTTGTCCAAGGGAAATTAATGAAATAATCTTTGAGAGCTACCTACCTTAAAATTCAAACCTAAAAATATATAGTTTTCCATACTCAATTAATATTCTTTTGAGGCCATGTTATCTAAAGATCAAAATCAAATCATGACTTGGAATGGAATTTTTTATTATCAACAAGCACACTTTTTTTTGGGTCCCCAAGGATTAATCAAAATTCAAAACTAGTTGTACACTATTTGCAAATTGAACTTTGCCAGATGAGAGAAAATGAGGGGCTGCCTAAGCTTCTTGGGTAAATTTAAAAAACATATTTTTTTCAATACAATAATTCTTAAATAGTATAATAAGTAAAAATTGTTAGAAAAGAAATTATAAAGACAAACTTTTGATAAAAAACCTTTTTTTTTATCTTATTTTTTAATTTATTTTTTAATTAAAAAATAAATTTTTCTAAAAATAAATTTTTTAATTTTAAAAAATAATTTTTTAATTTATTTTTTTAATTAAAAAAATTAAAAAAATAATAAATAATACAAATAATATTTCTAAAATTAAATTGTTTTATTTTTAAAAAATTTAAAAATTTAAAAAAATAAATATTTAAATATATTATTTTTTTAATTAAAAATTTTAAAAATAATAATTTTTTAATGAAAAGAGAAAAGAAAAAAATCATTAAAGATAATTTTATCTTTACAATATTTTTTCTAACAATTTTTTATTTTTTATTTTTTTAAATAAATCTTAATTATTACATCATTTAATAATTATTCAATTATTAAAAACATGTTTTACCTAAGCTTCTTCCATAAAACAAAAGAAAAAGGAGATATTAGCATCAGCCTTCCATCATGCAGAAAACATCAGCTTGCTTTTGTCAGCATTGAGTAGGAGTTTCCTTTCCAATGCCCCCCTTCCTTACAATTTCCTTTGATTTGCTTCTACCCTTCCTCATCTCCACCTTTTTCTACCAAAAGCTCAGTCTTAAAATCTTATCTCTTTTGCTCCTTTCACCTATATATATATTTACTAGGAATAAGCAAAGCAATAAAAGAAAAGAAAAGCAGAACAGGTTTCTACATCTGTTGTTTTTTTTGTTTTTTTCTTGCTGATAATAATTATGGGTACTCTTTCTCCTTGGCCTGAAACAGTGTCAAGTAAGAAGAAAAGGGTTATACAAGAACTTGTTCATGGGCAAGAGTGTGCTACTCAGCTTCAGATTCTTTTCCAAAAGCCCTCTGAAGAAGGTGGTGGGGGTCTGTCAGCTGAGGAACTTGTGCAAAAGATCTTGAGATCTTTCAATGACACACTTTCTGCTCTTAGTTCTGTTGACTCTGCTGAAGTTTCTCAGAATCAGGCAACTTCTAATGATGATTCCCCATGTTGTGATGACCGGAGGTCTGAGGATTCTAGTGAGAGCAGGAAGAAGCCTGCCTCTAAGGATAAGAGAGGCTGTTACAAGAGAAAGTATGATTCTTTTCCAAACCCAAAAAGAAAAGAAAAGAAAAAACAGAACTTTCTTTTGTTCTTTGTACATGCTTAATTGGATGTTCATACATAGATTTCTAAAAGTAATTTGGATGTTTTTGGTTGCAGGAGGGCTTCTCAGACATGGACAGTAGTTTCTGCTACAATGGAAGATGGTCATGCCTGGAGGAAGTATGGACAAAAGGATATCCTCAATTCTAAACACCCAAGGTATTCCATTTTGTTTAGTAATTCATTCAACAAATGCACATTTGACAATGAAATTAAAACAGATGGAATCCCTTCTACAAAATGAATCTAAAAACCAATATGGGTTATTTTCTTTTTTCATTTATCTTCACTTATAAGCAATCAAATGTACTGAAAGGAAACCTTTTTGAGTAAGAAAACAAAAAAGAACAGGCAAAGGGTGGAAAATTAGGAGTCAAATATACTTGTGGAATTATCAGTACATTTCTTAATCAGATTAAAAGGCAACTAATGTGTTACAATTTTGATAAACAGGAGTTACTTTAGGTGCACTCGCAAGAATGATCAAGGTTGTAGAGCCACAAAACAAGTCCAAAGAATGGAAGATAATTCCCAAATGTATCAGACCACTTATATTGGCAGCCACACCTGCAGAGATTCATTCAAGGCTCCCCAAATCATCACAGATTCTGAATCTTGGGGATCTTATTACATGGACTCCAAAATCCCAACCAAACAACAACATCATCATCATCAATTGAACCCATCTAAAACTCCACCCATAAAGAAGGAAGACAAGGAAAAGACAGCACCAAGTGATCTCACAGACTTGGATTGTATCATTTGGAAAGATATAGTGGGTGATGATTTTGAATACTCCTCAGAGCCTGGAATGGGGTCTGATTATGGGGATGTGGTCTCTAACATGTATCCATGCACTGAAATCGCTTCTCGTAGTTTCGAATATGATCAGTTTGTGATAAATAATAAGGCTGTAGTAGAGTTCGAAAATGATTTTCATTTTGATGAAAGTGAGTGTCTAGTGGTGTAGCTTCTTGTAATTTGTAAAGTTAAAAATTGTAATCAGTAATGTGGAGCAATAACAACCATTAAAGCCTTTTGTAGGTGTGAAAAAATCTATTTTCCTTGGAACTAATATCGATGGGATGAATCTACTAATTCAAAATAATATGCATGATTACTTACTAAACTTGGGTAATCCTACAGGGACAATGTGATCATATTTTTCTTTTCAGGAAAAACAAGAAGAAACCACCACTCATCTTTGTCTGCATTATTATATCTAGAACTAGAAGTCTAGAATTAGAACATGGGGCCCCTGACAAATATGAGCTTTCAAACTTTATTGTGGAAAAAAATTATGGGGGGGTGATAAAGGCCCAAAAAAAAACAAAAAACTGAGGATTAGACATGTGGGTTAGATCATATTCATTGAACAGATTTCGCACATGTTACTTGCAGGGATAACAGCTAAATTAGTTTTTGATCATCAAACACAGTAATTGCAAGTTGATGTGAATTAGAGCAGGATGGCAGAATTTTGGTGCCTAAATTTGGACAAATGGTCGCCTAGAGAGAGAATGGGGCAGTGATGTCTCCAAAACAAAACAAAACAAAAAAGTAAGAAAACAGAAACGTATGCAAATGGGATTGGGAAAGAGGGAAATTAGTATATAGTAGGTAGAAGGTTAAGAAAGCGACAAATTCAAAGAAAATGTAACTTTGTCTGAATTAGGTATCATCTCATCCTCCCATACATCGTTTAGAGCAGGTCAATGCCAAATTTTCAGGGGCATTTTTTAATTTGGAGGTCCCAACCTTAAGTGACACGCAGGCTAAGTAATGTGAAAATTCATGTCTTCCAAATTGTGTGTGACACTTGTAAAAATATTCTTCAAAATATGTGATACTTGTAACCTGTAAAGGTGTAAATGCCAAACTCGATCGGCTGCCTGTATTATTTTTTTTATTTATTATTTTTTAATACAACACTAATTTTTATTTATAAATATGATTTTCACGATTTTAAAGATGCAAAATTTAACGTATATACCAGCTGCATAGACTTAAGCCTTAGGCTTAATTAAGACACAACCCCACTTCTATTGCTGAAGTTTCAAGAACTATAACAGAATTAAGTCATTAACTAACTAGCCGCAATTAAACTTATATAATAGGATAAACGGAGGCTACTCGTGTGTAGATTTGTTCAAGAATCAGATTATTCATCTAAATTTGAAAGCTTGTTTGATATTTGGGTGGGTTTGGATAAAAATATTAGATCTAAAATATGAATTTGAGAAAAAAATGAGGCCTGTTTAAGAAATGGACCAGACCAGGTCTTTACTCCAACAATCAAAGCCTGAGTCTGGCTAACTCATTTTTTATTTATATAATATATTATTTTTTATATTAATATATTATATAATTTATATCGTATAAAAAATAAATATATAATATTATAGTGTAAACATTTTAAAATATGTTAAGTTATCTATATTTTAGAATTTAATATAAGAAAAAAAAAGATAAAATTACTAAAAATTAAATGAAAAATAACATATTTGTTTAAAAAATTAAAAAAAATATATGGGCGAGAATAAACTGGCTTCGACTATCCATTTACAAATATGGACGGACCTGAACTGAATTTAGGACTCATATTTCGGACCGAACTGGACTTGGACAAATATATGTGAATTTAATACCTTGCTTAAACCCGACCCATAAACATCTCTACTTAATGAGCTTTTTTTTTTTTTTTTTTCTTTCTTATTTTGTGCGAATGAGCAGTCAAGCTGCTTACAAATTACATGCCCTTGACCTAAAAACTCCTAAAAGATTTTCTTGCATAAAATTTAGTAATCGTGGTGTAGTTACCTCCACATGACTTTCATCACCATTAAAAGCCCAATTTGCTAAGAAGTTTGCACAGAAATTTGCTTTTCGAAAGATATGATGAATCCCGCAATCCCATATCCTATGGATGAACTGCTGACACTGATAAATAACATAGTACAATGGATCTTTATCATGCAAAGGGTTTGTGACCTTCTTTACAGCCAAGAGAGCCTAATTCTAAAATTAATCGTCGATAGCCTCGTTCCCATGCGAATTTCAATCCCAACAAAATTGCAAAAAGTTCTGTTTTGATAATGGAGCCCTGTCCAACCCGTTTTGAAAAACCAAAGAGATAATACCCATCACAATCTCTAGCAATTCCTCCAAACGTTCCACTTTATTTGATAATGCTGCACCATCCACGTTTACCTTGATGTTGTTGGAATATGGCTTAGAATATGGCTTGAATATAGCTTGAATATGGCTCATTCACCATAGGTGGCTTAGCACCAATAATGGAGCTACCACTTGCACCACTTGCACCACCAATAATGGAAGTTACCACTTGCAAATGGATGGTGGCTATGGTGGCTACCACTTGCATGTGTTCACACCAAAGATAGGTGGTGGATGGTGGCTATGGTAGGCTATGGTGGCTGCCACTTGATGCATGTTCACACCTTGATATTATGGCTATAAATAGCCATGTAGAGATGAGTAGAGAAGAGGAGAGTTGAGTATGTGTTAGAGCTAAATTGTTGAAGCAAATACTCTGTGTTTATAGAGTAATTCGGTATTGTGTTGAGTTGTGAGTTCAGTGCTTGTGTAGCACCTTGAATTCGGTATATGTTTGTACTCTAAACTCCATTAATACAAAGCTTCAAGCTCCTCCTCCCGTGGATGTAGGCACAGTTGCCGAACCACGTAAAATATCGGTGTTTTTTCAGTGTGTTTAAATCGGTTTTAGTAATATCAATTCGCTTTCGCACAACAAATTGGTATCAGAGCCAATTTTTACGTAAAACCGAGTTTTTTCGATTCTGTCCGTATTTCAAAAGTGCTCCAATTTGTGTTTTGAAAATACCAGGTTGAAGAGGTCGTTGAGAGGAGTGCAACAGAATCAACCGGAGGCCCAGGAGACGCCGCACGCGCCCGCACGCGCCGCCAGAAGGAGTGAGAGTGGGACTCACGCGCCCACGCGCCGCACGCGCCACCAGAGGTTGAAGACGCGTGAAGCCCACGCGCCCCACGCGCCGCACGCGCCACCAGAGGTTGAAGACGCGTGAAGCCCACGCGCCCCACGCGCCGCACGCGCCACCAGAGGTTGAAGACGCGTGAAGCCCACGCGCCCCACGCGCCACACGCGCCGGCCACCCAGACAGCTCCACGCGCTCCACGCGCCGCCGCACGCGCCGCCGTCCGCCGCCCACGCGCCGCCGCAGGTCCGACCAACTTTTTCGGGCTATTTTTTGAGCCGTTTCAGAACACTATTCCGAGACTTTTCCGAGCCGGTTGAGCTAAACCGAGTCCATTTCGAGCCAGTTGTAGCAGAATATTCGCAGAATATTCACCGTGTGTCCAAAATTTACACAGTTGGACCCGTTCCTGGCTATTTCGACTATTCCGGACTCAACCGCGGCATCCGTTTTTTCCATACAGGTACCGGAAAAACACTTTGTTGGTAATTTTGTTTTATTACCATGGCAGAATCATTAGAGACACATGAAACAACCAGCAGCGCACGATCAAGTTCTTATATCAGAAAGAACTCGATGACCACTGCAAAGTTCGAGGTGGAGAAATTTGATGGCACCACCAACTTTGGCATGTGGCAGTGCGAAGTTCAGGATCTGTTATTCCGAGAGGGTTCATATATCGCTCTGGAAGACAGACCCAGAGATATTTCGGAAGATGACTGGAAATTTGTCAACCGTCAGGCTTGTGGCACAATCCGGTTATGCCTAGCCAAGGACCAGAAGTACTTTGTCATGAGAGAGAATAATGCAAAAACTCTCTGGAAACAACTTGAGGACAAGTACATGACAAAAAGCATGGAGAACAGACTCTATCTGAAGAAGAAGCTGTTCCGCTTCCAGTATATGCAAGGTATCACCATGCAGGAGCATCTAGTAAGTTTTAACAAAATCCTCGCTGATCTTGAAAATCTAGATGCAAATATCTCTGATGAAGATAAGGCTCTTACTCTGTTAAATTCCTTGCCTGATAGCTATGATCATTTAACCACTACACTGTTGTATGGTAAAAATGATATAGAATATGTTAATGTTTGTAATGCTCTGGTGAATAATGAGTATCGGAAAAAGGATCAGCATGATCACCAGAATACTACACCAGAAGCTTTAACTGTGTACAGAGGCAGGACGAACAACCAAGGAGCCGGAGAAAACAAGCGAGGTAAATCCCGCTCAAGGAGGGGATCATCGAGAACACGACTCTCGAGGGACGAGTGTGCCTTTTGCCATGAGAAAGGGCACTGGAGGAATAACTGTCCCAACATGGAGAGGTCGACTGTGAATGTAGCTCAAGAATCTGAGGGAGAGGAAGACTCTGCATTTACGATTTCCACAACAACACACTCTTCAGATCAATGGATTCTGGATTCCGGATGTTCCTACCATATGTGTCCGAACCTAGAGTGGTTCTCAAACTTCAAGGAGTTTGATGGAGGGATTGTCCATATGGGCAATGACAATACTTGTCACACTAGAGGCATCGGAACGATCCGACTGAAAATGCATGACGGTACAATCAGACAACTTACAGACGTAAGGTATGTCCCTGATCTCAAGAAGAACCTCATATCACTGGGGGTCTTAGACTCAAATGGTTACAAGGTGACCATTCAGAATGGAGTCCTGAGAGTTGTACGTGGAGCATTCTTAGCAATGAAGGGGTATATGAAGGGAAATCTGTATCTCCTTGACAGAGAAACCGTGACAGGCAGAGCAGCAGCCTCTCACAGAATGATGGGATAAATCGACACTTCAATGATCCTAGCACTCCCCAGCAGAATGGAGTTGCAGAAAGGATGAACCGAACTTTGGTTGATAAAGTTCGCTGCATGTTATCCCAGTCGAGCTTGAGCAAAGCATTTTGGGCGGAGGCTTTAGTGTTCGCCTCCCACATTATCAACTGACTAACCTCCACCGCAATTGATGGGAAGACTCCCATAGAGGTGTAGTCCGGATATTCTGCCATTGAATATGATCGGCTTCGTAGTAACGGATGCAAAACTGGATCCTAGAGCCAAGAAAGCTGTCTTCTTTGGGCTTTAGTGAAGGAGTAAAAGCAGTCCGATTGTGGAACCTTGAGTCAAAGAAAGTCATCGTAAGCCGAGATGTTGCCTTTGACAAATCTGTAATGCTGAAACTGTCAACTCCAGAGAATGTGAACCAAGATTCTCTAAAGCAGGTGGAGTTTGAATCAGAATCTGATGACACCTTAATTGAAGTGGAGGAGTCATCACCGGAGATCTTTCAGCAACTTGAATCAGTTGTCACCAGTAGACCGAATAGACATATTCGGAAACCTGCTCGATACACAGACGTGGTGACATACGCCCTTCCAGTAATTGATGATGATGTTCTGATCAATTACAAAGAAGCTGTAAACAGCCCTGTGCATGCCCAGTGGAAGGAGGCAATCAGACTTGGAAGTTAGTTCCACTTCCAACACTCAAGATAGCAATTGAGTGCAAATGGGTCTTTGCCAAAAAGGAGGGTGCTACCGGCAAAGACAGCATCAGATACAAAGCCAGATTGGTAGCCAAAGGTTAGGCTCAAAAAGAAGGGAATAGACTACAATGAGGTATTTTCACCTATTGTTAAGCATGCATCTATTCGGATCTTATTGGCTTTAGTAGCACTTGTATAACCTAGAGATAGTTCAACTTGATGTAAAAACTGCATTCCTCCATGGTTCCGTAGAGGAGGAAATTTGTATGACTCAACCAGATGGTTCTGGAGTCCCCGGTCGCAGAGATTACAAAAGCAAGTTGAACTGATCACTGTATGCTCTGAAACAATCCCGTGACAGCTGTACAAACGGTTGGACTGTTTCATGACAAGAAGGAAAGTACACACACAGTCAATTTGATCACTGTGTTTATTTCCGGAAACTTCAAGATGGATCATTTGTCTATCTGCTGAAAAAGGCAAGGTGGAGATCGACAGGCTGAAGGCTCAACTGAGCTCAGAGTTCGAGATGATCTTGGAGAAGCTAAGAAAATTCCTGGGAAGTAAACAGAAAAATTGACTCAGGCTCAGTGCATTGATGAATCATGCCAATGCAGTAGGTGCCCTGATATGTGAGTAATGGTGTGTACATTTGAAGGAGAAAAGAGGAAGCTCTGATCTGTGAATTCTCTCTGTGGATTCTCGCCAAGGTGGAGATTGTTGGAATATGGCTTAGAATATGGCTTGAATATAGCTTGAATATGGCTCATTCACCATAGGTGGCTTAGCACCAATAATGGAGCTACCACTTGCACCACTTGCACCACCAATAATGGAAGTTACCACTTGCAAATGGATGGTGGCTATGGTGGCTACCACTTGCATGTGTTCACACCAAAGATAGGTGGTGGATGGTGGCTATGGTAGGCTATGGTGGCTGCCACTTGATGCATGTTCACACCTTGATATTATGGCTATAAATAGCCATGTAGAGATGAGTAGAGAAGAGGAGAGTTGAGTATGTGTTAGAGCTAAATTGTTGAAGCAAATACTCTGTGTTTATAGAGTAATTCGGTATTGTGTTGAGTTGTGAGTTCAGTGCTTGTGTAGCACCTTGAATTCGGTATATGTTTGTACTCTAAACTCCATTAATACAAAGCTTCAAGCTCCTCCTCCCGTGGATGTAGGCACAGTTGCCGAACCACGTAAAATATCGGTGTTTTTTCAGTGTGTTTAAATCGGTTTTAGTAATATCAATTCGCTTCCGCACAACAGATGTAATCCGCAAGGGGATTGCCAAGCAATAAAGCAAATTTGTCTTAAAGGTGCAAGTCTGTTATGCTTCTTAACAGTAAAAAAATCCTTAGTTTTGGATAGTATAAGATGAGGAACATGGATCGGCCAACTAAAATTTTCCTCAAAGATACATTTATTCCTCCATTTTTCACACATGCCAACAAATAAAAGCAAATAAAATAGGTTAGGGAATCACTTCATCAATCATAACGTTTTTCCTTGATAGGTTGAATCGAACCCACTCCTCCAAAGGGAACGAGTTAAAGTGATCCAAGCAAGCGCCATGAAACCAACTACTCCATACAGTTTGAGATTCGTGGCAATCCCCGAGTAAGTGGCAAATTATTTCAACTAGAGTATCACATCTGAGGCACCTGACCGATGTAGCAATTCGTCTTAACATACAAATCTCCAATCCTATTATGTAAAACCAGCCCAAAAAAAAAAAATTTATCCGAGACGGTACATCTAGCTTCCACATCGAAGACCACTTTACATTAATCTGAACACCTAAGAATAACTCATATGCGGAGGAAACCAAAAGTAAGTGAGCTTTCTTTGGCTCCTTAATTTGCAATCCCAAATCTGTGTTCCGGCAACAATATTTTAAGTACCATACGGTAACCATGGGTCCATATATATACGCATGGCTTAACCATCGCTGAGTTATAACTTATAAGGCTTCTAATAGTTGATTTATATATTAAGGCATATATGGGATATGGAAACAACAATTAAAATTATTGTTCATCTACAAATTAAGCCACAAGTAGTGGAGTAAATGTTTCATTTCTTACCCATCAAAGTATAATAATAATGTTACAAGAATTACAAGACATTCAAAAACCAAAACAAAATTCTTAAATAACCAACTAATTAAATCAGTTTAATCTATAGCGCCTATAAGCCTCTGTGAGGTAAAATTATTGTCTGAATTTTTGTTTACTAAAAGGAACAAAAAAAAAAAGAAAAAAAGAAGCGGCAAAATTCAGCTAACAAATCGTGTTATGCGCATGAAAAAGCTAATTAGTCGCCAATCAATGATTATAATGGTGATGCTGATGAATAACGTTTTTAGTTTCTAGTCTTAGTCTGAACTCTTTAATAAATGTCATCAATTTTTCTTGTCCCCAGCACCTGCCTCCCATTTGTCATCCACACAAGGAAAAATAAAATCCATGCTATTGCTGCTGCTGCTACCAGAATTAAACATTACATCAGCCATATCCGCCACTGCTGGATACTCAGCAACATCCCTTCCATATCGGCTGCCTGTGGTGGCGGAGCCACCAGCTGCACCACCGCCACTACCTCTTCCCCCAGAACTCGAACCCGAACCCAGGCTAAATTCCATTGAAAGCCATGATGATCTTCCTAAAGGAACTGATGATGAAGAAGAAGTAGGTGTAGGGTGAGTAACCATGGCTTGGGTCATAACCATTATCTGATGATGATCTTGTCTTATATCTAGCGGAGGTGGTGGCGGAATTGAGGGCGCCGTGGAGGACATGTGGCACGTGTGCTGACCAATGTATGTTACATCAAATGTGTAAAAATCATTGTCTAGTCGCTGGACTTGCTTCTTTGCAGGGCAGTTGTACATTTTCTGGTGTGTACACTTGTAGTAAGCCCTGAAAATCAACCCACATGATTATCATTTTCCCACCTTTTTTTTTCTTTTCTTTTTCTTTTGGGTCAGCATCAACATATATATATATATATATATATATATATATATATATATATATATATACACATGCATGACTATCATCATCAATTCATCATTCATTCAAAGCTGTGAAGTGTCAACCCTAATTAATTAATATATCAAATATCAACCCAGAAATTTATATATATATATATATGTTACTATAAAATGTTGAACTTTTTGATTAAGATATGGGATGATTTTAGATAGTTGAACTTAATTATTATATATATAATAAATAAGCAATAATTAAGCTGATTGAATGAGGTATTACTAAATATCACACACACATATATATATATATATAGTATTAAAAATTTTCATGTAACTAATCAATGACAGTATTATCTTAGAACATTAATCATTCATATATATATATATGTATAGATTTTTACCAATTAAGCAGTCAATTTTTTATTTTTATTTTTTGGGAAAAAAATTAATTAAGCAGTCAAATCTTAATTATTCTATAGAGACCAAGTCGAATTCTAAGCGACCTTTTTACCTGATCAAAGTTTTGAAAATAGATGTTTAACCTTTATGTATATGACTAATTAATATGACTTTAAACATGCATGCATATATTATATTAATTAATAAATGTATGAAGTAATTAATTAAATCGTAACTATAATTGGGAATGAATGATGATTAATTACCTAGGGTACCTTGAACCCAGAATTTCTTTCTGCCCATATTTTCTCCAAGTGTAGTTGTCCTCCGGTGGAACATCAGTATTTCCCATCTGAGGAGCCGCTACTCTCATTCTGCATTTCTCTTCTTCATCCTTCCTGCTGCTGCTGCAAGTAATAACAAAATTAAAATGGTGATCGATCGGCCTCTTTATATAATTAATATCCAAGAAAAAGTGCTTGGAAATGTATGTTCTTTTGCCTTTGAGACCTTCTAGGATTTGTTTGTTTTTCTAAAGAAAAAGCACTAATGAGAATTGATTTTTTGGTTTCACTCAAGTTTCAATGAAAATTATTATAAGTTGATGACATAAAGTACCAATATATATGCGAAATAATACCTTACATGAAGGGCTACGCTACAGGGAATCTTCCATTTTCATGTCCATTTTTTCTTTTATTTATTTATATGCAGTACTACATTGACAAAACGATTGAATATATAAACTGGGAAAGTTTAATTTCTAACCTTCTTTGTGATCGCTGCGATGAGGATGAAGAACCTCTACCAGAATCTGATACATCCATTGCTTGGATCTCTCCTCCTATGCTGCCTTTCAATCGACTTGCAGAAGCAGCAGAACCGGCCTCCATCTTTCCACCTATTTCATTGATTTCAAATGGAGTTTTTCCAGCCACAAGCTGTTGCTGAATCATGTCCATTGCTTGTGTAATAACACCATACTTTAGCCATTCCTGCAAACTGGGATCTGTCTGCAGCTGCTGCGCCTGTGATGATGAATCCTGACGAGTAAACAAAGCTGGGTCTTGAGCATTATTTAACCTTTCTTTGACAGTAGCAAAAATCTTTATGATATCATCACAAGACTTGGAAAGAATTTCAGGCTGGTTGGCCAAATACCCGAGGCTTGATTCAAGGTCTTTAGCCAACTTACAGCCATGAAGGATTAAAGAGAAGGTCTCTTGATCCATGGTTTCGGGGTAGTACTGTTTTTGCTTTTCTTTGGATTTGAACATAATTGAAGGAAAATTAAACTTCTAAAAATGGGATTTAAATGTTGTCTTGCCTGCTTTTTGGTGTGTTTCTAAGCTGCTGCTTGTGCTTGCTGCTTTTTCAAAGTATTTTACGTTCCTTCTACACGGTACAATATATAAAAAAAGAAAAAGAAGTTTGAAAAAACGACCAAGTCTGGGTCTAGTTCTGATTTGCCCTTCAACCATACTCGGCCCCTTGGAGAGTCTTCATCTAGACCTTGCCTCATTGAAACTACCTTTGCGACCATGCAGAATTTTCTGCGGTTTGAAGCTTTGACCATTAATTGGATTTGGAAAAGAAAAATTCTTCTTCTGGATTCACCTTTGCGAGAGTTGATGGAAGAAATCAACACATTAGTAATTAATTTCCTTTTTTTTGTTTAATAATAAAAAATAAAAAGAACTTAGGTTTTTCACCAATTGTGGTCTTTGGGGGTTGAACCCTTTACCCCTAGTCATGGGTCAAGACCCATTCGGTCCGCAGGCCGAACCTTCGCAGATAAAACAAATGATTCATGAATCATGATACATAGTCATAGTTCATTGTCATTGGTGTCAAGATTCCATGGGTCCCATTATTATATATACCAGAATTTTTTTCCAGCTTCGCTAGAGATATTTTTTAATATTTATAAAATTTTAATTAAATTAATAATTATAAATCATATTAAATAATAATTATTTATTTTTATATTTTTTATATTTTAATATTGTAAGTAAATGAATTTAAAGTCACTATGATAAATTATACAAAATATGAGATGAATTTAGATATGACACAAACATAATATGAGAAAATAATTAAAATACGATACGATATGAAAAATAACATGAACACTACACGAATACACAAACGTGTCAAAATCTATATATAACGAATTATTAACGTGTAAAAATTTATAATATTTTAAACACAAACACATAAAAAATTTCTAAATTGAATCACTATAACAAATTATGCAAAATATGTCATGAATTGAGATACGACACGAACACACAAATTTTTTTCTAAATTGAATCATAAATTCATAATACAAAATATAAAATAAATTGAGACACGACACGAACACAACATAGAAAAAAATTAAAACACAACACTAAAAATAACATGAACACTATACGAATACACAAACGTGCCAATATATATATATAATAAATTATTAACGTGTTTATATAAATTTATATTATTTTAAACACACACAAAAATAATACGAATGCAAACAAACAAATTTTTATCATAATTTTTTCCCCTTTCTTCCTCTTTCCTTTTCCTTTTCTTTTTCTTTCTCTTTTTCTTTCTCTTTCTTTCCTTCCCATCTAAACCCACACAAAAAAAGGCAAGTGTCAATTTGTGAGATGTTTGTGTAGTTAATATATATATATATATATATATATATATATAACATCTAACATACTTATAAAAGTAGCTACACAAAGCCTTTAGAGTCTGACACTTGTGCTTTTTTTTAAAAAATAATGAAAAAAAAGGGAAAGAAAAAAAAAATTGTATGTTGGTGTTTGTATTATTTTTTTTGTATTTTTAAAGCATTAAAAATTTATATAAATTTTTACACGTTAATAATTTATTTTATGTATTTTTTGACATGTTCGTATATTCGTATTGTGTTTTAATTATTTTTCTTATGTTGTGTTCGTGTCGTATCTCAATTTATTTTATATTTTGCATAGTTTGTCATTGTGATTTAATTGGAGAAAATTTTGTGTATTCTTATCGTGTCTCAATTCATGACATATTTTACATAAATTGTCATAGTGATTCAATTTAGAGAAAAAATTATGTAGTCGTGACGTGTTCATGTTATTTTGTTGTATGTTCAAAGTATTATAAATTTATATAAATTTTTTCACGTTAATAATTTGTTTTATATAGATTTGGACATGTTCGTGTATTTGTGTCGCGTTCATGCTATTTTTGGTGCCATGTCGTGTTTTAATTATTTTTTCAAATTGTGTTTGTGCCATATCTCAATTCATCCAATTTTTACATAGTTTATCATAATTATTCGATTTTAACTCTAAATTTATTTACTTAAGATATTAAAACATAAAAAATTATTTAAATAAATGATAATTATTTAATATGATTTAACTTAAATTTATTTAGGATTATTAATTTAATTAAAAATTTATAAATATTAAAAAAAAATTCCCTAGCGAAGCGGAGAATTTTTTTTAATATATATATATATATATATATATGGCAAACCCCAAAAGTAAATAAAATGTAAGAATTGACATGTTAAAAAATTGAGTTATTTGTTTGATTTAGGAGATTCGATTTGAATTGAATCGATTTTGAAATAAGATATTCGTTTCGATTTAAATTATTATTTAATTAATAAAATAATTTTATATATTTTAAACAGTAAAATAAAATTTTCGAATTCGATAAATCAGGTTAAGCTAGATTTTAAACAAATATTTTTTTTTACTATCCGAATTTAATCCGACTCAACACCTAATTTATTATATGAGCATTTGATTTAATAATAAATGCATGTATTTTTTGTTTTTGCTAACAAAAAGAGCTTGAACCGTCCTTTCTCCAATATAAGAAAATGTAAGAACTCCAGTATTGCACTCCCTTCAAAACATATATGAGTAGAAAAAATACCACATCAACATTTGATCAAATAAAAATAAAAACACATCATTTTTCTATTTTCCATAAACATCCCAAAAAGCCTTACGAGAGAGACAATGATCATTTTTCTATGCCCAATATTTTCTTGGTTATTTCCTCCCCTCTCGCTCCGGCCTCAATAGTGTCGGATATCCCCTGCGATTGATCCCTCCCTATATTCACCATCGTCGGAGTAAAGTCATCACCAAAGGAAAAAAAAAATAGATTTTTTTTAAAGGAAAAACTTAATAAAAAAAGTCTTGAAAATTTGTAATTATTGACATTTTATTAATTTTAAATTAATCAATTAAAAAATAAAGACATACAATAAATGTAGAGATGATAAAATCCGATCTGTCCAACAAATTTTGCATCAATCCATTCTGAATAGGGATTTTTTTTTAAACAAAAAAAGTGAGAGTAGAATGGAACAGATGATTTTAACAAATACTTGTTCGTTCCGTTCAGTTTCGCCTTTTGAAATTATTATTTTATCTCTTAAAATATTTTATATTTGCGTTATATTTTTATTAAATATATATACTAATGTTATATATATGTATATTATATATTAAAAAATTATAATATATTTCTACAATATTAAATTTAAAAAAAATTAATAAGAAGTAGGATGGAGTGAGGTGAAGCGATTAAGGATGTAATCGACATCCATGGAGGTGGAGTTTTCAACATATATATAAGAACACGGTGAAAGTGTATAAAGCAATTCATGTCCTCGTCCCACTCCATTACTATCTCTAAATAAAAAAATAAAATAAAAGAGAGAATCTTAAGAAATTTTAAATGGAAGGAAATATAATGATCAAATTCATCTTAAATTACATTTAATAAAAATGTTTCATATATGTTAAATCTTATTAATTAATCACTCAAATTTCTAAATAATATCCTATCAAAACAATTTTATAAAAATATATTTGATGACATTTATTTTTATTTTCACATTATTTAGTTAATATATTTTAGGGTACATATTAATTTACTTTGAATTAGATTTCAATTTGTTTTTATTAAGTTGATGATAACAAAATATATATATACCCTATAAGCCGGAGGCTTTTTCCCTTTCAATTGAGTGCCAACTCAGCTCAATTGAAGTGTTATTTGCAAATTAATATTCAATTGATAGCCACTTCATTCCCTCGTCAACTTAATTAAATAGCCACATCAGCTTAATTAAGTACAATATAAATTATCAACTCACCTCAATTTATGCTAAATGATAGCCACCCTAGTTAAATTTGGAGACGCGCTTTGATATTTAAATCAACAATGCAAGAGGTTAAGAAAGCAAGAGAGGGAATAAAGAATAAAACCAAGATAAACTAAAAAAAATATGATCTAAAATCAATGCACTTATCTCATCAATCCTTTTATACTTAAGAATTTTTGTAGTTAGCAATGATTGAAATCTACTACCTAATAGTAGAGGCTTCCGTTTGTTTGACGGTTAAATCTGTTTTGAACTTGTAATCCATTTAGTTAGTGGGTATAATATATATATATTTTTTAGAAGGTTTTCCTAGAGTTGTAAGGGAGGGAATTAGAGAATGATCATGAATGCCATAATCAGAAATTATTAACCAATGTTATTACAAAGTTGGTTTTTTAGCAGGGGATTTTGACCTGATTTATTCATGGACCTTGGAGTGGAAGAAAAATATGAAGAAAAAAAAAAGGTGGATGTTGGAGTCATGTTGAGAGCATTAAAGGTCTTTGTCCAAAAGGAAAATGTTTAGTATATTCATTTTCAAGACTTTCTTTTATTCTATAGTGTTTAGAATTTTCTTTTGTGGAGGTTGTTCTAGATGAAGAAAAAATAGATTTATATAATATATATATATATATATATATATCCATTGCAAACTAATTAGTTGAGTGATTATACATGTTTAATTTCTTCAATCAATTTGACTCTCATCCCAAAATCTCAATAGGGCAAAATTTGTTTTGAAAAAAGTTTTCAGTTTGACTAAGTAAGCCTTCTGGCTCTCTGTTTCTGTGGTCTCAATTTTTGTAGCCAAAATATTGGTCCTATGAAAAAGGTAAAGGTGATTAAAATGTATATATATAATAAATTATTAAAAATTATTAAAAATATATTTATATTAAATAATTAAATTTATATTTATACTAAATAATAAAAATATATATTTATATTAAATATTAAATAATTATTAAAAATTATTAAAATATTAAATTTAAAAAATAATTATAAAATAAAATAATAAAATAATAACTTTATCAACAGTTTACAACACATAATTATTCACATTTTAAGTCCAATGTTGGATTAAGAATCCAACAATTTATTGACACTATAATTAAATGAGTAAATCATTTTAATATAAAAAAAAAACTTCAAACTTTGCATTTTGCATTTTGCAAACATATATCAAATTTAAAAACTATTGTTTATATAGATTTTTCATTTATAAAGAAGACAATTTCAAAGTTAAACTTGAAAAAAAAAACTTTGATACTTTGAAATTTTTTAAAAAGTTCAGTGAGTTAAAAAATTACAAATGAAAATATGAAATAATTATATTTTGGGAGCCATTGATTATTTATGGAAGATATATCTAAAAAAAATCACATAACATATATCATATATATTTAAAAAAATTAATGATCTGAAATGTGCCATAGATCACATTCTTGTTTCACAGCAGAAGGGGAGAGACCAATATTGAATATCAATGTTGCTGGTAAGATTAATCCTAGTTTCTTCTTGGGACTATATGGTTTAAGGTTTGGTTTGCAAATTGGGTCAAAATTCTCTCTACCCAACCTCAAGAGTCAGGACTTGTTTGTTGCCTTTAGAATTAAAACACAAGTTTTTATTCAACTTAATTAACTCAAGTCATAGTCATTACTTTAGTAATGGTCAAAATCATGCATTAATTGCTGCAAATTTCCAACCTCACTACCAAGGACTTTTGGGTACAAAATTGAAGCAACTAATGGTCCTATCAGACTTAATTTTAACCGAAAGAAGAAAAAAATGGTCCTAAAACCTAATAAATTACTATTAGCAGTATGTTTTACTTTCACAAACTGATGATTTGAGAGGTGCCAAAGATTAATGTTTTTTTATGCTCAAATTGATTAGGGATATATGTATATGTCTCAAGATAAGGGCGGGCTTAATTTTCTAACACCTTAATTACTAATTAGCTATATATGTGTATCTATATATTATATAGATTTGTATTTAATGCACTGTCAGTGTATAATAATGATGACACATTATTAATAAATAAATTTAAAAATATTTAAAAATAAATACAAATAACTATACCTTTTAACTATACCTTTTAACTATAATAATGATCAGTGCATCAAATATAACCATACTATATTACTATAGTTGAGAGTACTATTTTTTTTGTATATAAGAGAAAATAAAAATTACAAACGAACTACACCTTCGCCACAAGCATCGGCTTGCAACAAGGGTATAAGACTTGTAGGTGAATATTCAAGTCGAATTACATCCGTATTTATTGTTTGAGCCAAATTTGCTAGATGATCAGTGCAATGATTTCTCTCTCTAAAAATGTGTCTGATTTCGATGACCCATCATTCTTTAATAAAATTATAATAATTTTTAATCAATATTTCAAAAAAATGATGTTTAACAATAGAGTCTAACTCCAAAATCAGTCTTTGAATACAACTTGGTCATATATATGCTTAAATACGACTTTTTCAATGGGTTTTTAGGTGATAATAATTAACATCTTCCTTAAAGTTTGTGGACAGCTTAGAAATTTTCAGTATGATTTATGAATTGATTTCTTTAAGGCAAATTATTGGCTTTTGTTTTTCCTATGAATTGTTTTTGAGCTAATTAGCTTAACTGACACAGTCCAGCATGGTCAAATAAACAAGAACATTATTTTATTTATTCACTCTTTCCTTCAACCTTCCAAATTAACTAACTAACAAACAATTAATTTATTATTATTATTGTATGCTAAAAATGAATAAAAAATAGAACATTAACATACAACCCTAATGCTCAAATCCTTCAACTCTTTTATTTATACTATTTATAAAATTATTGATTGAGTTTGATATCACAAGTTAAGTGACACTATTTAATTAATACAAATATACAAAAAATAAAACAAAATCAAAAAAGTAAAATAAAAACAATTATGTATTTCAATTTTTTTTTTTTTACAAAACAATTACCTTATTTATACTCCTAAAAAACCTAATCACTTTCTAAAAGATACCCACTTAAAAAACTACCTACTTTTTTTTTTATATATATATTTACAATTTTTTAAAAACACAACTTATTTATTTCAAAATATTTTTTCACATTCTAGTTTTGTTATAATATTATTTATTTATTACTAGATTATGTCACATTCACTATGTGAGTGGAAAAAAAATTGTGTAAAAATATATATAAGCAGTTTTTTTTTTTAAAAATGGTAATTTTTTAAGGAAATGATAATTTTTTTTTATGAGAATGGAGTTTTTAAATTAGTGACAGTTTTTTAAGAGAATGTTAGTTTTTTTAAAGGAGTCGTAGTTTTTTTAAGAAAGTGGATAATTTAAAAAAATATTATATTAAAAATTGAAAGACATAAACACCCTTATAATATTATTACTTGATTTATTAAATATTTGATTTTTTAGTAAAAAGAGTGATTGAGTTGGTGTCACTTGACTCAGTGACACGAACTCAGCCATTTCTTTTATAATTGTACTAGTTTATGTCACACTCACTATGTGAGTGAACAAAAAAAATTGTGTAAAAATATATATATATATATATAAGCAGTTTTTTTAAAATAATGGTAATTTTTTAAGGAAATGATAATTTTTTTAAGAGAATGTGGTTTTTAAATTAGTGATAGTTCTTTAAGAGAATGTTAGTTTTTTAAAGGAGTAGTAGTTTTTTTTTTAAGAAAGTGGTAAATTAAAAAAATATTATATTAAAAATTGAAAGACATAAACATCCTTATAATATTATTACTTGATTTATTAAATATTTGGTTTTTTAGTAAAAAGGAGTGATTGAGTTGGTGTCATTTATCTCAGTGACTCCAACTCAACCATTCCTTTTATAATAGTACTAAATTTTGATACACTCATTATGTGAGTGAAGAAAATATATATTTTTTAAAAGGAAGTTAAATGAGTCGGTAGTTTTGAAAAAAAAAAATTAAAAAGAGATGAAGAAGTTATAAAAATGTGATAGTCATTTTTTAAGTGTAGATAGTTTCTTTAAAAAAGAATTTGTAAAAATAAAAAGGCATAAGTATCCTTCTAATTATTTTATTATTTTATGGTTTTTACGTGATTTCACCAACTGAGTTAGTTTCACTTGATTCATGACATCAATTCAGTCATTCCCATTATATTAGTATAAATTATAATTATTTTATTATTGTATTATATATTGATTTTTACGTGATTTCACCAACTGAGTTGGTGTCACTTGACTCATGACACCAACTCAGTCATTCCCATTATATTAGTATTAGATTATCGCACACCCACTATGTAGGTGAATGAAAAAAAAAGTGAGTAAAAAATTATGTTTAAAAACTTTTATTAGAGGGTAGTTTGTAACTTGTAAGTATGGGTAATTTTTTTTAAAAAAAGTGGATAGTTTTAGAAAAAAGGTTGATAATTTTAAAAAAAATAAAAATCATATAAAAATTAAAAAGTTATCAATAATCTTGGTATGTTTTTTTTTTTTATATATATATAATAAAATTTTTTGATTTTTTTTTATTTTTTCACCAACTGAGTTGGTGTCACTTAACTCAATGACACCAATTCAGCCATTCACTTTATAATAGTATAGATAGATATAAATATTTGATTTTTAAAGGAGTAGTAGTTTTTTTTTTTTAAAGAAAGTGGGTAATTTTAAAAAAATATTATATTAAAAATTGAAAGACATAAACACCCTTATAATATTATTACTTGATTTATTAAATATTTAGTTTTTTAGTAAAAGGTGTGATACCAACTTAGTCATTCCTTTTATAATAACTAGATTATGTCACACTCACTATGTGAGTGATTTTTTTGTGTGTGTAAAATTATATATATAAGCAGTTTTTTAAAAGCATGATAATTTTTTAAAGAAATGATAGTTTTTTTTTAAGAGAATGTAGTTTTTAAATTAGTAATATTTTTTTTAAAGGAATAGTAGTTTTTTCAAGAAAATTGATAATTTAAAAAATATATTATATTAAAAATTGAAAGACATAAACACCTTTATAATATTATTACTTAATTTATTAAATATTTGATTTTTTAGTAAAAAGAGTGACTGAGTGACACCAACTCAGCCATTCTTTTTATATATACTAGACTAGATTATGGCACACCCACTATGTGGGTGAATTAAAAAAAATAGTAGAAAATTATGTTTAAAAAAATTGATTAGTAGGTAGTTTATATATATATAGGTTTTTTTTTTAAAAAAAAGTGGATAGTTTTTTTTTTTTTTTTTTATAAAAATTGATAAATTTTTTAAAATATAAACTATATAAAAATTTGAAAAGACATCAATACCCTTATTAAATTATTTGATATAATAATTTCTTTAGTATTTTTGTATTTTTCCTAACTGAGTTTGTGTCACTTGACTTAATGACGCCAACTCAGTCACTCTCATTATAATAGTATAGACTAGACTAGATTATGGGCTTATGGCACACCCACTATGTGGGTGAATGAAAAAAAAATAGTAAAAAGTTATGTTATTAAAAATTGATTAGTAGGTAGTTTATATATATGGTTTTTTTTTTTTTAATAAGTGGATTTTTTTTAAAAAAAAAATTGATAATTTTTTTAAAATATAAACTATATAAAAATTTGAAAAGACATCAATACCCTTATTAAATTATTTGATATAATAATTTCTTTGGTATTTTTGTATTTTCCCTAACTGAGTTTGTGTCACTTGACTCAGTGACACCAACTCAGTCACTCCCATTATAGTATAGACTAGACTAGATTATACCACACCCACTATGTGAGTGAATGAAAAAAAAAAATAGTAAAAAGTTATGTTTAAAAAAATTGATTAGTAGGTAGTTTATATATATGGGTAGTTTTTTTTTATTTTTATCAGAAGTGGATATTTAAAAAAAAAATGATAAATTTTTTAAAATATAAATTATATAAAAATTTGAAAAGACATCAATACCCTTCTTAAATTATTTGATATAATAATTTCTTTGGTATTTTTGTATTTTTCCTAATTGAGTTAGTGTCACTTGACTCAGTGACACCAACTCAGCCACTCCCATTATAATAGTATTATAATAGTGTAAATATAGATAGATAGATAATAGATAATAGTATATATATATATATATATATATATATTTATTTATATAAAATAGTATATAGATAGATCATAGATATAGATTCTTAATAAAATTATGATTCTTCAGCCCTAATGGAAGTAGATCCAAAAGTCAAAGCCCATTTTGAATGGAGGAAGGACTGAGGAGTAGCAGAGAGCATCGTGAAACCGCGAAGCACAGTATCAAAACTAAACACAACAAAACACAAAATGCTGTGGCAGATTCAATTGGAACTTCCTTCCCTCCTGTCCTTTACTCAAGATCATAATTCTCTTCTCTCATTTTAAGAATTTCATCATCATCAGAACGAAGAAGAAAAAAAAAAAAAAAAAAGATGTTCAAATTCTTGAAAGGAGTGGTTGGCGGATCTGGAACAGGGCTGAAGGATCTACCTTACAACATAGGGGATCCTTACCCTTCCGCTTGGGCCTCTTGGTCTCACTTTCGCGGCACCTCCAAGGTACTCACTCTCACCCCAATTCTATCTTAATCTCTCATCAAACTCTTAATTTCTTCCTTTTTTTCTTTTACGTTTTCAGGATGATGGATCTCCGGTGTCTATATTTTCTCTTTCCGGAAGTAATCCGCAGGACGGCCATTTAGCTGCCGGTCGAAACGGTGTCAAGCGTCTTCGAACTGTAACTACTCGCATTTTGCTAGAATCACCTAATGCCTAAAATTTTATTACTATTAGTTTCGCTATAATTGTTTCATATGAAAGTCAATTCCTGCTTTTTTTGTGATCCAACTGGATTAGATTTTTAGTTGCTATGTTATTTCTTCAAATTACATTTGCTTTTGATATAAAATACACCCTTCTGTTTTTTGCTCTTTCTTTTTAGAAGCAAAAATCTGGTAGTAAATGCAACAGATAAGAGTTTTTTGCTCCTTTTGTAGGTGAGGCATCCGAATATCTTGTCATTTCTTCATAGTACTGAGGTTGAAGCTGTCGATGGTTCTAGTACAAAAGTTACCATCTACATGGTCACGGAGCCTGTTATGCCTTTGTCAGAGAAGATCAAGGAACTAGGTTTAGAAGGTACACAAAGGTATCCGTATATCCACTTAACTACACTAAATCTCCTGCTTGTCTTTGTTCTTTTTGTTTGTCCAATTCCAAGAATGCGTTATATACATTTTAGTTTCTGACATTGGAATTAAATTATGCTGTATTTGAAAATTTGTTTTCCCCTTTTAATGCAATCATACATAGAAGATTGAGTACATTGTTTGTTGTTTAAAACCTTAATAATTTTAGATCGTGATTTCTTTTGTTGGTAGGGATGAATATTACGCCTGGGGGCTGCACCAAATAGCTAAAGCTGTGAGCTTTCTAAACAACGACTGCAAACTTGTAAGTATTTCAAACAAGGTTGCAATTTTAG
This sequence comes from Fremontodendron californicum, assembly GCA_030761205.1. Taxonomy (NCBI): domain Eukaryota; kingdom Viridiplantae; phylum Streptophyta; class Magnoliopsida; order Malvales; family Malvaceae; genus Fremontodendron; species Fremontodendron californicum. Next base: position 428,605 of record JAULJL010000041.1, read on the forward strand.
ATCTTTTTAAGCTCTGAAGCTGTGAGCTTTTTGATCCACTCTTATTGAAAAGCTGTGATATTTGTAGAAGCTGCTGATTAGGGCTGGACTTTTAATCCACTCTTATCTCTTTCAAGATCACTCTTTTGACTAGCTTTGGGTGGTACAGGTTCATGGCAATGTTTGTTTGGCAAGTGTTGTTGTTACGCAGACCTTGGACTGGAAGCTACATGCTTTTGATGTTCTATCTGAGTATGATGGGACTACTGGAACTGCTACAGGACCGATGCTGGTAATGCTTGTGTTTGGATGTGAGCAAAGTGTTTCAGTTATTTTTGAATCTCAGTACGACATATATATAATTATAATCCTCAAACTCAAGTAGGTGTTTTATGGAATGAAATCTAATATCTCCTGAATGAAGAGTCAAGTTTTTTTGAATAGATCATTAGAGATGCAACCCATAAAAGTAAGTGATAGGCCATATGAAGTGAAGTTGTTCTCCGACTCTTCATTTTTCTTGAAGTATCTGTGTCCGACGCATATCCGGACATGGTATAGGGATATGACCCTCCAAATACATGGAAAAACTTAGAAAAAATTGAACATACCCGTGCCGGACACATACCCGTATCCGACACTCACACCCGAGTCCGAGTAACATAGGTTCCAGTCCTGCCTGAGCTGCCTCCTTAGTTACATTGCTCATTAGATTTTGGAACTGGAATTATAATTTACGTATTAAATTGAGGATAATTGCAACCTATCTAATTTTTTGCAGCATCAAGTTTTCATAGATAAAATGTTTCATTCAATTGTTATAAAATTTTTTTTATATGCTTTTTATATTATTAATTTTCGCTTTGCCATAGTATGCTATGAAATCCTTTCTAGCAGACCAATCTCTCTCTCTCTCTCTCTCTCTCTTGCTGACATCTTCCCAGGACTCTCAAGGTCTAGTTTGTATTCTTTTTTGTCAAGACACTTGCCTGTGGATAGTTCAATTTAATCCTCTGTTTGTTTTCATCAGCAATATGAATGGCTTGTTGGAACTCAATACAAGCCATCGGAGCTGGCAAAGTCTGACTGGGCCACAATCAGAAAATCTCCACCATGGGCTATTGATTCTTGGGGTTTGGGTAAGTTTATATTGTTTCTTTTGATATATTGGTGTAATAATTAGGCGGGTCAATGAGTGATCACTTAATTTCTGCTAATTCTTTGAGCATCCGATTCTTGTCACATTGATCTCTTGGCTGTTATTCATGTCTGTTAGATACCAGTGTTTATTGAGAATGCTTAGCTTTAGATGTTCATCTGGCTATGCTGCTAGTGGACATTCATTTGCTTGAGTTTTGTTTTAAATTTTTTAAAATCTTTTAAATTCTCTTTCATATGCACCGTGCATTACAATGACATTCAAAAAAGTGTATTCACATGTGTAAACATAATAATCTTTACCTATCTGTGTTTGGGTTCATTTTCAGTTATTTATCTGATTTTTTTTGTTTCTTTTTCTATGTGATTCTCTACATAATCTGAACGTTTATATTTAATTTGATAGGATGTCTTATTTATGAGATTTTCTCCGGCAAGAAGTTGGGAAACACTGCTGAGCTGTGCAGCACTGCTTCTATTCCAAAGGTTTGTAGTTCTTGTTATGATGATTACATGTTATATACCAGTTACGTTCAGATGTGTGTAGCATACTTCAAACTAATGGCTATTATTAGTGTTTGCATTCCTGAGTTTGCATAGTGCTTGTAGGGTGCTTTCATTTTGATCCCATGCAAGGTTCATTTTCATATTCATCTGCCTACTTTCTTGTCTCACAGTCTCTGCTTCCAGATTATCAGCGGCTCTTGAGCTCCGTACCTTCTCGCAGGTTGAATACATCAAAGCTTATAGAAAACAGTGGTGAGTGTCCTTTGCTTTGAATCTATTGTAGTTTTTCCAATAATCTCAGAAGTCCAATAAAGCAATCTGCTTTATAAGCATGAGATTTATCGTCAATTCTTGGACCAACTACACCTAATTATTGACCTCTTTGTAGTGGAGTGGACTGTTCTTTATGCTTGAAACAGAGTAATTATGTTATTTCTTGGTTGTGCTTTCAAAAAAAATGTTATTTCTTGGTTGTTATTCTCTTTTTTTTGGCTTGATTGTAGGTTCATTTATTATCCTCACTGAATTAGTCTGAACCGTTTTCATGGGTATGATAACTTCATTCTGTTATTTTTAGGTTGTGGTACTTTACATTTGAGGCTTAATTCTACCTTTTGAGCGACATTTGAAACTTTTTATGCACTTATAGGCTTTTATTTTTGGTTACTACCATTATGTGGGAAGCATTGGGAGATAAAGAGGAATAACCTGTTGATCAAGGAGATAGAATAAATTTTCCAAACTCATTCCTGTACCCCAAAAAAATAGGAAAAAAAGGAGACAAATGAAGATCTAAATTTGAGTTGTGGGAAGTCTTCCAAAATAAGGTGATGAAGAGAGATGGTACACTTTCTTGAAAGTAAAGTTACGTGCTTAGAAACAGGGATCCTGCATTTCCTCATTATTGTAATAATCTATTTTTCATTAGAAGGCTTGATCTGGAGCTATCTGTTTCATTTGGTGCTTCTGTTTAGTTCTTCTAAAGTCTGCATTGTGAAGTCAATGCCATCTCATATATTTTTCTGTGTATATAATCTTTTCTGCATATATTTCCACTATTGCATCTGTTTCTAAAATTCCTTCTTCTGTGTCATGTTTAGGCCTTGTGCTAATACCATATTCTAAAATGCTTTTATTGTCAGAATATTTCCAAAATAAGTTGGTGGACACAATACATTTCATGGAAATTCTTAGTTTGAAAGACAGTTTTGAGAAGGATACTTTCTTTCGCAAGCTTCCTAATTTAGCAGAGCAGCTTCCTCGCCAAATTGTGTTGAAGAAGGTGCAACTTTTGAAACTCTTGTGTGATAAGTTAATAAAGAGAAATCATCCATAATTTCAACTGCTAATACATGATTTCATAATTTGCTTCTCAGTTACTTCCTTTGTTAGCCTCTGCCCTTGAATTTGGTTCAGCCGCTGCCCCGGCTTTGACTGCACTGTTGAAAATGGGTTCTTGGCTTTCATCTGAAGAATTCACTCTGAAGGTCATACTCCTGTTCGTTTCTGTTTTCTTTATACATAAGATTTTATGTTTGATTTAAATATAAAAATTCAGTCTGTGTTTAAGCATGAAGCTGTATTACTTTTGGCTGTCCGGATAATAATAACTTGGCTTCTCCTTGCAGGTTCTGCCTTCAATTGTGAAACTTTTTGCTTCTAATGATCGAACCATTCGAGTAGCTCTTCTACAGCATATTGATCAATATGGAGAATCTTTATCAGCTCAAGTTGTTGATGAGCAAGTAAGCAATCCACGACGAAATGATTTTTATGTTTCTCCCTCGTTCAAGCAGATTCTAGTTGCTTAACTCGAACTCCTGATTATATAGCAAATATTGACTGTTGATTTGAATTTTTATGAGTAGGTCTACCCTCATGTGGCTACTGGATTTGCAGACACGTCTGCATTTCTCCGGGAATTGACTCTTAAGTCCATGCTTATATTGGCTCCTAAGGTATGCTCATCTTGTTGCTGGTAGCAGCCATGCTACTTTGTCCTCTTATTTTCCTAATGTACCTGTCAATCACATATTGGACTAGTCAATTCCAATATAGTGGTCTTGGGCACACACCAGGTACAACTCTTGAACCCAAGAGTGGGCAGCATAGGGTAGCATGACTCTTTTTTGGTGATGAAGAATATTGTGATTGTTCTAATGGGAGGTATCTTGGTGTAAAATTTTACAACAGATGTTTCACACTTTCTAATGAAATATTTCTATTTTTTATCTAGAAATGTGATTGAGTCTTTACTAAGGGTGTGTTTGGTAAAGCATTGAAAAAGAAAATTTTCAACATTTGATTTTTTCAATGTGTTTGATAATTAATATTAAATTTTCAACAAAAAAATGTTGATTGAGATAAATAGGTAGGGAGCTACTTATCACTTAATGCAGAATATGTTAAGTCATTAAGTCAATTTTATTTTTAAAAAATTTATATTTGAACTAATTTATCTCTATTTTTGTTACAAAAGATGAGATATTTAAATTACCTTTTTTAATTTTTATCCAGAACTATCCAAAATAATATAAAATATTATGTTAATAAGATTAAAATTGTTGAAATGAATAATTTTCAAAATTCTAGATTTACAATTATCAAACAATATAATTATATTCAGTACTTAATTTTCAGTAATATACCAAAAAGTTTTTATAATACAAATTCAGTACTTATAAATTCAGTACTTAATTTTTCAGTTTATCAAACAATACCTAAGTGTTGTTTTCTCTTACTTTCTGTTGCAGCTTTCACAACGTACTATGTCAGGCTCTTTATTGAAGTATCTTTCCAAGTTACAGGTATGTATCACATTTCTCATGTAGTGTTCTATGTTCTTTTTCTGGTTATATATATATATATATATATATATATATATATATATATAATTTGTTTGAGGATTGTTTCCCATATTAAAATCATTTGCTTCTTTATGTTCTGTACATTGTGGCAATGTTGTGCAGGTTGATGAAGAGCCTGCAATTAGAACAAATACCACCATATTACTGGGAAACATTGCAAGCTACCTAAATGAAGGGGTTAGGAGATTCTAGGCCAATCTTTCTTGAGTATTTTGAGTTATCTGACATTCTGATCTGAGATATTAGTATTTAGTGGCATGATCTTTCTTTTATTGTCAACTTGTCTGTTTATATTTAAAATTTAATTAACTACCTCCTGTTGAAAATTGTCATCTCTTGCCCTAAAATTGCAGACGCGGAAAAGAGTTTTGATTAATGCATTTACAGTCCGTGCATTGCGTGATACTTTCTCTACTGCCCGAGCAGCAGGTATACATGTTTGTAGCTAGTTTCTGATATTCTTGGTTTTGGAAATGCTTTCTTTGATTTTCATAGCAATCATGTTCTTGGTTTTCTAGGTGTCGTCAAACTAATATGAAATTATGTTGTGGCAGGAGTTATGGCTTTATGTGCCACCAGTTCTTATTATGACATGACTGAGATTGCAACTCGAATTCTTCCAAATATTGTTGTACTTACCATTGATCCTGACAGGTTATGTTATTGTTGATCATTTTATTTATTGTTGCCCTTTTATTATTATCTATCAGTATACATGATCCGAATGCATCTTTTAAACAGTGATCTAAGGTCAAAGGCATTTCAAGCAGTTGATCAATTTTTACAGATAGTGAAGCAATATAATGAGAAGGTGAGCTTTAAGATGCTTTTTCCCCTCCCACTCATTTTCCCTTGAATTTAGGCAAATGTGAACTGACTGTAGTTTTGGTGCTATCAAGCACAGAATTAAATGATACTTTTTTCATTTATCTTTAACTTTCGCTACTTTTCTTGATCAGCTCTTTAATGCGTTCAGCATAAATTTTCCATCCATGAAACAGTTTGCAGGTCTTGGTTTGTAGATTTTAAGCAGTATTTCATGATTTGAACCAGGCTAAAGCATCTTAATAATGTCTGGTTCTGCAATCACTGATGTGGCTGCATACATCCTAGAATTGTTAAATTATAATTTTATGGCCTTCATGTTTCAATCATTTGCTGGTAACCAGTATACGGTTATGTTTGGTTGGTAACATTGTATTAGACACATTTCTTTTGTTCTTTTCCCAAGTTTTAGACAGATTTCAAGCATGCAGGCAACATGTACTTAGTTATGTGTACTTTTTATTCAAAATATATCCGTTATATTATTCTTTGTCATATGTTTTAGTGCGGATGTTTTGATAAACCTAATAGTGAAGGCATATCTGACATTATGGTATTAGCATCATTATCTGTATTCAGCTATAATATCTTTATACAAGGGTAAAAAATTTGAAATCGAAACATTGATGGGATGTTCTAAGAAATCTTTGCTATTGTCTATGGTACAGTATTTTGTTATGGTGATGCTTTTTCTCTGTGGTTCCTTATAGAGTAATGCTGGAGATACTGCTGGCGCTGGAAGTTTAGGGATCTCATCGGTGCCAGGAAATGCTAGTTTACTGGGGTAAGTTGAGAATTTTTACCATAGGAGGGCCATATTGATTGCTGTCCTACTACAAGAGGGACCACATTAAAACAGTGACCATAAAAACTTTTATATTCCACCTTTTAGGGTGCATTTATTCTTCTTAGCTAGCTTAATTAGTTAAATGATTTATAAAAGCAGGTCTAAAAAAAATTGTAGCCACTTGATGGGTTATGTTGGTTCTCTTTGCCAAGCATGTAGTTTTGGGTGTTGACCACTAAGATTCTGACTTTGCAGATGGGCCATGGGCTCCTTGACTCTTAAAGGTAAACCTTCTGATCAAGCTCCACTTGCTGCTGCCAATTCTGTCACACCTGCAACCACCACATCCTCTAAAGCCAGCTCAGGTATTTCTTGCAATTACAGGGCTTAAAAAATTGGCACTTATTATTGTGGAAATTAAGTTAATACTATGCTGCACTTTTTGGTCTTTATTTTTGCCTGCTGATATGTGGTTGTGTTCATTCAATAATTCCATCTCTAATATTGGTTTTCTGTGACAGTCATAGGACTAATAGAGACTCCAAGTACAGAACCAGTCCACCGTGTAAGTTCCAGTGCAGACTTTGCCGATCAACCCATACCAGCTTTCCCTACTTCAACTGATGGCTGGGGAGAAATTGAAAATGGCATTCATGAAGAACAGGACAGTGACCAAGATGGATGGGATGATATTGAACCCCTTGAAGATCCAAAGCCATCTCCTGCCCTGTCAAATATTCAGGCAGCTCAGAAGCGTCCTGTGTCACAACCAGTTTTTCAGCCTAAATCACAAGGTAGTATTTTCCATTCAATTGTGGAATTTATGGTCACAACCAGTTTTGTATATGCATGGATAATTCATGATAAATATGTTAAAATCAGTTCAATAATGATGTAAATAACCCTAGATGATCTGGATTGCACTTAATCAGAAATCTGTCATTATTTAAGTAGTTGACTTTTTTTTTGTACATATAGTAGAAATGCCTGAAGAGTTTTATTGATCTTCCTTTCTCATTTATATGTTATATTAGTCCTTAAGTCTTTCTAGATACTTGTTTAATGAGATATTTGGGACATTTAGATGTATTTTTTGGGTGATTCTTTTTTTGTTTCTTTGCTATAGCAGCTTCAAGTTTGCGACCAAAAAGTAACATGAGAAAAGATGAAGATGATGACTTGTGGGGTTCTATAGCTGCTGCTCCTCCAAAATCTGCTTCAAAACCATTAAATGTGAAAACAGTTGGAGCAGTTGTTGATGATGATGATGATCCTTGGGCAGCTATTGCAGCTCCCCTTCCTACAACCAAGGCCAAGCCTTTATCAGCAGGAAGAGGCAGAGGAACAAAACCTGCTGCTCCTAGATTGGGTGCACAAAGGATAAACCGAACATCCTCATCTGGGATGTAAATTACAAGGAAAAAAAAAAGGGTCAGGTTTTGTATATTTTCTTTTCTGGTGACTGGTTTCAGATTAAAATCTCATGAATCTTTGTCACCAAGTTGTATCTGCTACTTTTCTCTGGTATTATATCATTTGATTTGTAATATCATTCTTTTGTCACAAAATCTTGTCATTATAAAGAAAGAATGTAGCCTTTGGAAGTCTGGTATTCAGTTTTGACTTTTGATAATGTAAACGAATCTTATATATATTCCTTTGAAAGAATAATAGAAAATCCTGTGGCTATATCAGTTTCTGTTAACTATGTACTGATCAAATTTGTGGCTCTAAATTAGGGTCTAGTTGAACTACCCCCCATTCCATTCTCGTTCTTGTTATTCCAACATTGTATTTCTACATGGTTAGATTCCAAACCAGTTCTCAGCTAAAAGCTGTTGTAATCTCAAATTTTACAAGAAAAGGTAAAAATCCCATGGCAAAAGGATTCAGTGCGGAGCCTTCTGCCTAACATGTCTTAAAACAACTTTTGTTAGTATAAAGAAAAATGAAAATTGATGATGAATAACTCGTCACTTGTCAGCCATTGCCATTAAAAAAAGCTGGGGAGCTTTTTTTATTACACAAGAAGTTCAACTGGCCACCAATTAGATACATGAAATTCGATAATTCAAGGACATTATTACATTTAGACGAGACACGGCTTGAGTGGGCGGTGAGCCACAATCATAAATCAGAAACTCAATGTTTGCTTGCTATTTTGGTTTTGCAAAGCATTACCATTTTTTAAAGTAATCACTTTTGCCCACAATACCTTTCAGTTTCAGCACCTGCTTTTCATGACCTTGGGGCAAGAACAAGAACAAAATTTGCTCATTGCTTACCAAATACCAAGCTTCAAGCCTGCTAAACCCTTATTCCAGACTTGGTAATTTGGATTCTACTTGACTCTCTCCCTCCTCAGCCTCTCCAATTCCTTTACCATTTGCCAATGTTCCAATGACAGACTGGTTTCTCCAAAACTTGAGGATACCAGGCGAGCCATTGTCAACCATCTACAAATCATACAAAATTTTTTCACGTTTATTGCCAAACATAGAGAATGGAATAGAATGGCTAATATAGCATAATTAAAACTCTGTTTCTAACCGGCTAAAATCTCGACTGCCCAAGCTCCGATCTGCTTGTCTTGCTGCAACCAAGTCATCTTCTACTACCTGTGAGTAAACATCCATCAGAAAAAGAAAATTGTAAATACCTTGAGACCTCCCTTCGAAATATAAAACCAAAAGAAGAAAAAATCTTGAGCAATAAGAATATAAGTAATGTCAGAAAGAACCCATGTCAAAAACTGAATTAAATAGATCTTAAACCATTTACAAGGATCAAATGCTCAACATAAACATCATTACATGAAATTATTAAATTATGATACTAATGATCAAATCACTGAATGATAAAGGAAAAAAAAAATCAATCTCACGACACCTTGTCTAACCTAGTAAAACAAATACATCACTTTAACATGACTTTAAAGATTCATTACATACTCAGTCCATTCATGAAATAGAAAGAAAGAATAAAAAAAAAAAACTCTTAAAACTAGTATAAGACACTGCAAAAGTGGGTATTGAGATATGAGAGGATGACTATTGGTGAAAGTGAATTTATGATTAGATAAAATTTCATAAATCAGTACAAACTGTCATTCAGTTTGTACGTGGGACAACTATAATGCACTGAATAACATGTTAGAAGAAATCAAGTCAATCTAATCCATACCTTCTGCATTTCTGACCCAATGGAATGCGGCAATGATCTAACAGTAGCCAAGTACCATCTCCAAGCTTCCAGTTCTTCTGCAACTGGTATTTCGGAGGATTCGATAGAAGAAGGCTGAAAAGGTACAACTACATCAGCAGGAACAATGTTAGATTGCCCCTCAGAGAAAATAAGTAACTGGACATCCACCGCCATTTCCATTTTATAGTACTGAAAGTCATACTCCACCTGAAACAAGTACATTTAGAGTATGAGTCAAACTTCAACTGAGGTCAGCAGAATTTCCCTAGTATAACTGTAGATTTAGGGGAAAGGATTTGCAATATTTCAACTAATTGCAATAGATACAACAAGCACAATTTTCCAAATGCACATTAAATGTATAAAAACATCTTCCTTGTAGATATATGCAGTTATGCACACATGTTTCAACAAACTCAGTGACGGCTTACTTTTTGAAACTCCGTTAGATTTTTCAGCAACTTTGTATTCTCAATTCCGATAGAGCTGAGGCTTCCTGATTCTAGTTGGGTTTCATCAACCATTAAGTGTGAGCCCTCAGGTAGCTGCAGAACTCCAGGAATCAATCTGCAACATTAACAATTGAAGCTATCAATAAATACTGAGAAATTGATGGTTGCTAGTTGCTTTCACATTAATTGCAGGCAGTATCTTTCCCTAGTTACAGGAATATGAACAAGGATACCTGTTTGCTTGATAATCCTTTTTCGGGGCAAGAGAAGCAGTGTTCAGATATTCCAGTGTGAGAGGTATGCAATGCGTGAATGGTAGGAGGTTTTTGACAGCTTGATTAAGTCGAGTGCCAAACACAGACACACTTTCTTTGCTTAAACCTATTAGATTCAGTGACAGCTTCCCCACAGCAACATCATCTACTCGAGCATGAACCTGTTCAATCGACCTTGTTATTTTCTCACATGCTTAGATGGGAATTGAAAGGAAAAGTTCTCAATGAAACATAGAGAGAAGATTTTTACTTTTCTAGGGAAGAGTTCAGAAAAAGAATTTGAGAGGGAATAAGTGAATACAAGAGACTGCCACCCAGCATAATATTCAAGAAAATAAAATGATAATTATGGAGGAAACCTTACCTTGGACAGAAGATGCAACAACATGAAATGAGCAGCTACCCCGTCATTTCCAAGAACAGCTGTAAGATGCCTGAACAGAGCTTCCCTTATCTCTTTCACCAAATGTGGCTTTGGCTGGAGGAATGAAAGATTATAAGTGAGACAGGTAAGATGTGGAAGACAAGAGAAGCCAATAGAGAATTGAACTGCAAACTAGTCAGTGTGAGGTATAATATTAATGCAGTAATCCATAAACTTCTGTAACTTACCTCCATTATTGGGGAGCCCTGCAGAAAATCATGGACTGCAAGCTTCCGATGTATAAGACAGTGCAAACGTGGGACCTGCAAAGGGGAAAGAGTGGAAAAAACTTAACACGTCTTGAACCAGACAACAGAAGAAGAAATCAAACGTTTAGTTACAGCAAGCCATTCGCAGAGCAGTTGTCAGAACTTATAATGTACATCATGAATTTCTATATGAGTACAGCATGTCAAGCTACAAAAAGCTTTACCATAAAACAATTAAGTGTGATATAACACATACGGGTAGTTGAGACTGTGGAGTACTGCAGAGTGATCAATCATTCAATAATTTAGTCTCAAAAACTACATTTTCATAAATATATTGAAATTTTTTTGAACTGATCCGTCAATAAAGAATTAGTGGGCCTAAAACAGTCTGTGCTGGTAATAAAGCCACAAATGTTTCGCAGCTGGAAGCAAATAATACCTTATTAGGGGGCAAATGGACCAGTGCATCATCATATAAACTATTTGATAACTCATCATTATCATCCTTCTCAACTGCAAGCTCTGAATCAAAAGTTAGGACCCCAATAAACTCAAAAACATCATTCAGCTTCAACTCTGACTCCGGAGAATCATATATCTGCATTATCAATATAGAAACTAATCAACCTTGGATAAAACAGGAGAATTCATTTTTACTCATCTATAGATTATTTCCATATATCTGGATGTATATTGGAACAATGACTGAAATTATTTACCTTTACCAGGCAAGGAAGGTTATCTTTGTCAACATATTGAAATGTATTCATCCTGGAAGAAGAGCTTGCAGTTTTAGAATCGCTACACTGTGGTAAAGGGGAAGGAAATTCATCTTCTCTCTAACAAAAGAAAAAAAAGAATCTAATTAGTATAATCTTCCTTCTGAAGTAGCATTTAAAGATAACATCAAGAAAAAGAAAAAGGAACGTGAACCAAAATTCTACAGACAATTCCAAAACACCCTCATACCCTCATGCAATGTGTGTTATAGCCTCCAATTTTTAGTTTTGTTTGATGTGGCAATCAAACTCATAGATTTGGCTTAATTGAAATCCAATTAATATTTACCTGATGTGATAAATTGTCAAAAAACCAGTGTTGTCAAGGCGTGCGCCTAGGCGCGCCTACGCCTTGCGCCTTAGCGTTTGATAACAAAAGCGCCTCAGACCCTTTCGGGCGAGGCTCATTTGATCAGGCGCACGCCTGGTGCGCCTAGGCGCGCTTTTTTGTAAGGCGATAGGCGTAAAAAAAGCTCGCCTGATTGAAATTCTCTTTAATTTCTTTTATTTTAACTTTTTTCATTAGATGTACCATTACTAGTAAGAAAGGGGATAGTATCAAACTCTCCACTTCTCAATATTTGAGTATTCAACAACATATATGGGACCATAAGGAAATCATGCATATTGGGCAAAAAAAATTTTTTGGCATGTTTTGTAGATAAACTGGATCACTCTTTAGAGTTTATTATCATAATTATATATCTTAAGCTTATTATATATATATATATACACACACACAGACACACATACAAAAACACACACATATACATATTGCGCCTTACTTCACTCAGGCGAGTGCTTTTTTTGCGCCTTGCGCCTAAGGCAATATAAGGGTTCTAGCGCCTGGAGTGCGCCTTGCACCCTTGACAACACTGAAACAAACCCATTTCAAGCAAAAAATAGACCAAAAACCCAAATTCTTTCTTTATTCATTCAATAACTAAATTCTGATCAAAGAAATTTGAAGGTTTAAATATTTTAGGAAATCCCTGCCCATTAATTTGATAAGACAGTAAAATGCAAAAAGTGCAGCAGTGTCAAAAAGTGTCAAAGTTAAAGGAATATTTGCTAAGGTTTGGGAAGGTTTTCCAATGGTCCTGAATCTTTTAAGAATTTAGCTTTAGTAAAAATAGCATGCCAATTTTATGGGGTCATTCATGGCAACTAATACTGTGCAGAGAATATGTGTATCAAGGCATACTGCTCCGACTACAGCAATAAGGACAATACAGCACACAGTTGAATGCAGCAATATTTAAGCTCCAATGATCAAGCTAAACCAAATAATGTCTCTACAGTTTTCAATCACAGAAGCTAAGATATTTCTTGGTTCTCAACAACAATGAAACTTAAAATACACTTAGAGTTCTTACCATCTTCTTGGTAATTGGAGAGTTTTTAATCTCATCATCAGGAACCTGTAATTAGATATAGCATCCAAGTAAGGTTAGGTCAATTGCAAATACACTAAAACATAATACTACAGGAACCAAAGAACTAGCATTGTTCTTGAAGAGTTCTAAGCATATTAAGAAGGCCAAAAAACTTACAAGCATGTTCTAACCAAATAACTCTACTTTAACATATCATACCCTTCACTAAAGAACAGTCCACATAAACAAATTTAAAAACTAAATCCCAACTATTTTAGGGCAAAAACAAACACAAACAGAAGGCAAGACCGTCATCTCGTTTTCATAGAACACATAGCATTGAAGACTACCTATTTTTATCACTATATGATATGGTTAGGCCGTGCAGTTGGGAAAATGATGAACAATGAAATGAATAGATAAATAGTAAGGAGAGCAGGACTAACCAAATCCATGGGGTCCGCATCTTCATCATCCATCCTACGCCGCTTATCCCTGTTTGGGGTTAACCAATCCATGCCTCGATTAGGATCCATTTCACAAGAAGGTTCAGCCCATGAACTCTGTCCTGGAATCTGAAGAAAAGATTTTGGTCACAACTAAAACTAATTAACAATAAGAATGGAGTAAAACCATGTTTCACTTTTATTTTACAGTATGTCAAACAATTAATAGCCAAAAGAAAAAAAAAACCTATAAATTTAAAACCATGAATGTCTTATCAACTGCTCAACATTAAAAAAAAAAAAAACTACCATTAACTACAAAAACCTTTAAAAAAAAAGGTAGAAGAAGAGAACTAACAGGAACACAGTAGAGCAAACGGCGTTCCCAAACACACATATCAGGAGAAGATCCCAGTGGGTATTGAGAAACACCCATGAACTTGTTGGTTCGCCATAAATTCCCATCCTTTATTTAGCAACATAAAAGGGAAAAAAACCCCATCAATTTCACATTCTTAAAAAAGGAAGGAAAAAACTTTAGAACTAAAAAAAAAAATTGAAAAAAGAAATAGAAAGTTACTACCTTGTAAGCACCAACATAGAATTCATTTCCCAACATGTCCTGGATCATGCCCCTGTAACGGACAAGACTGTTGGGCTGAACCCATCTTATAGTCTTAGGGTTAAGAATGGGAACCTGGGAGAGTCCCGATTCCTGGAAGAGGAATTGGCGGAAGAGGTCAACGGCACCCCAGTCCTTGCCGTCGAAGGCGGAGGGATGGGTCTGAGTCTCTGATCCTGACCCTATCGCCTTCTTGAATGTCAATCGGACGGCACCTAGTGGATTCGCCAAGCAATCGTACGGTGGACCGCCCATCTCTCTCTCTCTCTCTCTCTCTCTTTTTGTCAGATTGATCGATTCGTTTGAAAGTTGCTCACTCGCCACACTCAATTCCCGCGCTAAAAAAGTGAGAGGGTGGGTAGCATTTCCCGCCAATTCTTCCCGCCATTTCAACTGGAGATGTGAGGAGGATAATAACGTGGGCCCAAATATTTTGTAGAGGAAATGAAGAAGGAAGATGGGCTTTGAGGTCCGATTGGTGGAATTGATCAGCAATGGAATTTCAAGTTGGTTTAGAAACATGTAAAAAGGTCGGACTATTCGTTGGCCCTTCTTTATATTGGATTTGGATTTGAATATAGATTTTTTTTTTTTAATTTAGTTCGGTTTGAATGATAGTTTATCAATAAACAATTATTTTTAAAATAATATATATTTTTTTAAACAGTGAAACAGATTTTTGAACTGGATTGATCCAGGCCGAACTTAGATAAAAAATTTCAAAAAAATTCGAATTACAACTCGATCCATGAACAAATCTAGGCAAGCCCCTATTATAATTAATTCGCAAGAAATAAAAAAAAAATGTTACATTATGAGTTGCATTTTTTTTCAAATGCTTGTAAAACCAAAAAAAAAAAAAATTGTTTATTAGAAATATAAAAAAATATGTAGATATCCTTAATTTATAGTTATATATATATTTTTAGTTTATTTACATAGTTAAAAGTAAAATATTTATTTTTTTAAAATTAATAAAAACACAATTCAATTCGAATAATTTCAAAATTTCAAACTTATGTAAATAAATTGGATAGAAATATTTATTATTTGAACCAAATACAATAAAAAAAAAAATCGAACCAAACACTATGGCTTGAATATGTTTTTTTAATTGTTGTTCTCAAAACAAATTCCAAATTTTTTTGGCAATTTCATTAATTTTTATTTTCCAAACAAGATAAATTTGTTTAAAATTTAAAAAATTTATCTACAAATGAAATCTAAATAGGCTAGAATTTACAAAACAAGGAGTTTTTTTGATATATTAGCTGTGTCCTGCTTATTAATTAATTGCGATTTTGAACAACAAAATGGGGAAGCAATACATACAATGATACAAAGTTTGGTTGTGTTAGTGTTATCCTTACCAATAAGGATTTAAAAAGAGTTTTCCAACTAAGGTTAAATTAAATAACATTGGTATATATACAGTAGACCTATTTAAGGGTGAATCTGTATTGAGTCAGGTTTAGACAAGTATTTTTTCAATTCGAATCGATTTGGTTCGGCCCAAATTATTATTTTTTAATAAAAAATATTTTTATTTAAATTTAATTATAAATATATATAAATATTAATATAAAATTAATTTTTTTAAATAATGATCCGGGCTTATGGCTCGACCTAAGCAGAGTCTGGGTGAAAGATGTGAAAAAAATTCGAGCTACGGCCCGAGCCCATCCATTAACAAATCTAATATACACTAGTATACAATTATACATACACCAACTGTTTCACCAACAATAACTATAAGGGAAAAGTACACTAACCCTCCTCAGATTTATTAAAAAATACACTTACCTCATATACTTTGAAAATTACCCATTTACCCTCTGAGATTTGATGAAAAATACACTAATCCCTTGAACCCTAAACCCTAAGTAAATTTTAAATAAAAAGATAATCATATCCTTGTTAATTATTAATTATATATTTTTTATTCATTTTACTTATTTTTTAATTATAAAATATTGATAATTTAATTAATTTTAAAATTGTGTTTAATTCAATAGAAAAAATAACTTATCTTTAATTCAATATATTAACTTTGAGATAATGTATTTTTTTTTATTTGAAATAAATTAATAAAATCATTTAAAAAAGTTTAATGATAAAGAAATTGATTAAAAAAATGAAAAAAGGGACAAAAATAAGAAAAATAAATAAAATTAGGGTCTTAAAATTTAAAGTCAAATTTAAACAAATATAAATTTGATTAATGAAATCTTAACATTAGTTCTTTTTTAGAGAGATAAAATATACTTTTCAAGTTAATATATATAAGTTTATTTTAAATAAAATCTCATGGATGATAATATATTTTCTTTTTTTCTTCTCCTTTATTTATTTTTAATCAATTTTTATGCAAGTACATGTTAAATATTTTAAACTTATTTTTAATTCAATTATATATTAACTTTGAGATGAATTCATTAAATTATTTTTATTTAAAATAAATAAATTAAAATTATTTAAAAAAGTTTAATGATAAAAAAAATAATTAAAACAAAAAATAAATAAAAGGAAAATAAATAAAATGAGGGTATTTTTAATATTTAAAGTAAAAATTGAATAAATATTAGTTTGATTAATGAAATCCTAACATTAATTATTTTTTAGAAAGATAAAATGTGATGTTCAATAAAATCTCATGAATGATACTGATAGTTATATTTTCATTTTTGTCTTCTCCTTTATTTCTCTCTTTTTATTTAAATCAATTTTTTTACCATTAAATTTTTTTAAACAATGATAATTAATTTATTTTAAATAAAAATAATTTAATGAATTTACCTCAAAATTAATATATAATTGAATTAAAGATAAGTTTAAAATATTTAACATTTACTTGAATTAGAATATAATTTAATTAGAATTTAATTTTATAGTAATTAAAAATAATTTTAAAATTAATTAAATTCTCATTATTTTGTAATTAAAAAATGAGTAAAATGAATAAAATAAATAAAAAAATATATGATTAATAATTAACAAGGGTATAATTATCTTTTTATTTAAAATTTAATTAGGATTTAAGGTTCAGGGAGATAGTGTGTTTTTCATCAAATCTCAAGAGATAAGTAGGTAGTTTTCAAACTATAGGGGATAAATGTATTTTATAATAAACCTTAGGGGGGTTAGTGTACTTTTCTCTAACTATAAAAGAAACAAAATTTCATTACAAAAATTACAATATATATATATATATATAATAATAATCTTGAGAACAAACTAGGGAAGAAATTTCCTGAGGAGGACTTGTCCAAGCATGCTACATGAACATATCTTCCAAACTTGTCTACTTGCCTTGCTTCACCCCTTGTATCTTTCTTGCACACCTTGCATGTTTTGTCCACCCATCCTTTTTCCACATATTCTCCATCCATTGCTCTCAGTATATTTACAAACAAAAGTAAAAAATAATAAAAAAACACCATAATTTATACCTAGATATACTTAGAAAGTGCTATAACAAGGATTTAAATTGCATTACTGTCGCATATATGTTTTTGATCGTGGTACATTTATCGTCAAATATAGACAAAAAAAAAAAATGATCTTTCAAGTTTATATTTGCATGCATACCATCAATATAGGATTTGAAGAAATCCTTGTATGTCCCTCCAATTTTCCTTCTCAGAGCCCCATACTGCATTAAACAACAAATTATATCCCATTCAGTTTACACTGCTAAACAAAGATTGCTTCTGCTCGCTCTTCTTTCTCACCATTCATCTCTTGTTTTTGTTTAGCTGAAACTCTAAACAATGTAGTGGAACTCCTATGGGTGCAAAAATGTTGTGGAGGGATACTGTTATGTGAAGGTGACAAGCTTGTAAGAGCCCTTATTCCCATGATTTCTTTGCTTTTGGCAGAGAAGTTGCAACCAACCGGCAATGGTCTACCCCACAAGGCTATGAGAGCTAGCCTTTTATATATAGAATAGAAGACATAGCAGCTAGCATAAACTGCGACTTGGGAAATTTGGTCTTGGTGGTTAGAGGAACAATACGTGGCCCTTCGCCAAACTATTCATTGAGAGGACTGCTTGGATTGCCACTTTGTGTATACCAACAAACCAGAAATACCTTCATAAAAATTTTATGGCTAGCACAAAACCCACGTTTATATATATATATGTTAGTATACTACATACATGTCCAGGAAAACAAGGGAAGATTTACATCTCTAGGACTAGTTATACTACTTAAGCAAATATTCCTCCAAGGATATCTGATAATTTGTGTATCTGTATCATAATCATATTTATATAAAATTTGATAAATTAATAATTCATATTATATAATTTTTAATACATATGTATCTTCTTATTGTATGATGTTATTTTTTCATTTAAAGACCCCTAATAAGAATAGGAGTAAGGTAGGAAATAATATTTGTCTTGATGAGACACCAGCACATGTGGTAAGGAGTAAGGAGTAATTGCATGTTGTTTAGACTCTTGACACGCAATTTAAGAATGTCATAAGACTTCTACACTTTCTCTATTACATCAGACAGACGTATGAAAGCAGTTGACTTGAATCTCTCTTAAACAAGTTGTAATAACTTTCTCTACAGGCCGGCCAGCTCAATCTACAAGTTCATCTTTATATGACATACAAAGCCTACAAAAAAAAACTACTTATATCAATTAGAGGCTTACTTACACCACATAAACCATGCCAACCTCTAACGAAGATACTGGTGGCACCTTAAGTGCCACATCTGGTCCCCTGCAATTCCTTCTCAAGAAATTGTACCCAAAATTAATGGCCAATCTCTTCAAAACAGATGATCCTTGCTTTGCTCGAACATGTGAGTGCCCTATTATGAACGCAGTCCCAGCTTCTTGGGCTGTCAACAGATCTTGCAGCTCTTCTCGCAACTGCACCTCCATATTTGTCCGCGCATCGGATTCGGATTCATCATCATCAATGGCAAATCGAACTCTTCTTTCGACAGCACGCACAGGCAGCTCCATCTCGATCACATCTGTCACACTATCTACTGTTGTGAATCCAACAGATACACTTGCTGGTTGCACATTTTCCTCAATCTCATAACCTGGTGTGCCACAAAATGCAACTGTCCCTATCACGGCTAATCTAGATTCACTTGATGATTCATTTGAGTGGGAAACATCGTCCTCGCTACAAGGACTGTGCTGGTTTCGATGCCAATCGTAACGAATAAAATCAGCCAGTCTGGCAACGAGTTCCGATTCGAAAGAATCAACATCCTGATGTACATCTCGGTATCCATAACGAACAATGCACCTATAAGACCGATGAGTAGAAGGACCAACACGACCCACAAGATAACGCTCAGCAGGTGGCACAAAAGGGACAGGTACTGATTTTACACACACAAAGACAAGGACTCGGTGGAAGGCAGGAAGGTTAGTGACAAAACGAGAAAAGTTGGCTGGGATTCCTGAGGTGAGATCAGTAAAAACTAAGCCGATACCCGGTACTCGAGCAATTCCTAAGCTTGGACCCAATGCTAATAGCCATTCTAGTGATACCTTATTGTGGAGATCAAATTCATATTTCTTGATGGTAGCATAATGCCATACAAACATGATTGTCATGAGGAAAAGAGCCAAGAGAATAGGGAGCCAAGCACCTTCTGTGAACTTGGTGAGTGAAGCTGAGAAGTAAAGCAACTCAATAGAACCAAAGAAAAGAAGAAACAAAAGAGCTAAGATAGGGGGTTTGTTCCAACAGAGGATAATAACCAGGGAAGTGAGGCACGTCGTAACCAACATCACAGTCATCACTGCCAATCCTGAAACAAATAAGAACAAAATTGTAATGCATTCAATTTCTCTGTTTCTTCTAATGCTATGTTGTTCCGACTCTTCATTGTTCTTGAAGTATCCGTGTCCGACACAGTATGGGAATAGGATCCTCCAATAACCCTCCAAATACATGAAAATCTTTAAAAAAATTGAACATACCCGTGTCGGACACATATCCGTATCCGACAATCACACCCGAGTTTGAGTAACATAGTTCTAATGCAAAAAGATCTTCATGTTGGACCAAAGAATAAGAACATGATGGACTTCATGTTAGGAAGGAAATTAGAACAAATTTATCTGCCACACATGAAGTTTAACCTTACCTGATGCATTCCCCATGTGTTTTGTGTCTCTAAATCCAATAGTCACAGCAATGCAGAGGATCATGAGCACCCAATTGATTTCAGGGATATAAATCTGGCCATGTATCTTGTCAGAGGTGTGAATAACCTTGACTCTAGGAAAACAACCAAGCGATTGGCTCTGATTGATGATTGAGAATGTTCCACTAATGATTGCTTGGCTTCCCACAACAGAAGCAAGAATTGCTATTACGAGCACAGGCCATCTCACACTTTCTATACAAAACAAAAACATTAAGCAATCAAGTTTATTTGTCTACAACCATGAATTCAGATATGTATATTGCATTCCCTTTTAAGCTGGGCAGACATGACACAGTTCTGTCTTTCACACTTTTTCTTAGCTCTTTGGAAAAAAAGGGATAGCTAGGGGCTATGTTGCTCCGACTCTTCATTTTTCTTGAAGTACTCGTGTTCAACACCCGTATCCGACGCATATTCGGACATGGGTCTGGGTATATGATCCCCCAAGAACCCTCCAAATACATGAAAAAACTTAGAATAAATCAAACATACCCATGTCGGACACATACCCGTGTCCGATACTCACACCCGAGTCTGAGTAACAAAGGCTAGGGGGTTTGGATATTCAGACTTGAAATTTACGTGTTCCTATTTTCATCAGTCAGCTTCCTACCATTTTTTCATTGGTATTTAGAACAGATGATGAGGTATACCTGGAACTGAGACATAGAAGCTGATCTGGTAACTCGTATGATGATGTTGAGACAAGTAAGCAGCTTGGCCCATATATGCCAATATAAGGGCTGGATAAACCAGAAATGTAAAAGCAGTCTGCAACAAGACAAGGTTAAATTTCATTTTAGTAGCCAGCTTTGAACTCACATGAACAGATAAGACATTATTATCAAATCAAAACTTAGAAGAGGATTAATGTTAGAGTTACCTGAATTGCAGAATAAGAGAAGTGACCAAGATCAGCAAACATTGCCTCGGAGCCTGCATGGATAGATCAAGCTTAATATTGGCATTTGTTGGTTGTCAGTTGTCACAATGAACCAAACTTAAGGTGGTATTCTTTATCCATAAACTTCTAGTTTTGACAAGACTTTCAGATGGTCTACCGATGACTTAGCTCGAAGACAAATCGAATGGATACAATACAGATTTCTTGTTATCTGAAGTACTGCGGCTAGTATATCATGCCTCGAAGATTAAATCATGCGAAATGTTCTGCTCAAAATGATAGGAAAGAGTATCTTGCCTTGAGCATACTTTTGAATGTTACAACCTAGCCAGATCACATTACCAAGGATATGGATATTCAATAGCAGGTTAACTCTATGATAATTGTTGAAAGGTTGCTCCACTTTGCCAAACATACTTGATCTACTAACATCAGACAATGATTTTATCATGACCGTGAACCAACCTTAAAGAGGGCAAAAATTAACTTATGCCCCAGACACGACACGGATTATTTTGAGCAAGGAGATTATATTGAACCTAAAAACTGCGAAGTGAACAAAAGACACAATGAAACTTGAAAATTTATCACATGTATGTATGTTCCAAACTCACCTGTTATGCAAAGCAGTATGCCTCCCAAAGACATCCATCCACCTTTCCTTGTCTTCTTCAAGAACTTGAACATGTAATATGGAGAAAGAGCTTGATAGACATGCGGGTTCCAGTGGATTATATTATATAACCCAAGTGAACTGATGCATAGTAGCCATGTTAACACAATTGGAGCGAAGAAAAATCCGACGCGATGCGTACCATAGTGTTGAAGTGCAAAAAGACACACCAAAATGAAGCAAGTGATTGGAATAACTGCATCTGCGAATGAGGGCATGAATTTCAGATGAAAAGGCAGCTAAATTAGAGCAAAGACCGGAATTAACTATGCATATGTCTAAATTCAATATAGCTACAGATAAAATAACTTATTTTTTAAAAACTGGCATGTAATATTTTGGAAGGTCAACAGGACCTTAGGATGGAAGAAAGTAAAAGACTAAAAATGAAGCTTATCGCCTTGAAACAAAATTCTATGTTAATTAGTGTGGAAATCAGCCCCCATAATACCAAATTATTAAGTCAACCATTCTATTGAAATGAAAGAGCAGTAAATGTCTCTTTATCTGGAAACCATTTACCAACAGAATAATGTTTTATTTCCACCTTAAAGGTGTTGTAAATTGTGTATAAAAACACTATCATGTACAAAATTCTTTTCAGGAATCTCATAACTTCAACATTTTCCTTGTTCTCTTACTTCATTTCATAAATTGTAAAAAGCACCAACTTCGGCCCTTCCATCAATCTTATGAAACAGTATGATTTCCAAAAACAGAAAGGAAGAGGAGCAGATAAGACCAAAAGAAAGGATTGGATATGGTAATTCCAGACCACAACTTGCTCTTGAATGGTCCCTGCAGGCCAATTGGCTTTTCTTCACTAACCACATCAGAATGACAAGTGGATCTCTCTATCCATTTATCACTTGAAATGAAAAGAAGTTTCAACCAATTTATTTTGCTAAAATTCAGGATGTCAGCTTTGCTTAATAGGATAAACATGGTTCAAAGAAAGTTAATATGCCAAAGGGTAAACACCATAAGCCTAATACCTCACTCTTCTCTACCATGTTCTTTCTCTTTCTCCACCAACAAGGAACATGAATATCAGTCCAAATGCATATTGAAATCATTTAATAATCAGGAAATTAACCCTACATAATCCTAATCTACACTGGACAAAATAAGTGTTTTTCAGTTAATATGAAAGAAGGTTTGGCTGCAACATAACATTAGAGACTTCAATGCGATTGAATAAGAGAAGAAGATCTAAAATAGCAAGTTGAGGAGCTTACACTGGTGATGTTCCTTGGACATGGATAACTCGAGGCCAGACACAGCAGAGAAAACTACATATATAAGAATATATTATTTAGTCGGTAACTGAGAAAACTCGGTTGCAAATTTAAGCAACTGACTGCTAAGAGATTTACCAGAAATTGCTGGAGTGAGAACTCCATCTCCAATTACCATACAAGTACCAAGGAGAACCAAGATTAATAAAGCAGTGTGCAAGACCTTATGCTTCTCAAGGTACAATTTTACTCCTGAGCTACTCTTTTTCTCTGGAGGGTGCTCAAGTTTATATGTAGAGAGTGCTTCATCAGCAACCTGTCTGTTGGGCAGAAGACTAACTTTTGTATGTCGGCATATCAGAGAATACAATGCAAAAGTACCTCCTGCAAAAAATCAAAATCATGAATAAAAGGTTTCAGTTTAATGGCTAAATGATACGGAAAACACAATTGTTTAAATGCTTACCCTCTCCATTGTCATCTGCTCGAAGAACCACAAAGACATACTTGAATAAGGGGACTAAAGTAAGAGTCCAGAAGACAAAGGATAGAACACCATAAATCTCTTCATTTGTCTCTGAATGTTGAATGTCTTCAGCAAATGTGCTTTTGTAAACATAAAGAGGGGAAGTACTCAGGTCCCCATAAACTACACCAAGGCTTTGGTATGCGAAAAGCAATGAGGTCTTCCAAGAATTCTTCTGCAACACAGTTCCAAAATAAGCAACTCTCCTAGAAGTTAGCTAAGTTACTGAACACGTACCATGTAATTCAATTGATAACTGCATAAATCCTTCAACCAAGTAAGCTAAGCCTACCTATTCCAAATAAACAAAACCTAAATGACCCATAACTTGGAATAGTTGATGGTTATATGCATTTTGAAAGCTAAACAAACCTTTGAAGTATCCAAGGACTTCCCAAACTCAAGATCCATGATAATTATGCCTCAATCTTCAGTCTGAGTTTCTAGCAAGTGAACACAATTAGCTGCAGATGAACACTGAAACAATATGCCAAAATTAAGTGGCACAATCCAACACCATGAATTTGAAAGAAAGAATAAAATAAACCAATGGATTTTCAAGATGAAATTTCCAATGATATCCACGCATATCTTTACTTTACACACCCGCAAATAGAGGAGATAAAAAGCATGTCACATTCACCCACATGGCTTCCATACCTCTATAACATCCCTCACCAAACTCTTTGAAAACTATGCGCATCTTTAAAATCTCACAAAAAAGTAAGAGAACATGGAGCCAAGTGACACCCCAGATTCCAATTACAAGAAATTTTATGGAACCTTAAAAAGGATTGAAGCTCAACTACACTAGAATTATACAGACAGATCTTTAAATGCACAAGGGCCCTCATTTATTTCCTTTCCTTTCCTTTGCATTTCTTTTTTTTATTTTATATTTTTCTGTGTTGATGAAAAGTGGAAGCAACCGATACTTCAATGTTTCTTAATTTTCAATCAAAAAGACCAAAATTTGAACCCTGTGACAGTATTAACCCATAAAGGACAAAGAAAGGAGAAGATAAAAACAAACAGGAAAACCCAATATAACTGTGACATAAATACATATATATACACGTAAATGCAAGAGTTTCCAATTTCCATTTTCCAACCTGTATTTTTCTACAGGCC
Organism: Fremontodendron californicum; assembly: GCA_030761205.1. Classification (NCBI taxonomy): domain Eukaryota; kingdom Viridiplantae; phylum Streptophyta; class Magnoliopsida; order Malvales; family Malvaceae; genus Fremontodendron; species Fremontodendron californicum. The sequence goes on from JAULJL010000041.1 coordinate 453,185, forward strand.
AAGAAAGAAAATAAGAGAATCTTGATTGATGGCAACGAGAGAAAGCACAATCACGTGATTCAACGACAGTAACATTTACAAAGACTATACATCACACCAACAACAATCAAACAACTGCCTACGGAAATAAAGCTGATTTGAAGGACCATTTTTTTTATCAGCTTATTATTATTACAATGTATTTTACTCTACCCCACAACTTTCTCTTTCTCAAATTCCTACCTAACTCACTTAAGCAAACCTTTCATTTTATTTGCCTTGATAAAGCTGAGAAACTGTTTTTTTGGCAGTTAAAAGAATAGTAAAGTTGGTCTTATTAAATTAATGGGGTTTGGTAGTAACTCAAAAGCAAATGAAAGAAAACAAAACTAATCTACCTCCCCCATTAGACCATTCAGAACTGTTACAGTAAATTGTAGATGAGGATTATATGATAATGATGGGCAGCCCATGTGATTCAAGAAGCCTGCTCAGCTTTTTTTTTTTTTCTTTCTGTTTTGATACACCTAAGTGGGACTTCCCTTTTGCAGACCCACTTTGTCCATATCAACATTTTAGCTAGAACAGCCTTTTGATTGCATCATCTTCCATCATGTTACTGAGTCTATCTTTTAAAGTTCATTTCTAGAAACAGCTGTAGCACCTCCCATAGATGATAGGTATGACCTCATTAATCCAACACAGAACAAAAACAAAATAAAAATGCAAACTTTGCCCCAAAAAAATCCCCTTTAAGTAGATATATAAAGAAACTTACTTGAGTCTATCTTCTTTTCTTCTGGTAAATCAAAGGCCACCAAATGGAACCCTTGTTTGCATTTAAGCACGAGAGTCTAGAAAAGCTTGGAACTTTTATTATAGCAGCTGATATGTGAAAGGCGGATAACTCTAAGCATGTGAAAAGATTTGATTTTTATGAAAGGAAGTGATGTTTTAGGATTAAAGACAGCAAGGAGTGGCTGTTTTGGATGGATTTGAAGGTTAAATGAACAGACCAGAAGCTGTTAAAGTTGTGCACCAACCGACAATGACGAATGTTGTTCAGTAAAAGAGAATAAAACTTAGTATAAAAAACTTAAGAAAAGGAAATGAAAAGTGATTAGAGAACGTGGGGAGAAGCTATAGAGATAAGAGATTAGATTCTGTGAAGATGAATCGGTAAAAGAGCATGCTTTGTATACAAAAAAATTAGTATATGGAAAATTCACATGAGCCTTTGGACTTTGGTCTTTCCCATGTAATTAAATGTTCACTTCAAATGTAAATCATTGAGTTCAAGAGCAGCATCTGAACTGAATGACAGGAATGTTTTTTCTTTCTTTATTTCTTCATTTTCATCCTAAGATAAAACCATACCCCTTGTTCTAGAGCATTAAACTTTCTTCAATTTTTTTTTTTAAGTATTATTTTGGTAAATAAATTAAATGACCCTAAGCTCAATACAAACTTCACACTAATATTAAATTCAAGCATTAAGAAAACTCTAGTATATGAATTTTTTTAAGCACAAAAATCAAGTAAAAATGATAAATTTTCACAATTACATTAGATAATGTGATTTAAAAAGCTATTGTTTTTCCCTCTCTCTCTCTCTCTCTCACACACACATATATATATATATATATATATTCTCATTGTTCTGTCCCCAATACATTTAACAAAAAATGAAGAAAAAAAAAAAAAAAAACACCAATGAAAGCTGTCTAACTATCTCCTGTCACAATAGAGTTTGATGCATTGTATGATTTATCCCACAAGCATCAATTCTGAGGGTTTTGAAGTCACAAAGCCACATTCACAAGTGGAAAGAAAGCAACAACTTAGCAGCCATTTAAAAAATGAATGCTGGTGAGAGAAGCTTTACCAGTAGGATAGCTTTTGGCCCTTGGGGTAGGTTAGACTAAACACAAAAGTTAAAAAATATAAAGGAGGTGCCAAATTCCAAATTGTGGACCAAGTAATTTGACAAAATTGAGATCAAAATAATTGATTAATGGCATTTCATTGGTAGGTGAAGTATGGTTCTCACTCAGTTTCAAATTACCTTGTCATTGGAAATTATTTCTTGATATTAAGGTAAAAACAATCTTATACCAAATAAGGGCATGAACCTTGGGCTTAAGTTTTTCCTATTTTCTGATCAAATGAAATTTATGGTTGGACTCTTTGAAGAATATTTCAACTAAAAACTAATAATTTTGTAACTAGTAATTAATGGATAACCCGGGGTTTAGCTTATCATGCAACTAATCTTAAGATGTGACATTCAATAAATCTAATTTTGAATTTCAACATCTACAATTTTTTTTTTTATTTTTTTTTTCAACTACGACCTCTTTAGTAAAAAAGAAAATATATAGTAATCAATAGAGAATCCTATTACACCAACTCTCAAATAAATAGAGAAAAATTGGAATGACTTTTTATAATAAAATAAACAGAAGAGTCATAGGATAAAATACAATACCAAAGACAAAATGGTTAGCATGGAACCTAGCTCTAACATATGTTGAAGCATCCAACTCACATATAATCAACAACAAGGGAGAAAAACCAGGCATAACAATCCTCTAGTTAGCAATTACCAATGATTAAATAAATAAATAAAAAGTATAGTTTTGTTCTTTGGGTTCAAAAGAGAGAATTACAACTTAAATTCATTAAGTTTATACAATTTTCCACCTACCTCAGCCTCTTGATCTAAAACAAGTAATTGTGCATTAGAGTTCAGTATCCTCAAATTCAACAAAAACTGGGAAAGAAAACCATTATTAATTGGAGAAAAATATGACAAAATGCTTATATGTAATTCTGTTCAAATTTACAAAAGTGATAACTTTTTCACCATCCCCAAATAAACCTAAACAGTTTAAACTGTCCAGCTTCCAAAAGAAACTATGTCTAATTATTACTCTCTAGATTTCTCTACAGCTATAATTGTCATTGATTATTGCAGCCTAATAGCCATGGCCCATATGTACCAACAAAATTTAACCTTCCCTACAAGCAATGTAACTTGTTTTATGTCAAATACGAATCAAGAATTTCAACTTTGCTACATGGCAAAATCCTATGTCAAATGAAAATTGGAGCAAGCAAACAGGCAAGATCAAGCAGCCTGGACATGTCGGTGTGGGACTCGGCACTTAGGCTCAAATATCACAAATATCTGGTTTTTCTTTTCATTTTTTGGTTTCCATTCTCCACTTTTCTCAAATCTTGAAGGGTTTTTTGGACTGTCCAAATTGCATGATCAAATCAAAACTTGAAGCCCAAATTGAAAATATTGTCTAGTCTTGAGCATGAAGCAGGCAAAGCATCAAGCCCAAACTTCTTAACAAGGAGTTTTGAAATGGGAAATTACCTTCCCCATGCATGATCATAGTAGTAGCTTCATGGTTTAATGAAAATTTTCTCTGGTAACGAAGCTTAGGGATTTGAGATGTGATGGTTTCTTTCCAATAAATCTCACAATCTCTTGAGAATAACTTTCCATATTGTTTTCTGCTCTGCCTATTCTCCACCCTACATTAGTTGAGTGTGATTGTATGTCAACTTTTACCTACCGTCCCAAAGAAAAGAAAGTTAACTCACAAATGATAAAACTGGATTTCTTCCTCTGAAAATGAAGTAACAACCATTAAGCCAAATCTTATAAGTATTAATTTTCATGCCCCATTAGTTTTTGTATATAAATTTGGTGAATGGTTCATAGTCTAAATAGACATATACTAGAGAGAGATGCCATGATAATAAGCTATTTATCAGAGTCAAGGTTAATAACCGCAATTAAACTTGATCACCAAGTTATTAGTAATTATAAGTGCTAAAAGCTAATCTAGCCAGGAGGAGTAGAAAATTTGTAAGTGGGGTTTGTAATTGAAAAACTGCTGATGAGCTTTGTTTGGGACATGGGAATTTGCAGAAACCAAACCTTATAATTGTAAAAACTAAGCATGTTGATTTGTGAATCCCTTTATCTGAAAGCAATATAGGAGTAGTAGAATTAACCATGATGTTAACTTCTCTCAATGAAAATAAATTGGACTAATATTGAAACAATCCCTTCAGCTGCCCCCCAAACCTATCAAGCAAAACCAGGGGAAAAGGACTTAGCAACCTTGCCTTTGAATTGTTACTTAATCAGAGTGTCAAAACCATTGTGCTATTCTGTTTTCAAAACCACATCACTTTCCATGATCAGAAGTACAACCAAAGCCACTGCCATTACAATCTATATATTCCACTCATTTACCTCAAATTACATAAATGTATTGACTATAAAGCAATCAACTACAACAGTATTAATACATACATATATCACTTTATTTTGTCTATAGTTTACTGATTTGACAATAAAAAAAACACAGAAGTATATGTTTTATATATTAACAAGAACATATATATATAGAGAGAGAGGGGGGATGAATTAAAAGAGAAAATATAGAAGAAAAACAAATAATTTTAAGAAGATGGAAAGAAAACAACAAGAAAAACAAGCAGCTTGAGATCATGGGGGCACTCTAACTGATAACACTTCAGTTCAGTGACCAATTCCTGGGCTTGGAACATCACCTTGCCTTCTGTAGAAACCATTGTAATCATAATCATCTGGGCTTGGAACATATCCAGAATAATCTTGCATGTCTAAAAGCCTTCTTGTTCTTGTTAATTCCATATGGCATGCAGCAGGATCACAACTCCAGCTGGTAAACATAATGGACAATAGAAAAAGCAGTAGTACTGCAATAAGCAGCACAAAACTACTGGGTTTCATCAGCTCCCTCTTTGCCATTTCACAAACTGATATCACTTTCGGATTAAGGAGAACAAGTTTTGAAGAAAGTTAAGATATACCCATTTAAATATAATTTATAGGGCACTTGCTTGGTGGCATCATGATTATAATGAGATAAAATAGTATTATTAGATTCACAAAAAGTAGGGCCAGAACATGGAAATTGATCATAAAGTAAGAAAAATTGATCACTTTTTTTTCTTTGGTAATTTAGAAATCAAAATTATTAATTTATTTGAAGAAGATTACAGATGCTACTATCATGATTCATGAGTACTTGCTGTCTTTGACCATAGCATATCAATGACCTGAGAGCACCAAGTTCCGCTCATTGTTGACAGATGAAGCACATGACTTGAGTGCACCAAGGCAAGGTCTGAATACTGTCTGCCTATAATTAAAATATACAATATATATATATATATACTATACTATACTATGTTACTTCGACTCTTTATTATTTTTGAAGTATATGTGTCCGACACATATCCGGACATGGGTATGGGGATATGATCCTCCAAATACATGAAACTCTTAGAAAAAATTAAATATACCCATGTCGAACACATACCTGAATCCGATACTCACACCCGAATCCGATTAACATAATATATATCAGCTCTGGTTTCCAAGTTTCTTATATACGTGCATACATGGCAAATTCATTTTATATGGAATCAAGGTGCCTGGCGTGAAAAACCAATCATAATCTCTTTATGTCTGCTTAATTACTATAGTAGTTTATTTCTCTTAGTTTCTTAAGGCATTCAAATGGCTGCAGACTTCTTTTCTTTGTAACAATGCATTAATTGCATATATATTTTTTAAATATAACCTTAATCAGTGTCTTTTCTCTTTTTTTATTAGCTTAGCTGATATATATATATATATATATATATATATATATATATACTTAAGACAGAGATTGATTTAAATTTTAAAGATCAAAAGCTAGGCAGCTGAATTTGGCAAGCTTCCCCTGTTGTGAAAAACAGCAACATTTAATTAAAAACACTCTTTTTATAAAGCATAATTAAGAAGTTTTTTATTATTAAAAAAATTAAAAGAAAAATTAACTAGTTGATGAGTGTGTTAACAAACACTTTCTAATAATACACTCAAAATTATCACATTTAATTACAATTAAAAAGGCATTAAATTATATATATATATATATATAAAAAAAAAAGAACTTCTAAAAATATATGTAATCTAATTAATTAGCAAATATATCTTTAAAAAAATGTAATTCATTGCAACCAATAAAAAGTTGGTGGTAGCTTAGCTAGATGATAAGATCAGATAAAACATATATCCATCCATAAAATACATTTTGTAAAATAAAAAAGTTTAATGAGAGTGTCCATGTGTCATCTAATTGAGTTTTTTTTTTTCCTTCTTTTACCTAAATCATTAATTTAAGCTTTTCATTAAAAAATAAAACAGAAAGACTGAAAGAGTGGTAAGCTTTTTATATAGCATGAATTTATCATAACACATCACCGATTATCGGCTGGGAGAAAAGATAATTTTTTTATCATTTTTGTTATTCATTTACCAATTTTCTTAAAAATTTATAGATTTTGTTATCTAATAATATATTATTTATTTATTGTTACGTTTACAATTGTATATGATCAAATTTCTTAATTTTTTTTAATAAAACAAATGATATTATTATATTTTCTTATCTTTGCATCTATTAGATATCAAATTATTAATTTGTTACTCTTTTTAATAAAAATGATATTATTGTATTTTATTATCTTTACATCTATTAGATATCAAATTATTAATTTCTTACTCTTTTTAATAAAAATGATATTATTGCATTTTATTATCTTTGCATCTATTAGATATCAAATTATTAATTTCTTACTCGTTTTAATAAAAATAGTATATTGCTTTTTATTATCTTTACATCTATTAGTTATCAAATTACTTAATTTCTTACTCTTTTTTAATAATAAAAAAAAAGTAATGTTACTACATTTTATAATTTTTACATCTATTAGTTATCAAATCACTTAACTAATACTCTTTTTAATAAAAAGTAATATTACTACATTTTATTATCTTTTATTTATTAATTATCAAATTATTTAATTTTTTTTTATTTTACCTAACACAAAATAGTAATACGACTTTCTGTTATCTTTTATAACTATTTGTCATGAAATTACATATTATATTATGTTATATAGTGGAAGATTACAAATGATTTTAAAAGATAACATTGATTCCTCATCCAAGTGATTTATATTCATGGAGAGGTATTTCGAACACCGATTGGAATTTATAAATATTTTTATTAACATTAATTTTAACATAATTTTATATCAAATCTCTTAAAAATCAAATTATTCTTGGAGATAATATTTTCAAGAGTTCATTTATATCATAGTGGATAAATTATTTCTAAAAACATTTCCTAAAAATGCTTCACCTAAGTTTTCTTCTTTTCATCTCTCCATTGATTGCATTAGTCAAAAACCATAATATTATACAATAGTTTTAGGATAATTGTATTTTTTCAATGACGACTTTTGCATTTAAGCTTTATGTTTATGAAGTGATTTTTTTTAAAAATAAAAGTATGAAAGGATTTTTTTTATATTAAACTAAATCAAAAAGTTACTTTTTTAAAGAACAATCATATTGAATAGTGGAAGACTATAATTGTTTGTCTCAAATTCTTGTTCATGATTTGTTTTGAAACAAAGATTTTTCTTTCTTATCTTGAATTTTTCAAAAATTAAAGAATCAAATTGTAAGTGTTACGAAAGGCAAAAATCAGTTGCTTATGTTGTTGTTGAGTCTTGTTGGTTTCGTTAAATTTGTTATACCCATTAAAGACCCTAAGTGTATTTTAGTAACTACACTATTTATATGAGAGCTTTCATAGAAACAAAGGAGGTGATTCTCTCTACACTCTTCTCTTCCATTATTTACATTGTCTCTCTCAATTTATTGAGTAACGACTGATTTAAACGTCGGAATATCAACTCCTGACACCTTTGATCATCTTTATTTTGCAGGTTTGTCCATCAAAAGACGACATAAAATCAACAAAATTCTTGGTGATCTTGATGTCTTTGTCGACATGCCAATAGTTTGTGTTGGGTGATAACGTGATATATGGTAGTCAATCCTGTTTTTCATGCTCATACAAAGCACGTTGAAACGGATTACCATTTTGTACAAGAAAAAGTTGCCAATGGAGATGTGATTGGTTAGATATGTTTCTTCTGCTGATCAACTTACTGATGTCTTCACCAAAGTTCTTTCTTCTTCCAGGTTTCTTTTATTGAAGGATAATAGCGCAGCAAATGCTTGGCTCTAGGACATGCTATGCCAAAGTCCTGAGTCATGTTCCAATTCAGTTGCCACATGTTGATATGTTTTTGGGTTGATAGGTGGTTTCTTAGAAGGAAGATCGGAGAGCGGTAGCGTAAGACTTGAAATGGAGATAGAGGTTAGAAGAGTGTTAGAGTCTGTACTGCGAGACGCTCTCTGATATTTAAGTCAACAAGGATTCTGAATGTAAAGGAGCAGTACGTCTTTATATCTGGAGTCATGAAAAATCTAAGATTGTCCGTCTGATTTGTCCGTATGCCAACTATGATAACTATTAGTCGGTACGTATCCTATGTGTGACCAGATTAGTTAAAGATATGTGTTATTCTCTTTGGAGGGTATAGTGAGTGATCTTATGTCTGATTTGGTGTTGGATTTTAGCTTGTACAATATGAGTATATAACCACCATATTATCTGGAACCTCCCAATCAAAGCAATGGACCAACTGAGCCACCCAAGCCCAACAATAGTCAAACCGATCGAGTTGCATTTCCAGCTCCAGGGCAACCTCTGCGGCCAGAACCAAATGGGATTAGCTGGATCCATCAAATCTCTCTGGAAAAAAACTTCTCTGCATCAGTACAAAACATTTGGGTCTCGGTCAATGGCCCATGCTTTTATGAAGATGCCCCAATTCTTGGGTATGTGGAAGCCATTAGCTGTGCATCAGTCCAAACATTTGGGTCTCGGCCACACAAAGCATGCTATGGCTGCTGTATTTAACTAGATTTGATTCGGCTTCCTTTAAATCAAAGCTTATTCAATTACAAAGTCTTTTGCAAATAGAGGTATGGTATCCATAAATCATGTTGCACGTATTTGACACTTTGAAAACTTTAAGTCTTGCACGAATTTGATTTGGCCTGCCAATTTAATATATATATTTTTTGGTCAGAACCAATTTAATTTTTTATTATAATTTAACATATATTTTAAATTTATAATCTCTATATATTAAAACTGAGTCATGGGACTCAAGAGGTATTTTTTAAGTTTCAAGGGTTATTTTGGTCCATTAATCTGAGAAGGGTAAAAATGTCATTTTTTGAAAAGTTTGAAAGAAAAAAAAAAAACAGGCAGAAACGAGAGGGAGAAGGAGAAGAGGGGAAGGGAGAGGAGAGGAGAGGGGAGGAGAGAGGAGAAGAGAGAGGCCTGTGAGGGCAGTCGGGAGGTGATGGAGGAAGAGAGAGGAGGAGGAGAGAGGAGAAAATGGAGGAGGGAGAAAGAAAAGGAGAGAGAAAGGGAAAGGAGGAAGAGAGAGGAGGAGGAGGAGCGGATTGGAGCGGCCGGTGCCTCGATCGGCCGGCTGGAAGGGGAGGAGGAGGAGGAGAAGAAGAAAAAGGAAAAAAAATTAACTATTATTGTTTTAATTTTTATAATTTATTATTTTAATAAAAAATTAAATACATATTTTGTTAATTTTTTTTATTTTTGTGTATTAAAAAATTATAAATATTTTTATTGATTTTAAAAAGTTTAAAAAATTAAATTTATCATTTTGTAGTTTTAAAATTAAACAAAAATGTTTATATAATATATTAATTATTTTTTGTTTTTAATTTTATTTTTAAATATCTTTTTGAAAAAAATTATGATTTAAAAATAATTTTAAAATTTGATCTATTTTTTTTAAAATTAAATGAAAAATATTAAAAATAAAAGGAAAAAAATTAATAAAGAAAAATGCTAAATCTTTTATTTATTGTTTTATTTATTTACTTTTTTCATTGATTTTTTAAAATAATTTTAAGTTACAATAATTTAATAAAATTATTCATGTAAATATTTTTTAAAAATAAATAATTTCACGGGGAAAATTCTAGTTATAAATTAAAAATCAGGTTCAAAGCTCAACTAGACCTAATCTGATTATAATCTGGCCATAAACACTTCCAATCCCTAGCAAGTAAATTCTTGTAGGCTAAAATGTTATTGTTGTAGACAAACAATAGGAGAGTTGACATCTTGAATCATGATCAACCGAATTGCCCATTGTCGGTTAAAGTAGTTAAGTTTTTACCTGCAACATGCAGTGTTAAATATATGAGAGTTCACAACCAACACATGACACTATTAAAGAATTAATATAAGGGAATCATGATTTAATTTAATTGTTTCATGTAATATCTACAAAGTCGAATCTCAATATTTGTAATATTTTATTTTATTTTTAGATTGTGATTTTTTTTATATAAAAAAATATTCAACATTAGGATAACTAGATAGATTATAATTAAAAAAAGGGCCAATTCTTGGGCACTTAAAAAGGCACAACAATTACAAGCAAATTTTTTTTTTCTTTTTCAATGTATTAGAAAGTATATGTTAAAGAGTGTCTCCCCTTCTAGAGTATCAAAGAAGGAAAAAGTCTAATAACAGTAAAGTCATATTCTGAAACCCCCCTTCCCCCAATGTCACCAAAGTCCAGGTAATGAAACGTGTTAGGATAGGATAAATGTTTGGCATGTTATTAGTGAAGTCAAAGGTTGAGTAACCATTCAAAAAAAAAAAAAAAACCTGGCACATGGCATGCATTCTTTTTGATCTTGAAAACCCATTTGTCTTTCGATCTTGAAGAAGATTAATTAAGTTCCATGCTTGATTGACATACATGTAGTCTTAACTCATTTTTCATTGCAATTATTCATTTGTCTGGATGTCCAAAAGCCTCTTTAACATTTTAGGCTCATCATTTATAGATGCAGCCATGTGAGTCTCACTATCATTCAAAATCCACCACTTACATGGTGATTTGAATTGTAGCGATGAACGTCGAAGAACTGAATGAGCTGGAGGCTCTCCTTGATCATGCATATCGGCATTCTCATTAGACTCTTGTTGAGGTGATGTCCCAACAAGTAGAGTCAAACTTGAGAGTTCAATTTGGATCTTTTAGGAACCAAATTAAGCTTGTCTGTTGCTGTAGTTATCTGATAGTGGATGGAATATATATATTTTTTGTTGAATGAATAAAATATTTCAATTTGTATGGAGAAATGCTGCAAAAGAAAACAGCCCATTTGGGATCTATAATCAAATTCATTCAACTTAGGAATTAAGTGAAGAAATTTTTAATTTGATATCCATTCATGGCTATGATTTAAACAAAAGCCAAAACAATGGAATATCCCTGTTTACTTGAAAACTACAGCTCACAATCCTTAATCAATTTAAAATATATAAAGGCCTAGCGGGTGCCAATAAACCACCTCAGCAATAGACAGCCACATTGGGACTGAGCTTCTCCTAACTCTAAACTCTCCATCTTATACCTTCCCCTGTCTCAAACAATGGCTATTAGTATTACATACAAATCTTCCCATTTCGTCAGGACCTTGTCCTGTCCTGTCCTTAAAACTGACCACCTTCAAATGTTTGTCCAAACTGCCAATTTCCTGGCGCCACGTTGTAGCTGGTCATGGTTTTGCCATCACTTGTGGTGACTTGGAAAGACAGGCTTTGGCCGTTGAGGTAAGAGTTGCTCTGCCAGTTTTGGCCCCAGTTTCTTGACATTGATTGCCATCCTGTCTTGGAGCCCTTGATTGACACAGAATGAACATCTCCAGCACCTCCAACGTTTGTAATCAGGACCAAGTTGAAGTAAGAGTGACCGTTGATTGTAAACCTGATTCCTCCTTTCTTCATACAGGGGACTCTGTTTAGACCAACATAAAATATGTATGTTACTAAGATGAGCTCAATCCTATGTTATTTAGATTCGGGTGTGAGTGTCAGATACGGATATGTGTCCAATACGGGTATATTCAATTTTTTCCAAGATTTTCATGTATTTAGAGGTCTTTGGAAGATCATATCCCGTACCCATGTCCATATATGCGTCGGACACAAATACTTCAAAAAAAAAAAGAAGAGTATTTGATCGAAAAGGGTGTTAAATATTACCTTCTGAATGAAATGGGGACAATTCCAGCGCGGTATTGAGCAATTTGCAAGAAGGCAGGCTCAGCCAAGTCAAAGTGTTGGAGTGGAGGATTGCACCAACCACCATTGTCATTGGACAAACCCAAGTTAGGGGGGCAGAAGTTGGTTGCAGTAACGATGATGGATCCGGGCAGGCACCATTTGGGGTCATTACCACACCTCATTTCGTAGCAAGAACCACAGCTCAAGCCATTGTTGAACAAGGCAGTGCTAAGTGCTGCAGTGTTAGTCCCATAGCCTTGGCTATATAAGTTGCCATATCCACAAGCACCTCCTGAAAATAGCAGCAAAAGAAAACCCAACTCTCAGTTTAAGTAAACTTAAAAGTTATAGACCATTTAAAGTTACTAATTATTGCAAATTTGAAAGTACACAAAAGGACTTGAAAGTTGAAACAATAAGTTATTTTAAAGTTTGTTTCCTTTTTTCTTTTATACCTTTTTCATTTCAATGAAATGAAAAAGGTTCATAAACTTACCCATTGTGCCAGATGCATCCCCACCGCCATAGAATGTAGCGTGGCCACCTTGCCATCCTTCCCCATAGTCATCACCATAGACGCCTCGAAGGCAAAAATTGAAGACAAAGAGAAGAAGAGAAGTTGCAGACAATGCTGCCATTGCCATTTGTGAAAATATTAGTTGAAGTGAGTAGTGAGAGAGAGAGAGAGAGAGAGAGAGGGTAATTAAAGGGTGGTGTGTTTAGTGCTTGATGCTTGTAACATAGGGATGGGAGGAAAGGGTTTATATAGGAAATTAAATGAAAAAGTCTGGGGGCGGTGCGATGTGGATTTGAATAGAAAGAAGAGACAAGCAAGCAATTCTGACGTTGATGAGAGAAAGCCAAGACCACGAAAACATATTTTCATATTTTCAGGTCATTTACAAGGATCAAAGCCTGCACATGCAAATGTTCCAGTTAGACTACCAACCGCTAGGCCTCATGGCCCCCACCTGCACATGCATTTATCAACCCTTCTCCTTCTGTTTTTATCTTATTGTTTTTTTTTTTTTTTTTTTAATTTTTAAATATGCAATCTAAAAGTAAGAGAAAGAATGGAAGATATTGGTATTCGAATTTCAAATCTTTTGAATGTTGAAAATAAAGAATTTTATAAAACACATTACATTTAATAATTATGCAATGTAATCCAATTTTTAGTAAAAATCAATTATTTATAACACATTACATTTAATAATTATGCAATGTAATCCAATTTTTAGAAAAAATCAATTATTTATAACACATTACATTTAATAATTAAATGATAAATATTTATTTTAATAATTTATTAATGATTATTATAATAAATAATTGACTTTTTTTTAAAAATTTTAATTACGTTGCATGATTTTAATGGAATGGATATATATTAATGTAGAGTAACAAAATTTCATACAATTTTTCTAAAAATAAATATTCGAATCAACCGAATTAAATTTTGGGTTCATACTTCATATCTTATTCTCTTCTTACTCCTATTAACTGTTCTCCCTTTTGTTTTCTTCTAATATTGCTTCCTTACTGTAGTTTTGTGGAATTTTCTCCTTAAATTCCATGAAATCCCACCAATCCCTCGAGAAATCTTTCATTGCCTTTGATTGGGGACTTTGGGGTTTTTTTATTTATTTTTTTTCAGGTCTAATTTGGTAGGCTATAGAGGAAAATCCAACCCCCCAAAAAAAGAAAAAAAAGAAGTAACAAAATTAGTCAAGGGAACATTGTAATGATTTTGTTTTAAGACTTGAATCTCAGTCATTTTCATATAAACCCTTCCACTTTCACTTTTCACACATTGTAAAAATGCGGTCAAATTATGGTATTAATTTCTGTACTAAGTTAAAATTTAAATTTATTCCCTCTACTTTAATTCGAAGAAATTTAATATCTTTACTTTCCATATTTTGAATTCAGTTCAATTTTAAATGGTGTCAAATTTTCACCGTTAATTATGCTGACGTGGCGTTGACCATGCTGACATGACGAGCTTAGTTAGCAAATTCTTTTGAAAACTGATGACGTGGATTTTTTTTTTCCACGTGGCTTATTAACTTGGATGATCAAATAATGTAATTAGTCCCTGTACTTATATCAAAATACGAATTTAGTCCCTCTACAATGATTTGAAAAAATTTTGATGCCTATATTTTTCGGGATTTTAAATTTTGGTCTAATCTTAAGGTTCATTTATTTTGCAAAAATCAGCTCTGAAAAATAATTTTTAAAAAAATAATAATATTTTAAATAATATTAAAATATTATTTTATTAATATAAATATTAAAAAATGTAATATTTATTCGTAAAATATTAAAAATATTTATACTATTAAAAGTTAAAATAGTAATATTTATTTGGTTTATAAGTTATGCTCAAACAATATCAACAAACAAAGAAAATCAATCAAACCACAAATATTAAAAGAGATAATAATTTCAAAGACAAAATTAACATAAAAATTGTAAGAAAACTTTGGAAGTCCCGGGAAGCAAACAACCAAACCTTAGGGTTATAAAAAGCTCTCACCCTACCTCCCCATTTTTTCTGTCTTGTGGCACCCAAAAATTGTGCCTCCTTTCTTTCTCATTTTTTCTTCACTTCCAGCAAATATCATTTTATGTTCATCTTCCTAGATTTATCAGTCCTTTTTATACCAATAAAACTTAAAACCAACTTTGCTTTAGATTGTATCTACCTTAGTTTTGTTTTTTTTGTTTGCTTTTGCAAGCCCCGAAGAAAGACAGCCCCTCCTCATTCCTCCAAGCCAGCAAAGTCTGGAGGTAACAAGCAAAAAAAGAAGGTTATTTTTTTTTACTATATGTTTCCTTGACTATATTTTTAACCGGAGTTATTTTTTGATTTTTAGAGTTAAATAAGAAGTGAATTTTTGGTTTTTTTTTCTTCTTTGTTGCAATAACAGAGGTGGAGAAAGAAAAAAACAAAAGGAGAAGGTGAAAATCATTGTGTTATTTGACCAGACTATCCATGAAAAACTTCTCTTTGAAGCTCATCACTTATTTTATTCTCTCTGATTGTTTGAGAATACTTTTCATTTTTATCTTTTTTTTTATGTTTAATTCGACACAATAAATTAATAAAAAACAATTTTATTTAATTTTAATTCAAAAAACATTTAAAATGTTAAAAAAAATCTTTTAATCTTTTAATATTTTAATATTAAATATTTATATTTTTAATATTATTAAACTAAACACAAATATTTTAATATTTTAATAATGTGAGTATTTTTAATTATTTTTTAATATTTTGAAGATTGGACCAAAATTTGAAATCCCAAAAATACAGGTATCAAAAATTTTTGAAATCATTGTAGAGGGACTAAATTCGTATTTTGATATAAGTACAGGGACTAATTACATCATTTGATCATCCAAGTTAATAAGCCACATGGAAAAAAAATCCACATCATCAGTTTCCAAAAAATTTTGCTGACTAAACTCGCCACGTCAGAATGGTCAACGCCACGTCAGCATACCTAACGGTGAAAATTTGACACCGTTTAAAATTGAACTCAAATTCAAAATATCGAAAGTAGAGGTACCAAATTTCTTCGAATTAAAGTAGAGGGACTAAATCCATATTTTGACTATAGTACAGGGACTAATACCATAATTTAACCTAAAAATGCTGTTTGTGGTGAATTACTGATCATTCAAAGCATTCAATATGGGAAAACAGTAACAAGGACATGTCTGGTCTGAACATGTGAATGTATTTTTAATGTTGTTTCAAAGGCTATGAATGTATTTTTAATGTCTGGTCTGTTTGTCTTTCCATTTGTTATAAGGACAATTGGGATCTTCATCTTTAAGCATACCATTTTTTGTTAATGCAAAACAGGGAAAGCTTGCCGACCTGAGCAATGAGCATCTTATCTTAAAACCTACTAATATTTTTTAGTGCAATGTTCAGCTTGTTATTAGGTCAACTCGTTTTTGTTTTATCTTGTTTAATCTTAATTAGCAATGCTTTGCTCAAAAACAACAATATTTGGTACATGACCAAGAATCATTATAATTTTTTCGCATACCAACCATATTTTAATTAATTTAACACATGTTATCCGGATTCGAGATGAGTGTCGGATACGGGTATGTGTCTGCAGAGGTATACTCAATTTTTTAAAAGATTTTTCATATATTTGGAGGATCATAACATTATATTTATGTCTGAACACAGATATCGGATAAAGGTGTAACACATGAGCTGATTAGCATCAATCCATAGTTATATATGGATGGTGCTTAAAGAATTAATCATTTGTGGGTAATTATAATCCATTAATTATATACATTATCAATGAGACTCTGCTATATCCGATTGATTAGCAGTAAACAGTATCAGATGCAGACGCAGGCGATATATCAGATCGAAAATTATATTAGAAAAGAGGAAGAAGCTTGATTTTTTTCATCATCATTGATCGATCATTGAAATCATTAGCGTACGTGGGAGATTAATTCATTATTCTTGCCATCTTAATTTCTTTATGTGTTAAACAGGAAGAAAAGAATTAAAGTTTTGTGACAGAAAGATTTGATTACTGATTAAGGGTCCCTACCATGTTAGGGAGCACATGCAAGCTCCGGGGTTCACGATCCCTTTTATTCATGCATCATTTTCATATGAATTTTCAGTGGTTTTCAATTGTAATTATCCGATACTGATATAATAAGATTAAATAGAAACATCCAAAACAATTACAATATTCATAATACGAGATATTGACCACACAATGTTGATTAATATACTGCTCTTTTGGTTTGTTAATTTCACATCAGTAGGAAAAGGCAAAAAAGGAAAATTGAGGTAATTCATACTTTCTGCTACAATTTCTATTCACCATATCTTAACATTTTGTCTATTTCAATATTGAAAATATGGAATATTGGAAAGGTGACATGAGGTTGTTTTTAACTTTTCAATCATCATCTTTGGCAAGATGTTCTTATAAATAGTAAACTTTTAAGACATGAGAAAAAGGAATTTTTTTGATGGAAAGGAGACGTAGTCATGGATCAGAGAAAGAATTATAGGTACGGAGATTTGAATCCAAATTTATTTAATATCAATTTTTAAAATGATTAAATGAATCAACTAGACTAAACCCAGATCGATATAAGAAAATCACTTCATCTCTCTTGTTGACAAAAAATGTTGAACAACTTAAGAAAGTCCAATGTGAGTTTAAAATATGGAAAAGTCAAGTTTTGTGGCTTTTCAGTACCAAAAGTGACAATATGAAAATAAAATAAACATCCCAGAATCCCAGTAGTGATGGTCGTTCTAAAATATGGAAAAGAAAACAGATTGAAGTTCTTATATTAGTGAAAATTGGTTATTAATATTAAAATTTTGGCTGCCTAATGCCAAGGCCCCTATAGCTCAGTGGTAGAGCGTCAGTCTTGTAAACTGAAGGTCTGTAGTTCGATCCTGCATGGGGGCAGATCAAAAATTTTGATTTCCTATTTCTTTTTTGCCTAACAGAAACAAGTGGAAGATGCCTGAGGGTAGATTTTAGTTAGAACTGTGAAGATTTCTTCATTTAATGCATATCTTGATGTTGTGATCACTTTCCTAGCTGCAAATTTTCCTTTTCTCCAATTAGTTTTTTTCAGAACCCTTTTTTTTTTCAATTAAAAAAAATGGAAAAAAATCAAATGGTATGGATTATGGAATTTTTCTATATTGATTATGTCTTCTGTTGTTATATCAGTAGGATTAAGATTTGTGACCACAAAGCTCCCCAGCAAATTTTCCTGGGGACAACATTAATCAAAGCTTGAAATGAGATCCACAAAAAGGTCATGTGGATTTTATCCAAATGTTGTGTTAGGAGCCAATGAGAGTGCCCTTCACAAGGGATTGTCTCTTAGTCCCCACTTGCAAAGAGACTAACATCTCCCTACAATCTTAATTGGATTGGGACCATTAACACAGAGCCAAGTGAATAGTCCCTTTCTGGTGGCCTTTAAAAAAGTCACTCATTTCAGCCACAAAACAGACAATATAAAGCAGGTCCAACTAAAAGGTTCAACCCCTTGCCATGTGCATTTAATTGGAAGCTCAGATTGTAGGGCTGCTGTGACCTTTATAAGGTGGCAAGGTGTAGCTAAGTTTGGTATTATAAGCCTGATTTTGTGTATTACTGAAAGAATATGTTCCAAATGGTGAAAAAGATCACCTTTATAACAGAAATTGATTGAAAACCAATCTTGTGAATGTAAAAGGGAAAGCTGGGGGGTTTTTCTCATATACAAATTTGGATCTACATATTCTTATAGCAAAACCTCAAGTTTCTGATAACCTTTAACCAATCATGGCATTGGCAAGGACTCAAAAAAGGGCCAACATCAGACTTGGCAGCTCTCTCATACCAACTAATCCCTGCATCATGAACCATCTCTAGGCCCAAATTTGAGAAACAGAGGACCCAACTCATGTCAATTGTCATGCCATAGAAAAGTAGAAGGAAGCCCCTTTAACATTGCTGTGTCATGTTTAATAGGGTGCCTGCCAACAATTTAAGAATCTTCCTCCTAAGGCACTCACTAGGCACTTCAATAGAGCATATATATAATCTATTTCTCAAATAAACATACCTACCCCAACCCTTATGTTACCCGAACTTTTTATTTTTTCTAAAGTATTTATGTCTGACATCTGTGTTCGACATATATCCGGACATTGGTATGGAGATATGATCTTCTAAGTACATAAAAAAACTTTTAAAAATTGAGCATACCCATGTGAACACATATCCGTATCCGACACTCACCTTGAGTCCGGGTAACATAGCCTAACCCCAAGCAATCTATAAAGAAACAGATTGAGCAGACAGGCACCAAATTAGTCTAAAGACAGAAGCGTCATTCCGGCATTCTGATCTCATCAGCCGCAACCCTCCACCCTTAGGCATGCAAACATACAACTCTAGCTTTCTTCTGATCTAGACCCTTTGCCTGTTTCCATACATATTCACATATATACACACAAACAAAGAAGAAAGAAAGAATTGCTTTTGTAAACCTGATTGAAAATTCCTTCATTTTTGACTAGTTTTCACAAGCTTCCTCCCATAATAGTTTGTTGCAAGATATATATATATATATATATATATATATATATATATAAAGAGTTTAAATTAGCACACCTAATTAAGCGGCTGTTTAGACAGAGTACAACCAAATTGTTTAATTGACAATTATTAAATTTAACAGGTCAAAAGAAAATAATTGTTTTAATGCATGATATATAAAGAGTTTAAAATTGCACACCTAATGTATCCGAATTTTAGCTCAGTTAGTTCATATTGTCACCCTTAAAAGATGGCACCCTTAAAATTTCAAATGGTTTAGGCTTTTGATGATCTTAAAAAAAACCTACTACCTAGGAAGAAAATTTGTGTTTTTTTTGGGTGGTTGGGGGGTGTATTTTGTGAGATCATCAATTCATTGTTGTCAAGAACGTATGAAAGTAAATATGTTGTGCTGAAAGTAGGTATTCAAGCCTTTAACGAATTTGGAAATTCACTCATTAATGAAGAAGACATTCACAGCTTTATTGGAAGTGACCTTGAGTTTGTCATGTCTTTGTCCTTTGGGTAGAAAGTTTGATAGCATTCCAGGTCTCCCGACAATCATAGTAATTAGTAACAGCTATGGTGGCATGGTCCACTATATGGACCTATGGGTCCCTTAACAAATTCAATCATTCTATTACTGATTGTGATATAATTTTGTGTTCCAAACAGTTTTTACAGTGTTTTAAATGGCTGAATTTCTTGTTTCAATAAAGATGGAGCCCCCTCTCTGGAGGATTTCACATTTTTTTGGCTAAATTCGTTCAACTTTCAACCATCTTCGTGTATGCAAAAGAGGCAATGGTAACCATGTCTAGAAGCTCTCTGACCTGCAATCTTATATTGACATTATTTGTGCTTATGGCTTCATCATTGAGGCTCCTATGGTTGTTCATACTCAAACGCCATATACATGGCTCGTTGGGAGCATTGCTGCGCAGGCATTCGGCTTTTGAGTTCCAAAGCTAATAAGACTACGGCCTTGTTTAACATTGCTTTTACATCAGCTAGACGACGCATTTGCAACTGCTTAACGAGTCTTGCCATTGCCAATGAGTTTCGTATCATAGGGTCGATTTCAATAGTGTTCAGCGGCTTCCCGGAATGTGTAAACTCAACATTCGTTATCGTACTATGAACCCGAATCCGAACTGCTTCAAGGAAGTTGAGTTTCCTAATCAATGGTAACCCATTTTGATAGCTAGACTAGACTACACAAAATAACTTTGAAATTGCCTTTTTGTTAATGGGAATTGGAGGCTTTAGATTGGTATAGTAATGAATGTTGAGTTTACAAAAATTACAAAACAATTTCTTTGGCAATATTTGTAGGGTGAAATGAGAGGAAACGAAGACGAAAGCAGCTGTAGCAATAAACTCAGGGCAATATAAAAGATAGCCAGATGCATTTACAGTTCTTCACTCACCCATTTAAGAGGGAAAGGGAGAGGGAGTCATCAATTGAAACAAAAAACAAACTGAAGAAATTCACCAGCAATACAACTTTAAACAATACTTAACCGACAATACAATGGGAGCAGCTGGTTTGAGATGTTGCATTAATCTACTCCTAAGGATCAAACTTCTAATCCAACATCATTGCTCCAAGAATGAATTTGAATATCTGAAGACCAAGCAAAGCTAGAGAAAAAACTAAAATCCCAATCACATTAAAAGAATTGAATTGAAACGATTAGTACCTTTCGATGTCAATAAGGTCAGTCTATGAACAATCCAACAAATTTGTATCATACTGTTCCACTGCTTCCGCCGGCAGAAATTGAGGGGCCTTCAGATTTCACTAAGTGGGAACCCCTGCTACTGATATCAAGCCCCTGCAATCGACCAAGAGGATCCTGTTGCATCATATCAACGAAGGCATGTGAGTTTGAGGCAGCTACCAGAGACGGATTAGGTGTCAACATGTTAGATTGGAAAGGATAAAATGGTGGCATTTGTATATTCTGGGTGTCAACTTGCATATGCTGTGGCTGGGGAGGAAAGAAGGAAGATTGAGTGTATGGTATATGGTGCATTTCCAAATTAAAGGTATCCATCGGTGTCGTTATTTCTCCAGTAGCAATCTTGAGCCTCTCCACTTCATTCTTCAGTGCTTCATTTAGAGCTGTAGTCAGAATTGGACAATGAGAAATATCCAGTTAACAACTCCCTGCAGTACCAAGGACATGATACAAACGTGACTACATATCTACATGCAAATTGAGAATCATTAATTCTACCCAAAGCTTGAGCTCTAAAATGGGCATCCCTGGTTTTGACTAATCCAATTCCAGTTTGTTTTCTTTCTTATCATTGAGCAGATATGATAAAAAAAAAAAAAAAATGCTCAACTTCTGTAGCAAATGAACATGTCCATGGACATGTTGAGTATACACTTTTGAAAGCATGCCATCTTTGGAGAGAATTTGGTAACTGGACAGAACGTACCATCACGTAACTGAGCCTGTTGTTCCATTGCTTGTAGCCGAAGCTGAAGCTCAGTGTTCTCAGTAGTCAAGCCTGTTGTATCTCTCTAGACACAGGAATTAAGACTATTAATGTTCAGGTATTAATCAATAAAGAAAGATTAAAAGCAACATAAGATGGATGGTCAAAGTGGAAGACTGGATCCCTGTACTATCTCACTTTTAAGGATTTAATCCCTGTACTATAATTTCATCGAATTTGATCACTATACTTTTATCAAATGTGGGATTTAGTCCAATCGTTAAATCAGGTGGCATGGCAACATTGTGGCCATGTGGCATGACACATGGAATTTTTTAGCCGACTGGCAGTCTATATGAAATAATTATTTTACTTTTTATTATAATTATAAAAATAATAATTTATAATTAAAAAAGAAAACTCGATAAAAACATTAAACAAAAAAATAACACCATAACATGTGGCCATCTGGCTGAAAATTTTCACGTGGCGACAAGTTTGCTACGTCACGTCACTCAATTTAACGACAAAAAATTTACATCATTAACAATTAAGACTGAATTCCACATTTGATAAAAGTATGAGCATCAAATTCAATGAAATTACAGTACAAGAACTAAATCCTTAAAAGTGAAATAGTACAAGGACGAATCTTGGACTTTGACCTAAGATGGAACATATCCAAAACTAAAGGCAATTTCAGAAAATTAGATGCCTTTAACAGAGAGTTAGAAGCATGTGAAACCACGTCCACAGTAAAAGAATGAACGATAAGAGTTAAAGCCCCAATTGCAAAAAGTTTTGATTTATTGGAAAGTAGAATCGCCCAATATTGATTCTTGCAAAAAGTTTTGATTTAATATATAGATCTGATATTCTCAGGACTGCAAATAGTCACCACAAACAAGCTCGAAAATTATGCAATGAGACAGGTTTAGTGTTTGACAAAAACCTGGAATAGGGTTAGTTGCGCCGAAAGAGTAGTTGCTTCCGTTTGAAGTGTTTGGACTTTCCTCTCCAGTTCAGACATATATCGGGCTTTCCTCTCTTTAGAGCGAGAAGCTGACCGCCGGTTTGCAATGATCCTACAAAAATTATGTACTTTCTTAGCAAAAACTTGAATGTAAACCCAAATCTCACCACACAATGAGATTGTCAAATCTATGGGGGAAATTTCCATTCCAATTAACATTGAGGGGTGTTGAGCGGAGAGATGAGAATTGCCCTAGCTCAGCCACCTAACCAAATGCTTATGCATTTAAGCAAGATACAAGTTATCATTAATATACATATATAAATAAAAAAAGAGTAGAGTTTAGAGGCTTCAGACACTAGAAAATATGAACGAAAAGAGGCTATAACATTCCAAATTTAGAAAATCCGTCCGCATATGACCTTACCAAACCCATTATTGCAAGTTCTGAAGTTTGAAGAGAACCGCTCATTTGCCCAAAATCAAACTTAAATGAAACTAACAGCATTCAAATGTGCAAAATGGAGAAAATACTCCAATTATGATTTCAACGAAATCCATAACTGCCCATAAGTCATTTTGTTGATGGTTTAAGTGATACTCCACAGGTCAGTATTTTCAGTTATGTTAATGGTAATGGCATCCTAGTACTGCACGAAATATGGTGACAAAACTGGCCTTACAAGCCAACACGTTTTAAAAGGCAGGGCATCAATAAAAAGTTATTATAAAACTGATTATCAAATTTTAAAAAGAATACAATAAAACTATTAGAAAAAAAAAAAAATTTAAACAATCATTTAGAAGGAGAAAGAGTGACAAGATCAATTGGTTTACAATCAAGAATAAGCCTATCAGATTAATCAATGCTGAATTTTGCTAGTATTTATGAAGCAAATGTTCTGTGATACCAACATAAAATATGTCCTACTCATGACGATACCATTACAACATTAGATGGTAAAAAAGCCCATATATATGCTGAAATTCCACTAGACAAGCAAAAAATGTACTCAGCAATTTTGGATAGAGATTATGCAATACAAATTCTGATCTGATTTACTAATAAAATTATGCCATTAGGTACTCATGACTACTTCAATATTTCAGGAAGCATTTATGACATTTCCTAATCATAGTACAAAACAAGTCATGAAAATTCAGAAAATATTTATATTGCATTTTCCTCATGAAGGAAATGAGAAAAGAAGCCAAAAAACATAACCCATTAAAAAGCACACATAAAAAGAAGACACCTTCTAATTCACATGAATTTGATTCATAAAAACGCATACGTCTAAGAAGTTCTCTGAAACTGAACTTCCTAAAATAACAAAACTTCTTTATATATATATATATATATATATATATATATATATATATATATATATATATATCTGTGTGTGTGTGTGTGTCAACAATACAACAAAAATGCCTATGAAACAAGAGAATGAGCTAAGAAGCATGCATCCCTAAAGGAGCACCTAGAATTAGGAAAAACTCATATAATTTACATCAATTAATTACATAAAAATGCATAATTTTCAGAAATTCTACTAACTCTCAATGTCCTTCAAATTCCACCCTCCAAAAAAAGAAAAAGAAAATACTTCTAAGTTCCAACTTCTTAAGTTCCTCGTTTACTTTCTAAACTGCCTAAGACCCCATTCATACACACCCAAAAAAAGTCAACTTCGCCATCAAGATAACAAAACAATCATAATGCCCATCAAAAAAAGGATAAACCAACCAAAAAGAAACAAAAAAAAAAAATAATCATAAACTAAAATTACAATTTCTTTAAACAAAAAGATATTGCCTTCTTCTAATAACTTCTCCTAATTATCTACAGAAACGAAAACAAACAAAACACAAACTTTACACTAGAAGTTACAAACTTCCAACTTCTACAATTTCATAAGTACCCAAAACCCAAATTCACTAAAAAAAAACCAAAAATGTGGGGGAAAAAGAAGTAATTCCCAAACCTTTTAGCTCTCTTTGGGTCAATAGTCCACAATTCAGCAAGCTTATCAGGAGCCATAGCTTTCTTAGCTTCAATCGACTCCATTACCGAACACCCATCAACCGAATTACTATACCTATGCCTTCCTTTCCCTCCTCCATTATTCTTCTCCTCCATCCCCGACCCACCACTCATTTCCTCTCCTTTCGGGTTCTGACCCCACCCACTACTCGAAGACCCAGCAGCCCCCCCTCCTTTATCCGCTCCCTTCGATGATCCCCCTAGCTTCTCAATGTCCATGTAACTACAAAACAAGTCGTCTTCGGATCCCAAACCTTCAAACGGGTCGGAAACGAGATCCAAGTCGTCTGGGATCCGAAATTGGACTTCGGACTGGGCTCGCCTGTGGTAAGAGCCTCGAAATGGGGTTGGGTTGGGAAAAGACGGCTTCGTTTGGATGGTTGATGATGCATTGGAGGGAATTGGTGGATCCGGGTTCGGGTTTAGACTTGGCGGATCCTGCATTTTTGGTGTTTCTTTTTAGATTCAGATCTCAGAAGAGAAATGTGAGAGAAAGAGAAAGAGAGCAGACTGTTGAAATCTTTTCACTTTTAGCTTTCTTCTCCGTTTCTTTCCTAAGAAAAAAAAAATGGAGGAAAAAAAAGAATAAAAGGAAGATTTAGAACGATGCCGTTTCCAACTTCAGTTAAGAAAAAAGATTTTTTATTTTTTATTTTTATAATATAATCATAGCTTAATTAAATTCTACAACCATACAAGCTTGAAAATATTTTAATTGAAATTTTTTTATTTTAGCATAAGACATGTTGTATTTTTTTTAAAAATAAATGCACTTTATAAGTTACATTGTATCAACTATCAATGCAACATTTTTTAAATTTTGAAAAATTAAATCCATCTTTGGGTTTTTTAAATAAAGGGGTAGAAAGTTTCTTAATTGAATTTTAAGTTTCTATTTAGAAACATGACATGTACAAGACTTTGGTGATGTAACAATAATTTCATTCTAAATTCGTTTGAATTATTAAAGCAATTTGAATTAAAATTATTCATGAATCGGATTATTTGTCAAATCCGATGAGTGCAATTTGATTTGTATCAAGTTTTGAAGAAAAAAAAAATCTATAAATTCAGATTTAATGCGGTTTAAAATATTATTTAATTCATAAAAATTACTTTTTATTTAATTTTTAAATATTTTTTAGTACGATGTGTTTGGTCGAACTTTAATAAGAGTTTCAAAAAGTTAACTGAATTTATTTTAATCCGATTAACAATAATTTAAGCATATAGTAACACACTTTGCCTTTTTTTTTAAAAAAAATCGAAAATTTTAAAGAATAATTTTTTTTTTTTTGTCTCCTTTCTTTCTCTTGTGTCCAAACAAAGACACTTATAAGTTATAACAAAGGATTTTGCTCGAATTGATTATCAAATACTATAATTGATATAAAAATATTAATTATAAAAAAAAATATTTAAAACATTAGTTAAGAAACTCTGAAAATGAACAATTATCAACAACATGTGCTGTATGAAGAGCTGAGAAGTAATCCAATAAAGTGATGGAACAAATAAAGTCCAATCTATATTTTTCTACTATTAAATACAAGGTAATTGATGTATTGTGAATAGAAACATTAATTGATATTATTGGAGAGATAGTACTAAACTAGTAATAATAATATTAATATTTATAGTAAAATAAATAATAATACTAAAACACGATACGATAAAAAAAATAACATAAATATAATATGAATATATGAACGTATCAAAATTTATATAAAATTAATTATTAATATATCAAAATTTATATAAATATATAAAATTTTAAATATTATTATAATAAAAAATATATGAAAACGATAAAAATACATAGAAAATTCAAGTTTTTTTCACCTACTAAACTTGTTGGTTTTTGTGAAAAAGTGTGATATGAGATTAGCAAAGACCAAAGAGTAGTTGAGAGGCTGGGGGTTAGTTAGATGAAACATGAAT
Organism: Fremontodendron californicum; assembly: GCA_030761205.1. Classification (NCBI taxonomy): domain Eukaryota; kingdom Viridiplantae; phylum Streptophyta; class Magnoliopsida; order Malvales; family Malvaceae; genus Fremontodendron; species Fremontodendron californicum. The sequence goes on from JAULJL010000041.1 coordinate 479,792, forward strand.
TGCAGCAGCAGTCGATGTGTGAATTTAGGGTCCACCAACTCCTAAATTCAATTGATAGGTTTTACATCGATTCATTTCGAATGAAAATATTTTTTTGAAAAACGGGACGAAATAGAGCGAAATGATTTTAATAAATATTTGTTCCACTCCGTCCCACCTTTTAAAATTATTATCTTATCTCTTAAAATATTTTATATTTTTTCTTATATTTTTAATATATATATTAATATTTATATATATATACTTTTGGTATATATATATATGTATATTATATATATTAAAGAATTTTATATACTAAAATTATGTTCATGAATAAATTATAATGTAATTTTTTTTATAATATTAAGTTAAAAATAATTAATAAAAAATTAGAGTGTAGCGGAATGAAACACCGTAAAACGATTATGAATATAACCAACATCCATAAAAGTAGATGTTTTTAATATCCATATAAGAATGGAGCAGAAGTGGATAAGATAATCTTCACACCGTCCGCTCCATTACCATTAGACCTGCTCATGGGCCGGGCCGGGTCGCGGCCCGATTTTTTTTCATATTCTTTGCCCAGGCCCGATAGGCCCAAATTTACTGTTAATCGGATTAAAGAATATATATTTTTTTTATTTTTTTTATATATTTTTATAATTAAAATTAAATAAAATAATATTATTTTAATTAAAAAATACTATTCCGAGCCGGATCGAAATAAAAAAAAATTTGTCTAAATCCAATCCAATATCGATCGAGTCGGACTGGTTGCCCGGCCATGAGCAAGTCTACTTACCATCCCTACATAGAGGGGAGATAATGGCTTTGCCCAGATGAACATCATCTCCGATGCCAATCTCCATGTGCCCCATGTCATGTCTTTTCTTTCACGGGTATCTTAGCAAACATAAAATATATGTCTATGTCTCCATCAAATGAGATTGAAACAAAGGGAAAAAATAGAAACCAACCAATTCACTTTCTTGAACCAGATTCTCAACTTTTGGCATCATCTTTCATATCTTATACAATACAATTAAAGTAATCCCTTCGGATTGCTGTTAATTAGTCTTCAATTTTGCAATGAATTTTGCAATCCATAGGGTTTGTAGCTTAATTGAATGTTGACAGCTGTAATTTTAGTGTTGCATGAGAAGTTGACATATATGTTTTTTATTTTTATTTTATAATCGTATTAAGAATATTAAATATATAAATTTTAATATATTCGTACATTCGTATTATGTTAGTATGATTTTTTCATGTTGTATTATGTTTAATTGTTTTTTCGTATTGGTGTCGTGTCCGAAATTATCAGGTCTAATTAACACTATTCAAATAATTTTTAATTTTGTATCACGGTATTTTTTTGTGCCGTGATGATAGATTTTGACACATTCGTGTATTTGAGTTGTGTTAGTATTATTTTTTTGTGTTGTATTATGTTTTAGTTATTTTTTATGTTCGTTTCGTATTCAAAATTGTCAGGTCTAATTGGCACTATTCAAATAATTCTCAATTTTGTGTCAGATTATTATTTTTTGTCGTGTTTTATTTGTTTTTCCGTATGTAAATTTGACACGTTTATCTATTTGTGTTGTGTTCATATATATATATATTTTAATTTCTTAATATGAATAGAAATAATCAATATCAATATAATTTAAATGAATTAAATTTTGATATCCATCTTAATTTTTTTTTACATATAATGAATTAGATTCGTGTATTTGTGTTATTTTATATCTATATCTTACTTTAAAAACTATTCTCAAGTTGGGATATTTTGCATAATTTGTCATAGTAATTTAATTTTAACTCTAAATTCATGTTATTTTTTTGTGTCATAATTGTATTCAATGTATTATCAATGACAATAAAATCGAAGCAACGCGACCAATTTTTTAAATTTAAAAAACTTCATGTTTTAATATTATTTTAAACTTATAAATAAAAATTATTTTTATTTCATATAATATATTAAAAAATCAAATGAAAAATAATGAAACCGAATCAAATAAATTTTTTTATTATCTGAACCAAATATGAAAAAATCCGAACCAAATATTAAATCTCTAATCTATATTTGATTTACTTTTACACACTTTTCGGACTCTAATACTGTCTCCTTAGTTTCAACCATATGATGTACAAATACTTTTATTTTAATATAGATATAATATAATTATCTTAACATCTTTCTCAACGTTTAGTATATTTTACAACCGAAGCATAGAGAGATTTAAACAAAGATGAAGAATGAAGATGAGTGCATAATTGACGGGTAGTTTTGGTTGCTTTTGGGGCTATTTCAGGTAGTGATCGATCTTGGTGCTAATAATTGGAGCACTAAAATTCATTTAAATTCTAATTTAATTTGATTTGATAAAAAAAATTAACAATCCGAATTTGTCTAGTCATAGTCTGAATCAATCTAAATATGAAACGATTGAATTTCAAATGATATAAAAAATTAATTTAGATAAAAAATTTATATTTATCAAAACACCTAAGCCTAATGCAAATTTGAGGAAGAGTTTCAATTTGATCCAAACCCTTTTTTTCAATTTTTCTGATTTTCTCCTTTTTTTTTAATTTAAAAATCTGAAAATAATATTAAAAATTAAGATTAAAATTAAAAAAAAAAAAGAAAAAAAACTTAAACAATAACAACCCGGATAAAAACGGGTGTCTACACCCAGTTGTATTTCCAATCTCACTAAAATAAATGGAGCCTTTATGGTTTTGGAAGCATAAAGTTTTTTGCACTTTCACCCTTTGATGTACTAAGAAAGCCCTCTCTTTTCCTTACTTTAATTACCAAAGAAGATGCTTTTTATTGGTGTCTTTTATCTAGTTGGAATACTGACAGACAAGCATAACTCAAAGTCCCATATGTATAGTTGAAAGCTGATGAACAAGAACCAAAACAAAGAAAGCTTAAGCCTCACATTCTCTATATATCAGCTGGCAGCAAATGAAGCTTCAGCCTTTTAACTTTTAAGACCCTCAACCACCAGCCTTGCATAGCAAGCCAAGAGAAGACTTAAGGAAGTTGAAGAAGCAAAGGATTTGTTTTTATTGATCAGCAAATGAGAGAGATGAATTCTCTTCTTTCAGTAACCTTTTTTGTGGTTCAAATTCACTGAAGAAAGAACAAGGAGCAAAGAAGTTTGAAGCATCTATGCCTAAGTTCATCAAAGAGGCTTAAAGAAAAACATCCAAAATTCAACTCTTGTATATAGGCTTTTGGTGCTTTGAAGAATTGGTGATTTACAAGCTAAAATAGCAATGGCGACTCTTAATCATCATCGACCACACCGCCTTCTCCTTGATACACAATCAAGCAAACCACCAACAAATGGAACTGGAAACAGAATGCGTAGTTCTTTCACCATTGATACCAACATGGTGATCATCCTAGCAGCTTTGCTTTCTGCACTGATATGTGTTCTAGGACTAAACTCTATTGTTCGTTGTGCTATGCGTTGTAGCAGGAGGTTTGGTTTTGAGAACCCTGCAGATGAGACTGCAGCGGCACGTCTAGGTGCAAGTGCAACAGGCCTGAAGAAGAAGAAGAGCACATTGTGCCAGATTCCTGTGGCCATATATAGTTCAGGGATAATAAATATGAAGGCTACAGATTGTCCAATTTGCCTTGGAGAATTTATGGATGGTGAAAAAATCAGGGTGTTGCCAAAATGTAATCATGGTTTTCATGTGAGGTGTATAGATACATGGTTGCTGTTGTCACATTCATCCTGTCCAACTTGCAGGCAATCATTGCTAGAGCAGCCAACTAGTTCTGATGCTGCTGCACCAGAGATAGAGGCCGGAATCCGGCAACATGGGAGTTCATCAGGAGGACAAGCTGATGTTCCAGTTGCTGCAGATGAGGTTGGTTGATCATGGTTTCAAAATAGTTCTTCACAAGATGGGAAAAAGGGGGCATAGAGTAGCTTTTTTAAGTTAGTTTTGTTTATATATGTATATGCATAGAGAGAAGTATTGATTGCTAATGAACTGAAAAAGAAAGAAAAAAAATGGTATGGGGCTTTCTCAGACTTTGCTGTTTCTATACATGCTTATTGCTCCAGAGCTATGTTACTCGGATTCGGGTGTGAGTGTCGGATATGGGTATGTTCAATTTTTCTAAGTTTTTCCATGTATCTGGAGGGTCTTTGGAGGGTCATATCCCATGTCCATGTCTTAATATGTGTCGGACACGGGTACTTCAAGTAAAATGAAGAGTCGGAGCAACATAGCTCCAGAGAATCAGAGGCTTATTGCTTTTTCCATGGTGACAGGCAATTCATGTCCAATTATATGTGATTGTGATGAGTCTTTTGGCCTGTTTCAACCTTTGTATAGAAAGAAGGATTGTCATGCTGATGATAAACTCTGATTTTTTTTTTAAGGAGTTTTAATGAGCACAATCACTCAACAAGGAGCTGGATAGTTTAATAGGAAGATTTCAGGTGCAGCTGCAAATGAACCAGAGAGAGACCTCCTTAATTTCAGTTTGTTCAGTGACTTCCTCCTACTTGCTGCTAATTTTTAATTTCAGAATTGGTCTCTCAGATTAGGTCTTTAAATGTACTGCCAACTGAATCTATGTTGCTCCGATTCTTCGTTTTTCTTGAAGTACTCGTGTCCGACATCCGTACCCGATGCATATTCGGATAGGGTATGGGGATATGATCCCTCAAGGATCCTCCAAATACATGAAAAAACTTAAAATAAATCAAATATACCCGTGTCCGACACTCATTCCCGAGTTCGAGTAACATAGAACTGAATAGTGGTTACAGATGGAGAGACCTTACAAAAGGAAACCAGCTCTGGGGTTTTGATTCCTTTACTTGAGCTATATTCATTGCAAAGCATCTATGCAAGCCCTTGTTATAATCAAGAACTAGAATGGTTCTCAAGCCTAAAGCCACTTGACATTTGAAGTGCTGTCATGCTAATGCAATATAAATTCTAGTTTATCAATTAGCAGTAGTTTCAAAGTCATTTTCATTTACCATTGGTAGATATTACAGACTACAGTAATTTTCTTTATTGGTAGTGTTTTTTTTTTTTTTTACAAAGGACGTCAACTTAAAAATAAGAAAAGGAATTGCAAATGTTGAGTTTCGAACTCCAAACCTGTAGAATGCCACCTCTTAAAGGAGATTACATGAATCAACTGGACTAAGTTCGGGTTCTTAATTTTAGTTTGTTGTTATGCCTCAACTCTTGATTTTCTTTTACTTAACCAAATTTAACACTTTTTACCTTATGTCCAGCTAGAGTATTTATATACTAGTAGTAAATATAATGATTTTGCAAGTCACAACTGAACAATCCCCAAATGGGTGACTCAAAAATCATGGTCCTTGTTCAAATAAAGGAAGTCATAAATTCCAGCTTCTGATGAAATGATTTTCCTTCATTTTCTTGGTTTGAATATTATATAGGAGCTTGGTTGCTTATAGAAAATAAATAGGAATGGCAAAGTAGAGTATCATTTCTCATTTCTCATTTCTCAAGCACCCAAAAAGTTAAAATCACAAAAAGAAAAGTGTAATGGAGTTGTTCACTTTAGTATATAGGCATATGGAACACAAGGAATCAACAATTTGTGCTTATAGAATGGAATCTCAATTCTTCAAAACTCTTTGTTTTTTGGATTTTGTTAATAAATGCTTTAAGGTCACTGTTTAAAGTTATTATATACAATAATATCTTCACTCAATACATTAAAAATAATGAATAAAATTATCAACTATTATATTTAATAAAATGTTATTATTATAAATAATATATTAATTAATCTTAAAGAATATTTAAAAAATTAATATTTTTTTTTTATTCTGCTATGATATGTGGGCCTTCATTCTAGCCCCACATAAGAAAAATTCATTGATGCACCACCACATGACTCTTAAAATATTATCTTAGTATTAAGGAAACCTGTTAGATACATTTTTTGGAAAGCATCATAGATAATTGGACCACCCTCTTCCTTTATCTTTACCTTGTTCATCTATGTCTCTCTCTTTAAGATTCTTCCTTGATTCCAAAGATTGCAGCAAAGAATTTGTCTTGGCCACTTGTGGAGCTTGGCTTGGCATTTGTTTTACATATTTATGCCCACTAATACATAGTCACCGCCATTTTTGCAATTATGATTGCTTCATACAAAGGACAAAAGTGCAACTGTAGTACAAAAGTTCATCAAGGATGCACCCAATTGGAGTTAGAAAGCAAAGCTAAGGAATTCAAATGGCCAATAGAATCTTTTGAGTAATTGAATGGCCTTAACCACAGTCTTTATGGTTACCACTTAATTAGTAGTTTTTACTTTTAATCCTGTTATCAGGTCAAAAGCCTCCATTTAAATTAGTTGGCTGAAAACTGTTTTCATGCAAAATTTGTGATGGAGATTCATTCAAGTAGGAAGACATGTCAGTTTTTGGATAAAATTACTTGGAAAGAGAGTCTCCTGACCATTTCTTTTTGGGTGAGTTTGAAATTGATATGTATGTATGACCATAATTTTGTGATCTAATCTAATCAATGTTTTGATTGTTCTTTTGTGATCTAATCTAATCAATGTAAATGTTAAGGTACAAGGTTTGGATCTACCTCTTACTTTTTATTGTTGTTTTGGGAGTTGAGATTAGAGATATAAATAACAATCATAACACGATGTTTCGATCGTTATTTTGTGGTTTTGCTTTATTTCGCCGTCGATATCGCAATTGATCGCGGTAGAATTCATTACATCTGCAATCATGATATATGCGATACAATCAAAAACGCATTCGAAATCGCAATTTAAAGGTTTAAGTACCCACATAATCTTTGTACTGTAGTGAAAAGAGTAATTTAGTCTCTGTACTGTAAAAGTGAGTAATTTAATTCATGTACAATTGAAATAGGTGCAAATAAGTAAAATTGATAACGGTGTTAATGAAAAACCATTAAAATGCTGATGTGGACTCATAAAATCTAACAGAATTAATGACTTGAAATAAAATATGACTTAAAATATATCTAAATCTGTTAAATTTTACGAGTCCACGTCAGCATTTTAATAGTTTTTCATTAAAACTGTTATCAATTTTATTTATTTGCACCTATTTCAATTGTATAAGAACTATGTGAGTACTTAAACCCAATTTAAATCCCTGTTTGAGACACTACATAAAAATCAAAGCATATCTGCAAAGATGAAATCAATTTCTCTTACAATCTTTTTTATTTGTTTCATTCAATCTTGGGAATCAAGGAAATTGAGCTGTAAATGGGCAAAACTCCAACCAACTTGCATATCATAATTTATTGGTACAGATAAAGAAGCACAACAAACAGGATCATTCTTAGACAACCTTATAGGAAAGCCTATGAACTCATAATTAGACTGCATAGATAGGTTCATTTGCATAACTCGGCAGAGAGGGCATTAGCTAAGGAGGTAATGGTAGTAGCAGACACTCCCCTTGTTCCTCCTAAATACCATTTCTTCATCATCTCAACCACATTTGCATTCTCTACTTTGGTTTTTACTTCCTCTTTTCCCTCCGTAGTAAATCCAATCTGTACATGCGCACGCACACATACACAAAAGCGCATTATTAGAACATGAATGATTGGTTTTTTAAGGATACTCATATCTATGCCTCAAAACCTATGTTGCTCAGACTCAAGTGTGAGGATCGGATACGGGTATGTATCCTACACAGATATATTCAATTTTTTTTTTTTAAGTTTTTTCATGTATTTAGAGGGTTCTTGGAGGATCATATCCCCATATCAATGTCCGAATATGTGTCGGACAGAGTGTGAGACACGGATACTTTAAGAAAAATGAAGAGTCGAAGCTCAAAACATACCTCAGCAGTGGCTGGATTTGCTGGTTTTTTAAGGATAGAGTATTACTCATATATATGCCTCAAAACTTATGTTACTCGGACTCGAGTGTGAAGATCGGATACAGGTATGTGTCCGACACAGATATATTCAAGTTTTTTTTTAAGTTTTTTCATGTATTTAGAAGGTTCTTGGAGGATCATATCCTTATACCAATGTCTGAATATGTGTCGTACATGAGTGTGAGACACGGATACTTTAAGAAAAATGAAGAGTCAAAGCAACATAGCTCAAAACATACCTCAGCAGTGGCTGGATTTGCTGGAAAATGGTAAGTGATGATTGAATCCTTCTTGAAATATTTAGACTGGAAGAATTCAACAACTTTCTCCAAGGCTTCTTCCTCTTCCTCTTCGTATTTGTCAACAGCTGCCAATCTGTCCCTCACAGCACTCTCTAGCTGCACTCCATATTGGGAACCTTTGATCTCCTTAATCACCACAACTCTCACAAATTTCTCCACTGGAGCTGCACCCAATATATGATCAAACAGGAATTTACAATACTTCTTTAATTAAACAGATTATTGTAATCAAAGTTTTTACAACTTTGAAATTAATGAATGATAGGAATTGGTTAATTTATGTACCATTAATAAGAGCCTCAAAGAAGTCATCATCTTCTGCTAGCACGTTTCCAGGCTTACCCTTCCATTGTTGTAAGTGTCCTACAACTTCAGGTTCAAGGTAAACTCCAATTGCTGTGAACTTGATTTGGAGAAAGTGAATCTCAATGTCGGTAATTCCTGTATAGCAGCCCCAGAAGGTCAATACTCATTACAGCGGGCATTGATTGGATGTAGATTTTAGAACTTAAATTTACTAATCTCAACATTTTTATGAGACTTCTTGTTTTCAAGGAAAATAAACTAGTTTTCTTGTGAAGGGTCATGTAAACATAGTAGAATTTACTACAAGACAATGAGTTTTGATCTAAGAATCCGGAGCTTAACTTAATCATACTTAAGAGGTAGTATTTAACAGGTTTGAGATTCGAATCTCAACATCTGCAACCTCTTGCTATACTCAGATTGCAACTTTTTTTGTACAAAAGAAAAATGAATTTGGAAGATATACACTTGGTATTTTAATAATTTCAGATTTAATTTTTCTAATTAATTCAGAATCTTGTTTAGTCCAACTAAATTATTTATCTTTCTTTAACTTATTCAATAATGGTTTTTCCATTTTAGATAAATCTTTTATAAAATTTCTACCATAGTTGAGAATTCTCAAAAAACTCTGTAATTGTTTTAAATCAGAAATTTTTTCAGGAAAATCTTTTATTTAGGTTATAATATGCTCTTGCAATTTTATCCCTTGTTGAGATAAATGAAGTCCTAAGAATTCTATATCTTGTTTTCCTAACTCTATTTTCTTAGGGCTTAATATAATTCCATTTTTTATGAATATATTTGCTATAATTTCTAAATGTTTTCTTTGTTCTTTCAAAGTTTTTGAAAAAACTCAAAAGATTCTACATCCAGAAATTTCTTGAAAAATAAACCAAGAAATAAGATTTTCTCTGGAAAAAATATTAAAAGAAAATTTTGATTTATATTATTCTTCGATTTATCTAAATAGTTTTGGTATTTCTAAAAACTTACCAAAATTAAAATTTAGATTAAATCATGAACCCTTTGATATAACCAGTATCGAATGGGTCTTGTAGGACAAATAACTATCCAACATCTTTCTTTTCATCTATTAATAGATTTTCCTGCTTTTATAAAATCTATGATTTATAATATGGTAAAAAATGATTCTTATTTTATATATCTACATATAGAAATCACTAGTTTTGCAGGAATACATGAAAAATAAAATTTTTTTCAACCATATCAGATATGGATTGCTAGCAAAATCATAAGAGGTCTTCTTCTACAACCAGCTGAAACTGATGAAGATGAGCTAAAAAATGCTCTATCTCTATATAAAAATTTCTCTCTATATACTTTTTCGACCGGGTTAAATATGATAGAAAAAACTACACATATTTTAGCCAATATTGAATTTTATCTTTTAAAATGAGATGATAAAAGAATATTTGGAAGACAGTTCTCCACCAAAATAGAGAGAGAACTACATGAAGAATCCCATATAGAGGCCAATCATCTTCTTGAAAAAATAAAAAATTTAAATGGTCTTGATCTGCTTGAATTTACGCTGTTCCAAATCCAAGAAGGAGGAGAGCAATATCAAAAAGAGCTAGAACACTCTTCAGATGAAGCAGTTAATTTGGATAACATTTTGAAAGGGTGAAGAAACATCTCTGACATTTTCTCTGACCGACTGCAAACTTTATCCAGCACACGACAAGAAATGTCAGGATAAGAATCTCAAACAGAGATTTTGTAGATAAACTTTATCTTTTATTTTTGTCAGTTTGTAGATAAGCTTATTTGAAAAATATTTATTGTATAAACAAAGTCTTTTGTCTTTCTTTTTTTGTAGTAATTTTGTTGTCAGAAAAGTTGTAAATAAAATCATAGTAGCTCTTTCTTATTGTTACAAAGAGTTAGAATAGTTAGAATTATATAGAAAAAATCTTTTTTTTTTCTTGTTGAAATCTCTATATAAGAGACTGATGTTGTAATACAAAGGTAGAAGTTTTTGACTACGATAGTTTAACATAAAGCCTTTCCTACAACATCAATCTCTTATATAGAGATTTCAACAAGAAAAAAGACAAAAGGCTTTATCTATATAATTATAATTATCCTAACTCTTTGTGACAATAATAAAGGGCTACTATTACTTTATTTACAATTTTTCCGACAACAAAATTACTAAAAAAAAAAAGACAAAAGATTTTGTCTATACAATAAATATTTTTCAGATAAAGCTTATTTACAAACTGATAAAATAAAAGATAAAATTTATCTACAAAATTTCTGTTTGAGATTTTTATCCTGACTTTTTTTTCGTGTGCTGGATAAAATTTGTAGTCAGTCAAAAGAAAATGTCAGAGATATTTTTTCATCCTTTCAGAATGTTGTCCAAATTAACTGCTTCATATGAAGAGTGTTCTAGCTCTTGTTGATAGAGGATTAAACAAATACAATTTCTAATCTAAAGTAAGTTTTTTTTTTTTTTTTCTTCCAAAAAAGATTGCAGTTTGAAAATAGAAGAAGAATTGCAAATATTGAAAACCAAAAGTAAGTTATCTCTTAAAATACAGGTTATTGAAACTAAGGAGTTAGTACCATATAGGATAAAAGAAAAGGAAAATAATGGGAACCAAGTACCAAAACATAGTATGAAAAAAGGCTTACCATGACCCAAAAGAGATAGTGGCTTAGTAGTCGTGATTTGTGGAGGAAAAGGGATTTCATCAACCATTACCATTTCAGTACCCACTGAAAAAAAAAAAACAAAAACCCAGAAAGTCTTTTATTTAAGAATGAAGAAAAAATAGATGGTTAGATCAAAGCATCACTAAATTGAAAGAAAAAAAAAAACACTTACTAGTTATCTTTGCAGGAGGTTGAGGGGATTGAGAGAGGTAGAGGCAGGCAAGAAAGCAATGAAGGGAAAAGCAGGTGGTTGAGTTAATTTGTATGTGAAATGTGAAATTGAAGAGTAATGCTACTGCTTTTATATCAAAGCATTAATGACATAACATTAGCATTTGAACATAAGCATATAGCTAACACTTTTGGTCCCTCTGTAAGTCTTGGAGGGTCAAAGGGTGGTTAGTAGGTGTAAGTTAAGTTGAGAGTTTGTGATTCATCTCATTTTCTCCCGTTTGACTTATAGTTATTTTATTTCCACTTTTTTAGTACCCATAAGTTATGTGTTATTTATAAGTGTTTATATTTGATACACTGAAAATATATATATTTATATATTATTAATGAATCAAATGATATTAATTCATTAAAAAAAAATAAATACAAATAATTTTATTTTTAATGAGATGACATCAACTGATTCACTAACAACGCATTAAATATAAATTCTATTTATAATACCTTTATTTGTTCCAAAAAAAAATTAAAGAAAAATCATGCTTTTTTATTTATTGATATTTGTTATTATGTCCACATGTGAATATTTGTTATTTTATTTATTTTGAAATATATAATTGTATATTTTAAGGTAAATAAAATTAATAAAGTATAATTTAACTAAAATTTACATTAACATGTAAAATTTACTTCATGTACAAATATCAACTTATTATAAAATTTATTATTTTTAATATCAATGCAAAATTAATTATGAATATAAAAAATTTAATATTAATTTTAAATTTTTTTATTTATATCAAATAAATTGATTTATATTTTATGATCGATAAAAAAATTAATAAAAGTTAAAATTTAACTCAAAATTTCTTAAATTTTATGCAAAATAAAAAAAAAAAAAACACGATAGATGAGAGGTAGGAAGTATTATTATTTGGTTAAAATATTTATAAAAAAAAAACCTTCATTTTTTTAAAATTTTTATTTTTTTATTCCATTTTGTTAAGTTTTAAAAATAGTAATTTTAGGATTAAGGAGATAAATATGAATATAGGAGGATAAGATTGTGTTTATGAATTTTAGGTGAAAGATACAAATTTTTTTTTGGTTACATAAAGATACATAATCTTTAGCTAACCAGTAATGGCCCTACTACACCTTTAATTTGGCTAAGTATAAAGTTTAGCAAACTTGTTTGCTTAGCTGTCAGTTCACTCTTCAGGCTACAACATTTTTCTGTGTGAGGGCATTCGGCCACCCACGTGATTGAAGTGCTAACCACCGTTCATTTTACCTACCCCTTTTGATCCTAAATTAATTATCAAAGTTGGTGAGCAGCTTGTAAGAATCAGCTATGAAGAAAGAAAGCCTTGGCTTTGACTCTCTCAGATAGCCAACTACTAATCCTCCTCGAATATTATCATACTATTATTAATGAGCCTCTAAAATAGTGGACATGGTGAAATTATTTAAAATAACTATGTGATAGAATTTTATATTGAAAAAGAACAATGTTTTTTAAATATAGAATAGTGAAAGGTTTTAATAGTTACACACATGTGGGAATTGGATCATGGCTAGAATTAAATGATCTAATAATATATTAATTTTATATATTAATATATTATAAAGACACTTGTCACTTGAGCACGTGTAGCTAATAATTAATTATTATTTTTGTCCGTTTTAGATAAAAGAGAAACAGTTGCCCAATTTTTTTAACAGTTAGATTTGTTCAGACAAATCATGTCTGTACAATAAGCTGTCTTTCTGTTTCTGTAGATACTTGATTTTAGATACTAATATATTACCTCTTCGCGAGAGAAATAAAGTTGTTTTACAAGAAATTGCATTTTCGCGTACAATAACAAAGGCATTCCGGAACAAGTAATAAAGTCGCTTCACTAAAGGTTGCTTCACTGGAAGTTCTTTCACTGGAACAACTTTTGTTCGGAACAACTCTTGTTCGCAACAGCTCTTGTTCAGAACAGCTCTTGTTCAGAACAGCTCATGTTCGGAACAACTTCTATTCAGAACAGATCCTGTTCGGAACAACTCTTGTTCGAAATAGCTCTTGTTCGGAAACAACACATTCACAGAACAAGTCATTCACAAAACAACACTCTCATGAAAAGGGACCTCCACCGAGAAGTATTCTACAGAAGACGTTCTGCCTGATACTACTTTACCGAAACAGAAGAAGTGGAAATAACCTCGGAATATGGCAGGGTTCTTGAGTTAACTTCACTATTGGGATGTTCCGAAGAGCTTGGCTTGGTGGATCAGACATGGAGATAGTTAAGAGGTTTCCTCTTAACCTTTCCCTGAAGTATGAATGCTTATCCCTTTCTTTCAGAAGAAATAGTGAACTCTTGTTCACTATTCACTATTACCAATAACAATCTAAGCTCTCATCAAGCAAAACATTAATGCCTTAGTAACTGACAATCTTCCTCATTATACCTATTAAATACATATGTATTTGTAACTCTTATTCTTGGCACCTATAAATAGGAGTTCCCATAACTTATTTAGGGACTTTTGGCATTTGAGCAAACTTTCTCTTTGAGGTTCTCTCTGCAATTCTCTCTTCTAAAATTCTCTCTTCAGCCTTGTTTTTAGGCAAACTCAGCCTTGCTCTGCTATCTCCTTACTTCTTCCACCTTACTTACCACCACTTGCCGCTGCGCTCAGTACTTCAGGGTCTGCTCTAGTCTTCCTCTCCTCCGTCTCCCGGCAACATCCCGTTTCACTTGTTTGCAACACTTCCTCTCCCTACCAAAGAACCCTTTACAGTTTCAAACAGACAGATTCGTCCAGACAAGTTATGTCTGTACAAGAAGCAGCCTGTCTTTTTCAAATAGACAGATTCATTTAGACAAGATATGTTTGTACGAACAAACATATATTAATCTATAAATACTTCTTCGATTTTCAGAAGTGCATACACTGAAAACATATTTTGTTTTTATTCTTCCTCCTTCAAGATATTTCTCATATTCTTTTATAAAGTATTTTTGCAGAATTTTTTTGTAAAAGTTTGATAATTTTGGTATACACTGCTCAGTACTCAGTGGATTGATTTCGTCAGTGCAATACGCAATCAATCATTGGGCTTCTTTGTATCCTTGAGGTTTATATACCGGTAACTCCTTTGCATACCTATGGTGGGGCGAATAAAACCTTAAAGATAGTGGCATTGATACACGCTTTTAAGCCTTGTTCATGTTCTAATTTCCATACGTTTTTGTTACAACATGGCACCTGTTAAGAAGCATAGATACTCCATGCAGGAACTGTTCAAGTGTCAAACATAATTTTGACACGACGAAATATGTGTTGAACACATAAAGATACGTCAAAAAAAATAAAAATAGAATCGGACCCCAAGATGCAATGATAGCTTGAGAGTTGAGAGTGACTATTTTCAAATAGGTCGACTGTGACTCTTAACTGTTTTGTTCTTTCAGTAGTATATTTATAGCATTCCAGTTGTAGATTTCTGAATTTGATCGCTTGGCATTGACAATGGCTCAATGGATTATGGATATACTGCCTGAGGAATTGCATACCTGCATCACAGTGTTAAAAAATCAATCCCATCCGTAGCCCTACATTTTCCTAAAGAGTGTGTACCCAAAATTGCCTATAGCAAAAAGAAATACTTTCTGGAAATTTTCTTCTTATCAAGTTAAGTTTTCAATGATTTCAGAACTCATCAAGTTATGCCTATAGCAAAAAGAGCTATGAGTCAATGTCTAATAATTCCACCACCAGCTTAGGACTCGACATAAATCTTAAATAATTTAGATTCAATTCTGTTGCATGGGATGGCTAGCACATTGAATTTTAGCCTTACCTTTAATCAAAATTATAACAGAGTCAATATTGCTATGTTTTCCACTTTCCAAGGTTTCAGGTTTTAAAACACAAGCTTGTCAGGACTCAGGACTCAGGAGATAGGTGGAATTTAATTTGCTTTCTTACTCCTTACTCCTTGCTTCTTGATCTTTATTTCTTTCTTTAGAAGCCATTGGTTTATACAAGAAACTGATTGTACATTACATGTTTGATTTTGATTGTCACTTGTTATTGAGCCTTTGTCCTTTGTAGGAGAAATTGAATTTTATTATGGCTAAAGAAGAAGGTTGTGGAAAAAGTTTAGGAGTGATAAGAAATGAAGTATGCATAGGGAATTATCCAAGAGATCCTCAAGTTTTAACCTCTTATTTTGGCAGCTTCAAATGTACTTCAGGCTGGAGGAATAATCTTTGATGGCTTTGATATCCGCAGAGGATGGCACTATGAAAACTTATACTTGAGTACTGAGATTAAATGATTGCAAGCTTTAAAGCATAAATAAAACCATGATTTCATACAGATTATTGGCTTAAAATGTTGCTGACTTAGACACCTTAGGATCATAGCTTTATTTTGTTTATGATAATTTTTAAATGTACACTGAACTGACAGTGGTTGTTGGAGTTCTTTTTGGTATATGTCATTTTTGCTAAAAACAATATGAAAGTTGGTATATGAATGTACTTGTAGTTGTTGACATTTGGTAAGGTTTTTTGACTTTAAAATGTAATATTTTGAATCAATGAAACACAACATTGCAGCTTATTTTTGAGTTCTCCTTTTCCCTCTCGTTTCTTCTCTGTTTTTCTTCTTTCAAGACATCAAATTCCAATATGGTATCAGAGCTGACTTCTTAGAGGGCCTGAGTTTCTTTTAAATTCTTCAAAGTGTTCTTAAGAGAGTAGAAACTGGTTTGTTACCTGCACACCACTAGTTGAACCAAAACTGCTGCTGTGTTAACCATGTCCATGAACAACTTCTCTTCACTCTCACCTCTTGTCTTTGTTGGTGAAAACTACCATATTTAGGCAGTAAAAATGAAGACTTACCTGCAGGCATATGACCTATGGGAAGTGATTGAAACAGGCAGGGAACCAACACCTTTGAGAGGCAATCCTACACTGGCTCAGATCAAGCAGCACAGTGAGAAGGTAGCCAAAAAGTATAAGACCATGTCTTGTTTGCAAAATGGTGTTTCAGATGTCATTTTTACTAGAATAATGGTGTGTGACACACCAAAACAAGCTTGGGATAAGCTGAAGGAGGAGTTTCAGGGACTTAGAAGACAAAACAGCAGCAGCTCATCAACTTGAGGAGAGACTTTGAGAATTTGAAGATGAAAGACAGTGAAACCATCAAACAGTATTCTGACAGAATCATGTCCATTGTGAACAACATCAGGCTGCTTGGAGATGAGTTTAGTGATAAAAGAATTATGGAGAAGGTCATCACTACACTTCCAGAGAAATATGAGGCGAAAATCTCTTCTCTTAAAGATTCAAGAGACTTGTTAAGCATTTCTCTGTCAGAATTGATTACTGCTCTCTATGCTCAAGAGCAAAGAAGAGCAAGCAGACAGGAAGAACGTGCTGAGGATGCATTGCAGGCTAAATGCAAAGAAAAGGTAAGCAGTTCATACGTGAAAGGAAAGAAGAACTTGAATGACAGAAGAGAGAATCAAAGAAAAGATGGAGGCAGTGTCAAAGAGGGTGGGAAGAAGAAATATCCAACCTGTTCACACTGTAAAAAGACAACTCATTTGGAGAAGTACTGTTGGTTCAGACCAGATATCCAATGCAGATCTTGCAAGAAAATGGGACAAATGGAGAGAGTTTGCAAGAATAAAAGGCAACAGCAACAGAACACTCAAGCTCAGATTGCAGATGGAAATCTTGAGCAAGAGGTGCAGATGTTTGTTGCATCCTGCTATGCAACCAGCAGTAAGACCAAAGTAAATTGGTTGATAGACAGTGGTTGTACAAACCACATGGCTTCAGAAGAATGCATGTTCAAGAGCATTGACAGAACTTGCAGTTCCAAAGTCAGAATAGGCAATGAGAGTTACATCCAAGCAAAGGGAAAGAGAGATGTGATAATGAACACACCAATAAGTACAAAAGTCATTTCTGATGTATTGTTTGTGCCTGGAATTGATCAGAACTTGCTTAGTGTTGGCCAATTGCTAGAAAAGAATTATTCAGTTGTTTTCAAGGATAGAGCCTACCTAATTTATGATCCTACTGGTAGTGAGCTTATCTATGTTGGCATGAATGACAGAAGTTTTATTCTAAATTGAAATTTAGTAACCTCAAATGCATGTGCTGGTATTGTTGATGAAACTGTCTTGTGGCATAAAAGACTTGGACACACTAGTTATCATACTCTGAGTCACTTACATAAAGGTGAGCTTTTCTTGAACTTGTCACAAATTCAAGAGCATAGTGAAGTATGTGAAGTGTGTCAATTGGGAAAGCAAAACAGGTTACCATTTCCAGTAAACAAGGCCTGTAGGGCAACTGAAAAACTGCAGCTGCTGCACACTAATGTGTGTGGTCCCATGAAAGTTGTGTCCCTAAATGGAAGTGATACTTCATTTTGTTCATTGATGACTACACCATAATGTGCTGAGTTTATTTCTTGAAGCTCAAATCTGAGGTTGCCTCTGTGTTTTGGAAGTTTAAAGCTTATTCTGAAAATCAGACTGGATGCAAGATGAAAGCCATCAGGTCTGACAATGGAACTGAATATACTTCAGATAAGTTTGAAGAGTTTTGTGAAGCTGTTGGCATTGAACATCAGCTCACTGTCACCTACAGTCCACAACAGAATGGGGTCAGTGAAAGGAAGAATAGGACAATCATGGAGATGGCAAGGTGTTTGATGTTTGAGAGAAACTTGCCTAAAAAATTCTGGCCAGAGGCTGTCAATACTGCAGTATACCTACAAAATAGGCTCTCTACAAAAGCCTTGAAGTCTAAGACTCCATATGAAGCCTGGTTTGGATTCAAACCCTCAGTACAACACTTAAAAGTTTTTGGATGCATCTGTTATGCACACATACCAGATGTAAAGAGGGACAAGCTAGACAAGAAGTCTCAACCTGGGATATTTGTAGGCTACAGCAGCAACAAAAAAAGGGTACAGGTTTTTTAATCCCTTAACTGAAAAGATCATTGTCAGCAGGGATGTAAAGTTTGATGAAAATTCAGCTTGGAACTGGGAGAAGTCTCAGGTTGATTCAATTGAGACCAAGGCTATTGACAATGCCTTGTTGCAAGAACAAGATGAAGATACTAATAGTGAAGAGTCAGATGAAGATCATCCTGTGAGAGGTACTAGAAAACTTTCAGATGTTTATGAAAGGTGCAGTATAGCTGTAATGGAGCCTGCAAACTTTGAAAAAGCTGTCAAGTTGGATGGCTGGAAAGAGGCTATGCAAGCTAAGATGTTAATGATTCAAAAAAAATCACACTTGGGTGCTAGTTGATAAGCCAAAGCACAAGAAAGTGATTGTAGTCAAGTGGGTGTTCAGAACCAAGTTAAATGCAGATGGTTCTGTCAATAGATTGAAGGCGAGATTAGTTGTGAAGGGATATGCTCAACAATTTGGAGTAGACTTCTCTGAAACCTTTGCGCCTGTGGCAAGGTTAGACACAATCAGACTTTTGTTGTCCCTAGCTGCTCAAAGGGAATGGAAGATTCATCAACTTGATGTTAAGTCTGCCTTCTTGAATGGCTTCTTAAAGGAAGAAATATTTGTTAAGCAACCTGAAGGTTTTACTGTTGAGGGTAATGAATCAAAGGTGTACAAGCTCAATAAGGCCCTGTATGGACTTAAGCAGGCACCAAGAGCTTGGTACGAGAGGATTGATAAGCATATAGTGGAACTAGGATTTTTCAAGAGCATCAGTGAACCAACTTTGTATGTGAGAAAGGGTGAAGATGCAAGCCAGTTAATTGTATCCTTGTATGTTGATGACTTGCTAATTAGTGGCAGCAATGAGAGCCTAGTTCATGATTTCAAGAAACAAATGGAAGGAGTTTTTGAAATGACTGATCTAGGAGAGATGACTTACTGGGAATGGAGATTTATCAATCTCAGCTTGGTATATTTGTTAGTCAACAGAAGTATTCTCAGAATGTGTTAAAGAAGTTCTTCATGGAGAACACAAACCAGCAAATACACCTATGGCTCAGGGTGAGAAACTCAGCAAAGAGGATGGCACATAAAGGTTTAATGAAGCAACATACAGAAGTTTAATTGGTTGCTTACTTTATCTCACAGCAACTAGACCTGACATCATGTTTGCTGTAAGCCTGTTATCCAAGTTCATGCACTGTTGCAGTGTTACTCATTTTAAGGCAGCAAAAAGGATACTCAGATATGTCAAAGGCACCATTGGTTATGGAGTTTGGTTGAAGAAAACAGAAAAGCTGAAGCTCACTGGTTTTTCAGACAGTGACTGGGCTGGTTCGGTTGATGATATGAAGAACACATCAGGATATTTGTTTACTCTTGGCTATGGAGTTTTTGCATGGAGTTCAAGAAAACAAGATACAGTTGCTCAATCCACAGCAGAGGCAGAATACATTGCAGCTGCTGTGAACCAAGCCATTTGGTTGAGAAATTTACTGTCTGATTTGAATCTGGTTCAAGAAGAAGCAACAGAGATCAAATGTGATAACCAATTTGCTGTTGCAATTGCAAAGAATCCAATCCTTCATGGGAAAACTAAGCATTTTAAGATTAAGTTTCACTTTGTGAGAGAAGCTCAACTTAACAATGAAGTTGCACTGATTCATTGCAGTTCTGAAGATCAATTGGCAGACATCTTAAGTAAGCCTTTAGCCAAAGCCAGATTTGAATAGTTGAGAATGCAAATTGGTGTAAGCAACAATGCAACCAAAAAGGAGTGTTGATAATATTGGCTGACAATGCTGCTGACTTAGACACCTTAGGATCATAGCTTTATTTTGTTTATGATAATTTTTAAATGTATACTGAACTGACAGTGATTGTTGGAGTTCTTTTTGGTATATGTCATTTTTGCTAAAAACAAGATGAAAGTTGGTGTATGAATGTACTTGTAGTTGTTGACATTTAATAAGGTTTTTTTGACTTTAAAATGTAATCTTTTGAATCAATGAAACACAACATTGCAGCTTATTTTTGAGTTCTCCTTTTCCCTCCCGTTTCTTCTCTGTTTTTCTTTTTTCAAGACATCAAATTCCAACATTAGTTTTTTTTTTTGATAATTGGGTAAGGGGAGGGGTTGCTTGGGTTTGAACCCAAGACTTCATGCCCCCAAGTCTCTTGACCACTCAGCCAAGAGCTTGTTGGCAATTCCAACATTAGTTATTCTCGATAAACCTATAAGATTATATCATCATGATGATCAATTTCTTAGCTTCTTTATGTTAGTTGCAGTTGTTGAATATAGTTTATTCATTTGAAACATCAGGAAAGTGATCATGTCGCTGAACTGATCAGAGAATGTTTAAGCATTGACCAAGGATCGTTGACATAAAATTTTGTATGAATTTTGTTTAAACAACATGTTTTAAACAAATAGATAATGGTTATATCAGAAAAAAAAAATGTTGCTGACTTATGGAGTTGCCAATTAACCAACGAATGGGCATGTCACAAGCAAGCTGTTGATGACTTTATCTGGTAAATAAAATAATAATTAGTCAGTTTTCTAATTGTTTTGCTTACTGTTAGCCAAAACATGAAGAAAAAAAAAAAAACAAGCATATGAGTACAAGAAGACTTTTGCTTCTCAAATTCTTTCTTACTTGGTTTAAAGATCCTGGTCAATATGCTCAGAGTCTTTAAATCTGTAGACTATTTGCACCTTTGTCTAAGAAACAATGGATGTCCTGTTTAAGCTTAAACAGCTTTCTTCTGAAACCAACAACCGATAACCATTGTCGTGATAACCCTGGTAACCATTTTTCTTGCATACTTCAAATTTAGAATGTCCCCTCTTTTGGTAAGAAACTTCCTCCAGGGTCATTAGGAATTCCCCTCATTGGTAAGCTTTATCAGGGCACATAAACAATATAAAACTGTCGATTGGATTCAAAAGCATGTAAACAAGTATGGGCCAGTAAGTAGCGAAACCAGAAATATTGACGAGGGGGTCAAAATTAGAATTACTCAAGGGTTGGGCTGGACCGAGCCTGAATAGGGAATTTTGTGTTTTGGACCGGCCCGGATTACTATTTTACTAATAAAATAATATTATTTTATTTAAATTTAATTATAAAAATATTAATAAAAAATATATTTTTTATTTTTTAAAATAGAGTGAACAGTAACCTCGAGCCCGTGGGCCTGGCCTGGGTAAGGATGAAGAAAAATTTCAAGCCACGGCCCGGCCCATGAGCATCTCTAGCCGAAATATACATATAAATATTTAAAGTAAAAAAATAAACCTTTATGAAATAAACCTGTCCAAAGATAGGGTTATTCGACTGCTCGAATCGGTCCGGGCCTTAAACAAGTAAAATTTTTTGCTATGTGAGTTTGACTCGACCTAGTCCATGGACAACTTTAGCATAAAAATATTAAATTTAAATATATATATATATATATATGATATTAAATTTGCTAACAATATATAAATTTCTTATAATGATTTTTTTTTTAATTTTTTAAATATTATAATTCATGTTACATATGAAAAAAATTTAATAAGAAATAAAGTCTCAACGTAAAAAAAAATTTATTGTCTAATTAAAATATGCATAAAACTATTTGATATTATAAAAGAAAATCATAAGATTATATGTATTTCGAAAAAATAAAATAAGTTAAATGCACAATTCGTATTAGATATTGTAATTGTTTAATTTTATTTATTTATTTTTCCCTTATGAGTATAGAATGAAAAATATTAAACAAAATAATTAATGTAAATGTATCTAGTTAATTGATTGAAAAAGTAAATAGAGAGAATTAAGCTAATAAAAATGAATGAGGTTTAAACTAAAAAAATTACCAAATTTATTATATCAAATAAATTCTATAAATGAGGCTAAATTGAAAGGTCAAACAAATTTTGAAGGGGTCAAACATAATTTTATTTTATTTAAAAAATCTTTAAAAAAAATTAAAGGGGGGGGCAAATTGAAAGCCAAACAAAATTTGAAGGGTTCAAAGATAATTTTACCCTTATTTACCCCCCTGCATTCGCCCCTGGGGCCAGTATTCAAGACTTCACTCATGGGTTCAAATGTAGTGGTTCTGACTGGCCAAGCTGGTAATCTTTTCATATTCAGTGGGAGAGACAATGGCATTGCAAGCAACCAAATTGGAACAGCAGCAGACATACTTGGAAAACACAGCATCTTTGAGCTTCCCAGGCCTCGACATAAGATTGTCAGAGGTGCAATAATGAGCTTTTTGAAACCTGAAAGTATCCAAACATTTGTTTCTGCAATGGATTCATTAGTCCAGCAAGAGCTGTTCCAGGTAACAATCCAACACCTATAAGATACAGCAGTTTCAGGAGAAGTCAAAACAATTGCCATCTATGTTACTCGGACTCGGGTGTGAGTGTCGGATACGGTATATATCCGACACGGGTATGTTCAATTCTTTTTTAAGTTTTTCATGTATTTGGAGAATCTTAGGGTCATATCCCCATACCCATATCTAAATATATGTCGGATACGAATACTTCAAGAAATATAAAAAGTCGCAGCAGTATAGAGATTGCCATCTATCTGAAGTAGATAAAATTCAAGAAACAGTCAGTTTTTTTTTTTTTTTTTGTCTTGTTGTGAACACAGGAACTAAGTGGTAGGGATACAGTAAAAATGGTGAGACTCATAAAAAGGATCACTTTCAAAGTCAGCTGCAGTTTACTCTTCAAATTACCAGAAAGCAAGGAAAAAAATTATCTGTTTGAAGATTTTATTATTGCCATCAAAGGTTTGTGGACTATTCCATTAAAATTTCCTGGAACTGCATACCATAAGGCATTGCAGGCACGAGGCAGAATATCTAGGCTTCTTTCCAAACTAATAAAAGAAAGGAAGAAGGAAATGGAAGAGGGAAGAAAAGGTTCTTTAAATGACAATGATGTCATCTCCAGTCTGCTTATGCTGAGAGATGAAAATGGTGATCCTTTAATAGAGGAGGAAATTATAGATAATCTGATCTCTGTGATGATTGCTAGCCATGACACAACATCAGTATTCATCACCCATTTTATAAGACAACTTGCAAGGGATAGACAGATTTTCAGCAAGGTGCTTCAAGGTAGTGGGAAATTAAGGTTTGCTTTAACCTACGTTACTCAGACACGGGTATTAGTGTTGGACACGGATATGTTTAATTTTTCTTAAGATTTTCATATATTAGGAAGGTCCTTGAAGAATCATGTTCCCATATTCATGTCCGAATATGCGTCGGACACGGGTGTTAGACACAAGTATTTTAAGAAAAATAAAGAGTCCGAGCAACATAAGCTTTAACTGTTAGATTCAACATTTTTTTCCTTTTTTAGTTATTTCATTAAATTGCTTATGAATATTTAATTTGCATCACTATAGAGCAAAAGGAAGTAGCAAAGGTCATTGAAGGAAAAGATGGGAAGCTTATAACTTGGAGTGAAATACAAATGATGAAATATACATGGACAGTAGCCCAAGAGCTGTTGAGGTTGAATCCTCCGGTTTTTGGGAACTTTAGTGTGCTCGAAGAGACCATTTTTGATGGCTTTGACATCCCCAAAGGATGGAAGGTAAAATATTTTATGTGATTATAAGCTATAAGCTGGATGTAGATGGAAGTCTTAACTAGGGGTGTAATCGAGCCAAGTCGAGCCGAGCCGACTCAAGTTGTAAGAAGTTCGAGCTCGACTCGAAATTCAAGGTTCGAAACTCGGTTTGAACTCGATCGAATTTCATTTTCAAAGCTCGAGTTGATTCGAGATAAAAGTCGAACTACTCAAGCTCGCTCGATTAGGCTCGTTTACTTAGTAAAAACTGAGCTCGATTCTCATGCTCGACTTCAAACTCAATTATTTGTCTTCGTGCTCGAGTTCGAATTGAGATTTTTCAATACTAATTAAAAATAAAAAAATATATATTAAAAACAAAAAAAAAAACTCGATTAGGTTCGCGAGCTACTTGAATTCGGCTCGCTCGATAGCTCGAGCTCGACTCGATAAGGATCGAGCCGATTTCAAATTTTTTTCAAATTGAACCTGAGTAACCTGCGAACAAAGGTGTCTCGCTTACGCCTCTAGTCTTAACATACCTGACATATACAAATTGCAGGTGTTCTGGTTTGCAGCGGGTACACACATGGACGAGAACATTTTCAAAGATCCAGAGGTGTTTGATCCAGGAAGGTTTGAGGGCACATCAAAATTGCTTCCCCCTTACACTTATATTCCATTTGGAGCAGGTCCGCGGATCTGCCCTGGAGGTGAATATGCAAGAATAGAAGCGCTTTTGTTAATCCATCATCTGATAATGAATTATCAATGGACAGAACTGATTCCTGATGAACCTATATCATGTGACCCTATGGCCTATCCAGCCATGGGCCTTCCATTGAAGCTTCACCAAAGGAATGATCAACTTACTAAGGATGCACTACTCTAAGCCAAAATCTTATGCCTGGACTGCACTGTCTTCTGAAATGCTACAATCTTTCATGCTTCAGTTTTATGTTACTAGGATTCGGGTATGAGTGTCAAATATGGATATGTGTTCGACACGGATATATTCAATTTTTTGTAAGATTTTCATATATTTGGACGATTCTTGGAATATCATATCTTATATCCATGTTAGGATATGTGTCAGCTACAAATACTTCAAAAAAAAAAATGAAAAATCGAAGCAAAATATATAGTTTCAGTTAACTGTTATGCTTATATCATATCAATTAGTGAACAAAATGCATGGTATACTGATAAAAGATGATAAAGCTGAAGCCAAAATTTTCTCTTCTAATATCAACATTGATGGTACGAATGATACTGGATAAGGTTAATCAGGCAAACACATCAAAGCCATTACTCCTTTCTTTTGTAGTTTTGTGAAGATAAATATCGGACAAGTTAAACGTTTTCATGGATTTTGCCAGCCAGCCAACAAAAAGGCTTACTTATGTCTATAAAGACTGAACAATTTAAGTATTTTCTTTGAGAAAATCTGTTGATTGGAGGGAGCTGCATACCTACAGAAGTTAACTACCATAGTTAACTACAGAGCTTTTTTTTTTTGGTTGTCTTGGCTAGTGTTAGGGCTAGTTTAGCATTTAAGTAGGAAAAAATTTGGTTTAGAAAAAACTTGGATGGAAAAAAATATGTTTAAAAAGTGTGGTTAAAAAATATGATTTAATAATTTTTAAATGTTTGGTATTATTATGAAAAAGTACGGTGAAGAATTGAAATGTCAAAAAAAAAAGATATGCTTAAAATAATAAAAATTTAAAGATATGAAGATAATAAAATTATTTTACCAAAAGCCAATTTTTAAAGTTTAAAAGCTCCATTTTCTTCGTTTTTTTTATTTAGGTTGCTAAACAATGGTTTCAATCGCGAAAACCAATTTTTTTTTTACCAGTTTAGCATTGCGTTTGCGAAAAAAATATAACTTTTTATCTCAAAAGTTGTGCCAACAGTAATTCTAAACGAGGCTTTAGACTACTTTCTTCAAATCAAATGAGAGCTTTATTATCTTCCCACTAGACCTGCTCACGGGTCGAGCTATGGCCCGGATTTTTTTCACCTTATCCGAGTTGACTCGGGTTATTGTTCATATAATATTAAAAAAATAAATATCATTTTTTTATATTTTTATAATTAAATTTAAATAATTTTTTATTATTTAAATAATAATTCACACCAAACCGAATCGATCCAAATTATAAAATATCTTATTTAAACTCGACCCAATACGAGTCGAATCGGATGGATTGCACGGCCAGCAGATCTACAACGGATAAACATGCAAAGGTTTCATTTACTATTTTTTTTTTTTTTTTTTTACTTTAAGTAGAATTAAGCCCCCGTTTTACTGGAGGATTTTTAAAATGTTGAATTAATTAATAACCAATTTTTAAAATCAATTTTATTATTTAATTTTTATTTTAAAATCTTAATAATATTGATATTGATATAATTGTTTTTTAATTATGAAATTAAATTATTTTAATTATTTATCTATGAATTACGTAATACAAATTTATTTTCAATTGTTATTTATATGCATTTTTAAATATATTTAGATCTTATTTTATAGTGCATATTTTTATATAGGAGGTAAAAAATCATAAATAAAAAATTATTTTTAAATTAAAATTTATTAAATAATAATAATTTATTTAATTATTTATAAATTGTAATAATATTAATATAATTATATTTTTTTAATTATGAAAATTAAATTTATGGTAATTGTTTATTTATAAATTACATAATAGAAATGCATTTTCAATTATTATTTATATGCATTTTTTAAACATATTTAGATCTTATTGTATATATTTATTTATAGGAGGTAAAAAATAATAAATGAAAAATAACAAAATAAAATTATGGTTTATAAGCAGCAAGTTCATTTTTTTTTTAAATTAATGAACTACTAACTCATTTTTATATTTTATTTTGCATATTTAATTATTCAAATAAAAAATAACTAAAATAAAATTATGATTTATATTTAATTCTCTCGATTGATCAGCTTTCTCACTCTGGCTAGCAGCAAGTTTTTTTTTTAATTTTTTTTTTCGAGCAGATCAAGTATGGATCCTAAATCAACCGCGAGTTAATGTTTGGAAAATTTCTTTTAAATACATCATTTAAAAATAAATTAAATTAAAAAACTATAACTATAAAAAAAAATTAAAACTAAAAATATATATATATATATAAAGTTTGCCACGTGACTATTTAAGAAATTTTTCGATTTTCTCACACTGATTAGTAGTAAATTCGTTTTTTTCTTTTTTAAAATTTTTTACGAGTGGGTCAGGGATCCCAAATCGACTTCTGAATCAACGTGTTGACTGATCCTTTTAAATACATTGTTTGAAAATAAAATAAAAATAATTAATAAATTAATATTAAAAAAACTAAAACTAAAAAATAAAAATAAAAAACTTGCCACACCTAAAGCAAAAAAAAGTTTGACATGTGTCAAGCTTTGACCCTTAGGAGATTTTTTTTAATGTATTTAGGTATAGATTAAAGCACATTTTAAATCTTTTAGTTTTTTTTTTTATTAAATTGTTTTTGCTGACATGGAAGTCGCGTGGCGAACGTTTAAGAAAATGGTTGGTGAGAGGGCGGAGCGTGTGCCCGCGTACTCTCTGCATGCAATGTAGGCGTGCGACCACGTGCCTTTTCCCGCCCAGGCACGAACTGTCGCATTCTCCACTTTCCACCGTCAGATCAAATTGCAACGGTCCTGATTCTCCGACAGCCATAAGTGACCAGACCTCGTGGAGCACGTTTCAATCACACAAAAAACCTGCTTCTCTTGCACCTCCTTCTATTCCATGCCACTTTAGGTATTATCCCCTACGTTTCGCCTAAGTTGTACTCTCCTACAATCAACCAATAGAAATCAAGCTAGAGCCCATAATTGTCATTTTTGTTTTTAATTTTTTAGTATTTTTATCATTTACATAGAATTTTTTAAGTTCACAAATTAAATTAAAAGATCGACATATATATATATATTTTAAATATAACTTAAAAATATATGTTATTATATTAATTTCGTTTGTAAAATTTAAAAAAATTAATTTATAATAGAATGAGATAATTTCTTATAATATTAATATAATCTAAGCCTAAGCCTAAACCTATGCCTTTCCTTTTATTTTCTTTTTTTATGATATTAAATGAAAAATTATTCAATCATTAAAACAAAAACAAAACAATTAAATTTCAACATCGCAAACATGTTTTTTTTTTTTTAAATGTGTATTTAGTTATGAATTATAATGAAAATCAACTATTATCCATGGCAAGCATTATTCCAATGAGTTTATTTTAATATTGCATAAAATCCTCTATAATAATTATTAGTACAATGAAAAATTTTATGCATAGACTACGGATAGTTTATTTATTTATTCTTTTACATTATTTTCAAATTAAGATAAAATTAAAATTAAAATTATTTTTACAAGTATTTTTACCACTTTTATTGTTCTTATATATCTCTTTAATAATTTTATCCCAAATTAATAGGTTGCACGAATTTCCCGTAGGGTTTGGGGTAGAGAATAAAAGCTTGAGTAGTTTCGTGGAAGCCAAAAATGCTTGAAGAAGACAACTTAGTCCATCACCCCAATTTTGAATCTCCGAATCCAATCGAAACTAGGAAAAGCTAACGCTGTCAACGAATCAGAGCCTTGTATTATATAAATCAATCAAACCCCATTCATCCAATCTTGACCCTTCCAAGAAATCCAAAAGAGAATTCAACATTTTCAATTCAATTCTTTTTCCCCTTAAAAACCCAAATTTTTTTTTTATTGTTTCCTTGGGCAACGAAAATCCATTTCCCAGGGGAACAAGAAAAACAACAATGGCGGTGGTGGGTAGTGTTGTTTGTGGTGGAAACGTTTGTCTTAAACGCCATGAATCGTCCAATCTTTTCAACTTCCATAACCCAAATGCACGTCCATGTTCTTTCATGGTTTCAGATCCACAATCGTCGAGATCAAGAACGTCGACCAAGATCTTGGCTTCATCGCCGTCTAAGGTAAGTCTTCAACCTTTGCCAAAACAAGAAGAGAAGAAACGGAACGAATTATTGTACGAGAAAATAGACGAGTGGATGAGAGATTCAGTGGTTGAAATCGTCAAGAAGTTGCCAGAATCGCCACTTTTGGTCCACGTTTACTCCGACAACAACACGATTAAAACCAGGACAGAAAAGGCGATGGAAGACAACTGGGTTGCGGTGAAACAAAAGTGGGAGAAAGGTGAGACTCCAATGCCTGATGGGATGATTTTTGTTGAACAAATACAACAAGAAGAAGAAGGAAAAATGGGTGATGAAAGAGAGAACAATGAGGAGGTTTCAAGGGCATGGGGGATTGTGGTTCAAGGCAAAGGGGAAAAAGGCTGTGGGCTTGCTCCAGCTTGTTATTTGTTGAAGACTAGTAAAGTGAGTTCAGGGTTTGGGTCAAGGTGCACCCATTTTTGTTTGGTGAAGGTTAACAATTTCAGGGAAACTGCTTTCTCACAGCTCAAGAATTGTTGGCTGTTGCAGGGGAATTGAACAAAAAGGAAAAAGTTGATTTTTTTTTTTTTTTTCTTTAAATTTTTTCTTCCTATTAAGACTTGATATTGATGGGAATTGGCAGGGCCTTTTGAATCTGTAAGCTGGGGGTCCTCTTGATTAAAATCAAGCTGGGAAATTGATTTACAAAATTCTTAGGAATTAAGGAAATCGGAAATTAGAATTGTTAATACTTACAAGTTTTCTTTATTTGATTTAAGTTATTGTGAATGTGAAGCATCTTTAGTACTAGTATGTTTGGATCAAGTGAAAGTTATAATTGATGATTTCACTTTCAATCTATTTTATTTAGATTCGGCTAAGTTTAATTTTGTCTATTTTATGTATTTGAAGAGTCTACGTTGAATTGGAATATTTTAAAAAAAATAAGGAACAGGAGCACATAACTTTCTATTAGTATAGCATTTTACAAGCATAAAAGAAAGATATGAAAATATTTATGAAACTGACTAATTTCCATATTTGTTTTTTAAGCTTAATGAATAAATTAAGCTATGTTACTATTACTTCTTGAAGATTCAGGTGAACTGGAAAATATGTGTATTTTAAGTCTCCATTCTGCACTTGGATATCTGAAATATAAAATCAGGCCATAATCCTGTAACTTATAAGTTGTTGCTTCGATTCTATATTTTTTGTTTTTTTGAAATATCCGTATCCGATTCATATTCAAACATGAATATAGAATATGATCCCTAAAGACTCATCAAATACATGAAAAAACTTAAAATAAATTAAACATACTCGTGTCGGATACATAACCGTGTCCGAATAACAGTTTATAAGCTTACTCTTTATGTCCAACTCAGCTGTAAGATAACCGTCACAAGCTTTACTATACTATATGATGATATAACTGACCTTGTTAATTGTTTCTGTAGCATGTTTCGTAAGGGGCATTGTTCATGGTTGTCTTTCCTCAGGACAGCTGAAAATGCTGAAATTCCTAATTTTAAATGTTTTGTGTACTTGAATTCCTAATGGGAATTTGCCAACAGCAATTTTTAGTAACCAAATATAGCACTTAACCTAATATTTCTGCTCCTCCACACATATTCTCCTCATCAAAGGCCAAGCATATTCATAACCATATTTGCCATCAATATCTTCCATCTTACTTGCTGGTTATGGTCTTTGATTCACTTACTCCATTGCCAAAAGCTATCAAGGAAACTACAAAGAGATGTATGTTGGATCAACTTTTTCCCGCTCTTCTGATTTTTGTATATTGACATGGATTTTGAGTCAACTTTTAGATCTCCTCTATGTTGCTCCGATTCTTCATTGTTGTTGAAGTATCTGTGTTCGACATGCGTGTCCGACGTATATCCGGGCATGGGTATGGGAGTATGATCCTCCAAAAATCCTCCAAATACATGGAAATCTTAGAAAAAATTGAACATACCCGTGTCCGATATTAACACCCGAATCCGAATAACATAGGATCTCCATGCCATCAACAGCCTGAACTTGGAAGTGATTTCCCAACTTTTCATCACACTCCACAAGAAAACAATTCAATATACCCCTCATATATCAATCCAAAACAAATTACCCAACTTGGAAGTTACTAGCTGTAATCTTTTCTACTAGAAAAAACAAATTACAAACTTGTGTATACAGAAAGAGAACAGCAAGTTTCTCTTCTTATACTCTTACCTTTTTTGTTCATCATATTGACCAGAACAGCACTGCAGCCACATGCAAAGTTTTTTCCCCATCTTTCCATGGCGTCTGTTAAGTTCTATAACTTCTATTCTTATTGAAACAATGCCTTGAATCGCTATGGATATCAAAGAATTTTGGGGTTATGATGTGTTTTGGTGTTATCTTTGGATCTAAAGGGTTTTCCTTTTGTTTTTTCAATCAATAAGCCAAATTTTAATGTAATAACTAATTATTCATTCCGAATTTAGATTAAGGGTGTGTTTGATAAAATATTAAAACTTTTTAATGCATGGAAAAAAAAATTCAATATTTATTTTTTTCAATGTGATTGATAACTCATATTAAATTTTAGTTAATAGAAAATTTTTAACAAAAAAAATGTTGAATGAGATAAGTAGGTAGAGAATTACTCATTACTTAATGCAGAACATATTCAGCTAATTTTATTTTTAAAAGATGGGATTTAAAAAAAACAATTTTATCCAGAATTATCCAAAATAATATAAAATATTATATTAATAAGATTAAAATTGTGAAATGAATAATTTTTAAAATTCAAAATTTACAATTATCAAATAATATAATTATATTCAATACTTAATTTTCAATAATATATCAAATCGTTTTTATAATACAAATTCAATGTTAAAAATTTAGTACTTAAATTTTCAATTAATCAAACAACAACTAACTCAATTAGCATTAGCAATGCCTATTATATTTTACCTAAATCATTTTTTATTGAAGGAAGTGGAATTCGTGTTAAGGAGATAAGCCAGACTTTGAGTCCGTTCATATCAAAAGGGCCTATGCATATATATTGAACATCACTTCAATCCAAAAGTTTAAAGGGTTAATATATACTTTAGTCTATGTACTTTATGTCTTTTGTCCTTTTGGTACTTGAAGATTTTTTTTTTCCACTTTGGTACTCCAACTATGCTGCCGTCTATGAGTTTACCCCAAGAGCTAACTCCGTTAAAAAAAAGCTAACTTGTCTATTAAGGCCAATTAGATGCAGACATATGGTCGAATAATCCATGTCACTATCTGAAGAAAAGTCACATCATCCTTCATTTTAATAAGCCACATAATTATAAAACGAAATTAAAAAAAAAAACAAATTTGTAAATTAGAAAATTTAATTTTCGGAAGAGGAAACAAATTAGGGGTTTAGGGTTATAGAAATCAGATTACTTCCTCTGAAATGGAAAAAAAAAAAAAATCAGTCGATCCCTTAAAAAAGTTAGTCGATCAATTTGAAATCAATTTGAAAAAACAAAAGTTTAGGGTTTTGTTCTTGTCTTTGATTCTTGTCCGATGCACCAAATTCTAGTGATTTCTTCGTTGATTTAGGCTCACTAGAAGAATCGTGGATTTAGGGTGAAAAGGTGAAAGAAGATATTCATCTGCAATTTTATTCCGTATTCTTCTATATTTGTTACTTCATCGAAACAATGTTTCACTGAAATCAGCAATTTTATTCATGTTGGTTTTTGATTCCTAGTTGCAGCTTTGTAATTGATTCGTACTGGATTTTTTTGCTTTATTCTTGGTTCTTAGGTGCTTAGTCATTCTTTGTTGGTTCTTTGCTTTGAAGGTTGAGATCACCCAAAAATGTTAGAAAAGAAGTCTAGTAGCAGCTCGAAATCAACTCCTCATTCAAAGAATATTTTTTGTCATTGTGGATTAAAGGCTCCACTTTGCACCTCGACAACTCCATGGAACAAAGGGAAAAAATTTTATGGCTGCCCACAGTACAAAGAGGTGTGTAAGAAAATAATGGATTTGTGTAATCTCTTTGAATAAGTTAAATGTTGTTGGTTATGTAGTTGTAGCAAAATTCAATGATGATTTGGTGTATCAATCTTTGTTGCAGACTGATGAGTGTGGTTTTTTTGAGTGGTTTGAAAGAGTTGGTGATGACCACAGTCGAGAGGTTCATTGCAGATATGTAAATGATGAGCTAATCAGTCAGAATGATAGCTTATTGTCAAAAAACAGAGAGTTGAGGATTGAGAATACAGAATTGAAGAAATTTGTCAACATTGATGAAGTGAATAGGCTGGTGAGCAAGGTTAAAACTGAGAAAAAGAAGATGAAAACATACAAAGGATTGGTGGAAAAGAGTAGAAATGAATTATTTTTGTATAAGGTTGCTTTGTTGGTTTCGTGGATCATGTTCTTAGTGTATTATGTAGGTATTATGTAGTTTATAGGTAGTTTAGAAACAAGTGCATGTCTATGTAAGATTGACAAAATTTATGTATAAGGGTAATGTATTCAACATCTTCCTGCTTTGCATCTTTCTGCTTATATATTGAAAAAGATATACCCTTATTGAAAAAGATCATAACCATATGTTTCATTAATAGCAAAAAGAATACAATGTTTAGAGTCAACATCCAGACTCAAATTACATCCAGAATATAGTATCCAAAATGAAGTTTTCATATTAAACATGTTATATATTACATCCAAAATATAAGATCCAAAATGAAGATGTAATATCAACTAGTTTTTTCATAACAGCAAAAAACAGCTCATGCTCTTCAACTCTACTTCCAGATGTTCGGAATCTTTGACTTTGAGATATTTGCTTTGCTTTTAGTATTGCTATCACACTTGCTTTCTTGAGAAGGAAATGTATCATCTATATCTTGTCCTTTCTTTTTTGTTCCCAACAGTTCATCTCTTAAATCCTATTAACAGCCCAAATATTATATTAGAACCCATCGTTTACGTAGCTAATATGATGGGATCAAACAAAATATAACCAGTTAATCACATACCTTGAAAAATCCATTACATTCGTATTCACCTTTTTTCGCTTGAACACTGGTTGCACTTCCTGGTTGATGACTGCCAAAGGTAAAGATAGTGTTTGTTGATTTGGTAGTTGTTTTAGGGATGAAAATCAACTGTTGGCCTCTAAAACCAGGCTGTAAATAAAAAAACAATAATTCAATGCCTCATAAAGTAGAAACTTAGTAATAACATGTGTACTACTTACATTCAGTATTTACAAATTTGTCTTCTCATTAGTGTAGATCCCAAGCCCTTGCATTATTTTTTCCCCTTGGTCCAACAGCACCAAATTTCCCATCAATTTTTTCTTTGCCTTTCCCTGGATTGGGAAGTTCTTCCAATTGTTGTTTGCCTTTGTTATTTGGTGGTTTTCTCCTTGTTGCTGCTGGTCTTCTTGTAGCTGCAGTTTCTTGTGTTGGATCTGGTTGGGCCGTTGAAACAGTAGCTTTCATTGGAATAGTTCTGGTTGCTGCTGGTCTTCTTGTAGCTGTAGATACTTGTGTTGGAATTGGTTGGGCTGTTGAAGTAGTAGCTTCCACTTGAACACTTCTGGTTGTTGTTGGTCTTCTTGCTGCTGCAGCTACTTGTGTTGGACCTGGCTGGACTGTTGAAACTCTTCTTGCAGAACCTCTACCCCTTGAACCTCTTCCTGCAGAACCTCTACCCCTTAAACCTCTTCCTATTGAACCTCTACCCCTTGAACCTCTTTTTGCTGAACCCTACCCGTTGCACCTCTTCCTTGCCCCCTTGTACTAGGTCCATCTGTACAATATTCAGTATCTGTAGGAGTTTGATGGTCAATCATTGGCTCTCATATGGAAAAACATGTGATCAATAACAAAATTGGAGGCAGTACTTTATATGCAAATGGAAACAAAAAATTCATAAGCAGAACTTACATTTTGACATTCTTGTTTGGACACTTTCTAGAGTTGTGCCCAAGGTGAAAACACTTTTGACACCTCATTCTCCTTCCTTTTCTTGACAAGTGTGTCCCACTGGCCTCACCCTCCTCTCTCAATCTCTTTTTTTTGGTCTACCAGGCATTTTCCTATCAATTGGGGGATCAATCGAACCCATTTTTGTATGTGGCCAAAATCTATCACCTGGTACTGGTGGTAGCACAAATTATACAACTTCACATACTGGCCTTTCTTGTAAGCTTCTATAACATAGTCTTCAATGTTCTTCCGCCTAAACAGTATAACACATATTGCATGTGGGCATGGAATCCCAGTAAGATCCCATGACCTACAATTGCATGTGTGGGCATGGAATCCCAGTAAGATCCCATGACCTACAATTGCATGTGTAGGCATGGATATCAACTACATATGTATCTCCATGACACTGTACCTCATATCCATTTGCACCATTCCATCTAACATGGCAGTAAGAACTAAATTCCTTATTTTCTTCTATTCTCTCACAAATCCTTGGACAAAACAAACTATTCCAAGAATCACATTTTGTTTTGTTCTTGACAATTCTATTCATGACATAGTGCCTAATTTCTTCAAACATAGAAATAATAGACATATGCCTTGCTCCTATAATTGCAGCATTAAAGGCCTCAGAAAAATTGTTATCCAACACATCAGAATGACATCTGGTAGAGAAGAAAGCCTTTGACCAATGTTTAGGGTTTTTGTTCAAAATGCTTACCAATGCTGAACTTTTCAAAGCACCAAGTTCAGTTGCCTTCTTCTTGAAATCTGCTTCAGTTGTTGATTTACAGCAAGCCCAAAAAAGAACCTGCAAATCCTTGCCTCTATTAACAACTTTCCAATTTGCAAAATAATGTCTTGAACAAAATCGATGCTCAATCTTTGGCAGCTATAAGGTTATCTCATCTCTCAAACCCTGAATGAAAACAAATAAACATCTGGTAAGAAATGCATAATGAAATAAAAAAAGATAACAAATAAACTAGACATTCATAAAAAATACCTTTTGCATGTCACTCATGAGAGTGAATCCATCACCATCCTTCAGCTCAAGATCAATTTGTAGATTCTCAAGAAACCATCTCCATGTGTACTTGTTCTCCACTTCTACCACAGCCCATGCAATAGGATAAATCTGGTCATTAGCATCTCAACCTACTGCTACTAAAAGCTCACCCTTAAAAGGCCCCTTCAAAAAAACAACCATCCAAGTGGATAATAGGCCTACAAAACTGTTTAAACCGATCCTTAAGGGCACTAAAACAAACATAAAATCTTTTAAACTTAAGGGTTTCTGTTGGGGTTGGCCTTTCCACCATAAGCTTCACGTTACATCTAGGATCTATATTTCTCAAAGCAGAAGCATAATCATACAATCTGCTGAACTCATAAACTAATCTGCCATTAATTTGCTCCATGGCCTAACTCTTGGCTCTACTACAAACAGTTAGATTGATATCCACATTTAACTCCTCCTTAGCAAGTCTTTGCTTCTCACACAATTTCAACTTAGAAATTATTCTCAACTTACTAAGAAAATGTTTTCCTACAAACCTATACTTAGCCCTTAAGTTCAAAAAAGTAATGGAACATTGATGCTCACTTACCAAAGTTTTAATCTTGAAGAACCCATCATAAGTATCCTTTGATGCAAATATGAGGAATGGACAACCCTTAACCTTACATCTTGCTCTTGTCCTATTTTTTTTCATTCCTAAGATACTTAAAATCAAATCTCTTAGCTACAGCATACTTGTCCAAAGCTTCTTTGAATTGCTTTGTACCTTCAAATATCATACCAACTTCAAAACTAGGCACTGGGTATGAGGGATTAAAAAAAATCTTTTTGCTTTTCTTGCATACAACATCACCATCCTCACCCTCTCATAACTAGCATTATCAGACGAATCTAAGTACTCAGCCTCACCTCCACTAGATTCACCTCCCCTGTTGTCCTCTGCAACTCTAGCTTCTACTTTATTTGCAGCTTTCTTCTTCTTTTTTATTTCATTTTAAAGTCCTTCAAGATCTGGTTCCGCTGGGATATCAGTAGAACTGAACTTAATGTTTTTCTTTTTTTACTAAATTCTTTATATTGTATCTTTATTTCACTTATCTCCTCATCTTCCTTATTTGAAAACCACTTATCCTCCTCCAAAAGCTCTTCCTCATCACTGCTATATGACTCAACCTTGATAGTATTACCTCTTTCATCATTATTGCAACCACGGGACCCATCCACATTATCATTGTTTATTGGAGTCGTTGTAGGACCACTCACAGTTGATGCATCATTTATAACAGTACTGTTTGGCCCCCAATGCACCACCTTTCTCATTCATTTCCACATCCCTAGCACCTTCCCCATGTGGCCCATTTGAAAGTAATGGGATAAATTCTAAAACTTCTGGTGTGCTAACTTCATGTTCTACATAAACATCTAACTTCCCTACAGATGATATATGTTGTATCATAGATATAAAAGAAGCATTATCATAAACTACTCTTAGACCATTCTCTAACTCATGCCCTGGTTCAAGATAGGAAAACCATTTTACAGCAACATAACCAGCCTCTTCAACCATTTCAGTCAACATTCCGTAAGACAAAAAATCAGCATCAATAGCCCATTCAACCATATTCTTACCCACATTGTGACAAAGTTGCCACCTAAATGCATACATAATTCATGTTTAAGCCAAGCCATAACAGTATACTGTAACAAAAGTTTTAAAAAATTATTATATTACTCGATCCTAGTAGTATTGATGCAATAAAGCAGACATGGACTCAAAAGTAGACAACTCTTCACAGCATCAACACAACATCCAAAAAGCAAAAGCCAAAAGATTACCCTTGTCTGCCACAATATATTATGCAACTGAAACAAACATAAATATAATAAATCTGTGTTTTTTTATTATAATACAACATCACATGACAGAAAGCAACATGACAAGAATATTCGATTTTGATAAGGGTTTGACTAGAACAGGATACAAACTTCTTATTTTTATTGTTTCTCTGCTTAGATCGTATATTCGAAAGACCCACCGGCCAGAAGTTCTCACTCTAGCTACACAAAACAATGAATATTTATTTAGATACAAAGAAAATATTTTAAATCAATCTATTTCACTCAGCAATAAATACCAAAGACAAACCCTAAAATCATTAAGAAGAGATTTTTAAACCCAATTGCTTACCCTTTGATCGATCTGTCGTTAACCCTTCGTATTTCGACAGCTTCTTGCTTTGATCGATCATTTGCTTTCGATCGATCCTTAGCCAAGAATCAAAAACAAGAACAAAACCACAAACTTTTGTTCTCCAATTCAGCGAATGAATTCTAAAACTATTTCAGAGGATTTACTTTTGTTTTTCTATTTCAAAGGAAATAACTTTAAACCCCCAATTTATTTCCTCTTGCAAAAATTAACTTTTCTAATTTACAATTTTTTTTTTTTAATTTCATTTTATAATTATGTGGCTTATTAAAATGAAGGATGATGTGGCTTTTCTTCAGATAGTGACATGGATTATTCGGCCATATGTCTGCATCTAATTGGCCTTAAAAGACAAGTCAGCTTTTTTTTTTTTTAAACAGAGTTAGCTCTTGGGGTAAACTCATAGACGGCAGCATAGTTGGAGTACCAAAGTGACAAAAAAAATTCTTCAGGTACCAAACGGACAAAAGACATAAAGTACAGGGTCTAATTTATATATTAACCCAAGTTTAAATTATTGGTTTTTTGGATCTTCCATGTATATATGCTGCCATGTTTTATATCATCTCACTTTTGTAATGACATGAGATATGTTACTCACGTACACAGAGATAAAGTCAAAAATTCTATGTTAAGGGTATTAGAATAAAAAAATTAAAATAGAAATTTTTAGAAGGTTAAAATAAATTTTTTATTATTTTTGATTAAAAATATTTAAAAATAAAGAATTTTGAAGAGTCAAGGAGGAACCAAGATCTCTGCCTGCACCCTTTGAATCCGCCCATGCTCACATATGAACCTCAACAATCTCTCTCGTTCATTTGTACCAAATTCAAAGTAACTTCCATGTCAAATATTTGTAGTAACTTTCACGAAAACCATGTTCTTGAGATTAAAAAATTATATATATTAATATATAATATAGAGTTCGATTTGATATACTAGTAATGGACATTTTAATTTTATAAGTGGAGTTAAAAGACTGTCACATATGTCATTTTTTTTTAATATACCCTAATGATTAGATTATGTGTCACATTGCTAACTTCACTTATAAAATTTAAAAACTCTATTGACAATGAATGGGATAATTTCTTATATAATTTAGAGTACCTAATTACTCGCAAAGAAATACCTAATATTTAAAATTTTTGAATTCTTAATTTAGAAGTCTTAAATGTAATTTTTAAACTTAAAAAAGAATATACATATATAATCTTAAAAAAAAAAATAGAGTTAATGAGATGAGAAAATCTTGTAATCCAAAATTTTATGTAAAAAAAAAAAAAGTTGAAAAGGCAAGCATGACTTTTTTTTATTTAATATAGCTATTTTTTTTTAAATTACTAATTTTTTTTATTTACCAAAATATTCCGTTTTTACAACGGATGAAAAAAAAAAATTAATACAAGGGAAGCCGCCATGGCAGATGGCGACTTCCCTTGTATGTTTTAAAAAAAATTAAATTTTACAGTTTGGAAGTCGCCATCTCCCATGGCGACTTCCAAACTATTTTTTTTTTAAAAAAAATTGAAAATTAAACCGTTGGGCAACTTAAAAAAAATAAAATAAATAAATTGAAGGCAACGGTCACTTAATCGTCGCCTTCAAAATCCCCAACCATCTCTATAAATATCCCCCTCTACTTCATTCTTTCTTCCAACTTAATTCATAAACTCAAATTTGTTCCTCTTATTTCATACAAAAAAAAAAAAATCTCAATCTCCTCTTATTTCATATAAAAAAAATCAAAATTTCTTTGAAGTTCTTCATTCTTCCATACAAAATCTCTTAGTATTGATTTAAAAATAGTTTCATCATCATTATTGAGGTTGCAAGAGAATCACATATCGTCAGTTATATTTCAAGAGGTAAGTAAATTTTTGTAATGTTATTTGTATTGCAATATTAATTATTTATAATTTTATAATTATTTAATTTAATTAATTATCAACAGGATACTCGTCTCTTCTTAAGTTCGAGGGAAATTTCTTTTGAAGACACGTATCCATATATTATTGACCACCTAAAGAGAGCCGGATTTTATTATGCAACTCAAATTCGACGATTTCTGCTTTTGCCCGACTTAATTAGTGCGTTGATTGAACGATGGAGACCCGAGACGCACACTTTTCAATTTTTTTTTGGTGGTGAATGCACGATCACTCTAGAAGATGTTGCACTTCAATTTGGACTACCAGTGGATGGCATGGCAGTTACAGGTAGACCTGGCAATTCGTGTATCCTTGTCGTGTTCGTGTATTTTGTCGTGTCGTAATCGTGTTTAAGGTATTTTATATTTATATACACTTTGATACGTTAATAATTCGTATTAAATAGATTTTGAGACATTCATGTATTCGTGTCGTGTTCGTGTTATTTTTTTCGTGTCTTGTCATGTTCGTGTCGTGTAATCGTATCGTGTTCAGTATTGCTAGGTCTAGTTACAGGCGCAAGCTTTCTAGATTGGAATGAAGAGTGTCAAAATTTATTGGGCGTTGTACCTCCAGAAGAGTATGTCAAGGGCTCAATGGTGAAACTAACTTGGTTGCAGTCCTTTCCTCTCCCCGAACATGCAAGTGAAGAAGAGGTAAAATATGCTGCTAGAGCATATATTTTCTATTGATTGGAGGATGCTAATGCCAAACAAATCAAGCAGTCGGGTACATTTAATGTATCTTCCATTACTTCATGATTTAGAGCATGCAGCAAATTATAGTTGGGGTTTTGCATGTTTTGGGTTTTTGTATAGAGACTGTGCTAGGCTACAGTTCCAAAGAGTCATGACATAGGTGGATATTTAGTGCTTCTACAGTCATGGGCTTGGTATCGACTGCTATTTCTTGCTCCGTGCGTGAATTTTCTCCTGTATACCCCCTTGCAAGCAGGTAATAATCTTAACTATTTTATTAATTTTGTACGAACTTGTATTTTTTATAAGTCTATTAAGATTTTATATGCATTTTAACAGGTGGAGTCATCGTAAAGATTATACCGATATTCCGATCGACCTTGCAAGTATAAGATTATGACTAGATCGAGTAGGATGTGATAATGTAAATGTTTCGATTATTACATTCAAGTATTTTTGTATTTAATCCATATGAAAACTAATAATTTGTAATAATTATTCGCAGTTTGTGTGGATGCCATATTTTTCAAATGAAATTATGGCATGCCTCCTATCAGATGCCTACAACAATTGTTATATATGGAAAGCAAATACAGCATTGATATGCTTTTCATATGTGGAGTGGCACCACACCGACAGGGTGATGCTACAATTTGGGATGCAACAACCAATTCCGCAACCACCGGTGAACCTTGATAAGTTTTACAAGATTGACATGCGTGGACGTCATGAAGAATTCTGGCCTACGAAGCATCAACAATGGATTCAGTGGTGAGATATACGTTCTTAACGAATTCCTCTAGGTTATCCCATTGTTGGTAATAGTTTCATACCATCTGATGATTACATAAGATGGTATAAGGATGAAGACCGGCCTTTTTTATCCACCATCGGAGTTTGAGGATGTTAGGAGTATGTCATTTTCAGGATGAACTTCAAATCTAGTCCCTCCTACACAGGAAATGGAAGTTCCTAGACCTAGCCGACAATGTGGGCGAACACGTCAACCGACCTCATCACATGTGGAGGAGTTCACTGCACCGAGGATGTCATTTAGTCATCTAGAACCTGAACTGGATCATGGAGTAGCATCCAGTCATTGTTATTCCATCAGTCACACCTGGAATGATGTTAATGAGTGTTACCGACCATCACCGCCAATGACGAGGTTAGATGATCAGCTCCTCATCCCAAGTTCAGGTTCAGCATATCTAAGTACATTGTATCAGTTTGGAACCCATGCGTCAGCATTTGGTGGTACATCATTTGTGGGTCCATCTAGTAGTTAGGTTCCCTTTATAGGTGGACTAGGTGTTGGCTCATCCAGCAATGAGTTTCCAATTTTTGATACAGAAGATATGGGTC
The DNA here is from genome assembly GCA_030761205.1 of Fremontodendron californicum. Lineage (NCBI taxonomy): Eukaryota > Viridiplantae > Streptophyta > Magnoliopsida > Malvales > Malvaceae > Fremontodendron > Fremontodendron californicum. Next base: position 521,966 of record JAULJL010000041.1, read on the forward strand.
TCTCTAGTAGTGAGTTTCCATCGACTGATGTGGGTTATTACAGCACCGTCCATGAGCATGCGGATGCCACACAACCATAACCAGTGGCGGTTACAACAAGAGGTCGAGGACAAGGTCGATTGCGAATACGTGCCACTGACAAGGTTGAACAGCAGGTGCAACCACCACACAATAGGAGAGCTCCACACTGTTGCTCAACACCATGCGATAAGAGAGCTCCTCCGTAAATAATTAGAATAAATGTACTTTTGTATAATATAACGAGAATCATGTATTTTTGTATAATAATGTATAACGAGAATAATATATTTTTGTATAATAATGTATAAATTTACATGTTATGCAAGTTTTATTATTATTTATTATTACATGTTATATAATTATATTTTTATATATAATTTTTTTTTATTTTTCTTTGGTTAAATGTGAAAAATTAACCGTTATTTAAATTTTTATAACCGTTATAAAAAAATAACCGTTATACAATTTTTTTTGTAAATTGTTATTTTTTAAATTTTATTATATTTTTATTTTTTAAAATTCTAAATTATATAAATATTTTAAATTTTGTAAATTTAATTTTTTAAAAAAATTATAATTGTTAATTTAAAAAATAATAGTTTGGAAATCGCCATGCTAGATGGCGACTTTCAAACTGTATTTTTTTTAACATACAAGGAAAGTCGCCATCTGCCATGACGACTTTCCTTGTATTATATATATTTTTTAAATTCACAAAGAAAGTCGTCATCTTTCATAATGATTTTTCTAGTATAATTTTTTTTTCTAATTATACAAGAGAAGTCGCCGTGATGAACACTTTCTTTATATAAATTTTTTTCATCCATTGTAAAAATGTAGTCTTTTGATAAAAAAAAATTAAAAAAAAAAAAATCAACAAGGAAGGCCCAAAAAGGGTGAGAGATGGGCATACAAACGCGGGGTTAAAAGCCAAGGCGTGGCAAATGCGGCAAAAGTCCCCCTATCAAACCTCGTATTTGAATTTGAAAAACCATAAACTCCTCTTTCAAACGCAAAATCTTTGCCTCAGCTCCAAATTATTTTACATACATATAAAAATCCTCAGACAATCATTTCTTATAATCCTGAAAAGCGCGCTCTCCCTCTCTCTCTCTTGTACAAATTCAAATCCAAAAACACAAACCCCAAATCCCCTTTGAACTTAACATTCAAAAAACCAACGCCAAAACCCAACAGATCTACCTTAAGTAAAGCCATCAATCTCTCATCACCCTTAACCTTCCATTCATTTTTACAGATTCTCAAATACCCTTTTCTTCAAAACCTCTATTTCTTCCAAAGTTTGGAGCTTTTCTTGATTCTTTCTCAAAACCCCCTATGAACTTGCTTCTTGTAAAGTTTTGAAATTTGGGGTTTTCTAAGAAATGGAAGATCAAGCTGATTCTGCCATGGTTTCTAAAGGCTTGATTTTGATTCCTGGATCTGATTCCAAGGTTGGGTTTTTGTTCTTTCTCTTAAAACTTTTTTTGGTTTAAAATTTATTGTTCATTTTCTTGGTTTTTGATTGTTTTTTAGTCGGTGGGAGTAAAGAGAAGCATTGATGAATTGGAAGAAAGACATGATGTTTCACCTAAGGGAGTCAAAATGAGAGATCTTGATTCTGTCATCCGCTCTGAGGGTAAATTTTCATGCTTTTTATTGGGGTGGGGAGTTGGGGTGTTGTTTATTTGAATTATTGGTAAATTAATTTTCTTAAAACATTTGAACTGATTATTGTTTTGGTAGCCTTATTTTATACCCTTTCTGCTTGAATTTGGAAGAAGAAAAAGATTTGTAATGTTATTCAAGAATGAAAGTGTTTTTGTTTGTTACTATGCAGCTTACATTTTTGAAAAGATTATTTTTTCCTTTTCATTTATGCAACAGAAATCAAAAACCACAATTCCAAATCTTTGAAAAGAAAAGATTCTAGTTTACAATTGCAGTTTAGTGGAGAAGGGGTATCTCAAGTTACTGAGGTTCCAGCAACCTTCAATTTTGATGGTTGTCAAGTTGAAAGAACTAAAGGGGACAAGTTATCGGCACTGGTCCATCCTATCTGTCTGCCTCTTGATCTTAACACTGACATTCGCAATGCTATCAATGAATCCTCTGATAACAACCCGGAATGTGAAGAAATGATTGACAAACTGTGTTCACAAGAGAGTAATTGTCAAACCTCGAAAGGCATTGGCTTGGATCTGAATGCGAAAGATGTTTCTAGCTCGATAAACCATGAACCAATTCGTCACAAACATGTCAAAAATTTGAAGCCAAAGGATGCTTCAGAGTGTGGAAGTTCTATTGGTCCAGTGGAGGAGAAAGACTCATTAAGAGTTTGGAAAGAGATGAAGCAAAATGGTTTTCTTTCATCTTCTCATGGAGGTATATCTATGCAAAATGGTTTACTTTCATCTTCTCATGGAGGTATATCTATGCAAAACGGTTTACTCTCATCGTCTCATGGCGGAATACCAGTGCCCAAGCAACGTGGGAGGAAAAGCAAGAATGATGGGCTCAAGAAGAAGATGGAGCTTGCTAAGAAAGAACAGGTTGACAGGTTCACAAAATTTGCTGCTCCAAGTGGACTGCTCAATGGATTAAACCCTGGAATCATAAATCATGTTAGAAACCGAAAACAGGTCCATTCCATAATAGAGGCCTTAGTGAAGTCTGAAAAACTTGAAAATTTGCATTCAGAAAGCAATCAGGCAAGTCATGTCAAAAGTGGAACCAGAGATGATGATGGTAAGAGGGATCATGGAAATATGGATGACTCAGGATTACATAATCTCAGTTGTTACCATGAAGATGGGCCTCCAAATACTAAATCTATGAGCAAGAAAGCAAGAGGTTATCTAGTGCCAATGCATAAGTCATTTTCTTCAGAGGAAAGAAGTGGAGATGGTGATTCAAGCATGGTAGACCCAGTCAGTGAGGATGATGCACTAGCATTGAAGTTGTCATCATCAACTAAGGCATCTGAGAATGCTAGCTCTTTGTCTAATGAGAAATCTACAAACTTTACCAGTGCCTCTTCTCTTTCTGTAAAAGGTCAGAATTTGTATTTGTTATGTAATTCTTTATTCGAGAACATCCTTGAAAAAAGTGAGAATAATTGGTGTCGAATATATGTTGAAAAGATGGTAGTCGAGTGATGGCCCAGAGAGCTTATTCTTTAACATGTTCATTTTTGTTCATGAAAATGATGGAGATTGAGCAAGACTTAGATACCCTATGTTTGCTGTTGTCCATACAATAAAACTATCTGTAAATCAACTATTTTCAGTTGTTAAAGATGATTCATGTTTATATGATGACTGTAATGAAGAAAAGAATGCCCAAACTGATATAAGTGACACATTGATGTTTCAGCTGCCACTGTTGCATCTCAATGGTTGGAACTGCTTCAGCAAGATATTAAAGGACGTCTTTCAGGTATTTTTCTATCACTCAAATTGTTATTAGATAGGATATGCACTCATGTACCCCTTTTTTTTTTCTTTTTTTTCTTTTTTTTTGTATTATGCTCTGCGCTTGCAGCATTGCGACGTAGCAAGAAGAAAGTGCAAGCTGTAATTACAACAGAGCTACCTTTTCTAATATCAAAAGAATTCTCCTCTAACCAAGGAAACGATCCTAATATCATAAGAACTTCTACGGATGGATTTTCGCACAATGCTACTGCTGAGATGCATAGAGCAAGATGGAGTGCACTGTTTGATCAGATGGATAAAGCACTTTCTGAAGAAGAGAAACAGCTAGTAAGTTGCAGAAAACTTGTCATGTTTGTTATTATTTGAAGGACTAGTACTTGAGTTTTTACTAGAAGAAGACTATATTTACTGTCTCTAGTGTTAGTTTAGTAGTCAAGGGACCTAGGCTGTCTGATTTAACCTAGGTATTCTTTTATCAATAATCCCTTGCGAATAGGAAAGGTGGATAATGTGGTCTTACCTTTTAGTAAAGCCAAGCACCTTAGGTGTTGTTGAAAATACCATTGAGTTGGTATGCTACTTAATTGAATTTTACCTCTTCAAGTTCATTTTCTTCTCAATCTATGTCCTCTTAAGTAGAATCTTTATGTTTATAAAGAAGGGTATTTCTAATCCTCTTACTTTCCCGCTTATATTCCAGGAAATCTGGTTGAACCAAATAAAAGGGATGCAACTGCATTGTGATGAGGGCTTGCAACATATGCATTGCAACGTGTTGTACAGTTTACCACAACTAGGAGCATTGGAAAATAATATCAGGTTTGAGTACAGTTTTATTCTTATTTTGTTATTATGATGGTTGGATATGCCTTAGATTTTTATTTCCATTGGAACTTCTCATGACTAATAATTTCTTTATGAAAACTAAAAATGTTGAAATTGGGCATCCAAAGGTATTTTGTTGCTTTATTCATCAACCAAGTCTCTAAAATTTTGCTTTTGTGCTAAGGATTTAAAGCAGTTTTGTACTTTCATTCATCGTTCTTGATGTTGACATAAGTTACTCGGAGCCGGGTGTGAGTGTCGGATACGGGTATGTATCCAACACTGGTATGTTCAATTTTTTCCAAGATTTTCATGTATTTGGAGGGTCCTTGGAGGATCATATCCCTATATCCATGTTCAGATATGCGTCGAACACGGGTACCTCAAGAAAAATGAAGAGTCGGAGCAACATAGATTGTTGACCATTACCCTCAGATATTTCATTCATGCGACTACAGACATTTGGCTTGGTTGCCAGATATCCACCCTTAATGGTTAGATCCTGTCAAATTACAAATCCCAAGAAAGACCGTATATATGTGCTACTATCTAGCTTAATATAGCTCAAGAATTTAGCTGATATCAACATCTAAGTCTAACTATATCCACCTGCTTGTTCATGCATTTTGTGTTGAGTGATTGATAGGAACTTTTATTGAGATTTTTGTTGTTGTCTGATAACATTTAGCTGTGGTTGTAAAGCAGATATTCATGAATCATTTTACATTTTAGTCATGTTCTCATGCAGATCAGAGATGGGGGATAGCTTTGATAGGGAATTGGCAGTGAGGGCAGCTGCTGCTTCCATGTATTCCACATGCGATTTCATGTTGTCAAAGGAGAATGTAACCTGTTCCCTAACCTGATTAACTGTGTCCTGTGTTGTTACGATTCTTTATTTTTCTTGAAGTATCCATGTCCGACACCCGTGTCCGACACATATTCGGACATGGGTATGAGGATATGACCTTTCAAATATATGAAAAAACTTTTAAAAAATTAAACATATCTTTGTCGGACACATATCCGTATCCGACACTCACACCCGAATCCGAGTAACATAGATTGTGACTCCTAATTAAAATTGAATTTTCTTGATGCTATCTATCCTACAAACATCAATGTGCAAACTAGTTGATTAGGTTGATTTGGCCTTGCTGGGTTGTGTGAATTTCATTTGTAAGCCTTTCTCAGCATAGGGGCAGAATTTGATGTTAGAATTGTAATTGTTGCACTGTGAGGTTCTTTAATACACTTTTGCTGAATCTGAAACAAAAATCAAAATTTGTTCAAATTTTTTGTGCCATTTTCTTGCACCTGTCTTGTTAATCTAGTTGTAAGAAAAGGCTAAAACATTTGCTATTTGTGATCCTCGATAAACCATAAAGAAAAAAAAAATCAAGTCAAGAAGAAAATAAAGGTGTAAAAATTTATTTTTGATGAATTTGAACAGTCAAAGTATTTGAAAAGTTTCTATATTATATTATCTAGTATAAAATTAATCTTTTTACTATAAAATCAAGTAATTTGTCTTTATTTTAAAAAAAAAAAAAATTAAAATAAAATAGTAAAATTATTAACTAGTGTATCATGAATCATTTAATAGGTTGATGTGATATTTAATTTTTATTTAGTTGATGATACGAATATTAAATGCAAATGTGACATTAATAAAATATATTATTTTATTATAATATGGATAAAATAAATAATATTGTGGTATTGTCAACCATTTAATTACTTATTTTTTTCATATTTTTTTCAATTCAATGCCATTTTGGCAGTCCAAGCAGCCAGATCTGATTGTAAGGTCGTTGTTTTAGCACTTTAGTTGGTCAAATCTAGCTACTAGTACATACTACATAGTCTTGGCACTGCCAACGATTTTCTTTGACCAAAAATTCTCCCTACACTAAGGTAAAATCAAATTTTTATTTATTTTTTGGTTTCATTCATGTTTTTATTATTTACTTATTACTTTTTTTTTTTATTTTAATTTCAAGACTGAAAATGGCAACAAAAAAAAAAAACTTAAAATAAAAAATAAAAGTATCAATCAAACGGAACCTAAATCCGATTCGACCCTGCTCAGAAATGCTCATTTAAATCCATTTAATTTAAATTTATTGTTAAAATATTAAAATATATTATTTTTATATATTTAAATATCTTAAATTATTTAATAATAAAAATTTTCACCAACAATTAATCTTGACTTGAAAAGTCTTGCCCAGTACCTAATCCAAGCCAAGCCCAATGAATCACAAATAATATTTTTGAGTGTTAATATTTTAATATATATTTTTTAAAATTTCTTACAAAATATCATTCTACCTTTAATAATAAAAAAAATTAAAATTAAAAACATACAAACTCATAAATTTTTGTTAATTACTTACAAAAGAAATATCATTTCATCATTTAATAAAAATAATAACATTTTCATTTGACTTTGCCTGAGAGTTAATTTGATGACTCAGACGTGAATATCAGATACAGGTATGTATTTGACACGGATATGTTTATTTTTTTAAAAAATTTCCATGTCTTTGAAGGATCACATCCCCATACCCATATCCAAATATGGTTCGGTCGCAAGTGTTGATCATAAATATTTCAAGAAAAATGAAGAATCAGAACTTCATCAAAACTTTGTTTAAGCATATGCATCCAAGACGAAGAAACAAGCTACAATTCACACCCATTCTGACATTACATATACATGCAAGCAGACAGTTTGACAGTAGAACAAATGCATTTCATTCATATTTGTGTATATATATATATATATATATATATATATATATATATATATATATATATATATATATAAAGATTACATATGTTCTAACTGTTGCATGTAAATTTAGGGTTCCTCAAGCTACAATGTGAGGGATAAGGTTTTTTTGTAATTTACAAGGCTTGTACCACAATCTTGGTTTGGTTTCATCAAACACTATAATAATGGAACAGAGAAATATTTCAAGAGAGATTAAATATACGAACCTTAGCACACTGGCAACAAACAAAGTATGAGTAGCCCATTTATAGTGAATTGGAGGTCTACAACCAGTTTGGTCCCATCTTGCTTGACATTGGCTTCGAGGAGGATGTATCGTCTGCAACTTTGGCAAGTGAGCGATACTGCAATTTTACACTCTCTGCATTGTCCAGCGTCTTCACCACATACCTGCAAATTAAAATTGTAATAAGCAAAAAGGATAGTTTTTACGTTTTGCCTTAACAAGATAATTCGACAGACGACTCGGGCTGAAATATTTTAGTGTAATATACAAGCAGACTATGTTATTCGGACTCGGATGTGATTGTCAGATAGGGGATATGTGTCTGACACGGATATGCTCTATTTTTTTTAAAATTTTTTCATGTATTTGAAGGATCCTTAGAGGATCATATCTTCATACCCATGTCTGGATATGCATCAAACACGAGTGTCGGACACGAGTAGCAAAATAGCAAACGGAAGAAAACATCGGTAATGTGATTCCCTGTGTGGAGATGGACAATCCAAGTACATAATACAATCTCAAGTCCCAAAAACAGGATAACTCCCATCAAGCTCTATACAAAGCATACTCCCAACTAACACTGTTACAGAAATTCAGGCCAATGTCACGTAAACTCTATTTTTCAAAACAACAGATGATCACATGTAAATTGATACACTAGCATCTACATAGACTTTTATCTTGGCAAAGGAATATGAGTTGATTCAAGATTTTGCAACCATTAATAGAAAGTGAGAGAGAGAGACCCCCGCATTTCAAGAAGTAAACAACATAAATGTAGATTCCTATAATGATAACATGTCCATGCAATCCGTTATCGACAGAAGAGGAAAGAAGGTTGTCACTAACCATCCATTCAAGCATTGTGTAGTTACAACAGCCTCACGTCCAACAAAGCGCTGTGGTGTCCTCTTGTTACCCTGTATCAATCTATCTCCAGTCACCAAATTCGACTATCTAAAACAGGCATTACAAGAAAAAATACAGGATTTCATTAGATATACCTTTATGATAACCCGGTCTGTCACAACAAAAGGAAACTGGACACTTCTACCCCTTGGAGGATCCATGATATTTAATTCACCATAGCTACTCTTATCCTATATGAACAGACAAGTAAAAGAAAGAGTAAGGGATGATGCAACAAAAGTGGCAAAAGCAATGACAAAATTAAAATGCATGAAGCACTGAAAAAGATTAACAGAATTCAGCAAGAGAGTTTTGAAAGATAATTCTTTAGAAAGCTAGTAACACCAAAACCTGATCAAATCTTTCTCTCCTCCTTTTAGGTGAGCGGTAGAACTGTAACTCTTCTTCCCGACGAAATGCCTGCACTGCCGCTCGGAGAGCTGCTCATGAACATTAACGAAAAGAAAATAAATAAATATGTCCATAGAATAGAAATAATGTATATATAGCACAGGCCATGGATACTTTTTGCATTATTAAAATGTTTAATAGCCTTGCTGTATCTTCATAATTTTCACCATGTATTTGCTCCTTCCTCTGAATTATATCAAATTTCATCCACATCTTGTAGACAATCACTGCACATCCAGGAATCCTAGGTTTTATTGACGAAACTTTTCATGTAATAAGTGAGAGAAAGGGATAAACATAGACATCCAAGAAAAATATTAGTGTACAAACTGACAACCTGGGAAATAATGTCTAAGCCACACAAAGATGGGGTGCCTAACGCCAATAAGATACTGATCTATGCATATCATCCTTGCTGGAAAATTGTGCAAATTACAATAATAGTTCACAAAACTATAACTGAAACTCAAAAACTAAAGGAGATAAGATTTTCCTTTGAAACCGAAGAATATTACTTACAAAGATTAGGAGCCACCGACTCCTCTGAAACTGACTGCGAACAAGTGTAGCAAACTTTCTGATAATGCATTCATAATATCACAATTAATATACTGTTATAACCATTGTTAAAAAATGGCTGGGATAGACTGACCAAGCAGTTTCAACCCAACAGCTAGTCAAATGTCAAATAATCCAGAAAAACAAGAGTAAATGCTACAAATAAAGAAATCTCATTCAACAGTGATTCAATGAAAATAATATGCAAAGGCACCTCATAAATCGCGTCTAATCTATCAGCTTGCAAAAACACTTGAATCAATGCACAGTAAGTGGCTCTAGATGGCTTGTAGCCGAAATCCTTAAGCGTACCTAATTCTTCTAATGCCACATTCCACAACCCATTTTTGCAATATTTTCCAATTAAATTAAGCAATTTTTTAGCACTTCCTTATCATCATTCCTAATTCCCAACAAAGGTCTCATTATTACCAGATTCTAATAAATCAAGCAAAGAATTAAACACGGGCAGTATGACTACACCCAATTTGCCTCCCTGCTCAAATAACAAAATAACACCCAATTGAGGTTTCAATTTTACCAAGTTCAAAACTTCAACAACAAACTTTTCATTCAATCTTTCTCTAAATTACCTGAGAAAAATCTGTGCTTTGTCCTCAAACTCTCCATTATCACTCAAAATGGCATTTGCAATTAAAACAGCATCGCGTGAAAACTTACCAACATCAAGTTTTATTGTGAAGAAGGCCCTGAATCAGCCCCTAGAAAGGCAAAGTCTTGGGCTGAATTGAGCTTCATCAGCGGGTTGATTTGCATTAGAAATGGATCATTCGAGTCGATTAGGCCATCAAGATTGTTATGGGAAGAGGTGGAAATGAATTGAGTGAGTTGGAAAAAGAAGATATGGCGGGGGGAGTTGGGGGTTGGAGGGGAAAAAAGGAGTGATTTTTAGTAAGAGAGAGGGTTGAACAATCTTTTTCTCATTAGCTTGTTAGTTTAAATCTATCTGAATTTTGAAAATAAGGGCTCTAGTGTAGGGTTTAAGATGCGGATGGGGTTTCAGGGATATGTTTACAAAAAGTTCTTTTCTTGTGTTTTTTTCTTCATTTTTCTAAATAGAATATAATATAATAAAAATAAAAATAAAAATATTTGAATTGATATGAATTAATTTTAAAAAATAACTATTTAAACAAGAATTAATTTAAAAAGTGAAGTAATTTAATTTCAAAATGATTTATTTATGAAGAAATGTTTCTAATGCAAAATAATCTAACCTAATCTTTCTCCCAATTGTCTGTTTCTTTTCTTTATTATTATTTTTTTTGTTGTTGAAGAATTGAGGGTGAAATGCTTTTCTTCTCCCAATTGTCTCTTTCTAATTGAACAATGAAACTTATTTTCATATTTACCAACACAACCATTTCACAAATGCATTTAGTAATATCATCTATTAGCATGTAAAATACCATAAATATCATTAAGAAAAATAACAGAATTTACTGATGCTAAATTAGTACTATCCTATATTAGTATGTAAAATATCATAAATAATATACCAGATGAATCCAAATGGATAAGGATCCTTTTTCTGCTACTTAAAAAAATTGTGAAAATATCCACCATTTCATCTTAAAGGTTTAGAATGTACATTGAAATTAATCTATGGTTGAAATTTAATGACTTTAACTTAAGCAGCAAGATAAATAAAATTTAATCAAAAAAAATGATCAAGTAAAATTCAAATTTAAATTCCACTTACAACTTTTGTAAAACTTGTTAAAACTAAAATCTTAATACTACTTACCAGTTACCTGTAATTATCATTTAACTCTCACAAAATATCTATAGCTGAAAGCTGACTCATCCTACATGAAGATATTTGGGCAAAGACCAAACAAATTCAGCCACATAAACTTTGCCTAGAAATCAATACAAAAAACATGCCAATAGTGAAGGAATGAAACCCTTAAAATTTACATTGAACAAAGGACACTGGTATTATCATCAGTGGCCTAGATGGTGCCATGGTGTCAGTGAATTTTGAGACATTTGTGATTGATTGATTCTTTTACCATCATTCTTGAACCTCCCTCAGTCTGCCACATTAAAATATCAATACCTACAACTGACTAACACTAAGACTAAATCCTCTCTGAAATCTCTACCAAAGCTTACCAAAAAATGGCAGCACCAATGCAGCCACAAACAGCAACAACAATCACTTGCTCCATCTCCAAATCCTTTCAAAAGACCTTTACTGAGGCTCCTTCTAATAACCATTTTCAGCTCATTTTCTTACCTACTTGGCTCTTACAGCTACTCTTCCAACTTCACTCTCCCTCAGCAGCAAGACTATAAGTTACCTCACTGTTTACAGCTAAATTTCACTAGCCACAACCACTTTTGACCTCCTCTTAACTTTGAACCACTCCACAAACCCCCTCTCCCTCAAGAACCCATAAAAAACTTGAGCGTTTGCCTGCTAATTTCACTTACTTACCCTGCCATGACCCATATAGAGAAAGAAGGTTCACCGTTCTAAAATTCTCTCACAGGGAAAGGCATTGCCCTGAAAATGATGAGAAAGTTAGGTGCTCGATACCAAGGCCTAAAGGTTAGTTCCATGGCCTCAAAGTAGGGACCTCGCTTGGTTCAAGAATGTGCCTTTTAAGGGGCCGGCACAGTACAAGAAAGCACAGAATTGAGTTAGACAGGAATGTGATAAGCTAGTTTTTTCCAGGTGGTATAACTTCTTTGCCAAAGGGAGTGAAGGGTTATATTGAGGAGATTAAGAAAGTTTCGCCTTTGAAATCTGGGAATATCAGGATAGCTCTTCATGCTGGATGTGGGGTAATATAAACTTTCTTTCTTTCAATTTATTTGTTTTTGATTGCAACCTATTTGTCTTTTGTCTTAAAATATAATACTAATAGTAGTAGCTAAACAGGAGAACAGGAATAAAAAAATACTTTATTTTGACTGTTTGATACTCTACAAGATAAGGTTGTAATAACTGAAGAAAGACATTATGAGTTTTTTTTTAATCATTGAAAGTTTTTTCTTCAATAATCTTATATATTAGACTTTCATTCTGTTGTGCCAAATCCCTAATAGTATCTAGAATTGTTAATGGTAGGAAATGTCTTTTTTTTTGTGATGCAATTATCTTAAATATGGAAGTCGAGTTATAGAGATTGAAACTTTAGAAAATAAAATTGCAATTTGTCATCTTTTGAAAAATTAGTATGAATTTTGTATCTTCTCCAAAATTAAAGTAGGCCTATTAGTAAGGTGGAGACTAATTTGGACATCTAATGTTTCTGAAAGAAGAGAAGAGGACAAGCATTTTAGGTGTCAAATACTTGTTTACGTTAATTAATTAGCCTATCCGATAATTGAATGGAATTTTTTGAGCATAGCATGGCTCTGGCTACTTACAAATTATGGCGCTTCTTTGTTGTTAAATATATCAAATAATTAGTTTATCTGATAACTGAATTAAACTGGAAGAGCATAGCATTAACATGGCTTATATATTCATATACTTTTATATATAGTATTGGGAAATTTGCATCTCTTTCACTATTTTTTCAAATTGGTTACAGATGTATTGTAGATTGCCATCTTTACTTCTTTTTTTCTCTCTCCCCCCCCCCCCCCAACCACCACTATATCCCTACTTTAGTTTCCTTCTGTTTTTCTCTCTTGCTATTTTGTTGCATTAGTGTTGATTCCAAAGTAAGTTAAAAATGTTTACATTCTCATTTGATTTCAAAAAGAAGTGATGGTAATAAGATTGGTACTCTAGTAATCTCGAGTGCTTAATCACTCTGAAAAGCGGCAAAATGGGCATTCATATCTGTAACAACATAGAACGCATATATAGATAGCCTATGTTAGAGTTAAGCCCATCATTTGTAGTGATTCAAACCATCCCTTGGCCAATCAAACATCATTCTTTAAAGCATGGCACGAACTTCATCAAGAACTAAGCATCATACTAATGACAGAATATGAGAAAAAGGTTTCATCAAGAACTCACCATTCTAAGAACATGCTGTATTCCAGCAGCACCAAAGGAATGTCCACAAGGTAATATCATTGCATCATCCATGAGAGCTCCCCTGAATTTTTAAGGTAAAACAAACAAATGGTAGAAACATAAGTCCAACTTTTCTTTCTTTTTTTCTAAAAGTAGAACAATTCCTTGATAAGTAATGGCTAAAAATCAATGGACCAGTAAAAAAATATATATACACGGAAAGAGAGAGAGAGAGATTATCTTTTAGCAGTAAAATATCTAAATGATCTCAGATAAAAGAAAGCATGTTTCTCCATGGTCCTACTCGTTCCCTAGCCTTGCAGCATAGCATACATAACTAGCTGCAATAACTTATAACTATGTTGCTCCCACTCTTTATTTTTCTTGAAGTACTCGTGTCAGATGTATATCCGGACATGGGTACAAGGATATGACCCTCCAAGGACCCTCCAATTACATGGAAAAACTTAGAAAAATTGAACATACCCTTATCCGACACTCAAACCCGAGTCCGAGTAACATAGACTTATACTGCTAATCTCAATTTTCCTGCACCTCATAATCTCAGCTGAAGTCACTAGTCCAGGGACTTGTAAAATTCACAACTAGATGAACTATAAGTTAACACTTAACATTACATATTAATACATAAAACCAAATTATCATTAACCAACTAAACAGCACTACCAAAAACATAGCCAAATTCAACATCAGGGAACAGAAATCAAACAAAAGCACTAATTATTCCTTCAACATTCTTAAAATTAAAAACTACTTACGTGACAGGGTCGGATAAAATGGCCCGCAAGGACTCACCAGACTCACTCAAAAACGAAACATCTTTCCTCCCACTAAACCCACATCCACCACCACCATTCTCCACCAAAATATCCTTCTGCCCATTACCACCACCACTAGCAGCAGACCCTTCTCCACCTTGCAAATACTGCGTGTAATAAATATCCCCATCTGGATCGGCAATCGTCACCGCATTCTGATAATTATTACTCTCTCTCACCCCTTGCCCTACACCGCCTTCCTTCACCACCAATTCCCTGCAGCTCCCTCCCACTTTCCAACAATAATTATAAAAAACAACAAAAAAAATCAATAGACTTTTTATATATATATATATATATATAGAAATCAATAAACTTTCTCAAAAATAGAAACAATAAAAAATAACAGATAATAACAGAAAACTAACCAAAGGAATGCTTTGCTTTTCCGTTTCCCATTTTTTCGGGATTTCCACTTCCTGCATTATTTACAGTCTCATTTCCACTATTGTTTTTATTATTATGATTATTTATATTTATATTATTATTTTGGTCACCATCTCCTCCGTCGTCTTCATCAGGATCATCATCCTCGTCTTCATCAGGATCATCATCGTCTCCGTCAGATTCGTCGTCGCCGCTGTTTGTGGAGCAACCTCCGGCGCTTCTCTCCCAATTCCGATGGTGATGGTTGGGCGGGTCTCGGCTGTCTGTGGAGGCGGCAGCGGCGGCGGCGGCGTAGATGTTGGAGGAGCGAAATTCGGGGGGTTGCGAGGGAGGGAAGGAGAACATCTTGTCGTCGATGAAGCCGGTGAGTTCTCGGGTTTTGGGGCCGGGTCGGGTAGTAGTGGGGGGACCGCAATTAAAGGCCCCTATTGGGTCGGCTTGGAAGACGTTGATCCCGTTCTGGAGGGTGATATTCTCGGAGGACATGGTAATTAAAGGAAATTTTGCATCTTTTCAGGGGTAAAATTGGGAACTTGAGGAAACAAATTTAGTGATTTTCCCAAAGAGCGGAGCAGTAGGGTTTTAGATTTATCTTCACAGTTCACATTTTGGTGGAATGGAAGGGGAAGCAAAAAAGAAAGAGCAGAATCCGAATCAGAACTAAACGTCGTCACTTCATCGTATTTTTTAAATAAAAAATAAAAACCATAAAGAAATCCTTTCAACAGGAACGATATCGTTCCGGAGATCAATAGCCTGGTCTAACTGGCACAGAAAACGCGGGTTCCCCTTAAACGATGTCGTTGGTTTAAAATCTCCAGAAATCGAGGGGTGGGACCGGGAATTTAGTAAAAACATTTCTAAGATTCTGCCAGGTGGGCAAAAAAGAATCTAAGTGGTGACGAAGAAAAAAGTCAACGGAGATTTCGAAGTACAGAAGAAGAAGAAGAGGCATCAACTACAATGAAAATTTATGCGGTGAGAATGGTGAGAATTATTTTTTTTATATTTGTTAGATGAAATATATTATTTTATAATTATTGATCTCTCTTTGTAAACAGTAAAGAAAGAATCGATAACTTGTAAACAAAAAGTCAACTTTGTCTTTAATTTAATAAGCTTTTTATCCAGTTAGAAGATCCATGCTCTTATTGTTCTTCTTCAGCAGCTTCTTGTTCATTTCCGTATCATAGAAACATTGTACCCACACAACAACTAGTGAGAAAGAATTTTTTTAATTTAGACAAGAATAAAAAATTGAGAAAGAGTGTCCAGAAATTTATTATAATAAAAGCAAAGAATGGAGAATGGAGAAGAAGAAGAATAAGAATAAGAGAAAAGAGTGAAAATTTATTGTAAAAGAATTTTGGGTATTTGTCATAAAAGAGTAACAAACAGAGAAAAGAAAGAACAAAGTTTTTTGTTGAAAAAAATAGCAGAGCATGCCGAAACATTCGGCAGCAACTCAAGTAAACTCGTAATTTTTAATTCTTTTTTAATCTTGGTTTAGTTTCCTGTTGCTCTTCTCTTGTTTCTCTCGTTTACTCGTGCTTGACAAATTTAGCCTTTTTTTTTTTTAACTCTGCAAGTAAAAAAAAGAAACCTAGAAATTGAAACACAAGATCTCTTTCTCACTAGGTTCATGATTGAGACCCATTTCAATCTTGAGATTAAACTGAGATGTGCAAAAAAAAGAAAGGAAATCTGGAAATATCAAAAGTTACAAAATACTGAGTTTTATCTAACGGTTACAAACAATTATGTTCTCACGGTTCTCACTATATAAATTCTCATTGTAGTTCACACCGAAGAAGAAGTCAGAAAATTAACAAACAAAGCTTTGGATTGACTAAGAAAAAACGAACAAAATGGAAATTCTTGTAATTGGAGACGTAATATTATTTATCATTTCTTTTATTATTAATATCAAAGGCGAGAGGAGAGGTTTAATTAAGGCCTAGAAAAGATCGTCGAAGAAGAAGAAAAAATGGATTCAAAGAAAATTGTTTCAATCTTTTTTTTCTTCTTCTTTTCTTATACTCTTTATTGAATTACACGCTCGAACTCTGGATTTTGGATCCCCTGGTATTTAAAAAAAAAATTATTTCTACTTTCTACTTTCTACTTTCTTCTTCTTCTTTTTTTTTATTTTTATTTTATTTCTAGTAAAAAAAGTAATTTTTTTTTGCTTGTTTGTTGTCTTCTCCGTCACCATCATCGGCGCCTGGGCCTAGTATTGAGGGGTGTTGGCTTCTGTTAAAGAGTTGTCGTAACGGAAGCTTAACGGTGTGCATTGATCCTTCGTCAATTGGTAAGTTCAAGTTCATATATTTTAGACTATATTTGGTTTTTGTTTTGCTACTATTTGTTCTTAATTAATAAAAAAAATAAGCAGAATAATTAAAATTAAATATCAATTTGAATATAACATTTCTATATTTAAAGTAAAAATAAAATAATTACTATTATTTTCCAAAAAATTTACCGCTTTAATTTTCTTGAGGATTGGTTTGCTTTATTCTTAAAAAGAAAAAAAAAATGTTATTTTTCAAAATTGGGTCTTTGGAAAATGGAAACAATGAATTTTACAAATTTTGGAACCAGATCTTGTATTCTACTTTGACACCAAGCAATGAGATTTGGAAAATCATCAGTAATCTTGGAATTTGACAAAGGATTGGCTAATGAGAATATTTTCTTTTACTTTTTTGATATAAATAAAGTCGCAATTTAAAGATAAGGTGGAGAGATTATAAATGTTAGATTCAAATTTTAAATTTGTGGTTGCATGAAACAACTGAACGAGATTCATACTTTTTTTCACTTAATGATGTGATGGAAAATTTTAGAAGAATTGCTTTTCACTTTTCAGTATATGTAAGTTTTCATAGTGGAAATGCTTAAGTATATTATTTTCTTTGTATGTAGACCTGCTCATGGGCCGGATTATCCGTCAAAACTCGAAGCTCGTCCGATATTTGGGAGGGGTTGGACAAAAATACTAGGCCTGAAAAATGGGTCTGGACAAAATTTTAGACCCGTTTTCTAAACGGGCCGGGCCTTGGGCAAAAAAATTTAGGCTCGCGCCCGGCCCGACCCTAATAGTATTATAAAAAAATAAATATATTTTATATTTAATAATTAAATAATTTATAATATGAAATTACTTTATTATCCTTGAATTTTAACTTATAAAAAAAATACAACTCAATAAAAAATTTTGGTGGGCCGGACCGGGCTTGGATATTGTAGTAATAATATATGAGCCGGGCTTGAACATAAAAGCTCTTAGCATATAATCTAAGCCCGGCCCGAACCCGGCCCAGCCATGATCACCTCTATTTGAATGTAGCTTCAAAGGAATTTTATTACTACTTGTGAAGAATGATGGTGAGAGACCCCTAACAATGAATGTTACTGCTATCTCACATGCTAAACATATCAATATCATCAAGGAGATGGAAATAGCAGGACACCTAATTAAAGAGGTTTAATTTCAATGGTTTCTTTTGCTTTTGCTCTCACTTTTTTGAATGAATTGGAAAAGAAGTATTGAAAAATGCATTAAATATCTTACTTTTTTGCTAAAATGCAATTCTTGGAAGAAAAGAGACTCAAAACTCAACTTTTTGATCATTGGGTCAAATACCCAACTTGTCAAATAAATGATTTAGATTCAAAAATATGTTTAAAACCAGCTATTAAAAAATCGGACTGATCAGTAGGACCAATTGAATTAAAAATTGGTGGTGTGACGAGTATATTAGAATCGGAATTTATCAAACCGGTTAAGAATTGGTTATATCGGTTAAAAATTGGATTGAATCGGTAAAAAACTGATTTTACATGTATTTTTTTTTTAAATTTTATTTGTAATTAATGAGATTTGAACTTTTAACCTTTTAGTAATATGTTAAAGACGATACCATTTAGTCAAATACACAATTTTATTAATTATGAACTATATGTAATATTTATTTAATATAATTTAATGTTTAAATATTAAAAAAAAAAAACTCTATCAAATTGGTCGATCCAACCGATTAAATCGAAAATCGAAGGTCTAATCGGTTTAACCTTCGGTTCGATTTTTTAAACCTTGTTTAAAACATAATCATTCATATAATCAGTCATAGTGTTGCCTTTTTGTTTTTTGTGTGTGTGTTTTGTTTTAGGTTAACATCCCAGCAAATCTTAGTGGAAATTCATCCATACAAATAGATGCTGGAAACTTGGGGTGTGTATTCCGCATAGGATCAGCAGCATCATCAGGTGGCGGCATCTTCGATTATATCCCATTCACAACACATATAACCCCTATCAATGGAGCCTACTTACTGATTCTAACAGGTCTGATCATCGGCAGTACTTGCGCCTGCTACAAGCGTGGTAAAAGGGGTGATGGAATCCCATATCAGGAGCTTGAAATGGGTCAACCAGCTGGTTCACCTTCAGCTAACAATGGTGAAACAGCTCAAGCTTGGGAACAAGATTGGGATGGTGACTGGGATGGATTGAAGTCAAAGGCAGCTTTTGAACATCAAATTATGGCAAATGGATCATCAGTTAATGGCCTTACTTCAAGGTCTCCCAAGAGAGATGGTCGGGAAAATATTACTTGGGATGATTAGGATGAGATATCTGAGACTGAGATAATAGTTTCTTCCATTGCCCCACAAAAGAAAAAAAAAGTGTTGTAGAATGGAAACTAGATACAAAGTACAGCCTTTTTAACTCAGGAGGAATGAAAAAAATTCAAGTGTTTCTTGCGTATTTTAGTACAGAAGAAGCAAGCATCCAACAAATTAACCATAATCATATGAGCAAAAGAAGAAGATAGTAAATTTATAAAGCCAATACAAGTAGAATAGAAATAAAAGTTTTGCATGTCATGATAATAGAAAAAAAAAAAAAGAGGGTAAATTTATGAAGGGTCAAAGGGAGTTGCAATTTTGAGATTCGAATTTAAGATCTGTTAGATGTTACTTTTTAAGGATGATTATATGAAACATTGAGTTAAATTTTGGGTTTATTTGATTTTGTTTTTGATATATTGAAAGTAAAATTCTTCAATTCTATTAGCAGAATTATCTAATATATGTTTTTTTAATAAAAAATGTGTCATTTTATTAATTCACTTGTAAAATTTAAAAATATATTGATTTTCGTAGGCTTAATTTTTTTAATTAGATAAAAATAATAATGTTAAAATTGCACTCGCTTAAAAATAATTGGTAAATTTAATCAATCATTTCAAGTAAAGTGACAAATTTTAACTTCATTTAAAAAAAATACTATAATGAAACTTGTAAAGTATACAAAATTTTAAGGAGATTTTGCAAGACTAAGTGATTTCAAGCATAGTTCATTAACCAAGTGTTTTTTTTTTTTTTTTTTTTTTTTTTTAAAAAATATTTTTAATTTGGTAATTTTGGATAGAATACAAAAATGTGATACGAATATAAAACATTTAATGAATACGAAAATAATATAATAAACACGACACGATACATTCAATCACGATAAATACGACAAGTTTAATATATAATATATTGTATTCGTATTCAAAATTTTGATACATTTAATATTTTGTGTTGAATTTATATTTTCAGATTTTTTTTTTCTTTTTCCAATCATTAAGACTTTAAATGGGCTTCACAAAATTTTGCTGCAACGTGTAAGGCTAAGTTTGGAATGTGCATTTGGGGTCTCTTTGTTGATTTAAAAATCGATACGAAAAAATAATTAAAATACGATATAAAATAAAATATAAAAAAAAATACGAACATAGACACGAGTATATAAATATGTCAAAATCTATATAACATAACTTATTAACAAGTCAAAATTTATATAAATATAAAACACATTAAACATGATTATAACACTAAAAATATACAAATAAAATACGAATAAAAGTCTTTAAAATCTAAAAGGAAAAAAGAGAAAATCTAATTATTATCATGTGAATAGACCTACGAAATCTACATATTCATAATATGATTGTTTTTTGCTGAAAAAGACAAAAGTAAATGTGAAAATAAGAACAGCAGAGTTGACTATTTTAGCTGCCGGCTTGAACTTGAAATTATGTTGGGGTTTAAGTCTAAGAAATAGAAAATGTTGAAAACAACTGCTCCTACAAAGAAAATCCAACTTTCTAAAACTGGAATCATAGTTACAGATCATATGCATTCTTTGTCTTACTCAAAACAAGCATCTCACTGCCTTTTCATGTCATCTTGTCAAGCATCTCAATATGCTTTATTTTTTTCTGAAGTATTCGTATCCGATATTTATGTTCGATATATATACGAATATGGATATGAGGTATAATCTTTCAAATATATGAATTTATTTAAAAAAATTAAATATACTCGTGTTGGACACATACCTATATCCGATACTCATCCCGAATCCATATAACATAAAAACTAATAAAACATTGAAGAAAACTTCAAATTTGGATTCATTTAGACCCAAGAAGTGATTGGATTCCTTTGTTCTTTTCCCCCTTGTTCTCCCTAAAGAGGAGCCAAAAAAAATACCAAAAAAAATTGTATTCATCTTAAAACCCTGACAAAACTAGGCTACTATTTGTTATCCTCAAACACTGTACAAAGTTATTTTCTTCTGCTGAGTCAGGACCAAATCACAATCCTGATCCTGTGAAAGACTTTAAAAATACTTTAAAACCCATATTTCTTTTCATACAATTCAAAAGAGAAAGATAAATTAAAGGTGGGAAATTGGGATCAATGGAAATGCCTGTGGTGATGGTGCTTATGCCTACAATCATCCAAGCCAAAACATTGCATGAAAGGGTAACAACTCACAAACAAGCATCTCCCAAGTCCTCTCAATGCTGAAGCTGTTACTTTAACACAAGGGCAATAACAATAAGCTTTGAATGAACCATTTTTTCTGCTCTTTCTTCCTTGAATCCGATCATTGGCGCCACACATGTTTATCTGCCTTGATTGATCACTTGATTTTGCCTCTAAAACACCATTTAAGACCAAGCAAGAATATGCAGAAAAAAAAATGTAAATAAAGGGTTATTACTACTTACCTTGTAGCATGAAAATTCATCAAGATATATATATATATATATATATATATATATATATGTAGTAGTTAGTTAAGGTAGGAGAAATGAAAGTGAGAATATTCGTTGATGGGATTTTTTTTTTTGAATCAAGAGAAGTGAAAGATTTGAAGAAGAAAATTTTGATTAACCAACTGGGCCGCGTAGGCAACGTGTGTTTTGCGTGTTAGGTTAATCTTATTATATATACTATGATTATGCCATTATATGGTTGCTTTTCAAGGCCATTATATGTCATTAAAATATAACATAAATACGACATGACATTAAAAATTAACACGGATATGATACGAATATATGAACGTATCAAAATTTATATAACATGAATTATTAATATGTCAAAATTTATATAAATATATAATATTTTAATAAAATTATGACATTTAAAAATAATACAAATACGATACAAATTATTAGATGAACTGGTTGTCCACCAAATTTTGGATTTGAAAACTGTGTTGAAAAGTGCAAACCCTTAATTAATATGAAAATTTTGAACATCCTGAGGTAGGTTTTCCAACAAAAGAAAAAAAATAGCCAAACTGGTTTTGTTTTGAAGTCTAAAATGTTGAAATTCCAATTTTTCTGCACAATTGTCACCGTTTCAATGTTTGAAGGGTCACATCCTAAAAAGTTTTCCTCTATCTTGATTTAATATTAATATAAAACCATTATTTTTATCTTTTACATATTCTCTATCTTCAGTTCAATTGGCCAAGTCCCAACCATATAAAACCATTATTCTTCATCTTACCATGATAAATCTTTCTTAGAGTATTATCTTCAGTTCAACTGGCCAAGTCTCAACCATATATATAAAACCATTATTCTTGATCTTACCATGATAAATCTTTTTTAGAGTATTATCTTCAATTCAACTGGCCAAGTCTCAACCATATATATAAAACCATTATTCTTTATCTTACATTTATAAATCTTTCTTAAAATATTATATTTTTTCGGTGGGGTGTTCAATGACTATAAAAATCACAATACTTAGAAAAAACAATTTCATTGATAGGTTGGCGCTTGCTTTTTCTCTATTGGTAGGTTGAAACTCAATATTTGGTAAACGTATACTTCATTCACCAATTTATTCAAAAGTTTAAAAACTTTTTTGATAGAGCATGAAAATGACAATGAAAAGATTTGTTAAACTTGGATCTTTTATATGGTTTATCTTCATGTGAAGCAAAGAAAGTATATTCTTTTTTGTGAAAGTGATTTATTTGTTTCTTGTACTCATAATATTGTTAGTTCTCTTGCCTCAACTAAAGTAGAAAAGAAAAATAATGACAAGTTTTATAGATAAAATTGAAATTCATCAAACATTTTTTGGATACACATTTTGGATAATTTATTTTCATCAAGAGTTTCTTGTATTCATCTAAAATTTTTTCTCTAAAACATTGGAGTACCTGATTTTAGGTGGATTCCTCCATATTTTTCGATGAAACAAAAGCAAATACGACGTTTCATTCAATGCAAGCGCTCCTCCCAATGAAGTCATCAAAATATAGAGGATTCTTTTGATGAGGTTAGGAAACATTACAAATTAGCAAAACAAAATGTGATGGAAGATGATGGAGAGGAAGATCTAAGCAGATCTTAAAGAATAATGGTGAAAAAGAGAAGATGGCTGAGAATGGTGAAAAGTATGGTGATGTTGGAATAATTATCAGAGAGAAAGTTGCATAGAGAAATCTAAAAGCTTTAGTTGCCCAATTTGTCAAAAGATCCCTAAATGAAGCATTAGGATCCCTTTCATAATTCCACCAAAAGAAATTATAAAGAGAGTGGGAAGTTATCAGGATATCACTTACACAAAAACGAGGTTAATGGGAGAGAAAAATTACAAAATCTATCAACTTCTAGGTGACAGGGAGTAATGGTTGGTCATATAAAGATTTCTCTTTTAATGTCTTAGGCTTCAATGACAGAATGAAGTTGGGATTTGTATAAACATACATTACAAACAAATTGCCATATACTGACGCTTATCTATACCGACGGTCATAATTCGTCGGTATAAGGTATCTATTCTGACGGATTTTTGTTACCGTCGGAATATGTTTATCAATATCGACACTTTATTTTTCGTTGCTATAGATACCCCGTATACTGACGGGTTTTCATTGACCGTCGGTATAGGTATGATTTGTACTGACGATTTTTCCTCCAATCCGCTTTATTTTAAAAGGCGGGAAAATTTATTTTTATGTTTTTCTTTATTTTTTAATTGAATAAATCTATAACAACGGTTAAATAATTTTTGACCATCGGTATAGACATAGATTATATTGAGGGTGGACTTTTTCTCTTTCTCTTCCTCTTTTTCTTTTCTTTTTTTAATTTCTAACCTAAGCTAAAACCCTAAGTGCTCATCTTCCTTTAACAAAACCCTAAGTTCCCCTCTTCCTTTCTTTCCTTTAACAAAACCCAACGACACCACTTTCGAACCTCACATTTCTCCTCCTCAGCCATAGCGTGCTTCTTCCCTTCCTATTTCTCTTTCCTCTTCCGTAAATCAACTCTTTCATTTCAATATTTAGATTTTGGTCTAACATGTGAATCTGGTATGTTTCTATCAGATTTTGATCTACCATTTCAACTTTTCTTTAATTGTCTGTTTTTGGTGATTTTGGTGAGATTGGACATCGGCCACTTCTTTTTATTCCATAAACTCCTTTTATGAAATTAATCGTCTACTTCTTCTCCATTCAGATTTCGTCAATTGCTGAATTATTTTTAATCGGTATGTTTATGTTTTCTTTAATTGTCTGTTTGGTTGGTTTCGAGATTTCTTATTGGGTTGGTTTCGGGATTAGGCACTTGGCATTGAAGGTTAAGCCCTAGACTGCAATGGCTTGCTTGCTTACTTGATTTCAGTTTAGATCTTTAGGATTTACTTTATGGAACTGTTCTTAGATTTTTCTCTTACAGGTATCGAATCTGTTTAAAACCCACTCTACTTACAACATAGATTGATTCAAGCTTTCACCGAAAGTTGACAATCATTTCCTATAAAGAAGTTTTCCAGTAAAAAAAGAAAAAGAAAACTTGAATATTTTGTCCCAAAAAGCTCTAAATCAGCTGACGAAGTGTAGTTAGACAACGTCAAGAATGAGATTTTAAGTAGAAATCAACATTTGCTAGCAATATCACCAAATAGAAGTGGTCCCACTCTAGCTGCTCTACCTCTACGAGTTAGAAAAGCCATTCAATTCATTCTCAAAAGTGTTTTTTTGCTTTGTACAACATATCTAATATGGGAAAGATAACAGCATTCTCAAATTTTACAGAGTTAGTATGTATGAATCATGTCTTTGTTAGTACGATTTGAGCTTTACAATTATTTACACGGTTTGGGCTTTACAATTCATGGATTAATTAATTATCCAATTGCTATTAATTAGCTATATATATATATATATATTAGTTGTATGCTAAATTTATGAGCCTGATCATGTGCAATAACTTTAATCATATCTGAGCTTGATGACATAAATTGAAAAGTTTAGAGTTTGTTTTTAACACATATTAGGTGTATTCATTTTGTATCATGCAGGTTGGAGGTTTGAGTTATCCCGTAAGTTGGAGGTTCTGAGTTGTCCTATTCTTCATTTTTTTAGTGCAAAAGCAAACAAGGTATTTTTAGAGTTATTATATTTTAAGTCATTTTAATTTATTTAGTTGAGCTATGAATCTTTCAATTTTGATTGATCAAACTATGTTTTATCTTGATTTGACAAATAACTTTGATAGATTTTTAATTAGTTTATTTAACAACACATAAAATTTAATTGATCATTAAAAAATTAAAAGACATGTAATAGTTTATAATTGGTCGAAAATTTAATCATTCTATAAAAAATTAACATAATATTCTTTGTAAAAGTTGTAGTCATAACAGCGAGAATAAAGTAAAACTTTAACAAAAAAGAAAATTAAGTAATATTAATTTATATTAAAGTTCATTTTATAACTGTTAATTTTATATTTAATCTTGTAAATATAATTCATAGTAATCCAATCACCCTATTAGATCATAACATAATTACATAGTAGGAGGATGTATAGATCTAAACTTAGTGAAAATGTTTGTCTTTTACATATCTTTTCATGTTTGTGTGGTATATGATTGTGTAGGTTTATTCATATAAAATAGGTTTCATGTTTGTGCAATATATCTAGCCAGAATGTGAGATAACTAAATGTCTTTATATGACACTTGAAAGAACATTTGGTGATAGTGGCATGCCAGCATGACAAGTCAATCTGATAGAGCACATAGTGCTTTTGGACTTCCAGCAGTAGTTTCCTTGGGGCCTCTGCAGTCTCCTTTCTTGTTGGAAACTCCTTTCTTCAGATATTAGATGCTTGTAATGTGGTAGCAATTTTGTGTCAAAGTTCTAACCTTTCATTATAATGCGTCATTATTTGATGGTGAAGAATTATATTTAACCCATTTCTCAAATGAAAGACAATGAGCTTAGTTTTTTTGGGTGTTCAAGTGCTGAATTTTATGTGGTATCTGTGCAGATCAAGTGTTATATGCAACAACTGCTCCGTGGACTTGACCATTTCCATAGTCGTGGTGTTTTGCGCCGTGACATTAAGGGCACAAATCTCTTGATAGACTATAATGGAAACCTCAAGATTGGTGATTTTGGACGGGCAACTTTTTTCCGTCCTAGTCAGAAGCAGCCTCTAACAAGTCGTGTAGTAACTTTATGGTTCCGCCTTCATGAGCTTTTGCTTGGTTCTCCAGACTATGGAGTTGCTGTTGGGAGGGGTGGGGGGGGGGGTTGCTGGTGGTATAGTATGTACCCACAGAACTATCTAATTTAGTTGATAATTTACTGGACCATGGGTTATCTATGAACTGCTATTTTCTTTCTTACTTTCACAGTCATGACATGATTATCTATTAATGTGTACTCTAGAATTGTCTATAAGTCATTCAGAATCTATCCATACAACTGTCCAAAGTGCGTACACTTGAGTTTTGTAGTTCAACAATTTATGGGGTGTGATGATCTCGGCATTTATCATTTGTAGGTGGAGCAACTGCATAAAATCTTCTAACTCTGGATCACCTTCAGAAGAATATTGGAAAAGATCAAAAATTGCCACATGCAACCATTTTCAAACCTCAACATCCTTATAAACGTTGTGTTCCTGAGACATTCAAGGACTTTCCAGCTTATATGTTGGCCCTTTTGGAGGTTCTTCTTGCAATAGAACCTGAGTGTCGTGGAACTGCTTCTTCAGCACTTCAGAGTGAGGTAAAGTTACTATGGTGTTCCTCTAGGTGGTGCATTTTCATCAAGATAACAAAAGCTCTTTTAATTGTCACCTTATTTATGTATTCTTCTTTTTAGGATCAATCTTTCTGTTAGTCCAATTGCTTTGTTTTTTACCTTTTCCTTGAGAACTAGTAAAGGTGGCACATTTCCTTATACAAGCAAGAAGAGAAAGGAACCCTACTAGGTTATTGGCTTGAATTGCGTTCTGACATAGTACCATTCACAATATTCATAAAACTACTCTTTATTGTTTAGTTGGGAATTTAAAATATGCCCATTGGTTAATTTGCTAAGAAGAGAAGGAAACCCTTCCTAATAATAAGCAGAAGCCTTTCTTTACATATTAACTGCACTTGAATGTTATTATTCACGACTGTAACCTTTGATTTTTAGTTGGGAGTTTCAGATTCCAGCTTGTTGGTTCATCAGCACACATCAGCTCTTCTTTTTACTTGAGAAATGACATATTTGGTAAAGTTAACTACGAATAGTTACTGCACAGCATGTGTCTGGATCCTACTAGGTAGTTCATCATTGGAATGTCAACTAGATTGGTTGCTTATGATTATCCTACCTTTTCGTCCTTCCTACTTGTCATCTTAACATTCTTTTTGTTTACAATATTTCATTTTGGTGTTCTGTTTTAACTTTGAAATTTCTTTTCCAGTTCTTTACAACAAATCCTCTTCCCTGTGATCCATCTAGTTTGCCCAAGTACCCACCTAGTAAGGAGTTTGATACCAAGCTTCTGATCGAGTCTATGAAGGGTTCAGCTCGAGCATTTGGTTCTCCAAGGAAGGCTGAAGAGTTGAGAACTCAGACAACATATGTCCATGATGGAGCAGTGGAATTATCCCCATTTTCTAACTCAGTTGCAGTTAGAGGCAGTTAACGGTTTGATATGACCAAAAAGAATAGCATAAATCCACACTGGCCAAAGGAGCGTTTTAATGCCAGATATAACCATCTGGATAATGCTGAGTCCTCGCATCATTTACTTGATGGGCCAAAAAAGACTTGGCATGAGGTATGGGAAAGAATACTGGTTCATTGATGATTTGCAACTCATCTGAGTGCCAGGTAGAGCTGGGGGAAATGATTCTCAGACAGCTTCCAGGAGTAGTTCTGGAGATAGAGATTCTAATTCCGCATCAAATTCAGCTCATTGAACAAGCTGGAGAATGTCTACAAGTACGTCTCTAACTACCTCTTTAGTTTCTTTCTAAAAGTTTACCCGTATATGTAAACAGCTTTTCTTGTTGATTGAGGTGTGAATAATTGGCCTGCAGGGGAAAAAGAGAGAGTTTAGTTTGCGACTTTAGTTTGATTGAGATGTGAATAATTGGCTTGATTTCACTGGATTGCTTATTTATTTTGTATTTGGACTGCTAATTTTTTATTTTAATTTTGTATTATGATTTTAGTTTGCGAATTCTATTTAGTTTGTAAAAGTTGTATAATTAAGACAATTTCGTTGTAATTTTATTTTTAATATTATTAAATATTTTATACTTTCTTATGATTTTTTTTTGGGTATGAAATATGTTGGATTAAATTATAAATAAATCAATATTAGTAATTGAAAATAAGATAAAATTGTACTTTTACCGACGCTTTGACCTTTATATATACTGACGGACAAAACCGTCGTTATAGGTTAATTATATATTTTATAGTTACATCTATACCGACAAACTCGAAAAAAAAACGTCAGTATATGTATACCGACGGACAAAATGATCGTCGGTATATGTATATCTAGGTATCTATACCGACGAACACATAATCCGACGGTATGTCTATACCGATGGAGGACAGAGCCGTCGGTATAGGTAAAAACAAAAGTGACTAACTCAACATAGTTTATACCGACGGTAGTAACAACAGTGATGCCCAAAACCGTCGGTATAGGCTATACACCCTATTTCGATGATCGCTTTTTTTGTCGGTATAGGTCTATACCGACGAGAGTTTTACCGTCGCTTAAATTTTTGTCGAAATAGCCATTTTAACCGTCGGTATAGGGTTTTAGGACTTTTAGCGACGGATTTTTGGGTTTTACCAACTCTTTTTTGATCGTCACTATATAACAATTTGTTTGTAGTGATATTAAATTTGACTTTTAATATATTTTTTTATGGTATTAAAATGAATTTATTTTTATACACTGATAATGATTTTTTTTAATTCCACAAGTAGGCGTAAAAAGTAAAGCATGTAAGATGAGAAGGTTTGAAGCAGAAGAACACTTGTGTATTATTTCTGTTCAACAGTAAGCTTATATATAGATGTTTACAAGTTAAGTGATAAGATAGAATTACAAGATAAGCTAAGATAGAATTACAAGATCAAGATAAGCTGAGATAGAATTGTTGATCACCTAACATTATCTAACATCCCCCTGCAAGATGGTGGACTCGTCAGAGACACCAATCTTGGAGATGAGATGTTGTAGTCTAGCCTTGGACATCGGTTTTGTTAACAGATCTGCTAGCTGATCAACTGTTGATATGTGAGTTACTGTTAGTAGATCTTGTGCAATTTTTTCTCGAACAAAAAAGTAATCCAGTGCCAAATGTTTCATTCTTGAGTGAAATACCAGATTTTTACAGGTATAAGTGGTAGAGAGGTTGTCGCAATACACTGTTGGTTTGGATGCGATAGAGTGGTGTAGTTCAGACAATAAGGACTGGATCCAAGTGAGTTTAGAGACAACAACTGCTATAGCTCAAAATCCAGCTTTAGTGGATGATTTGGCTACTGTTTTTTGTTTCTTAGAGCTCCAGGATAATGGAGTACCTTCGAGATAAATGAGATATGTAGTGGTAGAGGTCCTGTCATCAACATTGCCTGCCCAATCTGAATCTGTAAACACTGAAAGTTTAAGAGGAGCAACTGTGGTAATATTCAGACTATAGAACAAAATGCCTTTCAAGTATCTAAGGACTCTTTTTAATGTTGTGAAATGAATCTGAGATGGTTTGTGCATGTATTGTGAGAGCTTGTTGACTGCAAAGTTTATGTCAGGCGAGTGAGGCACAAGTACTGTAGAGCACCAACAATTTGCCTAAAGTCCTTTTCATTAGCAGCAGGTGATCCATCAAACAATTGTAGTGAAACTGAAGTGGACAGTGGAGTTGCTGATTCTTTTGCTCCTTGCATATTAGTCCTTTCAAGAAGTTCAGTTATATATTTATGCTGTGAGAGAAACATACCTTTAGATGTAGGGAGAACTTCAATGCCTAGGCAGTAATTGAGATTGTCGAGGTCCTTTATTGAGAATCTAGAAGATAGTGCTGCTATAAAGACAGAGAGAAAGTTGTTGTTGTTCCCAGTGATGATTATATCATCTACATAAATCAGCATGTAAGCTAGAGTTCCTTCTTTTGCAAAGATAAATAAAGATGGATCAGAGATAGAGTTGGTGAAGCCATAAGATAGTAGAAAGAAGCTTAGGGCTTTGTACCAGGCTTGAAGAGCTTGCTTTAGACCATAGATTGCCTTATGTAACTTACAGACATGGTGAGTTTGTCTTTGTCCGCAAAAAGTGGTGGTTGCTTCATAAAAGCCTCTTCAGATAAAGTTCATTGCAAGAAGGCATTGTTGACATCGAGCTGATGAAGAGATCATCCATGGGTTACTGCTATGCACAGAACCAATCGAACAGTAACAGGTTTAATAATAGGACTAAATGTCTCAGAGTAGTCTAAACCAGGCCTTTGATTGAAGCCTTTAGCCACTAGTCTTGCTTTATACCTGGAAATAGTACCATCAGAATTTCTTTTTTCTCTGAAAAACCACTTGCAGTTGACAATGTTTTTGTCAGGTGGAGGAGGAACAAATTCCCAGGTACAGTTAAGGATAAGGTAGCAAGCTCATCCAACATTGCTTGTTTCCAGTGAGGTTGTGTGATAGCTTTAGAGGCACTGGTTGGTTCAATTGCATCAGGTAAAGGGTGTTTAGAAGCAGCAAGCATCTGTTTAGGTTTAAAAATGTTGTTTTGGGACCTGGTTGTCATAGCATGAGTACGAACATGTAAAGGAACAGAAGGTTTTGTTGTTACCTGAGTTGTTGATAAAGGAGCTGTTGGTGAAGACACCACTTGTTCTTGGTCTGGTGACTGAGTGGATATAGAGACTAATGAATGAGAGTCTAAGACATCTGTTGGTGATGCAGATGGTGTTGTTTTGATTGCAGGTAGAGTTCTTTGTGAGCTGGATCTATGAGATGATGAAATAGGGATAGTGTTTGGGGACTGGTTTGGAAAGTCAAAGGTAGAGTTCCATGTTGCATAGGTGTTTTCTGTTATTTGAGAGCTAGTGTTTGTAGCAGCAAAGGGAAAATTAGATTCATTAAAGAGCACATGCCTAGAAGTATAGATTTTTTCACTTGTGGGGTCAAGGCAAAAATAAGCACTTTGAGATTTGGAGTAACCTAAGAAGACACAAGGTTTGAATTTTGGTGCTAGTTTATGTGGTGTATAGGGCTTTAACCATGGATAACATAAACATCCGAAGACTTTAAGCTTAGTGTAATTTGGTTCATGTTGAAACAACAGCTTAAATGGACACTTATTGTTTAAAACTGGAGAAAAAAGTCTGTTTAAGAGGTAGACTGTAGTGAGAAAAGCATAAGACCAGTATTTTATTAGCATGGAAGCAGTATGTAACAGAGTAAGGCCAGTTTCTACAATGCTTCTATGTCTTCTTTCTACTATGGCATTGTGTTAAGGTGTGTGGGGTGGAGTTTTGAGGTGTTAAATGCCGAAAGAAGTAAGTAATGTATTTAAAGCTTCAAATTCACCACCACAGTCAGTGTAAATGGAAATAATAGAGGTATGAAAATAGTTCTCAACCATGGATTTAAATTTTGGAAATAAAATATTGACATCTGATTTATTTTTCAAAGGATATAGCCAAATATACCTTGTGTAGTGATCTACAAAGGCAACATAGTATGAGGTTGTTTTTTGTTTCATGGACATGCTTGTTTTCAACTATCCTTGATCTTAGTACTTACTTTTATGTATAAAAGGCAGGAGTGTGAGTGATACTGCGTAATGACTAAAATTATTTTTCTCAGTTATAATTATGGGCTCATTTACTTGCTACTCTTTCCCTAATTATTCAATGAATGATTAAGTTATGACAGTCAATGTATGAGTTTTTTTTCTTCTTCAAAGGTCTCCTTCTCCCACCTTCTTTAACCATTTCCATGTGGTAAGGTTCTCTGTCCATTTCATAGATTGCTACATGACAAACAATTACTAGTAGATTTGCTCATGGGTTGGGTCACGGCCCGAAACTTTTCTAATTTCTTTAATCAAGCCCGGTTCAATACGATCAGACTTGGAAGACCTAAAGGACTATCCGATTTTTGAGCAGGTCTAAAGATGGGGCGATGGCCGTGTGAGAAGTTTGAAATACCTAGATGTCTCCTGAACTACTTCCTCAACAGCTCCATTTTATTGAAAATATATATACTGGTGAAGGTGATTGAAAGAAAAATGAAAATTAACTTGAAATTTTCACTTATGTTTTCTATTTTTTTTTCTTTTATTGATAAAGTATATATTAAATTTTCACTTATGTTTTCTATTTTTTTTTTCTTTTATTGATAAAGTATATATAGTTTGACATGAAATCTGAAAATTGATATTCTTATGACTTTGACAATCGATTCTTAGGTATGAATTGGAAAGTAGCAATCATTCACACTCTTGGGCTTAGTAGGTATTCACTTGGGTCCATAAATTCTTTTTGGAATTGGTCTTGCATGTCTCTCTTTCTCTTTCTTTTTGGTATTAACTTGGGTCTATCTTTTTTTAGTAGAATGAGTGTGCACACATTAAGGATTTAAATAACAATTAAAATATGACGTTATAATTGTTATTTTGTGGTTTTGATTATTTCTATTATTAATATTTATCACAATTGAAGTGTGAATGATACATGTATATAAATTTAATTTACAATTTGTGAATAATTGTCCGGATCTTGACCAGTACTTTTTCTATTCTCATTTCCACCTAAAGTTCACCAATACTTGCTGACATAAAAGAATCTGTCGCTGTTGTTTTCTCCCTATGCAGCCTTCCTATCCCGCCCAAAGTATAACTCCCCTACCCTGCCATATTCACCATACTTGCTCAGATTTTGACAATTTTAATCACTTTTGTTGATTTGATATTTTGTTATGTGAGAAACGCTCTTCATCTCTGGTACCTAAGTCCTAGTCATCGATTCGAAGATGACGTTGAAATCAGAGATTTAAATAATGGTCATAATATGATGTTATGTTTATTATTTTACGATTTTTAATTCTTTCGACTGTTGATATTCATCATTGATATTTGTTGCAATTGATCGTAATAACATTCGTTGCATTCACAATATGATAAACGCGACCCAATCGAAAATACATTCACAATCACAATTTAAATCCATGATTGAAAAACTTGTTAGAACATGATAACTCAACTAAAAGATAATATGAACGTTAAGTGGCTTTTAATATCTTTGGAGATAAATTTTAATTATTAAATAGGATATATTCAGGAGGATGAAAACCCTATGTAAATGTCAAAAATCACTTCCAAACATATAGGTATTGTCACCATATAGCTTTCCTAGAGGATCTTGGCTGCCTTTGCATCGTAGTACTTGGTGACTTCTCCACCTCTTAGGTGATGTTTGGTATGGTGATGATTTTAAAATCGAAAGTGATTTAATCATTATGATTATATATTTATCGTGTTTGGTAGTAATTTTTGAATCTTACATGGTAGTGATATTAAATTATCGAGAGTGATTAGATGACCTTATTGTGGGGTGATTTGAATCTGTAATTTATGAATCTTACATGGTAGTGATCTTAAATCATCGAGAGTGATTAGATTACCCTATTGTGGGGTGATTTGAATCTCATCCAAAAGGGTAAAAAAGTTTTATCACTTAGGTAACGTTTGGTATCATTTGCAAGATCACCGTAGTGATAAGACTACCAAGGTGATTTGATCACTAGTGATTTTATATTATCATGTTTGGTATAACATTATACATCACTAGTGATATTAAACTACAATGTTTGGTCTTACAAAAAAAAAAATGATCATCGAGTACAAAATATCCAAAATAACCTTTCCAAAAAAGAAAAAAATTATTCTTTTTTCTTTTTCTTATATGGACATTTTTTCATTTTTTAAAAAAACATTTCTAGATAAAAATACACAAAACTTATATCATAATAAAGATAGAATACAAAAAATATTAGGCAACAAAACTACTGTTATCTTCACCTTAAAACACAAAAGTCACAAATTTTTGGCCAAGTTTAGAGGTCTACACTAAAGATTAGCTAGCAAAATTTCAGACGTTTTTTTTTTGCTATTATCAGGGCAAATTAGTAATAAAATAACATAAAAAATTACTTTCCCATGGTGATAAAACTTTTTCATCTTTTTGGATAGAAATTAGATCACTCCATAAGACAATGATCTTATCACCCCAGTGATTTAAGATTACTGCCACGTAGGATTTTTAAATTACTAACAAACATGGTAATGTAATTACTGAATGTACCCATACCAACCACCCCTTTAGGGAGATTGATATTCAAAATTATTTTAAAACAAATTTACCGTCAAAGTGATAATTACCATAATATGTTTCTCTACAAATTTTAATTTTTAATTTTTAAATAAATATTTATTTTTAATTATTTTATATAAAACAATTTATGTGATCATTAGATATGAATATGTTAATAAATTTGAATTATACTCATCACTATTAGTTCATGACTTATAATTTTCTATAAAACAATAAATTCTTCTTTTATAAATTGTTCATTCAATAAAAATTGAACTTATTATTTTCATTAAATAATCTTATTATCAATAATAAGATTATTTAAATATTATACATTCAATAATATTTTTTATGCAATACCAAACATAGTTATTTAAGATTATAAGTAATCTATAATATTATACAAAACATAATAATTTAAAATCATTATATGTTTTTATTAAAGTAAACTTGGTGTGATCGAGAATTAATCCGGATTGTTTGAGTTGGGTAAAATTTTGCTACCTCTATTATCATATAAACTCTGATGAGTCTTGAGTCCTAGACTTCTAATCCTAGTACAATTGTTCTTTCAATTGTCTAATCCTAGTACAATTGTTCTTTCAATCCTAGTACAATTGTTCTTTCAATTGTAATCCTAGTACAATTTTTCTTTCAATTGTCTCAAGAGTTTGTTTAACTTGTTGTCTCTCGATCGGCTAACTCATCCCTATTTTTGTTTTTATATTTGGCATTATTATTAGATACTTTTCCAGATCCAAAAAGACTCTTGAAATTTTAAATTTTAAATTTTAATATCAAAATATTGGAAATTTAGTAGTAATATGGATAGAATACTAAGGAGTTCATCAAATTATTGTAACAATGGAGGAGAAGACAGGATCAGCAATTTAACAGATGAAGTTCTTCATCAAATATTGTCTCCAAATATGCAGTTCAAACTTGTGTCTTGTCCAAAAAATTTCGAGCGCGGCCCAGCCCGATTCATTAACAGATCTAATTAAGTTACTACAATCAATGTATGAGTTTTTTTTTTTTCTTCAAAGGTCTCCTTTTCCACCTTCTTTAACCATTTCCATATGCTAAGGTTCTATGTGCATTTCACAGATCACTACATGACAAACAATTACCATTTAAAGGATCTAAACCTAAGGTTGCTACATAAGAAACAATTACCCTTTAAAGGATCTAAACCTAAGGGTGTGCGATGGTCGTGTGAGAAGTTTGAAATACTTAGATGTGTCTTGAATTACTTCCTCACCAGCTCCATTTTGTTGAAAATATATATATATATATATATATATATATATATATATATATATATATGCTGATGAAGGTAATTGAAATAAAAAATCAAAACTTGAAATTTGCATTTAATTTTTTGGTCTTTAATTGTTAAAGTATAGTTTGACATGAAATCTGAAAATTGATATTCCTATATGAATTTTACAATTAATTCTTAGATATGAATTGCAAAGTAGCAGTCATTGACTCTCTTGAGTTTAGTAGGTATATTAACTATTAGTTCATAACTTATAATTGTTTATAAAACAATAATTTTTTATTTTATAAATTGTTTCATTCAATAAAAATAAAAATTATTGTTTTCATTAAATAATCTTATTATTATTATTATTAATAAGGTTATTTTAAATATATATTATATATTCAATAATATTTTTTTTATGCAATATCAAATACAGTAATTTAACATCACCAGTAATCTATAATATTATATCAAACATAATAATTTATCTATAATATTATACTAAACATAATAATTTATAATCTATAATATTATATCAAACATAATAATTTATCTATAATATTATACTAAACATAATAATTTAAGATCATTACGGTGGTCTTAAAAACGATACCAAACACTACAAAAGACGATGTTAGAGCTTGAGTATAACATCTCACTCTGATCAAATTATATATATTACTAGGAAATTATGTACCATAATAATATGTGTTTTTACTAAAGTAAACTTGGTGGGATTGAGAATTAATCCAGATTGTTTGAGTTTGATCTGTAGTTCATCTCATAAGCAGTTTTTCAGGTTGCGTAAAATTTTGCTACCTCTATTATTGTATAAACTGAATCTTCTAGACTTCTAATCCTAATACAATTGTTCTTTCAATTGTTAATAAGAGTCTCTGGATGGGCTAACTCATACTTTTATATTTGTAGCATTCGTCAAAGCATTATTAGATACTTTTACTGACCTAAAAAAACCTCTTAGAAAACCTCTTCGAAACCCAAAAAAACCTCTTGAAAATTTAGTTCTAATTATGGATAGAATACTAAGGAGTTCATCAAAATATTGTAACAATGGAGGAGAAGACAGGATCAGCAGTTTAACGGATGATGTTCTTCATCAAATATTGTCTTTCTTAAACACCAAATACGCAGTTCAAACTTGTGTCTTGTCCAAAAGATGGATTTCTGTTTGGAAATCTCTTCCTTTTCTTGACTTCGATTACAGCAGTTTCCCAATATTTAGTCATATATTTTCTTTCGGTGATGAAGAACAAAAAGAAGCGTGGCTATTACCTTCTTTCACTAGTTTCATCAGCCATGTGCTTGCACGGCGTTACTCGGCGGCTAACCTTGTCAAGGTTCGTTTCAATTCCTCCTCCAACCCTAGAATTGATCCTCTGCTTGCTGAATCAGTGATATGTTATGCTGTTCAACATAATGTTCAAATATTGGACGTCAATTTCAGCTCTGAATTTCACTCTGGTGATGATTGCATGATTCGTTGGCCTCAAAGCTTCTATACTTGCCAATCACTCGCAACACTCAAGCTGCAAAATCATCAACTTTTAATAAATAAAGCCAGCATTCAACTCCCAAAATATCTGAGTTCACCAGCTTTGAAGTCTTTGCATCTTTTCGATTTCGTCATGAACGAAGACTTTGATCCCAGGGTTTTCTCAAGCTGCCCAAATCTTGAAACTTTGGAACTAGATATTCGGGTTTTGAACCTCACAGTTTTGAAGATTCATGCCCTTAATTTAAGAAAATTGAAATTATCGCTAGCACCGGAGTGGCGGGGTTGCTTGAAATTATCACTAGCACCGGAATGGCGGGGTTGGAAAGATAAATGCAAGTTTGAGATTCTTGCTCCCAAGCTCACCACTTTTAAGTACAATGGCAATGGCTATGTTCATATAGTTCAGTTTTTGGCGAACCTTGCTTCTCTTGATGATGTAGATTTTGATCTGTTTCCGAACCCCATTAGACTCGGAGAAGAAAAAGAAGCCAACGTTTATGAATATTTTAACATGTTTCCGTACCCCATTGAACACGAAGAAGAAGATTGCTGTTATCTTATCAACACCTTGAAGGAGTTTCGTCATGCGAAATCTTTGACATTATCGTGGCAGACACTTGAGGTAATCATTTACACATTCTGGCAATTTTCTAACATTGGTTGTTTGAATTTCAATTTTATGATTAATGGTTTTAATTATAAACTATGACTAATTAATATAGTGATCGTGTTCTTGACTAATGGAGGGAAAAAGGTTTTCAGAAATCTATGTGACTCGGATGTGAGTGTTGGGATATGGGTATGTGTCCGACACGGATATCTTCAATTGTTTTAAAAGTTTTTCCATGTATTTGGAGGGTCATATCTCCATACCCATATCCGAATATGTGTCGGATACGGGTGTCGGACACGGGTACTTCAAGAAAAATAAAGAGACTGAGCAACATAGTCAGAAACTATATCTCCTATGTTAACTGGACTCTTCATTTTTCTTAAAGTACTTGTGTCTGACACCTGTATCCGACACATATTCGGATATGGATATGAGATATGATCTTCCAAATATATGGAAAAGCTTTAAAAAAGATTTGAGCATATCCATGTTAGACATATATCCGTATCCGACACTCATCTTGAGTCCGGGTAACATAGTCTATCTCCATGACTGATCTTTGTAACATTGTGAATGCGTCAAAGGTTTCCTTTTACTGTCTCTTCTAAATCCATTACCATATTTTTTTTCTAAGGTTCTTTCTACATATCCTGCTTTGCTGGATGAGAATCAATTATCATTTACTGGTTTAAAGAATCTGAAGTTAAAAGTTGGGCTGCAGTACGATGCTGTTGAGATACCTTCAGCTGTCCTAAACCACTTTGTCAGCAGCTCCACTTCGTTGAAAATATGTTGGTAGTGAAGGTAAGTAAGGACGTCGCAGTTCGGGATAGGAGAAGGATCGTAGATATTAAGATTTGAGTTCAAACTTGTTAAATGCATCATTTTAAAAGTGGTTGCATTGCATGAATCAATCGAATTAAACTTTAGATTAAAATTTTTACTTATTTTACTTATCTGTTTTTATTTGTTCAAGCAACACACTTTGACATAAAAATGAACATATATATATATATTATATATCCATGTTTCTGTTTTCTCATGAGTTTTTCATTTTAATTGATTTCTTAGATATATTTTGCAAAGTAACAGTGGCAGTGAGACTAGATGGCAGTTTTTCCTATGAACAAATTAGTATGACATCTCTTGGGGTTTTGATATTAATCTAGGATTTGTAAACTCTTTTCTTTTTTGGAATTAGTCTTGAATGTTAGTATATGAACATAAGAGAATTATTAATCAAAAAAAAAAAAAAATAGCAAGAGACAAAAGTTTGGCTTAGGATTACAAAAGCATGCATGATTGATTAAAGTGAAACAACATTTAAGATTGTATTACTACATTTACTTGTCAACCCTCTCCAATTTTACTTTACCTCCGAATTTAGAAATTTTTTTTTTTTAATTTTATTTGTAAGCCAAAACCAAAATATGGCATTAAGTCAAAGTCAATATATATATATATATATATATATATATTGTATAAAAGAGGTAGTAGTTTAAGGATAAGAGCATGATTTAAACTCTATACCTGCTGTATGTCACATTGCATGAACTAATTGCGTTAAATCTTAGGTTCATGTCAATATCTTTTTCTTTACTTAACCTCCAAAATTATCACAGGGAACAAAGGATTTTTTTTATTTGTAAGCCAAAATTAGATTTGATAATTCGTGTATGTATGATGTGTCTCGCATTTTTTTCGTATCAACTGTGTAAACATAAATACAACATATTATTAAATGTGTCAAAATTCTAAATACAAATATGATAGTATATTAAAAGTATCATGTTAATTGTGTTAATCATGTTGTATCGTGTTTATTAAATTATTTTTATATTTATTAAACATATTATTTTCCTATTGTGTTCAAAATTGACATATCTAACCAAAACCAAAATATGGCATTAAGTCGAAGTCAATACCCTTTTCTTTATTAAAACTGCTTTGTTTTCATAAATTTTCTTTGCCCTAAATCCAAGGGTTGCAAAAAAAAATGATAAAAATGGAGTAGAGATCTAAGTGTTAGACCTGTTCAAAGGTCGGGTCGCGGTTCGAATTTTTTTTTATACAAGCTCGATCAAGATCATGCCTGTAAGTTCTTTTTATTGTTCATAAATATTAAAATATTAAAAAAAAAATTTATATTAATATTAATATATTTTTATAATTAAATTTAAATAAAAAATATATTTTTTTTAATGAACAGCAATTCTTGTCGAATCGGCCCGAACTAAAAAAATTCTAAGCCCGGCCCAAATTGAGTCGGTGTCAGATCGAACAAATAGTCCAACTCTTGGACAAATCAACTTGATCGTAGAGACATAAATCAAGTTTCAACATTCCACTCTTATAATAAAATCTAACTTATTATAAATTGTAAAAGAAGAAATATATATTCACTCATATTTACTCTTCTTATTACAACCTTAATTATACTTGGTTTAGAGTATAATGTATAACTAGAGAGTGAAAACAAATTTCCCCAAAAGTATTTCAAAGTTTCAATTTTGAATTTTAACTTAGACAAAATTTAAAAGATGAATGATGGGATCCAAGATGGACCAAGTTTTCAAGAAGCAATACAAGGATTCCACTTGGGCCGAATCAAGGAAGCAATGCAAGGAAAGGACTTGGGCAGAATCTACAAGTCTTTTAAGCAAGGCCAAGACATTCAAGATGGGCTTGAATGAAGAGAAACCAGCTTTGTTCCATGTGATCCAAGTTTTACAAGTGGCGGCATAAGGCTTAATGAAGTGGACTTGTTCATTAAATGACATGGCAAGGGTGGGGACCAATTCATTAAAATATGTGGTGCCTATTAAATGAGTATTTGGGCTTGTGTTAAGTTTTTATTTAGTTTAGGATTTTGGGCCTGACTTGTGTAACATGTCCAATAAGGTTGTGTAGACTACCCTCACTAAACTATTGGGCATCTTTTAAATTTAATTAGGATTGGGCTTGAGCATGTTCAGCCCATATTTTACTTATTATTAGGTTAGCTGATTAGGGTTATTGTAGGGAGGCTATAAATATATGTCTTAGCTGCCTACATCAATTATCTTTTGATCAATTAAGTCTGATTTTATTCAGTGAGAGTTTTCTTTTTTTAGTTCTTGACAGAACTTAGGAACTTATCAAAGAATTATTTCTTTGTGGCGTTCAACCTATCAAACGTAGGTTCTTGAAACGAGAGTTCTTAGGGTCTAGCTTACATGTTTAATCTAGGTTCTTTGAAACAGGCTTTCTAAGGGTTTAAGTTTTCTTTGCCTGAATCTTGGCTTTTCTGGGTTAGGTATTTCAATTTGTTAGTGGGTTCAAAGGGTTTAACCCCTAGGGTTCACATCAGTTGGTATCAAAGCTTAGGAACCAATCAGGTCAAATCTTTTTATCTTCTTTACCATAGGGTATTGGAGTTTTTCTCAACTTTTTTTTGTTTTGGGGTTTCAGACATACTTGTCATAGGGGTTATAGCTTTAGGCTTTCTTTGTCTAATAGTTATAGTTTTTAGGACAGTTTTTGTTTGGGGTTTCAATCTTGAAAAGTGGTTTAAATCAAGATTTCGTTTCTTGATTTCTTGATCAATTAAAATTTATTCTTATTGATTCTTGATCCGAATCTTAAAAAAAAAAAAATTCAAAGGAGCATTCGAACAGTCCCAAGAAAGAAAAAAAAAAGTTCATCCGAGATTTCAAGAAAATCAAGAAGTCTCGTTCTTGAAAAAAAAAAGAAAGAAAAGTGTTCGAACGACAAGAAAAAGGAAGAAAGATTCGAAAAAGATTAAGGAAAATAGGAAAGATTTGAATTCTTGGTCATCTTGTTCTTGATTTTTACTTGTTTTACCTTCTTACTAATTGTTTCTTGTTTCTTGAGTCTTTTGCTAGGTAGAATTAAGCAAGTGGAGTTCTTGAAGAGTTCTTCTAGTTCCTAAAGAACCTGAAAGAGGAAATAGAGTGGTAAAAGGCAAGAGTAAGTAAGTTTATTAAAGAAAAAGCCTAAAAGAGTGCAAACAAGAGTTGGAGTGATATCTTAATTGAGTGTAAACACTAAGGGAGTGTGTGAGTTTATTTATCACTAACAATTTGTTTTTAGCAACTTCAAAGATGTATCACAAGAGTGACTCAACACCTAAAAAGAAGGTGGATAGCTTATCCTCTATGTTGCATGCTATGCAACAAGAATCTGAATGCTTAAAATTGGTGTTGGAGGAGATGAGAGATAGGATGGGTCAACAAGAGGTAGTGAATAGAAATCTACAAGATCCCGTGGTAGGTGAGTCTCTTGTTGCAAGGTATTCTCTCAATACGCAATTTAATATAGATGATATGGTGCAGCGGAGAGAGAACATATTTCGTACTAGATGTTTTGTAAATGATAGAGTATGTAGTATGATTATTGATGGAAAAAGTTGCAATAATATAGCTAGTACCATCCTAGTTGAGAAGTTGAGCTTACCTTTACTAGAACATCCCAAACCTTATAAGTTGCAATGGTTGACTGAATGTGGGGAGGTAGAGGTTAATAAGCAGGTTTTGGTAGCTTTTACCATTGGGAGGTATAGTGATGAGGTGCTTTGTGATGTAGTACCTATGCATACTAGCCATATTTTGTTGGGGAGGCCGTGGCAGTATAATAGGAGGGTAATTCATGATGAGTTTAGGAATAGGTATAGCTTTGTAAATGATGGAAAAACAATCAAGCTTGTTCCTTTAACTCCAAAACAGGTCTATGAGGACCAATTGAAATTAAAGCTGAAAAATGAGAGTGAGCAAAAAAGAAAGAGTGAGGCCGAAACAGAAGAAAGAAACATGAGAGAAAAGAAAAGAGAGAGTGTGGCCGAAACACATGAGAAAAAAATAGAAGTGACTGAAAAAAAGAGAATGATGCCACAAGAGAGAAAAGAAAAGACAAAGAAGAGTTTCTATGCAAAAGAGAGTGAGGTTTTTACTAATGATCAAACTAACAACCCTCTTCCTAGTTTGTCTTTTTCTTTATTGCAGGTGTTCAAGCATGTATTTCCAAAGGGGAAGCCGAATGGGTTGCCTTCAATACAAGGTATTGGGCATCCAATTGAGATTGAGCATTCACTTGATTTTGTACTACCTAACATTGATACAAGCAAGGTATGTACTTCCTATGCTACTTGTTACAAGCAAGGTAAGGGAAACATTGATTCTGATGTTTTACCAATGAGGTATGTATTTCATGCTTTTAAGAGTGCTCAAATACTTAGTTTTGAATACATGCAAGGTTTATATGTCAATAATACTGATTTTTCTTATTTATACATGGCATATGATAAATATGATTTGTGTTTTAGGGAACTATGTGCAATTGCTACTATTAGAGAAAGATTATGTTCTACACTTGTGTTAGCATTACCTAACTTTAATAAGACTTTTAAAATTGAATGTGATACGACATGGATAAGGATGGTTTTGTTGCAAGATAGACGTTCCATAGCTTTCTTTAAAGAGAAGCTGTCCAAATCCTTGAGAACATTAATGCTAATGCTTCTAAAGTGGATTTTCAAGGTGAGTCTAATATTTTTACTACTTTTATTGTTTCTGATCTTTCTCCTTATAATGCAGGCGATGATTCGAGGTCGAATCATTTCGAGGAAAGGGGGAATGATGGGATCCAAGATGGACCAAGTTTTCAAGAAGCAATACAAGGATTCCACTTGGGCCGAATCAAGGAAGCAATGCAAGGAAAGGACTTGGGCAGAATCTACAAGTCTTTTAAGCAAGGCCAAGACATTCAAGATGGGCTTGAATGAAGAGGAACCAGCTTTGTTTCATGTGATCCAAGTTTTACAAGTGGCGGCATAAGGCTTAATGAAGTGGACTTGTTCATTAAATGACATGGCAAGGGTGGGGACCAATTCATTAAAATATGTGGTGCCTATTAAATGAGTATTTGGGCTTGTGTTAAGTTTTTATTTAGTTTAGGATTTTGGGCCTGACTTGTGTAACATGTCCAATAAGGTTGTGTAGACTACCCTCACTAAACTATTGGGCATCTTTTAAATTTAATTAGGATTGGGCTTGAGCATGTTCAGCCCATATTTTACTTATTATTAGGTTAGCTGATTAGGGTTATTGTAGAGAGGCTATAAATATATGTCTTAGCTGCCTACATCAATTATCTTTTGATCAATTAAGTCTGATTTTATTCAGTGAGAGTTTTCTCTTTTTAGTTCTTGACAGAACTTAGGAACTTATCAAAGAATTATTTCTTTGTGGCGTTCAACCTATCAAACTTAGGTTCTTGAAACGAGAGTTCTTAGGGTCTAGCTTACATGTTTAATCTAGGTTCTTTGAAACAGGCTTTCTAAAGGTTTAAGTTTTCTTTGCCTGAATCTTGGCTTTTCTGGGTTAGGTATTTCAATTTGTTAGTGGGTTCAAAGGGTTTAACCCCTAGGGTTCACATCAATGAAAAAAAAAAACTCTCTCACAATATGTAATTTTGTTCGAAAATAATTATAATTATTAAATTTTGTTTGGTAACAAGAATAGAAAATGAAAAAGATGAAATTTTTTAACTATATTTGTTATTTGAGTTCGTGTTTAATTATAGTAGAATTTTTAACTCTACAAGTGAGATTAACAGACTGACTGATGCCGGATAGGAAATGAAAAGCAAATGACAAGAACAAGCTCAAGACATAATTCGATATACCTTAGGAATCCATCCAAGATGTAACAAGTGAAGAGAGAACTCAATCTTGAGTTGCTATAAGAAAATAATATATTACTCAACAATGGCTTGCTTACAACTATCACCAAGGCACCTATTTATACTAATTTTGATACAAACCCCTTTACCTCTCCTAAATTAAGCATTAATTAGTAATAATTAAGATTACGAGAATCTAAAATGGC
The DNA here is from genome assembly GCA_030761205.1 of Fremontodendron californicum. NCBI lineage: Eukaryota > Viridiplantae > Streptophyta > Magnoliopsida > Malvales > Malvaceae > Fremontodendron > Fremontodendron californicum. The sequence goes on from JAULJL010000041.1 coordinate 566,674, forward strand.
TTCACAATTTTCTAGCATTGAAAACTAAAATCTTATCTTTTTAAGAACTATTCAAAGACTCTTGACTAATGATTCAATGAATCATGTAACTCCCATTTATTATTTGTTTATTACTAGAATACTCCATCATTCTCCCCCGGTTGGAAAAAGACTTGTTCTCAAGTCGGGCTCTTCTTCTTCCAAAAGTATGAGTGCTTATGCATCATCAGAGTGATCCATAATGTGGAGAAACTGAGACTTAGCGAGAAAAGAATCCCCTTTTCTATCTGAAGTTTTAGGTTTGTTCTCAACTCTACAAAGCGCCAATGTGATCTTGATACCATCCTTGATGAAGGAGTAAGTGTTCTTAAATCCGTCATGAAGCACTTTTCGATTGTACAACCATGGTCGCCCAAGAAGTAAATGACATGCGTCCACAGGAACCACGTCATACAAAATCTCATCCTTATAGTGTTGACCAATTGAGAATTGAACCAAACATCGTTTGTTGACATGTACCTCATTGCCTTTCTTGAGCCAAGAGAGCTTGTAAGGTTCCGGATAGTTCTCTACCTCGAGTTGTAATTTTTTTTTACCATGGTAGTAGAAATCACATTCTCACAACTCCTGCTGTCAATGATGACTGTGCACACCTTACCATGCGAAGTACAACCGGTGAGGAAAACATTGTGGTGAAGCCACTTATCTTCTTCAACATGTGTGGACTTCAAGATGCGTTGAACGACAAGTACCTCTCCTTGATAACCATAAGTGATTTCTTCCTGTTCACCTTCGTTGTCATCATCAAGATAAGAATCAAACACTGGCTCATCTTCACCCTATTCTACAAAAGATACGATTCTCCTATTTGGACACTCCGAAGCAATGTGGTCGAATCCTCGACACTTAAGGCATTGTTTTGAGGTAGTGCTAGAATTGTCTTGAAGGTTGCCTCCTAGTTTGAAGAAGTAGCCTTATTAGCTGGCAAAATTTTTTAGAAGTTTAGGCACTCTCCCAGTTAGAGACTTCCTCTTTACTTGGGGCTTTACGAGCACCTTTCTCCTTTAATTAATTCTCCACTCGAATTGCCAACTTGCAAACATCACCAAAAGTCCAATAAGGTTGTAATTGGATAATATTGCCAATATCTGGATGAAAACCGCCAAGATATCGAGTGATCATTTGCTCCTCGGGCTCCATGACATCACATTTCATCATAAGATGCTAAAATTCAGCAATGTACTGCTCTACGGGCAACTTTTCTTGTTTGAAGCTATGGAATTGATAAAAACAATCTTGCTTATAGCTTGTGGGAAGAAACTTCTTTTTAAGCTCATTTTTCATCTTTTCTCACGTCACAATCCGCCGCTTTCCTTCACGATCCCTTCGCTTCTTTAAATTTTCCCACCAAATTGAGGCATGCTTCGTCAACTTGATGACTACCAATTTGACCTTCTTGCTTTCCGAAATACTCTTGTAATCAAAGACACGTTCGACTGTAGCTAACCAATCGATGAATCTTCTAGATGTAATGGACCTTCAAAGTTGAGAATGTCTACTTTAACACCATAATCTATGTAAAAAACACGCTGCCTTTGACTAAGTCGAAAAAAAGCCCTCTCACTAGATGAATCAGATTCATCATTATGAAAAGGGTTAGTCTCCTCCTCTTCCTCGCCATTTTTCGAACCATGATGTTGATCATCATGGTGTACAGCTTGGAGACGCTCAAGCTGTTGTTGGAGTTACTGCACTTGCCTTCTCAATTCATCCATTTTGATATCTCGGAGATCATGTGCATGGGCAATCAGATAAGTCATAAAATACACATTTTATACCCTTTCTATTCTTAGTTTTAGTTATGTCTTAGATCTTTATCTTGTTTACTTATATTATGTTTTTGAATTTTAGATACAATAAGGAGAATGAAGTCAAAATATGTCAATAATGATGGTAAAGAGCTTACAAAATCATAATCACAAGATGGAAGAAGACTTGGGAGTCAAAAAGATCAATTTCTAGTTGCAAAGTAAGAAGGTAGATTTGATCTCCGGATCTTGTTGCAAGGAAAACATGATGTTAAATTCCTTATTTAAAGAAAATTCCCATTTGACTTTTGAATCTGACTTGAATACCTTTCCAAAGGTAGTTTACACGCCCAAATCGGACAAGAAATGGTCATCCAAATCAGCCGAAGAAGTGCAAGATGATGCAGCAGAAAAATGGGAGACAGAATGCCCAGCGCCGCGGCGCCAATAATTTGGGAAAATCACGTGAAAACTTGCCAAAAACGCAATTTTCTGCCTCCAAGCTTACTTCTGCGGCAAGGACTTGTTCCAGGGTTTTAAAACTCTATAAATACCATCTTTTGAGCCACAAACTAGACATCTTTTGAGGAGACTCAAAGATCATCATTATTCTTCTTCTTCTCCTCCTCCATTCTTTTATTTTCTTTTTAGTTTCATGTATATATTATTTATGCGTATGCTAGGCTAAACTTCTTTTTGGTTAAGGGTGATCTCAAAGCCCTAGAACATGTTGTGTAATTGATTTTCATAATCTATCTATCATTATTTTTCTATCAAAGTTGCTTGTGTTCTTCTATAAGAATTGTTCATGATGTTGTCTTGATTTGTTTAGGTTGCAAACTAGATATATCTTGATAATTATCTAATGCTAGTTTAGGAGTCTTGATCCATGTAATTGTCTTGATTTCCTATTCATAAGTGGCAATTTATGATTAATGATTATGGTCAAGTTTTCGCTAATTGCAAAGTGGAACATAATCTAAGTTAAAGAATTCATGTTCATGCTTTTGTTGCTTAGATCAACCTATATTTCTCATCATAAATCTGCTGTCAAATTAAATTTAGAGATGTTCATCCTAGGCGTTCATCTTGCTTAATGACAAACTAAGAAAGGATTGGGGTAACACGGGAGGTTATTATCTACGGTTGTTAATTTTGATAGTTAATTGATGTTGATAGATCTGAATATTGATTCTCAATGATGTCTAGTGGTGGAGAATGAGCCTTTAGCCATATTTCTCTTATATTTAATTTCATCTTATTTATTTGCTTCTTACTTTTCTTGCTCTCTTAAAACTCTTTCAAAAACCCCCTTTTCTTTTATTGTTATTGAATTTAAGTTTTAAACTAGTAATTTATAAACTAAAAACCAATCTCTATGGATTCGACCCTTGCATGCTACTTTACTATAATTGATCATATTAATTGCAAGGTTTAATAAAGATACACTCTTTTGGGTGCATCAAATTTTTGGCACCGTTGTGGGGGAACGCTTTCTTTAGTTTATTTGTTACTTGGTTTATTCTTATTTTCAGTTGTAATTAATTGTATTTTTCTTGTACATACATGTTTTTCTTTTCAAATTTTGAGCAAAACACGATGGAATTGAGCAAACTAACACTTGAAGAGTTGGTGGCATACATGAACATGGAGAACCAACGAGCCAATCTCACCTCCCCAGTTCAACAAATTGGCCATGGGTAATGTTCAACAATCAAGGCAGTGTGGAGTGTGCTTCATGATGGATCATCCAACCAATTGGTGCCCATACTACCAAAAAGATAATTGTGCACCAGCCTATGATGTGGGAGGATACCAAAGCCATCAAGGGTTCCACAACCAACAGTATGATCCTTTCCCAAACATTTACAATGAGGGATGGTGGGATCATACTAATTATGGCTACTAGGGACATCATCAAGAAGTAGATCCTTATGCCAATTACACTCATCCATTCAGCTTCAATCAGTCATAGTCTCAAGAACCAACTCTTTTTCAGCCACCACATATGACTCAAAACTCAGGTACTTCTTTATAAGATCTTGTCTATTCTCTTACTACTAATGTATTGCAACTTCAACAGAAAACAAGGGAAAGTATCCAAAGTTTGAAAACACAAATGAGCCAATTGGCCAGTAGTATGGTGGGATGGGTAGCACAAAGATCTGAAGAACTCCCTGCTCAAACGGTGATTAACCCAAAGGGGAATGCTACTATTTTGACCTTGAGAAATGAGGAACAGGATGAGGATGAGACAAAACTAAAGATGGATTCACTTCTTGAGGATAATGAAGCCACCATTCAAATTGAGAGTACTTCGGCACCTGAGGTAACTTTTAAGGTTCCAATTTTTACTAATGTTTCTTCTCCACCTTTCCCTAGTAGATTCGCAAAGTTCAAGAATAAGGAACATGAACAACACATGCTGGAAACCTTAAACAGCTTGTTTGTGGATGTCATTCAACAAGTACCAAAATATGCACAATTCCTTGATGAGCTATGCACCACAAAAGATGATGGACTAATAATTGTGATGGAGAATGCATCCACTGTTGTGCAAAGAAACCTCCCTACAAAACGCACAAATCCGAGAAGTTTCATGTCTAACCCAAAAGATCCTAAAAAGCCAAGAAGGGGTATAGGCTAGGTTGAAGAAAATCAATCAAGTGTTAATTGGGAGGCAGTCCAATTGGTGAAGGCATTACCAACCTGCCATACTCAGATTTGCTTTATTTCCCTTTCTCTTTTTATTATGTTTATTTGTTAATTGTTTGTTTAGTGTTTTTGATTTATTTAGGTTGCATGAGTTTGTTTTGTTTTGAGTCTTAATTATTTTTATTCTTATGTTATTAGTTCTTTTCTCTTACATATAATTCTTTCATGTGGGTAATCAGGTAAATTTCTTCCTTGTGATGTTTTAGAATGCAAAAAGTCTCTTCTCATCCTGCAGGTGGTACTACGAGACTTAGTTTAAGAAGCCAGGCATAAAAAGTCAATCTTGAAAAAGTCAACCTCGAAAAAGTCAACTCTAAAAAGTCAACCATTAAAAATTCAACCCTCATTCAAAGTCAAGATTCAAAGTTTAATTGAATAATGGTGAAAGAATTTTGATAATCTGAGGTCTACAATGAAAGATATGGAGTCTGAAAGTTGGGTTACGGAGATTCAGTGGAAAGGAAATCATAGTTCGAAAAATTTGGGGAAAAGTGCTTAAACGATCAAATTGGTCGAATTTGAAGATTCCGAATGGAAGATAAGCAATGACTACGAGTAATGGAGAAGCTATTTGGAAGCAAAACTAAAGGAAAAGTCAATTTGGAAGAAAACCGAGAATTAGGGTCTTTGGTGGATTTTGGCGAAATTGGGAAAATTGCATAACTGGCCCGATTTAGTAAAACTAAAGCCCCTAATTTATGAGGAGTGAGTAAACAAGGATAGCCCAAGGCTCATTTTTCCGAATGGAAGATAATCAATGACTACGGGTAATGGAGAAGCTATTTGAAAGCAAAACTGAGTAGCCCTCATCTACTATTCGAGAAATTTAAAATTTTAAACTTCTTAGTGAACAAGGACCCCTTTCACCCCCCTATGACCTTGAGTGACTCAACAAGCCATGTGAAACTAATTGAGTAGGTAACTTTGCTTACCAATTGCATCTCCATGCAACTTCTTGATCAGTTAGGTGACAACTCTTTGCCTAAATGCATCATATGCACTTCGCTTAACCATTGCCTCTAAACGTCATGCGATCAAGTTTTAAAGCATCCAGATATCATGACATTTAGTTGAGTAAGACCCATCTTTTATAACTCAAACTATTTGTATAGTAGTTTGACCTTGAGTGACTCAACAAGCCTCCTACTGGAATAACTCTGGTTATCTTGTTAAGATGGTGGAAGGCAACTTATCATGCATAACATAGACTCAATATAATTTAATGAGGGATTTCTTTATTTCATTAATTAGGTCTCATTGCTTTTCTTTGTTGATTGACATGCATAGCATTTATTCAAATATATATCACATATATAAATTCAAAAACAATTCTATCTCATACAATCTACTAGGATGATTATGGACTTTACTACTCTAGTTTCCTTGAGCCATTAGGAAACTAGTTGGTCAAATTCATAGGGACACCACACCATACATAGTCTTCATAAGTCTTGATAGTGATCTCCTTGGTCCTTCTTCTTGGCGCCTTGTCTCCTTAAATTTAGGAATTACATAAATTCTAATCTTAGCCTAAATTTAAATCTACAAGCCTATACAACATTTACATATCTTGAGTAGAAACCTCAAGTTACATTTGAGGGGAGTTAGGTGAGAAGAGAATTTACAACTCTGAAAATGAAAAAGAGAAGGCAGGATTCGCAGACCCTATTTATAAAAATACCAAAAAGAAAATTTAACCATCCATGACCTAAGTCTAAGGTCTAAGTCTATAACCATCCTCATGCTTTCATAATCACATCATAAAGTATAAAAATAAATGCATACATATTTAATATCACTTAGTAATCTTGTGTATCATTTAAGGAAAGTAATATTTAAATTCATTTAAATATACTTGGCTCAAATTATCTAGCAATTTTAATTCATTTTACTTGAGTCCCAATCCAATTAGGATTCATTGAATTAAAATATTCCATCTAATTAAACAACTAACACTTAGGAAGTTCAAGTTTGAATAGGAAACTTTCTCTACAAGGAAAGTTTCACATCTTCTCCTAACTTTTAGAAGTCCTTGTTCAACTAGGAAACAATTATCACAAGGACAACTTAGGTGCATTCCTAACTCTTAGGAATCCAATATTGACTAGGAAACAATTTCCACAAGTCCACAAGTCCAAAATTCCAAAGAATAAGAATTTCCAAAAATAGAAGGTGATGCCCTAAAACACAACTTTTGTGTGTAGCCGCCTCCTACTTTTAGTAAGTAGCGCCGCTGTAACCTGCAACCCTTGTTGGGGCAATGTTTGCCTCAAAGCAGCCGCCTATTTTGGTGGCTAAGTGGTGAACAATTCACACACAATTCATTCTTTGATTTTTAGCCAATTATACCTACATTCAAGAATCAAATTCAAGAACTCAAGGCTGCCCAGAAAATTCCAGCAACCATGCAAACTGTTTACACAACTTTGAGAGGCAGTTTCGGCAATAAAAAAAATTAAAAAATTCACCAAAAATTACAGCATCAAGATAGACATGTTTCAGACTTCTCCTCAAATTTTTAAAATTTTTGGACACCTCTAACCATGTCAAAAATCCTGCACTTGTGTTCTTCAAAATTCAAGCACCAAAACCAATTCAAATCAAATCTAAACTTGTTTCTTTTAACTTCTTTGTGTCATGCAATCATATGGCAAGGTTAAACATTGATCAAATCAATTTTAAACAATTTAAAACACCAATATCAGATTGCAAACAAAAGCTGTCAGAATTGAAACGAAACAAGAAAACTTTTTCTTGAAAGAACTTTGCTAGATCAACACACAATTCAATCCAATTGAATATTACCAAGAATTAAACATGTAAATCACAAGAAAACTTACAAGCTAGGCTCTGATACCACTGTTCGGATTCGACCTCATGCTCAAACAATAATCGAATTAAAGAAGAACATGAACGCAGCGAAAAATAAACAAAAAGATAGTCGAATCTTACAGGATCATGCTTGTAAAATTTTAATGCGATCTTGTAATTATAAAGCATACATATGATTATAAATCATACCTTAACGCAAAAATCTAGTAATCTTGAGTTTACAAACAGCCCACTCAATCTTGAACACCAAGCTGTCAATCCGAGACTTCAAGCCACACAAGTGTCTGGCCTCTAACGTAATCCACACAAGATGATCAAGAAAACCTTTATAAGGTAGGAATGGAGTCTTGCCGAAAATGATGCTAGTAGTTTAGGTTTCAAGAAACCTCTCCCCATCTAAACATACCATGTCCGAATGCTTCATAAGCATCAAGAAGAAGAAAACGCTTTTCTTGCTTCTCCGGGTTTGGTGCGCCAACCTCAAGGATTATCTTGATCTTCTTTCTTCTTCACTCTATGCCTTTGCTCTCTTTAAAGAAAACGTTTTTCTCTCTAGCAATCCATGAAGAGACAAGGAGGAAGTCAAGAAATCAAGAAGACAGCAAAGCCTCTAAGCATATCACATATGTAGCTAGGGGGCCATAGGGAGATCGGCCAAGCTATCATGTTTCTTTTATATGGGGGCGATAATCACTCCAGGGTTTGGACTATGGGCAATAACTCTTATGTATTTGCACTTAAGTCCTTCCACTTAATTAAACTATTTAATTAAGTCCATATTGATTAAATTCTCAAATTAATCAATTAGGCTCTTTCCATTTTAATCTCTTAATTCACCTTTCTGTGTGTGACCCATTAGGCTTCCAATATGTTGGCAATGAATATAAATCTAATTAATTTACATTCATAGATCATGAGCGGACTCTAGCAAGCCATCATGACCACCCAAATACTAGAGAGTCAAGTTAGTCTCGACATAACCTTTCGTGTTCAGTCTATCAATGTAATTCAGTCCTTTCACCAAATATCCAGGAAAGATCATGAGCATGGTGCAGTGTCTACTCATGTTCAATCCTTATTAGTTCTTGCAACTATTAGTTAACTTTGTAAACTTAGAGAAACTATTTCTCCTAAATTCATCATACTCTGGCCAGAGATTCCTTTAAGTTAACTTAAGCAATAACAAATGAGATATGTCTTTGATGTCACTTGGAGTGGTGAATCCTCTCTGGATCACTCATCCATCTTCATATGGTTCATGTCATACCCAAAACACCCTACCATAAGCATCACTCTTGTGTTAGGGACCCTTTCATGATGGAATCAAAGTATGACATTCCCCATAAAAGATGATCTGGTATCACAAGTCAGAGGACTACTTACACGACTGACACGTGAGAACGTTTCCATAGACACTTGAGTGACAATACCAAATGGAGTTCTCACAGTGGGCCATGTTCAATGAACTTGTTCAACAGACAAACACCTACATGTTATCCTAAAGTATCTCATATACTTCAACACGTGAGATCAGTTGCTTACTAAGTAAGTAGGCTTAACATGTACTAGTCTTTGAGCATTGCCAATGCCCTTTCTTGGCAATACGATGACTAGGAACCTTTTTAGGAACATGACTTTGTTGCATAAGGATCTCACAATTATATATAATTCCTTTGCAAGGCCATTATGTTCCATGGGCTTCATCCGATTAGTACTTAATAACTTCTTATCATCGTACTAAAATGAAGGAAAACCTTGTATCACTAAAATATAGTGATGGGCTTGCATTATTGGTAGTTTATGCCTGACCAAACCGATTGGCTCTAGGGCATACACCAACAGTCCAATATTACCATATCTATTTTCCTTTTGCCTGTCTCTAATTCTATTTCCATATTTTTTTTCTAAGGTTCTTACTACATATCCTACTTTGCTGGATAAAATCAATTATCATTTAATGGTTTAAAAGATCTGAAGTTAAAAGTTGGGCTGCAGTAGGATGCTGTTGTGATACCTTCAGCTGTCCTAAACCACTTTCTCAGCAGCTCCACTTCGTTGAAAATATGCTGGTAGTATTGAACCTAATTAATAGTATCATGAAAGCCTGAAATTTTCACTACAAAAGAGGTCTTAATTTGAGATAGGAGACAGATTATAAATGTTAAGATTTAAATCCAGACTTGTTAAAGGCACTATTTTAAGAGTGGTTGCATGAATCAATTGGGCTAAACCTCTGATTCAAGTTTTTTTTACTTATTTTACTTATCTGTCTTTATTTGTTCAAGCATCATATTTTGCCATAAAATTAAAATGTGAACATATATATCCATGCATGTTTCTCTTTCTCTTGAGTTGTTCCTTTTTTTATTTTTTTTGCTAAGTCATATATTTATTAAAAACAAACAAAACCTCAAAGAGGTACAGTAATTATGCCAAAAAGTAATAAAAGAGTCATACTAGACAAAAACACCTAAACATCAGCAATGACTATCCCTAGAAAACAACCACCAAAAGAAAAAAAAAATACACTGCCATGAACTATAAAAAAAATACACTGCCATATATAAACTATAAAAACATGGAATGGCAAGACATCATCAGCTGAAAGATAACAGGGATCACCACCATGCAAAAGACTCCACATTGGGAACACCCACCAAAGCCAAAGGACCAGCCAAACCATTGCTTCATAGGAAAAAAGCCAACAAGCAGCAATAGACCATAGCAGCCAAGTCGAACAATCTCCTTTTTTCATTAGAAATCAACAATGAAATCAAATTTCATCAACACGAAAATCATCCAACTTTGCTCAACTTGAAATGGCCCAAAAACTTCCAACAATAGTTTCAACAAGCATTTAGAACTCAAAACAGCAACACCATTATTCTAAGAACCCCAAACAATAGTGAAACAACCTCATGAATCCAAGAAACCATGGCTTCCTCAAAACTCAATTACTTCAGCATCAATCATGGTTTGAATTAAGAATATCTACAGACCTCCAATCCTAGCCACATTCTCTTTCAAAACCATCAAAGCTGCTCATAAGTTCTTCTTATCAGATATCCACAGAGTACAAGTGTATAAAACAACACAATAACAAAGTCCTGATTCACCCATCATCTTAAAATCATAAAAATCAGTCATAAAAGACAACAGAGGCTTTTGAAGAAAATTGAATTCCAAACCACTAACAAAACCCTAAATGCCCCAGATCAAAACAACACTTTGGAAGCACCAGTAACAATGGTCACACTTATCAAATCTCCAATTCTCACAAGACTCCAATTTGGTCAATTGAATCACCACCATTTCAACTTTCAAAGACATTATCAGCCTCTTCAAACTCAAATTTTCACACTATTAATCAACCTCTAACAATCCATGACACAATCCACATCTTTTGATTTTTTTTTTTAATTAAAAAAAATCCAAACAGAACGTTATACTTCATCTAATAAATACTGCCCAGTCAAACAGAACCACATTGAATTTCTAGAACCCGAAGTGGAGCAAAATAAAAAACACTAGAAAATAAAACCAATATCACCTTCATCTTAGTAACATAGGACAACTCTCAACTACATCCAAGAAATCATCCTCATATAATCCATCCACAGTAGAACACAAGAAAACAATACCAGCGCACTTAAACAAACCAAACACCTCATAAGTAATGCTCGCCACCACCGAAAGAGCTGGACAACACCTCCAATTGAACCAAAAGAAATGACAACTCTCATAGTAATCCCACCCAAACCGAAAGAATTTACAGCTAGTCATGTAAAAGAAATTCAAGATGCAAAAATGAACACCCATATGAAAACCAAAGACAACAACAATATTGCACACCCAAGCAAAAAAAAAAAAACCTTAAAATAACAGAAATGTTACCGGTCCTTGGCCTTCAAACGCATCAATTTCTCGCTCCCTTTCGTAGATAGACCTAATAGTTTCCCTATTTCCCAAGTTGATTGAGCTTCCGCTTCGCATATAACTCTTCTCTTGTTTTGAAAGTCACTGTCCGAAAGAGAAGCATTAGCAACATTGCTCCCATTAGAATGTAATTGCACACATTTCTGCGATTTTCTTACTTTTTTTCCCTCTATTCTTCGACACAGCATCTAAGAGCTTTTCTTGTAATTCCTCAAGAGTTTTAAATCTCCTTTCTTTACCTTTTTTCACCAATGGGCAATAATCCCCTTCAGAACCCACATCTTTGATCTCTCCATCAGAGTGGGCCATATCCCCCACAACATTAAGTGGCCCAGGACCCGAATCTTTTGATGGGCAGCCACCAACACAGTCCCTAAGCTCTAGCCTAATATTAGACTCATCTCCCAAGTCCAACTCTTCCACCTGGTCCCCCTCAACCACCTGTTTAAAAGAGTTTAAACTGAGCTCTTTCCCACTCCTTTCCAGACTGTCAACACCTACTATAGCCTCATTTACAGCTATATTTCCTTCGAGCAAAGCATCCCTATTTTCAAGAATCATGCAAGCAGCATCGGATTCCTTGACCACCTCACCATCATACTCATTTAATTCATCTTCCTCACCCTTACACTTGTCTCCACCAATCTGTTCATCTTCCCCCGAACCTGCAACTTCAGAACTATCAACTTCACCATGGCCATATTGGATACAGCTCTATGAAAATTCTCATCAGGCTTAAAAGATTTGCAGCAGCAATGAAACAGTGAGATCACTTCCTCACCTACTTCAGTCTCACGAACAAGATACTCCGATCCACGGAAATGCAAGACAATTGTTTCATCAATTTTATCAACAATATCAGTCATAATGAAGACTACTCCTCTGCTAAAGTCTTGATAGTTCAGTGTTTTACCATCCAAACTAATTAATTCGCCCCAGATATTTGCAATATTCTTGAAGGTGGAGTAGTTCCATGCATGCAGGGGAACTCAAAGCATGTTAACCACGTGGTTCTGCATTTTGTAAAAATCTTTTCCGACCATGGGTCTAACTCATTGAACCATTCTTTAAGCCAACTCTATCCCAGATTCTTCATAGTATCCTTTGTTTCATCATCCTCAAATTCAATGAGAAATTACTTTCCTGATAATTTTTTAACTGTGACCTCTAGAACTCCTTGCATTCTAAAGTTATCCATAAGCCTGTTTGTTTCGTAGTAACCCTTTGCAGTTCCAATCATGCATTTCTTGAGTCTATTAATTGCCTCAACCTCTACTACACCGCTGCAAGATTTATTATTGATATTAACACTAGCTATATTTTCTTTGTTTTCCATATTTTATCTCTCCTCCGCATCCAAGTTCCACATTGTCTCAGAACTTAATCCATGGTTGTTCTGAACAAAGTTCAAGGTCCTCCCCTGATTACCTAACTCCTTAACCCTTTTCCAATAAGATGATCTTTCGCCAAACCTGGCTATATTCACCCCAATACGAAAATCCAACAACCAAGTTCTATTCAATTTGTTAGCTGCTCTTTTAGCACTCTTTTTGTCTGCAAACCTAACAAATCCAAAAAAATTTCCTCTTTTGCTCTATTTTTGCAAAAATAATAATAGTGGCAGTGAAATAGGATAGCAGATTTCGCCATGAGAATTTTGTTAGCTGTTGGGAGATAATAGTGGCAGTGAAATAGGATGGCAGATTTCGCCATGAGCATGAGTATGAGTATGACATCTCTTTTGATATTAGTGCAGGATTCATAAACTCTTAATTGTTTTGGAATTACAGACAAAAGTTTGGCTTAGGATTACAAAAGCATGCATGAATATGATTAATATGAATCTGATTGATTAAAGTGGAACAACATTTAAGATTGTATTACTATGCACGCCATTAAGGTGTTTTCTCATGCAAAATCTCTCACTTTATCATGAGGTGATGCATGCTTGGGCAAAATCCAATGCCTTGCCTAAGATTTTATCATGTGTCCTTATTAGACCTGCTCATGGCCGGGCTACTTGTCCGAACCCGAAGTTCGCTCGATATTTGAGAGGGTTTGGATAAAAATATTATGTCAGAAAAATAGGTTTGAATAAAATTTAAAGCCCATTTTTTAAAAAGGCCAGGCCTTGAACAAAAAATTTTAAGTCCGGATTAAGCCCGACTCGGCCCAGATACTATATTATTATAATTTTATATTTAATAATAATAATAATGCTCAAATGCAATTGTACAAATAAATCAACAAAAAGAATCTTTTATGAGACAGAGAAAGAGGCTCCGTGACTCGGTCAGCTTTGATTGAAATTTGAAAATTTATGGCTGGGATCACTTCTCATCTTTTCTTGTAACTTTTTGCACGATTTTCAACAACCATTCCCCCTTCCTCCTTTCCTTTTACTTTTAGGCGGGCCAATCGGACTTGGGTATCCATTTCAAAATATGTCGGGTGAGAAGCCTAGGGGTTGGGCTCGGTGGTTACCCTTGGCAGAATGGTGGTATAATACCACTTATCATACTGCTACAAACTCAACACCCTACAATATTGTTTATGGTCAAGACCCTCCCACTCATCTTCCTCACTTAGCAGGAAATTCCAAAATGGCTACTCTGGACCGAAGTCTCCAAGCTAGGGAGGCTGCCATTAAACTCCTTAAGTTTTACTTGACAAGAGCACAAAACCGAATGAAATAGCAGGCTGACAAGAAGAGGTCTGATCGTCAGTTCCAGGTTAATGATTGGGTGTATGTAAAACTGCAACCACATAGGCAGCTGTCTGTGGTTAAAAGGAATAGTCTCAAGCTTGCTGCCAAGTTTTTTGGCCCCTATCAAGTCTTGGAGAAGATAGGCTCTGTTGCCTACAAGCTTGAATTGCCCACAGGCTCCAGAACTCATCATGTTTTCCATGTCTCCTAGCTCAGGCAACACATTGGGTCAGCACCAACTCAATCTCACTTTCCCCTGCTTGATGATGATGGGATACTAGTAAAGGAACCTATTGCTATTGAAGATAGGCGCTTGCTTAAAAAGAGAGGAAGGGCTGTCACAGAAGTTCTTGTCTATTAGAGGAACACTTTCCCTGAAGATTCAACTTAGGAGGACATCTAGGAGCTACAGAGGAAGTTTCCAGCATTCATCCTTGAGGACAAAGATGATTTGAAGTAGGGGCAATTGATACAGGCCTAAAGGAATGGGTTAGTAGTATGGGCTGTATCACAGTGGCCCATGTAGCTTAAGTAATGTTAATCAGCTGGTAGTTAAGGGTGAAAGGGAAAATTGTAAATGGTTGGGTTATAAAATCAAGGTGAATGTGTCAGAGGGAATCAACGATGAATGATAACATAATTTTTCTCCCTACAACAAATTCTTAAATTCTCTCTCTCTCTCTCTTTTCTGACTTCTTAATATTTCTTCTTCTTCTCTCAATATATCTGTATTTGCAGGTATCCGGTTATTCTGAGCTACACAGCTCCAATTCCATAGTGACAGCATCAGCGCTCCAGGGCCAAAACTGATGTTCTTGAACTAACTAAAAAGGTTTTTTTTATCTGGTTTTTTGTTGCCTCTGCTCATGTTGTGTTTATGAATTTTGGGTTTTGTTTTGAATTTTGATAGATTTCAATGCAAGAACATTTTCTAGTTTCCCTTTTCTTTTCTTTTTTTTCATTTTGCATAAATTTGATTTTTTTAGGCTTAGAAATTTAAGTTAATAAAAAAGATGAGTGAAAGGAATTGGCTTTCATGTAAAAGAAGAGAATTTGTATATAATTACAAATAAAGAGATATCTAGTCCAACTGTTATTCAAAAGATTGAAAGAAAGGTGAAGAATAAGTTGTGTTTATGTGTTAACAATTAGCTGTCTAACTCTCATTTCTAAAATATCTGGAAATAAAAAGTGATATTGGATTGAAATTGTCATCTATAGACTATAATATTGAACAGAATTGGAGCTTCAACTTTTAGTACAATTATTTTGAATGAAAGAAAAGCTTTCCCCTGTCCTTGTAGAATTTATTTATAGTTTGAACCGCTTCAAGTCCAACTAGGCTATGGCATTATCTGTTAAATTTACATTTTCAATTAGGTGCTAGGAGGAGGATCTTTTGGGACTGCAATGGCTGCACATGTTGCCAATAGAAAGGCTCAAATGGAAGTTAGCATGCTTGTACGTGATCCTGCAGTTTGCCGGTCCATTAATGAGAACCATTCTAATTAGTGGGCTTTCTTCTTTTCTCGACCTCTGAGGTGATGTTTGGTATGGATGTTTTTTTTTATAAAATTGAAGGTGTTTTAGTCATGTTGTTTGGTAATAATTTATAAATCTTGCGTGGCAGTGATTGATTTCGTGTTTGGTAATAACTTATGAATCTTACATGAAAATGATTTTAGATCGATTGAGAGTGATTAAATTATTCTATTGTGGATGATTTGAATCTCATCCAAAAAGGTGGAGTAATTTTATCAACGAAACTGATTGATATTCAAAATTATTTTAAGATAAATTTACTGTAAAAGTGATGACCACCATAATATGTTTCACTACATATTTTTATTTTAAATTTTTATAAATAAATATTCACTTTTTAATCATGTTATACAAAACAATTTATGTGACTATTAGATATAAATATGTTAATAACTTTGAATTATACTCACCAGTCATCACTATATTAGTTAATAACTTATAATTGTTTATAAAACAATAATGTTTTATTTTATAAATTGTTCATTCAATAAAAATAAAAATTAGTATTTTCATTAAATAATCTTATTATTACTAATAATAAAGTTATTTTGAATATATATTATATATTCAATAATACTTTTTATGCAATATCAAACACAGTTATTTAACATCACCAGTAATTTATAATATTATACAAACATAACCAGTAATCTATAATATTATACCAAACATAAATTAATCTATAATATTATACCAAACATAATAATTTAAATTATACCAAACATAACCATAATCTATAATATTATACCAAACCTAATAATTTAAAATCATTAGGGTGATCTGTAGACGATGTTAGTGTTTGAGCATAACATCTCACTCTGATCAAATTATATATATTACTCGGAAATTATGTACTAAAGTAAACTTGCTGGGATCGAGAATTAATCCAGATTGTTTGAGTTTGATTTGGAGTTCATCTCATAAGCAATTCTATTATTATATAAACTGAGTCTTGAGTTCTAGACTTTTAATCCTAGTACAATTGTTTGCTTCTTGAGTTCTCCACTTCTAATCCTAGTACAATTAAGAGTTTGTTTTACTTGTAGTCTCTCGATCGGCTAACTCATCCACCTATATTTTTGGTTTTATATTTGTAGCAATTGTTAAAAGCATTATTAGATACTTTTACAGATCCAAAAAGTGTAGTAATATGGATAGAATACAAAGGTCTTCATATGGAGGAGAAGACAGGATCAGCAGTTTACCAGATGAAGTTGTTCATCAAATATTGTCTTTCTTAAACACCAAATACGCAGTTCAAACTTGTGTCTTGTCTAAAAGATGGATTTCTCTCTGGAAATCTCTTCCTTATCTTGACTTCGATTACAACAGTTTCCCATTTATTCATAAATTTGGTTTTAGTGGAGAACAAAAAGAAGCGTGGCTATTGCCTTCTTTCACTAGTTTCATCAGCCATGTGCTTGCACGGCGTTACTCGGCGGCTAACCTTGTCAAGGTTCGTTTCAATTCCTCCTCCAACCCTAGAATCGATCCTCTGCTTGCTGAATCAGTGATATGTTATGCTGTTCAACATAATGTTCAAATATTGGACGTCAATTTCAGCTCTGAATTTCACTCTGGTGATGATTGCATGATTCATTGGCCTCAAAGCTTCTACACTTGCCAATCACTCGCAACACTCAAGCTGCAAAATAATCATCTTTTCATGTTTAAAACCAGCATTCAACTCCCAAAGTATCTGAGTTCACCAGCTTTGAAGTCTTTGCATCTTTTCGATTTCGTCATGAACGAAGACTTTGATCCCAGGGTTTTCTCAAGCTGCCCAAATCTTGAAACTTTGGAACTAGATATTCGGATTTTGAACCTCACTATTTTAAAGATTCATGCCCTTAATTTAAGAAACTTGAAATTATCACTAGCAACGGAATGGCGGGGTTGGAAAGATAAATGCAAGTTTGAGATTCTTGCTCCCAAGCTCACTACTTTTAAGTACAATGGCAATGGCTTTGCTCATATGTTTCACTTTATGGCGAACCTTGCTTCTCTTGATGATGTATATTTTGATCTGTTTTCGGAAGAAGAAGAAGAAGTAGCCAAATACGAAGAAGATTGCTGTTATCTTATCAACACCTTTAAGGAGTTTCGTCATGCCAAATCTTTGACATTATCGTGGCAGACACTTGAGGTAATATATAATTTACACATTCGGGCAATTTTCTAAACATATTGGTTGTTTGAATTTCAATTTTATGAATGGTAAGGGAGAAAGGATTTCAGAAACTATATTTCCCATATTATCCAGATTATTCATTTTTTCACATGTTTTCGACACATATTCGAATATGAATATATGATATGATCATTCAAATATATATATATATATATATTAAAAAAATTAAATATACCTGTATTAGATATATATCCGAATCCGACATTCATCTTGAATCCGCTTCCATAATCTATCTCCATGACCGGTCTATGTTGTAACTTTTAATTATGAAATTATAATCTTAGTCTTTGCATAATATTTTTAATGGTATGTTTAATTTGTAACTGTTATTGATTATCCTACATCTATGTTCTTTGATGTAAAAGGGTACTGAGTCTGATACTTGCTTTAATTGTCCACTGATAATTAAGCTATATTGATCATTGTAACATTGTGAATATGCATGTCAAAGGTTTTGCACGGTAATTCGTGTATTTATGTCGTGTTTATATATATATATATATTTATGTTATAATTATGTTTAAAGTAATTTATATTTGTATAAATTTTGACGTGTTAATAATTTATACTATATAGATTTTGACATGTTCGTGTATTCGTGTCATGTCCGTGTTTTTTTTTCCTGTATCGTGATTTGTGTTGTGTTTTAGTTATTTTTCTCATATTGTATAATCATATCGTATCCAATAGATCTATTTTCCTTTTGCCCATCTCTAATTCTATTTCCATATTTTTTTCTAAGGTTCTTACTACATATCCTGCTTTGCTGGATGAAAATGAATTATCATTTAGTGGTTTAAAGAATCTGAAGTTAAAAATTGGGCTGCAGTACGATGCCTTTGTGATACCTTCAGCTGTCCTAAAACACTTTCTCAGCAGCTCCACTTCGTTGAAAATATGCTGGTAGCAATGAAGGTAATTAATAGAATCATGAAAGCCTGAAATTTTCACTTATTATACTTGTTTGTTTTTACTTGTTCAAGCAACACATTTTTATTGGTTTGTTTGTCTCGTAAAAAATGATTTTTGTAATTTTTTTTGTAATGTTTGTTTCACGGAAAATAAAATTTGAATTAATAGAAAGTTAATTCATTTTCTGAAAGGTAAAGAAAAAAGGATTAATCTCTTACGTATAGGGATAGATTCCCTAAGAATAGAAGCTAAAGTAAAGCAAAAAATGATTGATCGATCTCTTAAATGTAGGGATTGATAATTTTTATATTAATGTAAATTTTTCGAAAAAACAATCAAATAACGAAAAATATATTACGCACGATCATCCAAACAACAAATTAAAAATATCAATTTTTTCAAAAAATAAATTTATTTTCAATAAATATTTTTTGAAAATCATTTTTCACAAAACAAATGAACTTAAAAATTAAAATGTGAACATGGCTATGTTTCTGTTTCTCATGAGTTTTTCCTTTTAATTGATTTCTTAGGTATATTTTGCACTGGCAGTGAGTCTGGATGGCAGTTTTCCCTATGAGCATTAGTATGATATCTCTTGGGGTTTTTATATTAATTTAGGATTTGTAAACTCTTTAATATTTTGGAATTAGTCTTGAATCTTGGTATGAACGTAAGAGAGTTATTAATGAAAAATAAAATAAAAATAGCAAGAGACAAAAGTTTGCCTTAGGATTATAAAAAGCATGTATGATTGATTAAAGTTGAACAACATTTAAGATTGTATTACTATGTTTTCTCATGCAAAATCTCTCACTTTCATGAGGTGATGCATGCTTGGGCAAAATCCAATGCCTTGCCTAAGATTTATTATGTGTCCGCATCACTTGGCTGTGTATTATTGTATTTACTTGTCAATTAGATCTGTTCAAAGGTTCAATCCGAAGTGGGTCGGATTTAAATAAAAAATTTTGTAATTATTATTTTTTAATATTTTAATATTTTTTGATTAATGAAATGAGTTTTTGGATCGGCTCAAACTCGATCAAAAAGGAGCTTAAATAAAAAAAAAATAAAAAATAAAATAAACCACAAAACAGCCTTACCCATTAATAAATCTATTGCCAATCCTCTCCCATTTTACCTAACCTCCGAAATCAGAACCTTTTTTTTTTTTTTTTGTAAGCCAAAACAAATAAGGCATTAAGTCAAACTCAATATCTTTTTTTTTTCGTATAAAAAAATTATAGTTTAAAAATAAAACTGTGATTCAAACTTCATACTTGCTGAATGTCACGTTGCATGAACCTTAAATCTTAAGTTCAAGTCAATACATTTTTCTTTATTTAACCTCCAAAATTATCACAGGGAACAAAGGGATTTTTTTTATTTATTTGTAAGCCAAAATTAGATTTGATAATTTGTATATGCATAACGTGTTTCGTATTTTTTTGTATTAATTGTGTAAACACAAACATAACATATTATTAAATGTGTTAAAATTTTAAATATAAATATGATATGTATATTAAACGTGTCATGTGTGTTAATAATATCGTGTTATATTTATTATATTATTTTCATATTTATTAAATGTATCATTTTTGTATTGGGTTCAAAATTGATATATCTAACCAAAACCAAAATATGGCATTAAGTAGAAGTCAATACCCTTTTCTTTATTAAAACTGCTTTGTTTTCAGAACTTTTATTATAATAAAATCTAGCTTATTAGAAATTGTAAAAGAAGAAATATATATTCACTCATATTCACTCTTCTTATTACAACCTTAATTATACTTGGTTTAGAGTATAATGTATAACTAGAGAGTGAAAATAAATTTCCCCAAAAGTATATTTTCATATTTAGTTTTTTAAAAACATATTTCAAAGGTTCAATTTTGAGATTTTAACTTCGACAAGATGAATTCTTTTAACTATATTTGTTATTTGAGTTCTTTTTTGATACATTGATAATATATATTTTTTTAACTCTACAAGTGAGATTAAAAGATTGACACATGTCACATTTTTAAAAAAAAATTTTAAACATATATTTTGAGAGATATGTATCATTTTACTAACGATAAATAAGATAATTATTTTTTTGGTACAAGGGACGTGTCAACTTGAGAATAAGAAAAAAGTTATAGATGTTGAGATTCAAACTTTAAACTTGTTAAATGTTAATTTTTAAAAGTGATTGTATGAACCAAATAGATTAAACTTTGGGTTCGTACATGAAATAATTTATCTTGTTCTTTTATAACTCAATTTTATAAATTAAAACTTTTTCTTTGCTTTTAAAAAAAAAAAAAAAAACTGCCAAATGGGTCTAATGGGCCTAAGAGTAAAAGTGATGTTAGCCGAACAAATCAATAAGAAAACAGAAATGGTGGCCCAATGGACCGACTGAAAACAGAAGAAAAAGAATGGAGATGGCGGAAGCGCCGTACACAACGGATAAAACTAAAATCTTCTAATAAAATGTTTCTTCTATTCTATTCGTTGGACTCGTGGAAGCCAAAATCTCTCCTTTTTCCCTCTAACTCCCATATTCTTTGCTTCTTTCCAATCAAAGTTTCAACACATGGAAGCACTTTTTGAACCAGTTTTCGTTTTAAAACTAAACCCATATATCATTTCAAGAAACCCATATGCTGTTCACTTTCTAAAACTCCCAAAGTTACCTTCAAAGCCACTTGTCATTGCCACCTGCTGTGCAGCAACTCCTTCACCATCTTCTTCACTCCCTCAAGATTCTGACCAAAACCCAATTCAGACTTCCTCAGACAGGACCCGGGATCGTCGGAGAGTGGTCCGCCTTGCTTGGGAGAAGCTTGTTAGATGGTCTCGTTCTTGGCGCTCCAAGGCCAAAACTGATGTTCTTGAACGAACTAAAAAGGTTTTTTTTTTTTTATCTGGTTTTTTGTTGGCTGTGCTCATGTTGTGTTTAGGAATTTTGGGTTTTGTTTTGATAGATTTCAATGCAAGAACATTTTCTTTTTCTTTTTTTTTTTTTTTTTTTTTTTTCCATTTTGCGTAAATTTTTTTTTTTAGGCTTAGAAATTGAAGTTAATAAAAAAGATGAGAATGAAAGGAATTGGCTTTCATGTAAAAGAAGAGAATTTGTATATAATTACAATTAAGGAGATATCTGGTCCAACTGTTATTCATGAATTTGATGGATAAATTCAAAAGATTGAAAGAAAGTGAAGAATAAGTTGTGTTTATGTGTTAACAATTAGCTTTCCAACTCTCATTTCTAGAATATGTGGAAATAAAAAGTGATATTGGATAGAAATTGTCATCTATAGACTATAATATTGAACAGAATTGGAGCTTCAACTTTTAGTACAATTATTTTGAATGAAAGAAAGCTTTCCCCTGACCTTGTAAATTTTATTTATAGTGTGAACCACTTCAAGTCCAACTAGGCTATGGTATAATCTGTTAAATTTACATTTTTAATTTGGCTTGAAGGTGGTGGTGCTAGGAGGAGGATCTTTTGGGACTGCAATGGCTGCACATGTTGCCAATAGAAAGGCTCAAATAGATGTTAGCATGCTTGTACGTGATCCTGCAGTTTGCCGATCTATTAATGAGAACCATTGTAATTAGTGGGTTTTCTTCTTTTCGATTTTTTAATTACATGGAAATTTACATTACATGATGTTACTGATGGAGTTTTATTAATCTTGGAACATTATTTGTCTTCTCTGTTCTCAGTAAGTACTTCCCTGAACACAAGCTACCAGAAAATGTGACTGCAACTTCTGATGCCAAAACTGCTTTGCTTGGGGCTGATTATTGCCTTCACGCTGTACCTGTGCAGGTCTTTCAAGCCATTTTATTATGTTGATGCTTCTTGTACTCAAACCTTTGATTGATTTTCCTTTCTGTTAAGTTTTGTCGCATAAACTTGATCGTCCACTATGCTCATCTGTTACATTGGGTCATATGGTGTGTTTATTCTCTTTAATATCAACTGTGTAAAACTAGATTACTTCTCTCTCTGGGGCAACTGCCTGAATCTTCCCTCATTTAATGCAGTTTAGTGCATCTTTTCTTGAGGGAATCGCAGAACATGTTGATCCTGGCTTGCCGTTTATATCCCTTAGCAAAGGCTTAGAGCTCAATACATTGAGGATGATGTCTCAAATCATTCCTCAAACATTGAAGAACCCTCGCCAACCTTTTATTGCACTATCAGGGCCTTCATTTGCGTTGGAATTAATGAACAAATTACCAACAGGTAACTTGCTTGTATACACTAAATTGTATTCTTGTAATACGTTCAAGCAATTCATATATCTTGGGTTACTTTAATGTTTTGCCTTGCTATTCCCTTCTGCTTTGCAGCAATGGTGGTGGCATCAAAAGACAAAAAATTGGCCAATGCTGTTCAGCAGCTATTGGCTTCTAGTCATTTAAGAATCAGCACTTCAAGGTAGAGAATCTTTATCATATCAAACTGAATAAAAGAATTTGTATTATACATAAAACATTGTTTATGGTTCTCTCTTTCCCTCAAGTGTTTCTATCACTACTGCATTTCGATTACTATTCTGTCAGTGTCTCTGTGATGAGGTTCTAATTTAACAACTTCCAAATCACATATATCAAATTTATCCCTCTCTGCTTAAGAATCTCGTGTGTCCCCAGATCTCTGCTTTAGGTCTGCGTAATGCAGTTTTATATGGTTGATTTGATGGACAGTCAAGAGTTATAGGCTATGTTGCTCCGACTCTTCATTTTTCTTGAAGTACCCAGGTCCGACACCCGTGTCCGACGCATATTCGGACATGGGTATGGGGATATGACCCTCCAAGGGTCCTCCAAATACATGGAAAAACTTGGAAAAAACTGAACATACCCGTATCCGACACTCACACCCGAGTCAAAGTAACATAGGTTATAGGTAAATATTGATGTGCATATGCTCAGCTCGTAACCTCTGATAACCTCAGGGATGTTACAGGGGTCGAAATTGCAGGTGCCCTCAAGAATGTACTTGCAATAGCTGCTGGGATTGTTGAAGGGATGAATCTTGGTAATAATTCCATGGCAGCCCTTGTAGCACAAGGTTGTTCTGAGATACGATGGCTAGCAACAAAGGTACAATCCTCCTTGCCCTACGTGCCCCCAACCTTAGCTATGAGGATCTGCCTTACTTCAATTTCGCTCTCTCTTTCCTTTCTGGCAAAAATTTTGATATGCTCCATCCATGTTGTTCATTCAAATAAATAATTGTGTTATCTAACAAATCTTTTACTACACATCTATAGATGGGTGCAAAGCCGGCAACAATTACTGGTCTATCTGGAACCGGAGACATTATGCTTACATGTTTTGTAAATCTTTCAAGAAATAAAACAGTTGGAGTTCGTCTTGGATCAGGGGAGAAGCTTGAAGATATACTCAGTTCCATGAATCAGGTTCTTGTAAAATTTTATACTGGCTATTGATGCTTAAAATCTGGCTATTAATATGATGAGTACATGCTGTAGGTAGCCGAAGGTGTATCAACGGCCGGAGCTGTGATTGCATTGGCCCAGAAATATAATGTTAAAATGCCAGTCCTGACAGCAGTTGCTCGGATTATGGACAGCGAGCTAACCCCAAAGAAAGCTGTTCTTGAATTAATGAGCCTCCCTCAGGTCATTCAAACTTCTTAATCTTGATGAAGAAGGAATCATTTTTTACTATCATACACATGTCTTTTCTATGTGGTCTTTAATTCTGGTTTTTAATTTGTTAATTAATTGTTAAAGCGACAACTTGTCACTTGTAGGTTGAAGAAGTTTGAAACCTACTCTTCTTGTCTAGGAAGAGGAATTATATTGTCAGGGGATGGAGCTCTATCATTAAGAACCTGATTGTCATTTAACTGAGCTGCATCTGGTCATTCCAAGAAGAAGAAAAAAGGTGCAGATATCAATACATGGTCAATTCTTTCTTCTTCTTCTTTTTTTTTTCTTTTAATTACATTTTCCCCCTGTATTATGCTTTAGGAATAGGAAGTAAAAATATTGTTAGAAGATTTATTTTGTAAATTGGGGGATTTTGCGGTCGAGAATAACGATTAAGGTATACATATATTTAGCCTTAAGCTGATTCTTTTCGCTGTCGATGTATTTGTATCGTACCTAATGTTCTTCGGTAATTAAGAAAGTAAGGAATGTCATTGCTTTCTATACTTTAGATCAGTTGTAGGTACTTAGCTTGCATGATGCAATTTTACTATTGATTACTGTTCATGATAGGCATTGTTTCTTTGTTGATTGTACATGATTAGTTTAAATATCTTTGGACAAATGTTTGAACGGCTATCAAGTTAACATTGTAAGTAAGAGATTAATATATATATATATATATATATATATATAGAGAGAGAGAGTAAAGCTATCCATGAGTAAAGCTACTTACCAAATTCGTGAATCTAGTTCAACTCGAATCGAGATTTGGACATTATATTTTTTATCTTAACTTGATTCTAGTCAAATATTATTATATTAATAAAAAAATATTATTTCATATAATAATATTATTATTTTAATAATAAATTGTAACATTATCAATATTTTAAAATTTAAATAGCATTTTTAATATTTTATTAAAAAATGTTTTTAAATTACTATTTTAATAATAAATATATAAAAATTATATTTTATAAAGATTTAATAATAAATGTATTTTAGTAAAAAAAAATATTATTTCAATAGTATAAATATTAATACAAATAATATTTTAATAATTATTAGAATATTTAAATATTTTAAAATATTAATTATATCAATATTTTAATAATAATAATAATATTTTAAGTATTTAATATTAATATAATATTATAGTTTAAAATATTAATATTAAAATTTAATTTTTTAAATTTTATAATTAATAGTTTTTAATATTTTATACCATATTACTATTAGAAAAAAATAGAAATAATATTTTAAAAATTATTATATTAATAAAAATAATATTTTATTAATATTTATATTAATAGAAATAATATTTTAATAATAACTATATTAATATAAATAATATTTAGTAATAATTATATTAATAGAATATTAATATATTTAATATTTTAATAATAAATAGTATTATTAAAGTATTTAATATTAATATAATATTTTAGTATTAAATATTATTACGAAAATATTAATATTAGAAATAATATTATTTTTAATATTACAGATATTAATATTTTAATAATAAATCATTTTAATAATTAATATTTAATATTTATGTCAATATTGTTATTTGAAAAAAGTAAATTTTCTAAAAAATAACCAAACAATAGAAAATATTTTTCATTAAGTCATTCAAACATTAAAAAAAAAATTCTATTTTTCCAAATTTTTTTTTTTACATTTTTCAATAATATAGTTTTGAAATTAATTTTTAGAAAACAAACGGGACCCATTTAGTTGTTGCTGCTCCATGTTTTTTCTGATATCGTTAATGTTGAACTTGATCTATCAAATCTGCAGAAATCATCTTGAATAAAACATTCTAGTACCTAAACTCAGCATCCATAATACGACTCAATTAATATTGTCTTGGTCAATTGTAAAAGTGCTCAATAAACAATGTTACTTTAATTCTTCATTTTTTTATAGTATTCGTGTCTAATATTTATGTCCAACACAGATTTTTGTGTCAAACACATATTTAGACATGGGTATAAAATATGATATTTTAAATATATGAAAAATTTTAGAAAAAATTAAATATATTCATATCGGATATATATTTATATCTGACACTCATTCCATATACGGATAAATAAGGATAACATAACAAGCAGAAGAGATCAAAGAACAAGAGTTCAAAGTCAAGGATTGGTTCAAGTTAAAGAAATTTGAAAAAAGGTTTACACTTGACACTTTACAATCTCCATTCTTTTATCAACTTTTAATCATTCTAAGATTTCAATGTGAGGCTAATTGTTGGATGGAATTAACTTTTTCAATTTAAGGTAAAAAATTATAATTAATGTACTATTGTTCTTAAATTTAATGATAACAGTTTAAAATAAAATTTTAATTAATATTGACAAATATTTATAGATAGCCATTAAGCGAACCTTAAAATTGAAATTCTATATGCAAGTCAAATTTACTAATTTAAGGATATCAGTTGTAATTTATACTTTACACAACAATTTAATTAATTAAAACTTTAGGGACACGTTTAGATATCTTCAAAAATCTAAGGATGAAAAAGACTATTAAGGTTAAACTTTAGGGGTAAGTGTTCAATTAACCTGTAGTGTTCAAAAACACATGAAACGACACAGTATTTTTCTTGTTACTGAACGGTTACCTTATATAAATATATAAAAATCAAAATTTTTGATAAAAAAAAAAAAAAAATTTATATGGATAGTCACATGTACAATCTTAAATAAACGCTATGTGTATTGTATTTATTAATATATAACATATTTTATATAATAAATTATATTTATTTACTTTGACATTTTCAATTGATATAATAAATTATATTTATTTACTTTGACATTTTCGATTAATTTACCTTTTAAGTTTTTTTCATCTTATATACATCTTTGGCAAAAAAATAAAATTCTACCTGGATAGTTTAACTTTTCGACATGTGAAATGTCATAGGTAAATGACATGTGCCATTTAATTAATGAATTTGATATATTTTTAATTTAAAAATAATTTATTCCAACTAAATTAATCACATTTATATTGTTTTTTTTTTAAAAAAAAAATCGTTTTGTTGGGATACTTTGATTTTTTAATTTTTTTTAATTATTTAATAATAAAAACAATTTTAGTTTATATTTTATTAAATAATAATTTATTATTTAAATAATTTATTTTTAAATTGTAATAATATTAATATAATTATATTTTTTAAATTATGAAAATTAAATTAATGATAATTGTTTATTTATAAATTACATAATACAAAAGCATTTTCAAATATTATTTATATGTATTTTTGAAAAATATTTAGATTTTATTGCACAATATATATTTTTATTTATAGGAGGTAAAAAAATAATAAATAAAAAATAAAATTGTGGTTTGTAGTTTCTTCTCGAGTAGAATCGATTTTCTCACATGGCTCATCAGCAAGTTCGTTTTTTCCTTTTTTTTCCCAAGCGGGTCGAGTACGGATCCTAAATCGATTCGCGAGTCAACATGCTGACCAACCCTTTAAATACATCATTTAAAATAATTAATAAAATAAATTTATTTAATTTTTCCTAAGCAGGTCAAGTCACGGATCCTAAATCGATCCGCGAGTCAATATGTGGACCAACCCCTTTAAATACATCATTTAAAATTAAAATAAAAATAATTAATAAAATAATATTTTTTATTTTTTTTTCGAGTGGGTCGGATACGAATCCTAAATCGACCCGCAAGTCAACGTGCAGACCAACCCCTTCAAATATATCATTTAAAATTAAAATAATTAATAAAATAAATTTCTTTTTGTTAATTTTTTCCACAGACGGTCTGGTACAGATCTTAAATCGACACGCGAGTCAATATACAGACCAACTTCTTTACATACATCATTTAAAAAAAAAAGTAATTAATAAAATAAATTTTTTTTTATTTTTTTTCTGAGCGAATCGGGTACGGATCCTAGATCTCCCCTCGAGTCAATGTGCGGACCAACCCCTTTAATTACATTATTTAAAATTAAAATAAAAATAATTAATAAAATAAATTTATTTTTTTAATTTTTTTTGAGACGGTCGGGTACGGATCCTAAATTGATCCGCGAGTCAACGTGCAGACCAACCTCTTTAAATACATCATTTAAAAATAAAATAAAAAATTATTAATAAAATTATTTCTTTTTAATTTTTTTCCTGAGCAAATCGGATACGGATCCTAAATCGATCTGCGAGTCAATGTACGGACCAACCCCTTTAAATACATCATTTAAAATTAAAATAAAAATAATTAATAAAATAAATTTCTTTTATTTAATTTTTTTCTTGAGACAATCGGGTACGAATCCTAAATTGACCCGCGAGTCAACGTGCGTACCAACCTATTTAAATATATCATTTAAAAATAAAATAAAATAAAAAACTATAAATAATTAATAAAATAATTTTTTTTTTCAGAGCGAGTCGAGTACAGATCTTAAATCAACTTGCGAGTCAACGTACGGACCAACCCTTTAAATACATAATTTAAAATTAAAATAAAAAAAATTAACTTTTTTTCGTAAAGGTCGAATATGGATTTTAAATTGACCTGCGAGTTAATGTACAGACCAATCCCTTTAAATACATGATTTAAAAATAAAATAAAAATAATTAATAAAATAATTAATAAAATAAAATAAAATAAAATAATTAATAATTTTTTTTATTTTTTATTTTTTTCCGAACGAATCGGATACGAATCCTAAACTGACCCGTGAGTCAACGTACTAGCTAATCTCTTTAAATACATCAATTAAAAATAAAATCTAAAATAAAAAATTTAAAAAAACTCATCACGTTAATTAAAGAAACTGAACACGTGGCAAGTGGGACCCTTTTTTTTTTTTCTTATAGAGTATGACGAAATTGTCCTTAACTTATTTCAAAAAATTTCCTTGTGTCCCACGTACTCTGAAAATTCATATATAGAGATATTAATATATATAGAAATATATTAGTTACAATTAATTTGGTCATTAATTGAAAAAATCAAAATTTAAATAAAAAGTTCATTAATCATGAATAATTTTGCATATCTTCTAATCGTTACCTCTGAATATGATTATATAAACATAATTTGCTAAAACAATCTAGTATAAATATATATATATATATATAAAAGATAAAACTTTTGACAAAAATGAAATAAATTAATGTATATAGGCTAATTTTCTGATACATGAATAGCCTCAAATGATGTCATTTGTTTGATTTTAATCAACAAATTGAATTTTAAAATTGAAATTACAACTAATTTAATCTTTACTCTATTTAAAAAAACACTTAAATTATGGATATTTCTTCCTATTTTTTGTACAAAAGTTTTATTGATCATTCAATAGCTTTGTTTTGAATTTGGTAAAGTTTTCAAACTTACATTCCTTAATTTTGGGCGTTTAATTGCAAAAATAGAAAGAGTTGATTGATAGGTCAAATTTAAAAGAAAAGATCAAATTATGTATTTAAAATTTAATCTCCATCATAATTTGTAATTAAAGGAAACGGATATTTAAATTTTGAAAAACCAATTTTCTTTTCAATCTTTGAAATTTACATTTTTGAGTATACATGTGTTGTTTATAAATATAACGATGATATAATGAAGGTGATACATTGTTGTCAAAAAAATTTCATTCGTATTCTTCTACTCTTTTTTGTTTTGTTTTCCTTGATACATAGTTTAAATAAATGTTGCGACTGTTTCATATTTTACACCAATTTTCTTCATTATATAATAAGTTACAAAGGAAGGTGTAAGATTATCAACTTTGTGAGTATTATTAATTCTTTTTGTAACATGTTCTTTTATTTCTTTTATTTAGTATTACATTTTTGTAAATATACTTTTCTTTGGATTATTTAAGTTAGAATTGTCATATTAATTTGATTTTGATTATTCGGTTGTGTTTTCTTTTTATTTCAATTTTGATTTTATGTTCTTGATTTTTTTTTTTTTTTAAATTAATGGACAATTAATCTTTTTCTTTTTAATTTTGTAGTTGCAAGGTTTTCATATTAAAAACAAGAGGATATAATATTACGTAAAAGAATGTGAATGATGGTCAATTTTTTTCCATCAAAAGTTTAATTTTTCTTTTTATAGACCTCTTAGAATGATTCGATTTAGTCTATTAATATACTTTGGCCTCTTTGATTGCTTATTATTTGGTAGTTATGCGTTTTAGTCTCCTTAATGAATTAATTATTAAATTTGATAATGGAAATATTTTTTTGAAAGTCCACTTTTCTCATCATTTCTTTATTTGATTATT
Source organism: Fremontodendron californicum (assembly GCA_030761205.1). Taxonomy (NCBI): domain Eukaryota; kingdom Viridiplantae; phylum Streptophyta; class Magnoliopsida; order Malvales; family Malvaceae; genus Fremontodendron; species Fremontodendron californicum. The sequence goes on from JAULJL010000041.1 coordinate 597,281, forward strand.
AAGTATTTTATTTGCTATGTATGGAGACTCATTTTTCACTTCATTTTTGTTTACATTTTTGTTTACGGTTTTCTTCTTTATTTATTTATTTATTTATTTATTTGTTATTCAAATTATGACCTCATTATTTTTATTGAAAGAAATCATGCAATAAAAATGTCTTTAGGAGCGGATTTTTTGCTTTGGTACTAAATCATTATGCATGAGATAATCTCAAAGACTTCACTAAAACTTAAAACTAAATAAAGACTATAGGGAGGGTTTTTAATATATATAATCATTATTGATCTAATTTTATATGATTTGAACTTACATCGAGTTTTCAGCCCAAAGTTCATACATACATAATAAATTTGTGGTTAAGTGCATATGCTTTATTATATAATTATTTTTTTTTGAGAAACATACATTTCAATTTCCCAAATTGTTAAGATTTTGAGTTTTCATTAGAGATATGATGTTTTTTTTAATGATATGATTTGATGAATAAAGTAAATATTTTCAAATTAATTAGAAAAAAAAAAGCAAATAATTATTAAATGGACTATGCATTTACACTAATTGATTAAAGAAGCAGGGAAAATCAAGTTGAAATCTAAATTATCTAAGGGGTGTACTTTGATAATGAATTAAGGCAAACTTGATTGCACTTGATGGGAAACATATTTAATTTGAATTCTTCCATTTAACTTTTTAATTACACTATCTAAAATTAAGCCTATACATGCAATCATATAAGTTTGTAATGACAAGAAAGATGGTTAAATACAGAAAAAGACGAGAAAGATGACATGAGACAAATTAGAAATGTGTTAACGTTTCATTGAACAAAAATACTATTTATAAGTTATTGCATTACTAGAGGTGTTTATAAATTACTAATTTAATAGAGATTTGTTATTTACCAATCAATTGGCTCTAACAATTTGAAGAAATAGCAAATAATAAAAAATTATGTTAATAGATATAAAATTTTTAATACTATAATTTATTTTTGGAAAGTAAAATTTAAGTTTTCAAATTGTGTTAATAATAGAGCATTATAGACAAAGTAAACCTATACAAATATTGAAACTTCTCAAGGGATTATGATTTTTCAAGAGATGGTTTTTAACATCGTTTTTTGGCTTTTAACTATGGAATATTTACATAGAGAAACTTGATTCTATATTAGCACAGCACTAATTATGATTTTCTTATAATGTTTTCACATTATCACCTTAAAATAATCATATTTAGGTGATTTTTTTCTCTCAAAATTTTGAATTAAGAAGACTTACCAAATTACTCATTTATTTATTTAGATAAAAAAAATTAGGAGAAAAAAAGAGTAACAACAAAAATTATAGTAGTATCATTTGAATGATCTTATAGGAGAGATATAATAATAGTATATTAAAAAAAATAATAATATAAAAAATATTTTAAATCAAAAGAATAAGAGAAAATATGTAAGAAAAATCGAATGGTGAAAGTATGCATATGTAGGGGTTATCGTTCGATCGGTTCGATTTCTAAAAATCGAGAACCGATTAAACCGACATAATCCCTAGAATCGAACCGATCGAAACGAACTTATTCGGTTCGATCGGTTATTTCGGTTCCATTTGCATCCAAGCTAGTTAGCACAATCTAGATCAATCCTCTGAGGTGGGTTTTCATGAAGAAAAATTACAAATTAAGCATAAATTAAAATTAATTTGTCAACCTGAAAATGAAGTTGGATAAAGTATCAAGAAAAGATTCATGCAGTTAGATGAAACAGCCCATCGCTGACTTTCTAAAATTACTAAGCAACAAATCACAACGATGAAACTTCCACCCAACATGACTTTGACAGAACAGTTATGTATAATGCATTTCAGCAAATTACATCCCCAAAGACCAATCGGCGGCATTTCAGAAAACCCTAAACCCAAACCCAACTAGAAATAATACCTTGCAAGGAGCTGGAGGCAGGCGGCAGCAACAAAAGATTAACAGCTGGAGGCAGGTGGCAACAACTGGGTTTTAAATACCTTGCAAGGAGGCCAGAGGGAGAGAGAAAGGAGACGGCTGGAGGCCACGATGGGCGGGTTAGGGTTTCTGAAAGAGTGAAAGGGGAGTAGGCTGGATTGAAAGAGTAAAGAAGAAGAACTGAAGTCTGAAGATTGTTAGATTGAAATTGAAGAATTAGAAAATAGGCTCCGACGGGCTTAGGTTTGGGACGGGCCGACGGCTATTTTGAGTTGGGTTTGGGTTGGATTTGGCTAATTGGGTTTGGGTATTTTGAATTGGGTTTGAATTTAAATATTATTAATATTATTATTTATTTATTATCGATATAATCGATTGGTTCGATATATAAAAATTAAATTGCAAACCGATCGACTAAACATATTTTAACCGAACAAATCAACCGACATTACCGCCAACTGAAAAATCGAGTAGTGTCAATTTTTTCGGTTCTTCGACATTTCTGCTCACCTCTATGCATATTTGTACGGTAGAAGAAAAATAAGATATTCCAATTTTTTTTTTTAATTTTTGTTTTATCTAAATTATAATATAATTTTCTATTTTTAAATAGTATTATATGTGACCAAGATTATAATTGATTTATTTACTTATGTATAGAAACACTCAATAATCTCCCATGAAAAAACTTTGTACATCAGATTGATTTTAAGTGAAATAGATTTTAACTATTAAGAATTAAAAATTTATTGTATTTTGTTTAAATATCAATATTGGATGAAATATGATAAAAAAGTATCTTTAAGAAAAACTTTATTATATCTACATATTGAGGTCCGAAATTTATTTTTTCCTTATTTTATTAAAATTTATTTTAATATTTCTTTGGCCAAAATTTAGGGAAAAGTACACATACCCTTTAAGGATTATTAAAAAATATACTTACCTCTTATAGTTTGAAAACTACCCACTTATCTTTAAGGTTTGATAAAAAACACACTAACTACCCTAAGCCCTAAATCCTAAGTAAATTTTAAATAAAAAGACAATTATACCCTTGTTAATTATTAATCATATATATTTTCTATTTATTTTACTCATTTTTTAATTATAAAATAATGAGAATTTAATTAATTTTAAAATTATCTTTAATTACTATAAAATTATATTCTAATTAAATTATATTCTAATTCAAGTAAATGTTAAATATTTTAAATTTATCTATAATTCAGTTATATACTAATTTTGAGGTGAATTCATTAAATTATTTTTATTTAAAATAAATTAATTATCATTGTTTAAAAATAATTTAATGGTAAAAGAAATTGATTAAAATAAAAAAAGAGAGAAATAAAGTAGAAGAAAAGAAATGAAAATATAACTATGAGTATCATCCATGAGATTTTATTGAAATTAAATTGACCTCTATTAGTTTCAAAACTACATTTTATCTCTCTAGAAAATAATTAATGTTAGGATTTCATTAATCAAACTAATATTTATTCAAATTTTACTTTAAATATTAAAAATACCCTCATTTTATTTATTTTTCCTTATTTTTATATTTTTCTTTTAATTATTTTTTTATCATTAAACTTTTAAAAATTATTTTAATTAATTAACTTTAAATAAAAATAATTTAATGAATTCATCTCAAAGTTAATATATAATAGAATTAAAAATAAGTTTAAAATATTTAACATGTACTTACCTAAAAATTGATTAAAAAAAGAAAATATAATTATTATCCATGAGATTTTATTAAAAATAAACTTACATATATTAACTAGAAAAGTACATTTTATATCTCTAAAAAACTAACTAATGTTAGAATTTCATTAATCAAATTTATATTTGTTTAAATTTGACTTTAAATATTAAGACCCTAATTTTATTTTATTTTTAATTTTTGTCCCTTTTTTTGTTTTAATCAATTTCTTTATCCCTAAATTTTTAAAATGATTTTATTAATTTATTTCAAATAAAAAAAATAATACATTCATCTCAAAGTTAATATATTGAATTAATGATAAGTTATTTTTCTATTGAACTAAAGATAATTTTAAAATTAATTAACTTCTCATTATTTTGTAATTAAAAAATGAGTAAAATAAATAGAAAAATATATAATTAATGATTAACAAGGGTATAATTATTTTTTTATTTAAAATTTAATTAGGGTTTAGGGGTTAAGGAAGTTAGTGTGTCTTTCATCACACTTCAAGAGTAAGTGGGTAATTTTCAAACTATAAGTAATAAGTATATTATTTAATAAATCTTAAGAGATTAGTGTATTTTTTGCCTAAAATTTATTAATTATATTATATATATATATATTTTTAATCTTTAAATGCATGGCCGTGCATTACACGGGTTTAAAATTAGTTGATTGTAAATCAGAAACCCTAGTGGAAAAGAAGCAAGAAAAACCTATAAAAAGTATAAACAAAGCAACCCAAAAACCTTAAACCTTAGCCAGCAGGTCAGAAGATGAAGAAAACCCAAAAACCAAACAAAGAAAAAGAAGAAAAAATGAGTAACAAATCAAACACCAAAACCCAAACCAAAGAATCTGAGATATTTGCTTCGTGTTCCTTCTCCAGCCTTGGCCTCCACTCCAGTTTGTCTGACCAACTACGAGGTCGGTTTTTGTTTTTGTTTTATAGACATGTTAATGTAATTATCTTAGTAATTAAATGTAACCTTCTTAGATTCCCTTGTAATGAAATTTTATTTCTTCTTAAACAGAAAGGTTGGGTTTTGAAGCTCCAACTCTTGTTCAAGCTCAAGCTATTCCTGTTATACTCTCTGGTCGTCATGTGTATCCTTTCCTTTTGTACTTTACTTCTGTTTTGCTAGCATTTTTAATGCATTGGGTTGTTGTCTTTATCAATTTCGATGCAATTTTTTTTTTCTTTTTCATAATTGGGGCTTTCTTTTAATGCGAGTTTTCTTGTTTGGGAAATTGGGTTGTTGTTTTTAGCCATTTTTAATACAAGTTTTTTTTTTTTGCACAATTGCTTTGTTGCTTTTAGTATTTTTAATTCAAGGTTTTCTTTTTTGGTTGTTCTTTCTAGCATTTTGATAGTTACTTTTTTTTTTCTTCATAATAGTGTATTTAGCATTTTTCAATCCAAAGATTTCTTCTTTTCATATTGGGTTGTTTTTAGTGCAAGTTTTCTAGTTTTATATAAGTGGTTTTGGGATCCTTGATTGGCGATTGTACTAGACTTGTTAATGCAGAAACGGGGTCTGGCAAAACAATAGCATATTTGGCTCCTATCATTCATCAATTGCAGGGTTACAGTCCCCGAATTGAGCGCTCTCATGGTACTTTTGGTATGTTTTATGCTTTTAATGGATGTGTATCTATGCTTGTTCTTTTTGAAGGTTCAGAATGTTGTTTTTATTTCCATTGCTATGTGAAATTTTATTGTCCAGTTATAGTGAACTGAAATTGGGTCTTGGAGTGTGTAATGGGAATCAGTCCTATGTTTTAGAACTTTACCGCAAAATGGTTGCTATCAATGCCTAAGCTCATGCCCTTACACTTGTTGAATTGCACCAAAAAATGGCATACGTTTCTTCCATTTGCTTAACAATGAATAAGTTAAATATTTCTGCTCTGTTCGTTTAAGCATGAATGAATAAATTAAAATTTGACATTTTTGATAGCGTTGGTCCTTGTACCAACGCGTGAGTTATGCATGCAGGTGTATGAGATTCTGCAGAAGTTATTGCATCGTTTCCATTGGATTGTTCCTGGTTATGTAATGGGTGGTGAAAGCAGGAATAAAGAGAAAGCCAGGCTGCGAAAAGGTAAAATTTGTGTTTTTTTGTGAAGTTCTCAATTGCAGAAAGCATGTAATTGTAGGATCCCATTCCCACCAATTCAGTTTGGTAATTGGTAGACCTATGAAAGTGTGTCAAGTTCAAAATTTCGGCTGGCTATATCAAGAAGATGTTTTGTTTAAAGGACAGCATTTTTTCTAATATAGAAGCATTAGACAAATTGATGAATGTATTAGCTGGTATATGGATATGGGAAAGATGGTTTTCATATGACATATTACCTGTGATCTGTTATTTGGTTTCCCTTCTTTCTGTTTGGGCTTGCAGCTTGTTTAAAGCTGGTTCAGTGGTTCTAGTTATTGAATTGATTTTTATCCATTTCCCATCATTTTTATGTATTATTGAATTGAATTAGAGCAGAGCAGTAGCCACCATTCACCTGTTTTTAAGTGTTGCTTCTTATATTCTATTATTCTTTAAAGAGAAACAAAGAAAACTTAAAAATCAGCTAAATACATTACAATGATGTATTTGTAAGTTTGCCATTGAAGTTTGTGATCTCCATTATGATCAATATTGATGTCTTTTCATCTTTAAATTAGGTTTACGAATGTTTCATATGATTCATTTCAGGCATTTCTATTCTTATTGCAACTCCTGGACGGCTGTTGGATCATTTAAAGAATACATCATCTTTTGTGCACACAAATTTGCGTTCGATAATCTTTGATGAAGCAGACAGGTGAACTGTACTATCTAAGGTTTTCATATGAGTGGATCTATCTTTTCAGTTTCTTATAAATCTCCACTGAATCTGGCTGCATATCTTGACAGAATTCTGGAATTAGGATTTGGCAAAGATATTGAAGAGATATTGGATCTTTTGGGTTCTAGGGCAAACGAATCTGTTGGAAAGGAAAAATCCTCTGAATTTCAAAGACAGAATTTGCTATTATCAGCTACATTAAATGAAAAAGTAAATCATCTTGCCAAAATTAGTTTAGAAAATCCCGTTATGATTGGTCTTGACAACATGAAGATGCAACCAGATTCGTCAGTTAACCAAACTGGATCTTTGGGATCTGATGTAGATGAGGACCTTCATAACTCAAGCAAGCTTGTAAGTTCTTCAAGTGGAGACTATAAGCTTCCAGCTCAATTGGTTCAGAGATTTGTTAAGGGTATACATTTACTGAAAGCTCTCTCTCTCTTGTATGTTGGCCTTTCTGAACTTGATATAGTGACTTGATTAAAACCTTATGCAGTGCCCTGCGGTTCACGGCTTTCTGTACTTCTTTCTATTCTAAAACATCTTTTCGAGAGAGAAGCTTCCCAAAAGGTAAGGCAATAGTATAATCTTGTTATCTCTTGTTGTTTTCTAGAACATCGTTAGGATGTTCTTCACTGCTTCAAATTGGAAGTAGAAGATGTCAGTTTCCATGCATCAAATTTTGTGTCAATTGTATTTTTTTTCTTCTAATTGTTGTTACAATCGCTGGAGCCCTGGAGGCTCTTCGCCCTTCAGTAACCTGAGAAATACTTTGTTGAATCTGATGAGAAGGTTACTGTTTGTGAATTGTGATATTTATCCCATTCTAATTTGCTAGTATTGAGGCCAGTGACCATATAAAATGATTCCTTCTTTACGCATCTTGGTATCTTGTCTTTATACTTTTTTGTGTATTAGTTAGGGGTGAGTTTGGTTCAGTTCGGGTCGGTTTTTTCGGGTTTTAAAATCCGAACCGAGAAATTCGGTTTTTTCATATTCGTAACTGAAACCGAACCAAAGAAATTTAATAATCGGTTATAATCGAACCGCAATAGCTCGGTTCGGTTATCGGTTTTCCATATCATTTTTGGCTTTTGAATTTTTGGGCTTTATTACATGCTATTTTAACCGATTATTTATGCCTAACATGCTATTTCCACAATCAAAGTATCCTAGTTTTTAAAATTTTTAAAAATTGTCTTTTTTTTTTTTTTTTATAGTATTTTTATTTTTTTCCACTAATTTAGAAATAAAATATTTATTTTTATATTATAAAAATTAAAAATAATTAAAAAATAGAATTCAGTTCGGTTCGGTTAATTGCGGTTTTTTGACTTATGAACCGAAAACCGAATCGAACCGAATAAACCGAACTAATAACCGAACCGAATTTTAACCTAATTAAAAAAAACTGAACACTACGGTTCGGATCGGTTTTCTCCGTTTTTTTGCTCAGCCCTAGTATTAATATTGATTATATGTGCAACCTTGCATCAACAGATTCTTTCTGACAGCTGTACCAGACATCAGCAACATTTTTTTGCTTCATTTAATTTATATTTTCCAGAATAACTGCAAATAGAGAGTGGAACTTCGTGTGCTTACTGCCCTTTACTGTTTATAGTGTGCTTTTTCTTTTAGAGTTTACCTTGTTCGACGTAAAAGATCGGTTCATTGCCTCCGTCGTCTCTACGTTGTTTACAGAAAGTTAGCTTTTATAACATATATTTACTATTCTACACTTGTTCATTTTCTTAACTCAAATGATCATTCTGCAGATTGTGTTATTCTTTTCAACATGCGATGCAGTAGATTTTCACTATACACTGTTGAGTGAATTCCAGTGGTCACCCTACTCGCAATTTGAAGCAGAACTTAAGCAGATGTTTCTGAAATGCAAAACTTTTAGGTTACATGGAAATATGAAGCAGGAAGATAGAAGAACCACCTTCAGTACCTTTAAAACAGAAAAATCGGCTCTTCTTGTGTCTACAGATATTGCTGCTAGGGGCTTAGATTTTCCAAAAGTTAGATGTATCATACAGTATGATTCTCCAGGGGAGGCTACTGAATATGTGCATAGGTATTTAGAGACTATTTTCTTGGAAATATTTATCTGTTCTGCTAGTTAGCAACAATATTTTTACTTGACTAGTTTTTGGTGTATTCTGATGAATTTTGACTGGTATTTTATTTCTGATGCACAATTGCCTATCCACAAATCTTTACTTACTGTTTGAACAGCTTCTAAGTGCTCATTTATGCACATTTCTTCAGAACAAGAGCATTATAAAGAGATTCTCGCTCTGGATGCTTCTGGTTGAACAGATTTCTAACTGCTTATCTGTGAATTCCCTTTTAGTTTAACTGTAAAAACATGTCTGCTAGATATTTTTGGTTAACAGTCTAATTTGTTCTTTAATGGGTAGTATAACTCTGAATATGTAATTGATTACTGTGGAGCTACCTTTTTAAGCATATATAGATCTAGCAGACAGATGTCCCGGTCATATGTCCAAATTCTTGTGGAACTAATGTATATGGTCCATCAGAGCTTGACGCTACCTTTTAATCTTTGATGCAGAGTAGGTAGGACTGCTCGACTGGGTGAAAGAGGAGAATCCTTGCTATTTCTACAACCAATAGAAGTGGATTACTTGCAAGACCTTGAGAAACATGGTGTGTCACTGACAGAGTATCCACTCCTCAAAATATTAGATTCTTTCCCATTGCATGGTCAAATGCACCGTGTCAAGAAGTTTGTTTCCTTAGAATCACATCCCTGGGTTGTATATCTTCAGAGGGAGCTTGAATCATATATTTCGGCTGAGGTATGACTTATGCATATGGATCTTATTTAGCCCATATATTTTCAGAACTTTTTCGTGTATCTTTTTTCCTTGGCTTCTTCTCTAGAGTTATTGACTTTGTCTTCCTCACTACCTTTGAATTTGTTTGATTATGAAAAAATGGTTTTTAGATTCACACTTCTCGTCTCCTTTGAGCCCATTTTGGCTGCCTCTGGCATATAAAATCGTTTGATCTTGCTCATTTGCCATTTTAAACTGTGTTAAGTTGTCTTTTAGATATTATAGGAAGAGAAGGAATTGGAGTTATCTTTAATTGATTAGTTATACTCTTTGACACGGTCAGACGAACATACTACAGTTGTTTGCAAACAAAAGTATCTGGTCAAAACACTGTACTTCTCTGAAAAAAAGAAAGTGCATGTCAAGTTGATTGTGTTCCAATATATACTATGAACGAAAAATGCTTTGAAGTTGCATTCCTAATTCAGAAATAACTTCTGGATTCAAACATACTTTTCTGAAAGCTGGTCCATCGAGAGCAATGGCACTCTGTTGCTCCGACTCTTCATTTTTCTTGAAATACTCATGTCCGACCCATATCCGGACATGGGTATGAGGATATGATCCTCCAAGGACTCTCCAAATACATAAAAATCTTGGAAAAATCTGAACATACCCGTATCAAACACATACCTGTGTCCAACACTCACACCCGAGTCCGAGTAACATAGCAATAGCATCCTGCACCACCATTTAGAAAGAGAGTTTGAATCTAGCAGTTATATCCATTCAGAAATCAAGATACACTTTCATTCATAGCTTATCATGCTAGCTTTCAGTACAAATGACTTGACAGTGTCATGTGGGGGGATATATACACCATTTACTTGACTGAGCGGTCATGCCAGAGATCATGTCATGTGCTAGCATTCTGTTTTATTCATCTGGATAAGTTTAAGCTAGTTTTGCACAAATAATGAATGGTCTTGAAATAATTTTCTGGTTGTATTGGTCAAGCGTGTGAGATATAGCCTTGTTTGATTTGAGATGATCTTTGTTCAGTAAATGAGGTGTGACTCAGTTATTTCGTAATATATTTCATTGCCTGTCTAAACTTTTTGATGAGATTCTTTCCGTTTTCTTCTCCTTAATTTCCACATGTTCGGTAGACATAACGATATTTACTTCAATGATTTTAGTCTTACTTTTATGTGCTTCAAAATAATGTTTTCCCTGGTATCATTTCGCAGCCGAAGATTAAGAAACTAGCGAAGGATGCATTTTGCTCTTGGATCCGTGCATACACAGCCCATCGTGGAGACCTGAAAAGAATTTTCATGGTGAAGAAACTTCATTTAGGACATGTTGCAAAAAGTTTTGCATTAAAAGAGCAGCCATCCTTGGTAGGAAAAACATTCCAAATTCAGTCTAAAAAGAGGAAGAGGGATCAGAAGCAGAGAGGACCATTCAGAAAGAGGAAAGAAGAGCAGCCATCCTTGGTAGGAAAAACATTCCAAAATCAGTCGAAAAAGAGGAAGATGGATCAGAATCAGAAGCAGAAAGGAGTATTCAAAAAGAGGAAAGTTGCCAGTAAAACATGAATTTAAACATGAGAAAGTTGAGTCTGAAATTGGCGAGAGGCAGGTGCTACTGCTAGCTAAGGTATTAAGTTTTGTAACAAATGGTCGAATCATATAAACCTCATAACTAGAGCATATTTCTGCCTTTCTTCTTCACAATTTGTATGAAACTGATGATTTATTCTTCTAACTGTCATGTAATTCCTTTATAAACCATCATTTATGTTTCTTATTCAAACGAAGTAATAGGATGATAATTTACAAGGAAGTTTTGTAAAGGACATTGGGTCGTTGAACATCCCATAATTGTTGGTTATCGTGAATGAATCAACTTATCTGTCATCTTAGTCTCAAGACACCTTGCAGCAACTTCACCTCAAACCCCTTGATATTTGTCTTCCTCCAACTTGCAGCAATTTTTCACTTGTTGAGGAGGAAACTAGGGCAGGGAGCATGTTCTATTCTATACGGGTAAGAGAAGCTGTATTCTTACAAAAATAGAGAAATCAGAACCAAATCGAGATGCTACCTAAGGGTCAGCCCTTTTCTTAAAGAACAGTAGATCTTACCATTTCCGAAGGAACTGAATGATGGCATTTTTGGAACATGGAGAAGAAAGGAGGTGATTATGAAATTGTGGAGGCATTTTCAGACTTGGAAGTATGAAAAAAAAAAAAAAAATTGAACTTGGAAGTGTATAGGCTAAAGGTTCATATTAGACCTGAGAAAAATTTCTTTGCATTTGTCTTATTGCAGCAATAGATACCAAGTTATCCTGAAGATCAGTAGACAATAAAATAAATGTGGAAGATCTGAATGTCTTTATGATCAAAACTGAGAGAAGAGAATAACTACTTTGTTCTCTCCACTTTGTATATTAATTATTTTTAGAAATTGATGAACTTGAAATTTAGTCCAGTTGATTCATGCAACCATCTTTAAAAAATGACATTCAACAGGTTCGGACTTCAAATCTCAATATCTGCAACTCTTTTTTCCTTATTTCAAGTTGCGGCCTCCTTTGTATAAAAAATAAAAAAAAAAATTGAGAAAATGATAGGTACCATAAGAATTTGAGCCAAACTGAAGCCATTCCATGGACTAAAGATTTTAAACCTCAACAGGAGATTAAACTGAAGTATGAATCCTGTTTCCAAGTTCTACCCAGCTGTAAAAGCCTTCAACATTGAAGTGCCTAAACAATGTGCAATGTATCTTTTTCTAGCCACCCATGCTCACCAACCAATAAAAGAGAAAATCGATGAGTATATTGGAAGATGAAGGGTGACTGATTTTGCTCTTAATCCCATTAAAAACCTTTATTTCATCTTTTCCCCCTTGTAGCCATTTTTCCATGAACAGATAAGGCAAGAAAGAATCATATGAGAGGCAGTGAGGGGGCAAATTGTGTATATGCATGCTAGATGAACTCCGAATTCCGTTGTGACAAAGGAAGAAAAGGCGGTCGCTATTCTCTTTTATCCTCCTCGAGCTCTTCCACGAGCCCGAATAAATCTGCATTTGAGACCTTCCTTTCCAGCTTGGTTGCCGATTCCCCAGCCAATATAACACTACTGCTAGTGAGTGAGATAGCCTCCTGTTCAAGGTCATCCCCTGTTTCCTCAGAATATGCATATCGGCACACCACATAACAAATTAACTATTACGATGAAGCGCGGTTAGAAAGGAAAATTAAAGAATATATGCTGCAAGAAATTGTTCTGAAGTCCGTAAATATATGAATTCAGTAACGTGTTTATTTTCTCGAAAGAAAAAATAGTGTATTAAAAAAGCCAATCTAACAAGCAGCAGAGTCAAGCCACAAGTAAAAGTGTAGAGAATTATGTTACTCAGACTCGGGTGTGAGTGTCAGACACGGGTATGTTCATTTTTTTTTTTTATTTTAAATTTTCATATATTTGGAGTGTCTTTGTAAGATCATATCCCCATATCCATATCCGATATTCGTCGGACACGGGTACTTTAAGAACAATAAAGAGTCGGAGCAACAATGTGAAACCTACCCTTGTAGAGTACTAGAGTCTATGATGCTGATATTCTAGTTGCAAACAGCGGCTCAAGGATTTCTAAAAGATCACTCTAAAGCTTTTGAAGTGACCTGAGTAGCCCACTTAAGTCCCAGATTCCATGTAATTTGGCTAAGCAAGTACACCTGAATAGATGCTCATATAAAACAAAAAGAAACTGCTTGGCTTGCGCTTAATAAAGCAATCAAACAACCCTGGGAGAGGTTCAAACTTCAGAACTCTAAAGTGAATACCTCCCATTTTTTTTCCAGACTTATACATGTAATATCTCATTGAAAGTTAATTCTTGTCCTTTGAGCACATAGACCTAACACGAACATGTTCACACTTGAAAGAGACGAACTGAGATCTATGCCACCACGAATAATAACTCGATTTTTATATAAAGACATGACTCAAAGATGCAAATCAGATATCTGCCACCAAATATGGCAAGCATTGGTTCATATAACCTAGGGCTTAGCCCAAATGGTTCATCTACCTCCTTTAGGAGGTGGATTCCCGCAAGGCTGGGGTTCGGTCCCTAATCCCCTATGTTTTGGCCTTCCTTGTACCAAAAATAAAATAAAAGCATTCACACTTAATTTATCAGATCTATAGCTCATTTGTCCTTTCAAAGAATACATGAAAACAATTCTTATTACCAAACGAAGTGCATATAAATCTCTCATTGCCAATAAAAATATCAGGTAACTGAAGTTAAGCAAATAGCACTCTACCCAATAAAGAAAGTGGAAAGTTTCCAGGGATTATTACCTTGTTGGATTGTTTGATGGAGCCCATAGAATGCATATAACTATCAAAAGTACAAATGCAAGCAGACTCCAGAAAGCTGGGATTATCCAGGCTCTTTGCCACAGTTCACTTAATGGGTCAGCTGCATTAAAATACAACTGAACAACAACAATGTATCAGAAGCTTGATTAAATGCATACAACTCCTATAATTCTATATGGAGAAAATAATCTGAAATTTATTTGAATGTTCAGAGCATATACAAATGACTGTTAAAAGGAGCCGGAAAATGGGGAATTTCAGATCCATATAGTCCAAGAGTACTAGCTTTCTTCAAAACGCTAGGACTTGAGAACTATGTTATTCGGACTCGGGGGTGAGTGTCGGATACGGGTATGCTCAATTTTTTTTAAGTTTTTCCATATATTTGGAGGATCATACCCCCATACCCTTGTTCGAATATGTGTCGGATATGGGTCTCGGTCACGGGTATTTCAGGAAAAATGAAAAGTCGGAGTAATATAGCTTGAGAGTTGAGATGGAGATAGGGAGAGGGAGAGGGAGGATAGAAGACATAAAACAATGAAGCAAACTTGTATATAATGAAAAAGAAGTGTATTAAACAACCTCATAACCAACCCAAGCAATGGAGAGCAGAACTGATATTGCTAGTGAATTGGTAAACCTCCGGTAGAGCGCAAACTTGGCCATGCTCCTTCTAATCTGTGCCAAAAAAAAAAGGAATAAATCCTTTAAATTTTAAATCAATCAAATGGAAAGAAAATGTACTCGATTCAGAAATGAAAGCTACTAAATCTTCCCTATGTCTACTAAAGCCCAGCAGCCAGCCTTTTTCACTACTGCCTAAAACAAGTAAAAACTAAATTTACAAGCATCAATATGCAGAATGGATTCACTTATTCACCTTTGATCGAACAAGGCTACAAGATATTATGAGCAAGACTATGATTTGTCAAATTATGGGGAGGCACATTAAATGGAATAGAAAAATGATTCTTTTAAAGCTGACAAGGCCTTAGTAAATTTAAGTTTACATTTTATAGCATAACAACCGAGATTTACATGCAATGTAAGAGGAAGATATGACATCTGCTCAGATCCAGTGTATTACTAAAAAGAAAAGGACATATATTTAATCACTTTCACAGTTCCAAATCAAAAGAGACAGTCCAGGATATAACACGAAAAGATAAGCATGGCGCTACCTGAAGCTTCTCTAGAGTTTGGGACAATGCAGAAAAGATCCAAATTATGAAGCAAGCATCCAACAGAGAAACAGGTAGAACCAGAAATAGCCTTGCTTTTCCAGTTAAGTCATCGATATTCCCCAGTTTTTCAACCAGGCCAAGTGCTTCTGAAAAGACAAAGTATGTCAGACCAAGAAGGAGAACTTTGAAGATTATACCTCCGAGCGTTGGCCGTACAACACCATAGCCTATGGAAACCACTAAAAGAAGTAGACGGGAGACAGTCTTCTTAACAGCTCTGAAGGTAACTGCCGAAAGTGTGATTCCCATTGGTCTGCTTCCGGTTGCATTAAAATTTGCATATTCAAAGTACCATAGAGCCATTTCACACATTCCCAGACCAATCACTGCTGTAATGTGGTAGTGAAGTTGTATTATATCTTTCCAGTATTGGACAAACCACATAAACCAGATAACACCTAGACCAAGGTATGCAAGAGACATTAACCCGAAAAATGTCATTAGTGGTGCCATCTTTCCTGGAAGATAACCTTCTGGATTTCTCCACACAGTTCTTCCACTGATCATCGTATCCGTGAGTTCTGGATCGTAAAACATGAAATACAAATAGTACATTCCAGTACGATTGATCTCAACTGTTTGAAGCACCATAATAGTCTCTTCATTTTTGCCTTCAAAGAAGGTTTGTATTCGTTGCGGATTTAAGGGTAATTTGGATCTTGTTGGATGATCACCTCACCTACCTTGCAGGATCCTTCCTTAGAAAGATCTGGAGTGCAACATATTGCGGCAGAATGTAAATAAGAACCTCCAATTTTCTCCCTGTCTTTTACCTCAACTATTATAGCCTCAACCAATCCAGTATTTTGCTGCATCTCATTCTTTTTTTCATCAGACTCTTTTGTTCTTCGAAAGGTTATCGACTCAAACCTGAAAATGATATGGCATCAGAGGTAGAAGAGTAGTTCCAGAATGGTTTAATTTTGTATCTGAGAAATAAAACATCTCTGCCATAGAGACAAATTCACCAACATAGTGTCCTGAGTATATGATAGATGGATTCATTATTTACACAAAAAGTTAAACAGAAAAATTTTGTAGGTTACAAAATAAGGTATGTCTGCTGAAGAACTCCTGAACAACAAAGGAAGATTTGCTTTCCAAATGAATTGGCACCTAGACTGAAAGTCTGTAGGATCAAATATAACAATGTCCTATAATTATAGAAGAGAAAAATTTCCCGACTGTTCAATAATGCCTTTATTAATCTAAATTGCAACATTGATGTACATGCCTAACCGAACAGATTTGACTAAATAGCAGATTTTGCAACTGCATAATATTAGTGTCAATAAACCATGAAATAATTTTCACAATGTAACATTCTTACAGCAGTATAAAACATGACAGAAGAACAGTTGTTTTCTCCTGACACAGTCACAACAGAAAAAAAAAAGAAACTGACAATGCCCCCCCTGCAAGGATCCACAATTTTCATATCCAACATGGACAAAATCATAAGATAAAACAAATGATAAAAAAGCTCATTACAAAAACATGCAACTGCTTTATTTTTCTTACCCAAACAGTACATAAAAGCTACCTCTTTGCCAGTTTAAAATCATCCCAGCACATAACTGATGATAATTTTTGTCCACTAAAAAGCAATCTAATCATGAAATAAGCAATGCCCATTTGTTAAAACCAACCTCAAAAAAAAAAAAAAAAAAAAAACCACAAAGTAAAAAGAAAATAATAAAAACTAAAAGGAAAATCCCACAAAAATTTATGATATTATTAACATTGTTCAAATCAGATTAAAAAGTATTAGGCTGATAATCATCATTGAAACTAAAGATAATCCTACAATGCAGCATTTCCAATCAAACAAGTGAGAAAAAAGAAGCTGAAACTAGGAAAGAAAAACAGATCAAAAAAAGGAAAGGAGAAAAAAAAAAGCAATGATGACCTGATAAAAGACTTGCCATTGAGGTGGTTTTCCTCAGGAGAAGAAGAAGAAGAAGCCTTTTTGTCAGGATCAATGTGAAGCTTGGAAGCATAAAGGCCTTCACTTCCACCATGGAAGAAGAAAGAATTGGAACGGCGAAAAAAGCTTTGGTTTTGATATTCATGGATGGAGCCACCCACTTGGCTTATGGAAAAGCAGCTCAAATATATTATTACTACAAATGTCAGTTTTTGGAAATACCCATTTCCAATCAGATCATAAGAAAAACAAATATATTCTCTGTTGTTGCCTATCATCTCTCAATCTCTCTCTTTTTCTCTGTTTCAGTTCTGATTTGTTTTGTTTCGTCTGTGATGACAAAAATGTAAGAAAATATAACTTATTTTTATAGTGATGACAAAAATGATAAGATTGACTCAATTTTTTAGTTGTAGTACATGCTGATTTTTCTTAGGGAACATATGAAAAACATGCTGTGCACAGTAAAATTATTGTTAAATGGTGTAATTAATAAAAGTTATTTAAAAAAGAGAAATGAATAAATAGAAATTGTTAAAAAAATATTGTAAAGACAAAATTATCTTTGATAAAAAAAATTTTCTCTTCTCTTTTTCTTTTATTTTTTAATTTACTTTTTAATTAAAAAATAAATATTCTGAAAATAAAAACTTTTTAATTTTAAAAAATAAATTTTTAAATTTTTTATTTACTTTTTTAATTAAAAAATAAAAATAATATGCCTAAAATTAATTTTTCTTTATTTTTTTAAAATTTTTTAAATTTAAAAAATATATATTTAAATATTTTATTTTTTAAATTTATTTTCAATTAAAATTTTTAAAAAATAATATTTTCTTAATGAAAGAAAAAGGAAAAGTAAGTTTTTTCATGAAGGGTAATTTTGTCTTTACAATATCTTTTATAATAATTTTTAATTATTTATTTCTCTTTTTCAAATAACTTTTATTCATTACACCATTTGACAATAATTATACTGTGCACTGCATGTTTTTCATATTTTCCCTTTTTCTTATTTGGCATTCTCATATAATTAAAAATTGTAAGAAATGAAAAAGAGTAGTTAGATCTGAAAATTTATGTATTTGTATTTGTATTGTATTTATATTATTATTTTTGTGTTATAATTGTATTTAAAATATTATATATTTATATAAATTTTGATATATTTATGTTTATGTTATATTTTATATTTTGTCATTTTTTTCTATTGTGTTCATGTCACAATCGTGTACAAAATTATTAGCTCTAGTCTAAGGTGATTTTGGGATTACCTTTATATTTTAAATTAATATATCTAATATTATGTTTGGAAGAGAATAAGAAAGAAAACAAAAATAAGAAAAATAAAATAGTATTTTAAAGGATTAGTTTTTGTGACACACGCTAGTGCGTGTGAAATTTTGTTTTCAACATCTAAAAAATAAAAGTAAATAAAGAAAAAAAAATAAAACAGTTACACATTAATATCATCATGAACATAAAATTAATAATGATTTGTAACAAAAATAAGTATGCAGTTAATATACATGACATGAACAAGTTTTGAAAAATACAAATTCAGTTTACTTAATATAATATGTGAGTCAAGAGTGACACCAAATTAAATCATTCTCATTATATATAATATAGATGCTAATTTTTATTTATTTTTTAACTTTTAAAATGATTTTGATAACTATTAATATGATTTTAATAGTTTTTGATATAATTTTGATACTTTTTTATGTAATTTCGGTAATCTTCGATACATTTTTGATAACATTTGATATAATTTTGATAAACTTCTAATATAATTTTGATAATCTTTAATATAATTTTGATCATTTTATAAGATACTATTAACTTTTGATATAATTTTGATTTTGTTAATTTTTGATAATTTTTTATATAATTTTGATAATTTTTAATATAATTTTGATAGGCTATAACGCACGAGCTCTTCTTAAGCCAGCTGTGCAATAAACATACAAATTTTCCTTTTCTGTCAGAGATTGCCCATTCCAATGAAGAAACAGCTCTGGGTAATTCATTTCTCAAGGAATATGGATCAAAGTCTCTTGCCTACCAATGCATAAGATAAATGTATTAAGTCAGGCATCCAAAAACAATCAAAATTTTTCATATTCATGTTTAAATATGTGTTGAAATTCGAATATTTAAAAAAATAAAAGTTCACTTTTAACGCTTTATGTTAAATATGGTGGAACAAGAGGAGGTCGTATTTCTTGAAGGATGAAATGCAGAAATGTGGAAATGGACTATTAGGAATACAAAATGTATGCTAAAATGCAGAACCAGTTCAAAAAATTTGTTCTCTCCATGATTCCATGTCCATACATTAAAGGAGAACAACAAATTAATTCTCTAGGTCACAAATTTGAATCCTAGTTCCTCCCTTGAGCAAAATGGCAAAGCTTGCTGTCACAAATATAATCGATTTGGGTAAAGAAAACCAAATACTATCACTAGATAGATATTACTTTTTAGATTTATGTAGTAGAGATAGACTGATATGAATTTGTGAATTAAAATTTGGTATTTTATCCTCAGATTAGGTTGTTTACCCGGATTTGGGATAAGTGTTTGATATGAATTTGTGTCAAACACGGGTATACTCATTTTTAATTTTTTTTCTTTCATATATTCATATCCGAATGTGTCGGACACGAATATTTTAAGAAAAATGAAAAGTCTAGATAACATAGATACGAAGCTGGTGCTGAGTGTTTAATATAAAGCAAGCAACACCATGGATTGAGGATTCAAAGTTTGATTAGCACTAAGCAAAGTAAAACAGGAAATTTTCCAAGTCATTTTATTAAAGTTGGGCTGAGAGGGTTTGATTATCCTATGTATGAGGAGACAAATTATAAGTTATGAAACAGAAGATGGATCACACCTCATCCCAGAAAGAAGAAAAACTTCTATACTTCCATTAAATATTTTCATCAAAACACTCTTTACTAATGATAAGCATAATAAAGGCAGCCGCCAATGCAGATGTCGATATTGAGAAGGTTTTCCACTATCGTTGTGCTGATCTTACCTCTCTCAGAGATTTTATCATCGAATCCTCTGGGTTATCATGATTATAACCTTAGCAATGGATCAAAGCTTGTTATTTTCTATGAATGTTTACTTTGATAATAAAATGATGGACTTGCTGACTAGGGTTGGCACACCTACTTTATATGCAACCATTATCTTAAACAATGAGATACTTTTTAAGTTTTAATCTCTTTGTGCAACTTAATTAAAAGTGACATTTGCCTAGTAAAAATTCTGGACATTATATCAGTTTTATAGTTTAAATAGACCTGTCCAGTGTCCAATTATCGGACTACTCATCCAATCAAATTCAAATCGGATCTTGGGCAAGAGTTTTGAAGCTCGGGTCCGGCCAAATTGAAAATTTTAAAAACTAATAAAAATGTTGTTTTATTTAATTTTAAATATATATATTTTAAAATGAATTTATTGGACAAGTCTAGCTCGATCCATATAAGGTAGGGCATAATTAGAGCTTGAAGAAGGATTACAACTTACAAGCTCAAGTCCAAGTAAAGTTCCATATATAGAAGATATTACTAAGCTTTAAACACAAAATCATATGTACTTTGCTGCATATACTTGGATCCAAAAAGGGTGTGTGCATTTATCAGATTTGATATTTGTTAATTTCCTTTGGACTAATAACATTTTTTTTTTCTATCATTTTTAATTGCCGATCGAAGTCTTTGCCCTATGGTGTTTTGAAATTGCAAGATAGCAGAATGCTTGAAACCTTGATCCACTACATTTGCAAGTAAATAAAGATATATCTCATAGATGGTTTGCTCCTTGCTTTTGAATCCAAAAGGATTTCCAAAGTGATGAGACAAAAATAAATGATAACTAATACAAACATTTTTCTGATTAATTATGGTTTAACAGTCTGTATTTCAGGATGGGACAAACAGCTCATCTTTATCTGATTAATTAGGGATATTTCTAACTTGGAAGGTTGTCAAATAGGACCTCGACACGTCTCGAGAACTATAAGTTTTATATATGTTACCTTATTTTTCACATATGACAGATATGAGGTTAAATAATGATGCTCACAAAGGTACAAAAATAGGGGGTTCTACCATGAGTTCCTTAAAAAAGGTTTTTGGTAGGCTTTAAATTAGGAAACTTGAGTAGCAGGTTATCAGGTCACCAATTTTTACATATAAACATAACTGAAATTATATATAAACATGATAAATTACATATAAACATGAGAAATTACATATAAACATGACAAACATGAGAAATTACATATAAACTTGAGGAATTACATATAAACATGACAAATTACATATAAACATGACGAATTACATATAAACATAACAAATTATATATAAACATGAAGAAATGAGAAATTACATATCAAGATGAGAGATTACATATAAACATGATAAATTACATATAAACATGACAAATTACATATAAACATGACAAACTGACGAATTACATATAAACATGACAAATTACATATAAACTTGACGAATTACATATAAACATGCAAAATTACATATAAACATGACGAAATGACAAATTACATATCAAGATGAGAGATTACATATAAACAAGAGAAATTACATATAAACATGAAAAATTACATATAAACATGACAAATTGATGAATTACATATAAACATGACAAATTGACGAATTACATATAAATATGACAAATTGACGAATTACATATAAACTTGACGAATTACATATAAACATGACAAATTTGACGAATTACATATAAACATGACAAATTACATATAAACTTGACGAATTACATATAAACATGACAAATTACATATAAACATGACGAAATGAGAAATTACATATCAAGATGAGAAATTACATATAAACATGACAAATTACATATAAAAATGACAAATTGACGAATTACATATAAACATGACAAATTATATATAAACTTGACGAATTACATATAAACATGACAAATTACATATAAACATGACGAAATGAAAAATTACATATCAAGATGAGAGATTACATATAAACATGATAAATTACATATAAACATGACAAATTACATATAAACATGACAAATTGACGAATTACATATAAACATGACAAATTACATATAAACTTGACAAATTACATATAAACATGACAAATTACATATAAACATGATGAAATGAGAAATTACATATCAAGATGAGAAATTACATATAAACATGACAAATTACATATAAACATGACAAATTGACGAATTACATATAAACATGACAAATTACCTATAAACTTGACGAATTACATATAAACATATAAACTTAATGAATTACATATGATCATGACAAATTACATATAAACTTGATGAATTACATATAAACATGACACATTGTATTTGATCATGTTTATATGTAATTTGTCATGTTTATATGTAATTTTTTCATTTGGTCATGTTTATATGTAATTTGTCATTTGGTCATGTTTATATGTAATTTGTCATTTGATCATATTTATATGTAATTTGTCATCTTTATATGTAAAAGATGACAAATTACATATAAACGTGCTAAATTAAATATAAATATAATAAATTACATATTACATATTTCAAGATATGTAATATGTTTAGAAATTTTGTTTTTATCACTTAACATTAATATAAACCATGCATAAATTATTTATTGATAAAATAACTTTATTTGAACTTAAATAGACATATTAAATGGGATAATATTGCTTACCCCACGTCGTCTAAATGGTTAATAGAGAATGAATATGTTAGCTGAAGATAATTAATGACATACTTTAAATATGTTTGTCTATATTCAATGCATTCTTTAATTGTCAACTACTTTAGTTTTAGCTGAGATATTTTTTTGTTACTTCAAATATGTTAGCTGAGACAGTTTTTTGTTGTAGCAAAGAGCAACAGATGGGGTTTAGTTTGAGCTCAGCCTTATTAGTTAAAAACTTGTGATTTTTTGGGCCTTTTTTTGAAGCACATTATTCAAGCAAATATTCCATACAAAGGTTAGTATACAATGTTTAAGTAATATAATTTTCATGGAATCAGTTATTTTACTTGTTATAAAATGTCTAATATTCATAAATATTTTCATGGGTTAGTGATTTTCATGGGTTAGTGAATAGAATGTTTAACTAATAGAATTTTCATGGAACCAGTTATTTTACTTGTTATAAAATATATAATATTCATAAATATTTTCATGGGTAGTGATTTTCATGGGTTAGTGAATAGAATGTTTAAGTAATAGAATTTACATGGAACCGTTTATTTTACTTGTTATAAAATATATAATTTTTAAGTTATACAATTTAATTTTTTGCCTTTACAAGATATATGTTTTTTTGTTTTTTTTTTCTTCAGAATTTTAATGGATTGTAGAACACTACATTTTGATGAGGAAACGAACATGTTTCTCGATTCTGAGGATCGTCCTTCGAATTCAGAATCTCCTAATGTTGTTGAATTTCAAGGTTCAATTTCTCATAATAATAAGGGTTTGAGTAGATTATGTAGAGAAGAGATAATTGGTATGAATTTTGATTCAGTGGATGCTGCATGGGAATTTTACAAGGCATATGCTTTTCAGAAGGGTTTTGGTGTTCGTCGGGGAACTACAAGACGTAATGATACTGGTAATCTTGTAGGTCAAAAATGTTGTTGTTCAAAAGAAGGATTCAAGATTGACAAAATAGAACACTGCAATCGTAAAAGAAGTGCTAGACCGTTGTCTAAAATCGGATGTAAGGCTAGTGTATGTGTCAACATGCAGGGTTCAGGGAAGTGGTAATCACATATTGTGAGGAGGATCATAATCATGATATGTGTGATTCATCTCATAAACCTTTTATTCGGTCACATCGAGAAATTAAAGAATCAGATTTAGCTGAAGCTAAAGCTATGAAATTCGTTGGGGTCTATACATCATAGATCATGAACTACTTTGTTCAACAAGCTGGTGGATTCCAAAATGTTGGTTTTGTTGCAAAAGACCTTTACAACGCGCTACATGCATGCAGTAAAGCTGAAATAGCGGATGGCGATATGAATGCTGTTATTTCTTACTTTGAAATTAAGAAGGAATTGGATATTGGTTTTTATATGAAATATAGCACTGATGATGATATGCGATTGCATAATCTCTTTTGGGCAGATGCTACTTCACTATCGGACTATGCATGCTTTGGGGATGTTATAGCGTTCGACACCACGTATAAGAAGAATGCTTATGATAGGCCTCTGATGCCTATAGTCGGTATCAATCACCATCATCAAACAATTGTTTTTGGAGTTGCTATACTTGTTGATGAGACAACTTATACCTTTGTGTGGGTTTTGAGAACTTTCCTAGAAGCAATGCATAACAAACGTCCTATTTCAGTTGAACTGACGGGGATAGGGCAATGTAAAGAGAAATTAGAACTGTTTTTCCCGATGCTAGACACAGACTTTGTACGTGGCACCTAGCTCGCAATGCACAGGCAAATATCAGTGATCCATTATTTGCTCAGGCATTTTGTAGATGCATGACTTCATGGTGGACACCGAATGATTTTGATCGTGAGTGGACTGTAATGATCAGACAATTTAATGTTGAAAAGCACCATTGGATAGTCGAAAAAGATAGAACTAGGGAGATGTGGGCACAAGAATATATTACAGGACAATTTTTTGGGACATTACGAACCACACAAAGGTGTGAGTCCTTGAATGCTTCGCTTGCTATATACTTGAAGTCGAAAAAAACATATCTTGACTTTGTTCGTTCAATTGATCAAGGGGTGAGTAGAATGCGGACCAACGAATTGGAGGCTGATTACTTCAGTAAGGAGACAAGGCCATACCATTTAAGCAGTTAGATGACATTGAAGGTCATGCGGCAACTATGTACACAAGGGAATCATTCTCTCTTTTCCAAGACGAGCTTCAGCAGGAGACGTTGTATCGTATCCGTGAACCAATTGTAGTAAATGAATTAACGCGGATCTATTATTTAGGCAAGTACAGGGAACCTGACCGAAGGGTTACAGTTGTCTTTGATGCAGCTGCGCAAACTATTGAATGTTCTTGCCGAAAATTTGAGACAGTTGGTTTGCCTTGTAGGCATCAAATTCATATGATGAAGCTTGAAGATATGTCTCATCTTCCTACATCTTTGTTTATGCATCGATGGACGAAAAATGCCAAACTGTGTGCCTCATCGTTTGTGCAGAACGATGTTCCACCCAAGATGATGCAAATGGTGCGGTATGCATCACTAAGTTCTAGTTGTAACCGAATGTGCTATGTAGCATCCAAAACAACTGAGTCGTTTAATAAAGCAAGAAGTGAAATTAATAGATTGACTATTGAAATGGAGGAATTGTGTGAGCTGAATGATCCCGTAGCTGAGATGTCAAAGATAGGAAAAGTACGAGACCCTATTACGAGACGGGCTAAAGGGAAAGAAGTAGGGAAAAAGCAAACATCGTCCAAAGTTAGAAAGTGTGGGTACTGCAGAATGGAAGGACATAGTAAAGTTACTTGCCCACTTTTGAAAATTGGAATGCAAAGTGCTGGTCTCGACAACCTTACTTGTAATAGTGACAATGAGTTACAATATTCAGTACAACATGGGGTTCGGTGCGGGGGAAACCCATATACAAAGTTAACTTCTGATGATGTGAGATTTACATTACTTATAATTTGTGTTTTTAAAGTTTTAACACTATGATGTTGGTTGATTAATTACCTTATATCCTCATAGGGAAAATATGAAGTGGAGACTGAAGCCTTTTTCCCAACTATGCATGCTGAAGAGAATAGCAAGATGCAGGTAATGTTTCATTTTGTTTCTTGTACGCTTTAATTGGTTTCGGGTATTGTGCACCATCAAACAATTAATTGTTGAGCATATGACTAACGTTATAATTAATATTTTTAGGACGACTCATTTTCATTCAGCTATTACGAAGAAAGATCTAATGAAGCTAAACAATCAGACTTCTCTGGCTGGTTTAGATCACCAAGTTGATAGGTGAAGTCTATGATACAATTTTGAGACTTCAATCTGCTGATGTTTTCATAAGTGGACATTTTCATAAGTGAAAATTTTCAGCTTTAGGTTGCATATACTTCCTGTAATGTGTATAGGATAAATACTTAAGAAGTGAAACATAATTCATCTATCTCTTTGGATACCACAATGAAATTTTTTTTTTGAGGTTATTCCGAACTGAGTTTAGGTAACTGTTAGTTAAGTGTCGTGAGTATTGTATGCAAACAATATATGCTTCTTTTATGCAAACAATACGTTTCCTTTGGAGGTCATTGGGATTTCTTGTGAGACATACTCCTTCACCTTTTTTGAATTAAACGTGAAATGCTTCTTTGGTATTACAAAATTTACATAATTTACATAATAATTTACATAATTTAGGGGATGACAATATTTCTCCTTCAGTCTTTGGTGTTGGAAGACATCCAGTACTACTTGTATCACTAAAAGATGGGATGGTCAAGCTTGAAGGAGCTGAAGAACGACTCGTTTTGCTAGATATTCTTGAGCCTCCTGATGCTGGAAAGAAAGAAATGAGTTCCTCAGCTCCCGTTATTAAATAGAGAACATAATATATCAAATGCAAGAAAAATTCAAACTTAAAGTTATCTAACATCTATTGTCTTCCCATGAGAGTGTTATGCATCACGAAACCACCCAACTCAGTACTTATTTTCATTTATGGAGCATGTAATATGAGAATACACATTATTGTATTTCCATATAAACCTTTCCTTAATTTTTAGAAGCCAACTTCTTTTACATCTAGCTTATAATAGATTACAAAATAACTTGGGAATTAGACATAACTTTGTCAATCCTTAATACATGGTGATGGTGAAGTCACAATTGACCTAGTTACCCAAACAAATTTATTTCAATAAAGGTGCGACATATACATCCCTGTTTTAAAATCCTTCAACAATCATTAGGTAAAAACCCACAGATTATGCAGAGGTGAAAGCACTCCAAGCAAGCACCTATTGTTCTTTTGCCTACCATTGCATTTCCATCAAAATATAAATTTGTAGTATATCTATTTCCTACAAGAACCCTGCATATTCATGTCCACACGAACAGTCCAAACATTATAACAAAAAATTTGCCAGTCAAGCTTACATTTTCTTTTAGTTTGCACGCTGAAACTCATTAAAATTTCATTGGAAAAAGAGCACCATCCAAAATCCAATAGTTTCAAGTGAACTAGATCTATTCCCCAACACAATCCCTCACACTCAAACTCAAGAGGTTGAAGAATAGTCTCAACTCTCAAGAATCTAGCTTTGAGCAGCTCCCTATACTTGTGAGAAATATTGCATAATTTACATAATAATTTACATAATTTACATATTATTATTACAAAATTAGTATTACAAAATTCAATTGCCTCTTTCCATTGATGTTAGTATTACAAAATTAGTCAGTTAAGTTTTATCCCTTTTCTATTCATGCCAACAGGTAGATTCAGCTAACTTATCCATGTTCAAGCAAATTATTGCTTTCAGCTGAACGTGAAGACTGTTCCATGCCGTGGTTGAAATCTGTGGAGATCACAATTCACATATAAGAAATTTCCTAAGGACTAAAGAATAGATAGTGTATACTGTTATTTCCTCATATTCAATTAACCTTTCACCAAGTTAAAATACTGACAATAAACTCAAATAACATTGTAAGATAAGTACAATAGCACAGTGGCAGATCCAAAATTCTCTCAGCTATAATGAAAGCTGATAGAAATAAATATTATTAGGTAAAATCATGTTGCAGCATAAAAAAAAAAAAAGCAATAATAAATTCATTAACATTCTGAAGAGTTAACAGTAAACCAAATGTCAAAACTACAAACCTAAAAATGCATATTTTGCAAAAATATTTATTACTTATCCATTCTACAGAAATTGATATCTTTGTCCAACAAAAACTTTCATTCTCCAACAAAAACATTTGTGTACATTGCTCTACATATATCCTACATTTTCTCCAACAAAAACTTTCATTCTATGACAAAAACTGCAATAGCATAATCAACAACACTTAGCTCTCATTTTACGGTTTTATCACATATATGTTCAATTACCTAAATTTAATCAACTCGATATAGAACTCCCTAAACAACATTGGCAAGGCAGCAGCACCAACTTAATTAAGCTTTCCTGTATTACTTATTAGAACTAATAATCTATCATCTTAATAAGACCAGTTCACCTCAAGAATTAACAAGTCTAACCTATATTATGTATTACTTAATCAAGCTTTCCTATATTACTTATTATCAAGAATTAACCAGTTCACCTTAAGAACCAATAATCTATCATGCTTGGATTCCATCTCAGGTACATTTTCTAATTAGTGGCCTTTCTAGTGATACTATAATAGACAATTACTAGCTGCTATACATTGAACATGGTTCTGCCTTCAGATGTAGTGAAACATGGTTTGAGTGGGAAATCAGTAAGTGCTGTAATGTCATAGTTAGGAGATTATGTGGATAAGGATAAACTCTCTATCCTTATCATGCATAGAAGATCTAACTTTACCATATTGCGACAATGAGTTGTTAACAAGTTCATGGAGTTTGAGTGAAAAGTGAATACATTAAGTGATTACTGAATTTCCTGGAATTATAATAATTTTCACATGTTATGCAATTATATCATAGTTTATTCCTCCCTAGGAAGTGGGGATTGGGATTGGAATAAGTTATTGAACTAGATACCAGAGAACAAATATCATGTTCAGTTAATTATAAAAATTATTTATTCTATCTGCAGCTCTTGTCGCTTTGGCATACTTAAATCTTGGAAGATGTGGCCTAACTGATGATGGATGCTAAAGTATTCTGGTGAGTTGTATTTGATTTAGTTTAACCCTTTTATTCTTGAATCATCACACAGAACTGTTACATGGCTAAGTATAGTTGGGTATTTTTACAGTATTTACTATCATTTGCAGGAGTTAATAATTTGAAGGTATTCATCCTGGCATTTAACAATATAACAGATGCATGCTTAGCGCACCTAAAAGGTTCTCTCTCTCCCCCCCATTGCTACTGCATTGTGGTCCATTAGTTTAACTCTTGCTGGGAATGGACCATTTGCACTTTTTCTTTGCCTTGAACAACTATTAGAGGGCTGTGCAAGTTAATGAATTTTACTAGGTTAGCTCAGTGAATTGCACTGTTACTTTCCATAAGATATGGCAATTGTGACCTTCCAATTGTTAAAGTTAGTGGCTACTGATTTGGCACTCAGCTCATTCAGGCAAAAATTCTGATCTAACTATAATGATGATATTTGAAATCTTATGCTTTCAGTTTTGACAAATATTATGCTGTTGACTTGAGACCACTAGATGATATTTAATAATAGTGGTACAGGAATTGTGTATGTGGTGACATTCACCAATACAGGATACTCACAATAAACACATATAACAGTGTGTATATACTGAGAAAGGTGCGTGTCAAATTAGATGATTTATTGAAAGAAATTACCTATTTCACAGCTTCAACTTGCCAACTGACATCTGCGACAGCTTTGTACGAGGAGATATCCTAGCTTTATGGAGGTTAAGAGCAGCATCACATACCCTTTTCCGTAAAGTGTTCTTCTCATGGTTTATCAGCTCAGAGACTAATATAAATCTGTCCCACACGTTTAAACGCTACATACGAATACATACAAAGGGAATCAAACTTTGCAATGACCCAAAATATGACCAAATATTAAAATAACTCACAGCAATAAGAATAGCATACCACAAATTTATAGTCAGTGACATGTAGATTTTGCATGAAAGCAGCAACCCACATTCCGCAATCATAACTGTATGCATTTTCAAGAATAGTAGCTTTTATTATTCAGTTACATAATGGAAAACAAAGTTTTCAAATAGTGAGAGAGTTATTATACCCGTTGCTTTGCAGAGGAACCCTCTCTGGAACAACAATTTTCAACTCATGAAATGGAACCATTGGACTACCAACCAATGATGTCATAAGAGGGTCATTAAACAATTTCACACATGCGGATATCTGTTCGAAGTGAAATTTGAAAAAATTTTAAATGTCTCATCGTAAACCAAAATCATGAATTAGAAAATGTTCGCAAGTGCCAACTAAATAATTGAGTAGAACATGTATTTATCTTACCACACGAGTCACATCCGCAACTCTTTTTTGATTTGCAACATTTCACGGCAAGGTATCCAACACTTTGGCTTCCTTTTCTAGCATATCTATCACACACAAATACCAATGCGTGTTCATCTCATTCATTGGTATAAAGATCTGCAATGAAATTACATAATCATTGTTAGCAGGTTATTACGTTATATAACATATTTTTGATAGTACGCACATAAAAGATTTCCATGTCCTAACCTTGTAACAGTCACTCAACGATCCCATATGAATGAATTGTCCTTTAAAAAACTTAATGAGCTCTTTCGCATTGCATTCTGTTGACAAGATATGACTCTGCAAAGAATAAACATAAGGTACATCTTTCCTGAAAAAATTTAAACTATATGCAAAAAACAAACCAACTTAAAATATACTCAAAGAAAATGAGGCCGGAAAATACCATCTCCTTGTTGACATAGTCGAAGCTTTACAATAGTAGGCCATTGACTCACCGACAAGGTCAATAATCTAGGGCAAGAACAACTCATTAAACACATTTCACTACTACAAAGACAATCATGAAGTTCGATGAAACAATATATTAGACTTACAACTGAAGTAACCCATTGTTTTGGGCGCAAGGAGCCAAATTCCTCGATTGATGCAAATGTTGCACCGAATTGGACAACAACTTCACTACAATATAAACTCTTATAAAGAATAAATAAAAGATCGAAATCCATATGAACTTTAAATCAAGATATATCTTTAAATCAAAATATATCATCAACTTACCTTTGATCGACATTACTGTTCCATACATAATTGCATATTGCAGTTTCAAGTTCATCTAATTCCTTCGGAATTTTGACAAGGGCCCTCTTCGCGGTAACCTTGAAATATTTATTTTTACAAAGATACGACATATGATACTGCTAATTAGTAATTATACATATCAGACTTATGTAATAACTGTATATACTTAAACATATATAAATTGTCTCAAATATCAATATATATTCAGTGTATGCATTCACAAAGATTGCAATGAAAGGTGGAACAAATAAATGTTCTATAAGCATATCATGGCTACATGCATGATTGGTCTATTCAAACAAACATAAACAGTCTTGCGGACGGGAGTGCGAATATCACAACAAAGTTGATCTGGCTCGCGTAACTATCCGACTAACACCAGAAGCAAATATTGACCTTGACCTAACAATTTTGATTTTCTTGCCAGATTGACCCTATAATATGTAATCATATAAAATGCCATAAACAAATTAGTTATTTTATAGCATATCTAAGTATTATTGAATTATAAATAAGTAAATATATATACCTTCTTTTTCCGTGGGGCAGGACAACTTGAGCTTGGATTGTTAATATCGGTTCTCATTGGTGTACTTAAATCTAGATCTCCCTCTTTCGCTTTGCGCTCAATGATCTCAATCGAGGACTCCAACTCACCAGCTGGTGTTTTCAAGTCCGTGCTCTGCCCATCGACCTCAAGGATGCCTCCTTCCTCATCCCTTTTTTTCAAACTGGTTTCACCGCCAGTTTTCACTTCGACAGATTTCGATAAAAGAGCATTAATAGAATCCTCAATCGACTTAATGTTTTCCGATATTCTATTCAGTTTTTCTGTCACATTTGCTTCCAGACTTTTCATCGACTCTCTTAAATCCTGAAAAATAATTACGAATAAACATATTGACTATCTAGACTTAATGCAATCCGTGAAGTATATACATAATTTATAGATTTCTTGCATTCTCTATGAATTAGACATGAAGATCTAATTAACTGACGTACCTGTAAGTCAGTATGATACAGCTTTTGCTCCTCTTCTATCGTCCGCTGAGTGTGATATTGTTCGGTGATATTAATACCCTTGTTTCCATGAAATCATAAGTTAATCAAACTACATAATTCATATATAAGTTATAGTCACTAACAATAAATTAATACAACTTAGATAACTGGTGTCACCTTGGATTTCAAGCCAACACGGAAGTCTTTTGAATGGGAAATTGAATTCGCAACCTCATCCGTTCCCCATGCACTAATACGAGGAACAAAAGTTGACATTGCCTCTTTGGTACTCCGAACTCCGAAAATATGGTCATAGAACCTAATCTACTCAAATAATTACAATTTAGTCAATACCAAGAATTAATAACTTTTACTTCTAATTTAATTCCATTCCAACTTAATTCAAATCAAGATTGCATTAGTACACGAAGAACAAATCTTAAACTTACCACCAATAATAGCAGGCAACCGGTTAAGTAGACTTTTGATGATTTCATCTTCCTTGCATGAAAACTTCTAATACCGAGAAGAAGCTTGTCATGAACATGTTTTGCCCAATTCAATTTCCCATTAAGGCCATCCTCAGTCAAAAAAGAATAATACTCTTTCGATGGCCCCCCTTCAGTCGTTGGACTCAAAAACCGTCCAACGATATATAAGAGGATCCTGGCCTTTAGATCTTCACAGTCGGCCTCGAACTCCATAATTTCTTGCTCTAGCCTAACAAAACTCATCTTTCGATGAGTTGGAATATTAAACTTATTACACAGGACTTCACCGTCTTCTCTTTCCGTTATAGTTGATACCTCTATTCCCTCGTTTGCTAAACCTAGAATACCTTCAACATCCTCCACTGTGAAAGGGATACTTTGGCCATCAACTTCCATGGAGCTGGTTGCAACATTAAAGTTGTGAACCAAATATTCACACAGTTCTCTTCGAAGCTTTCCACCTTTCAAGAGTAGCAAAGGACCGAACCCGATGCTTTCCACTGCACCTTCAATTTTTTTTCCTTCAATTGCTTAAACAGCTTGCACAAATTAAACGGGCTACAACGTGTCGCAACCAAGCCCTACACATAAAGTACATTCATTAAATATACATAGCTATATAACATCATACTTCATTTTTAACTATTATTTCTTCAATATAACATTTTCTTATTGAATTATTACCTTCTTTTTTTCATCAACATCTAATTTCTGTCTTTTCAACTGTTGCACTTCATTTTTGTACGGCTCTTTTTGAGCAACTGTCTGCTCTATAAACGGCTGCTTCTCCTCTGTAGGCAGCACTTTCCATTTTGCTGCCAGCTCTCTACGAGCCTATGAAAAAAACAATTCAAATTAATTCACATACACATAAAAAAACCATGATTTTAGTAACACTGTATAACTTAGTGTCCACACAAAAGATAAGCATTTATATGGTTTCTATGTACCAACAAAGAAAAGCAATAATATGTCTATACTGTCCAACACTTCGACTTTATAAGCAAAATAATTAAACATCAAATTCTCAATAAAAGAACCAGATACATAAAAGATTACTCACCTTCAATGTCATTTTCCCTTTTTCTTCTCCATCTCCTTTGCATTCACTTATGCTGTATAAAGCGATTAACATAAAATCTGTAACTCGCACTCTTTAAATCCAAATATAACAACATAGCATGTCTAATGAATTCAACTTAGAACCACCAAGTATAGTTACTTACTAGTAATTCAAAAATGAACCCCTCGGTTTTACAACCTTCATGCTCGATTCAGTCTGTTTCAGCTGCACATCTTCATCAACTTTGTCCATGTCTTTGAATCTTTAATAAAATGAAACAAACGTTTGCAAATTTCTCAACTTTAGACATACAAAAAATTATAATTTATAATACAAAATCAGTTTCTAAGTTAAAAAAACATTACTTGCAAATATCCAATCATCTTGACCAGATTTGGATGATGAATTTACCAACATTATCAACTTCCGTCTGAAATCAAATGACTATCAACAAATATAAAGGATTTGAAGAGAGAAACTTACCGATTTGTCTAAAAAGAGAGATTTATCGACGATCTCTGATGACGAATATAACTCAAAACACTAAAACCTGAAATGAAAAAATGACCATATATCAGCAATTAGGCGTCATATAAATATAATTGTAGCAACCGTTTTTAGCCTGGGTCGGATCCGAATTCGACCCGGGCCATTTGCAACAAGGCTAGACCTAAACCCTAACCCAGGGGCCTTTGGGCCAGCTGGCCAAGCAGGCCCAAACCAGGCCTGCTAGCTAGCCCAACAAGGCCTGCTAAGGCCCCCCGTTTTGGGCCCAATAAGCCCAACAGGGCTTGCTACCAAGCAGGCCCATTCCCCAAACCCTGAAACCCTAGCAGCCCCCAAACCCTAGGAAGACCTAGCCCTGGCAGCCACCTTTCCCCAGGCAGCCACCCCTCTGCCACCACCACCAACCACCCAAACCCACCCATACACGCCAACCCCCCAAAACCAAACCCATCTGCAACCCTAGCCACAAACGCCTAAACACTCTATACCCCTTTCGACCTAACCCACCACCACACGCCACCGATCAGCCACCCCGTCCCCAAAATCTGGAAGCCCGGATCCCAAGCCCTAGGGTGTTGGGGAACCCAAAACCCTTTCAAAAAGGGAGAGATCGAAACCGAGAAGAGGACCCCCCCTCCGAAACAGAGATCCGAAAAAAAAGGAAGAAACTCACAACCAAAAAAAAAGAGATCCCCTTGCAAAAAAAAAAAAACCCACAATCGCAGCAAGCAAATACCCCAAAAAAAAGGAGCAAGAACACAGCAAAAAAAAAAAAAAAAGGCAAGCCTGAAACACAAAAAAGGGAGGTTTCAATACCCTTTTCAAGGCCAAATCTACTCCGATCTGGCCTGATTCAGGGAAAACCAATCGAAGATTCGAGGTGAGGAGGCCGCTTCGAGTCGTTTAGACTCATTTCGGACTGGAGATCTCGTCGGAGCACGACGGTCGACGGCAGGCGCGATGGCGATGAGACCTGTTGTGGATTTAGAAGAGAGGTAGAATTTTTTATTTATTTATTTATTTTTTAAAACAGGTCAAAATGACCAAAAAAAGGTGACTTAAATAGTAGATTAGAGGGTCAAGTCCAGCGACCCGCGCGTGGGTCCGCGCCTGGACCCGACCCGTATGTTTTTTTTTTAGGCCTTTTAGCGGGTCGGGTCACGGGACCCGCGAATGGGTCCGCGTGTGGACCCGACCCGATTTTTTGTTTTTTGTTGTTTTTTATATATATATATTTTTATTTTTATATATACATATATATTAGTTTTTTTATTTTTTTTAAAAATATAATAATAACATAATAATAATAATAAGTAAAAATTATAATAAATGAAAAAATAAAAAATAAAGATAATAGTAAAAAAAACAATAAAAAAAACAATGATCTAGTAAAAAAAATAAAAATGTGGTATTAATAAAAATATAAAAATAATAATAAAAAAATATGATGTTATTAATAATAAAAATATAAAAATATGATATTAAAATAATAAAAAAAAATATGGTAGTAATAAAATGAAAATAATAAAATATAAAACATATGATATGAGTAAAAAATAAAAAAATAAAAAAATATGATAATCGTAAAAATTAATAAAAATAAAAAATATGGTATTAATAAAATTTAATAAAAAATAAAAAAATATGATATTAGTAAAAATAAGAGTAAAAAAAATAAATAATAAAAATATGATATTAGTGGAAGTAAAAATAATGATAACAGTGGAAATAAAAAAGGAAAGAAAAAAAAATAATAGTAAAAATATATATATAAAAATAAAAGTAAAAATAAATAAATAAATAATGATAAAATGAAAATAAAAAAAAAGAGATAAAAAAATAATAATAAAAAATGAATATAATGAAAAATAAAAAAATATGATAATAGTAAAAATGAAAAAAATATTAAAGAAGGCAAGGATAAAAGTGAAAATGAGAGATAAATAAATTTCATGCGCTTTGCACTTTTTTATTTATTTATTGTTTTGTCCTAATCACGTGCATTCGTATAACAAAAAGGATGAATACGGATTTGCCGACGATGGAATTCGAAGGACGTCACGGTTGTGATTCCCAAGATATCCCGAGGTGAGAGAATTTCGCTAAGTATCATCACGAGTAGTGGGAGTATTTAGCGATATGCTCAATACAAAAATTCGTTTTCATTTATGGAAATAATCAAAATAAGGAGAATGAATAAAAAATGAACATTTACGTGTTTGATATTTCGCCATGCTCGTGTTTTTTGAATATTATGTCATGTATTTGATCGTATAATTAAGCCTTTATTCGTACATGTTACATGCTAAATCGCTTGCATTCAATATTTAAATACTCGCATCATTCGCATTTAAATAAAAATCGGTGAATACAGATTTGCCAACGACGGAATTCGAAGGACGTCACGGTAGTGATTCCTAAGATATCCCGAGGTAAGAGAAGTTCATTAAATATCACCACGAGTGGTGGGAGTATTTAGCGAAGTGCTCGATAAAAAATCCGTTTTCATTCAAATTGGGAATAATCGAAATAAAAGAAGAATAATATAGCGAATGTTTATGTGTTCGATATGTTGCCATATTCGCATTATTTTTATTGTGCTTCGCACGTTTAATCTTATAATAATGTATTTAATCAATTGTCTTGTATGCTTAACCATGTGCATCCGCTGTTTAAATATTCACATCGTGTGCGTTTAAATAAAAAAAATGGATGTAAATTGCCGACGACGGAATTCGAAGGATATCACGGTTGTGATTCCTAAGATATCTTGAGGTGAGAGGATCTCGTTAAATACCACAAAGAGTGTTGGGAATATTTAACGAGTATTCTTGATAATAAATTTACGGTTCGCTTTCACTTTCAAAAAAATAATAACAATTCAAAAAGAGAATAAACATGTTTTGAAAAAAAAAAATAATTTTAAATGACAATGTCAAGTCCATTAAATCGAGATTTAAGATAACACGTGATTAAATGGTACCGTTTTCTAAACGGGCGTTGCGAGGGTGCTAATCCTTCCCCGCACGTAACCGAATCCCGAACCCAATTTTGTTTTCTCTCTGGTTCAAAACACGGACTTTAAAATTGGTTTTAAAAAAAAAGTTTTAATTAATTTTAAAACGCTTTACTAAAACCGGTTTTAATAGGTGACCAATCACACCTAACAAAAAGGATTGGTGGCGACTCCATTTTGTTTTCAAAATTTCGTCTAGCGGTCGAAAAACCGTTATGACAGCTTGGCGACTCCACTGGGGATTTTGAGAGTCGAGCCATAAATTAGTCATGTGTTATCTTAAAATCTCGATTTAACGGATTTAATCGGTTTTTAATTTTAATTCTCTTGTTCTTAATTTTCTTTATTTATTAATTCGGCTGTTTATTTATTGTCATCATTCTCGTTATTGTTATTTTGCTTGCATTTATGCTTTGATATTTGTTGATTCTTTATTCTCGTTTTTTTATTATATTTTTTATTCATTTTTTTATATATATATATATATTATTGATTCTAGTAATTATGGGATGATTAGAATAAAGAGTCGTAAACAAGTAGTCGAAGGTTTGTTTGTTCCTTCTCACACACGAACGCGTGCATTTCATACATAAGCTCTATACCCGAGCTACATCCCTTTAGAAAAAAGTAAAGTACCTACGCTCTCGTGAGGTAATAACCTCCGCATGGGCTAGCGAAACGCTTTTAGAGAGAGAAAGTACCTACGCTCTTGAGAGATAATAATCTCTGCACGGGCTAGCGAAAAATCTCTCGCTCGAATTGAACCCTTTCCTTTGGAAGCCTATAATGGGTAAGGATCGGGGTGCCTTGCTAGCCTTCGTAGGCGACAGCGAGGACCAATTTGAAGACCTTTAGATTGCGAATCTGAACCTCATATTAGAATGCCATGAGAAATTCTCCCTAGGTAGAGCCTCTCCTAT
This sequence comes from Fremontodendron californicum, assembly GCA_030761205.1. Taxonomy (NCBI): domain Eukaryota; kingdom Viridiplantae; phylum Streptophyta; class Magnoliopsida; order Malvales; family Malvaceae; genus Fremontodendron; species Fremontodendron californicum. The sequence goes on from JAULJL010000041.1 coordinate 635,195, forward strand.
CCGACGTCTATAAATTCACCCGAAATTAGGACACACAAAGGAACGCTTTTTACCTTTCACTACTTTTGTTTACTTTCGAACCACGAAGCGGTTAGTGACCGAAACGGCCCAAAGGCCAGCATTGGTTCACTTCGCGACTCTTAGGGCGAACGAACACCCTAATTAATTCCTTCGTAGACAAGGACCGAAATTTTCCAAAATGAGTTTTCCTCAAAATATTTGTTATTTTATGTAAATAAATAATGCCGGACCTCTTTATTCATTTATTCATTTGTTCTTTGAATTCTTTCATGTGGATATACTGACGAGTTTTCCTTCTATGTTGTTCTGCATAACTTACATTTGCATCACATTAGCATTCCACGTCGAGGTATTATTCTCAAAAGTATCTTTCAACAAGTTAATTTCTCATGGAGCCCACCGAGCGTCAGATTATCTCGTTATCCATAAGCGTCATGTGTGAATCGCCGGTAGATGGGCAAGAAATGTGCAACAGAAAGAGGGGGACTGTTTGATTGAAGGTTATATCCCGAGTCTACCCGAAAGAATAAATTTGAAACTCACACAGAATAACTTAACTGAGTTGGCCGATATTTGGGAACGAATGACTTGGGAAAGGAAGAAGAAATTTTCTGAAAAGTATGGCCAGATTGCTTCGTTCATCCCAGTGGTAATTGAGGAGTCCATGATCAGGGCGGCCATCCAGTTTTGGGACCCTTCTTATAGGTGTTTTGCTTTTAATGGAGAGGATTTGACACCGACTATAAAGGAGTACTCAATTCTTATCGGGTTAGAGCTTCGTTTCCCAGATAAGGTATACGTCAGAAAGCCAAAGTTGGGTTTCCGTAAGAAGTTGAAAAAGCTCATTAGGGTAGAGGTAGGAGACCCGGATCTGAAACAAAAAGGGAAACATGTCTGCATTCCTTGGGATTTCTTTCGAAAATTCATTGAGGGGCACCTCGATGACGAGCAAGGAGTCACCGCTTTTGCTTTGGCTATTTACGGGTTGGTAATTTTTCCTAAGGTTTTGGGGCATATTGAAGTAGCGGTGATAGATTTCTTCGAGCAAGTTGAGAACCACGCCAATCCCTCGCCGGCAATCCTGGCTGAAACCATAAGATCATTGAACTTTTGCCGCAAGAGAGGGGAGGGTCGTTTTGTGGGATGTGCGCCATTACTGCATATATGGCTCAAGAGCCACTTCATGTGTGAAAATAGTGCTTTCTCCAAGCCTTACCTAAAGAATTGTGCCCCTATTAAAGAATTATGTGAAAGCAAATGGCCGAAACCCAAATCCAAGAAAGAATGGTTAGCCTTCTTATGGTCGCTGACTAGTAAGCAAATAAAATGGATGGCGCCATGGATGCCTCATGGGCCAATGTTATACCGATGTGGAGAACCATGTGTACAACTTTTAGGACGATGGGGAGTAGTAAGTTATGCTCCGCTGATGGTACTGAGACAGTACGGGGTAAAGCAATTCGTCCCGGCTACGCACAGACTTGACCAGGTGGAATTTTCTTATGGAGATCCAAATATGTCAAAAAGAGTGGAGTCGATAGTCCGAGCTTGGAAAGAAAACCACAGAACGAGGTTAGGATCCCTCAGTGAGAGCGTCACTCCAAGATACCAAGTGTGGAGAACAAATCGGGTCAACAATATGGTGCTTCCAGAAGAAGAGGTCGTATATCAGCCAAGTCCCGCTCCATCAAAGAGAATATCAGAACTCGAAATCGCTGAGCAAGGCTTCAGTATTGAAAGAAAGAAGATGAAATAGGAAAGTCAGAAGTTCCAAGAAGAGGCCGAAAACTGGAAGGACAAGACTGAAACACAAGGGGTCAGAATAAAAAAAATAATAAAGGAACGTGACACTGCCTATGCCGATGTGAAAGATTTGCACTTGGAAAACAAGAAACTGAGGACACAACTGAAGGTCGGAAGTATACTTGGGCCAGCTTATAGGCGGGAAAAAGAGCTTAGTCTACTTCAGGAAAAAGTAAAACAGTGGAAGAAAAAGGCACAAGAAAACGAGACAAGAGCCGCTCGACTGTCTCGTGATAAGCAGAAATATAAGGACATGTACTCCCAGGCTTCCGTGAGTTTAGCTGAGTCATTGCATACAAACGAGAAGCTAAAGGCCGAGCTCGAGAGCAAAAGGGAAAGTTGTTCTCAGATGCAAGAAGAGAGAAGTTTCCTACACCAAGTAATCCGAGACCTAGAACGGTAATTATATAGCCAGAAAAATCACATAGACGAGATCGTGAGGGAATGGAGGGATAGAGAAAGTGACTGGATTTATGCATGTGATTTGGCTATGGATGCTAGCAAAATGTGGGAAGCCGAAAGCATGGGAAGGCAGCAGTACATAGAACACTTGGGTGCAGAAATCGGCAAGGCCGTGAGAAAAGCCAGCAAGATGATCGAGAAAGTGGAAGTCCTAAGGCAAAGAATCCCGCCAACCGGAGAATACGGACAGCAGTTGCTTAAATTTTTGAACAAAGCCAGAAATCAGTATAAGCAAATTAGCTGTTTTTATGGACACGATTCTAAGAAGTTATGTTAATGTAACAAAAACACTATGTGGGATCAATGAAAAATCAACTTCCTGAAATTTATCTTTGAGTATCTATACCTCGTATGCATTTTTTTATTTATTTGCTCGTTCATTCATTCATCCATTCATTCATGCACTTAGTAAAGAATAAAGAATAATATATCATAAGGTTCTAATCTGGGATATTTAAACAAAGGTATAAAAATTGAGCGCCGACTAAAGTATCTGGACAAAAGTGCTCCACACTCGTATAATACGAGAGCACACGCAAAAACCATGGACAACGAACAAGCAACAAGAATTGAGAGAATGGAAAGGGCACAGAAAGAATTGCAAGAACAGCTGGGCAGATCTCAACAGGAACTACGGGAACAGATAGCAAGGTCCCAGGAAGAGTCACGAGAACAAATGGCCAAGATGATGGAAATGATGATGAGTATGACGAGAGGAAAGGGGCCAGCTGAAAGCTCAATAATGAGGGGAGAACCCCGACCCCGATAAAGTAATAACGAGGATCCTCTATACCCACTGGGTTTCACCCCGACTCACGCCCAAGTGACACAAGATGGGCATCCACAAGGAGAACCTCCAGTGGGAGAACAATCTTATGTGTACATTAGCACGCCAAGTCCCACAGGCCAACAAGCCCAAGGATAGTTCGCGCCTAACCCAGGGACCCATCCTTCAAACCCAGTCCACGTCCCGAACTTGGATGACCCCTTAGAGCAAGAAAGGTTGAGAAGAAGCATGACAGAACAAATAGAAGACGCCGGGACAAAGCATAAATATGACATGTTAGAAGAGAGACTCAAAGCAATAGAAGGGATGGACGCCTTTGGAAAAGTCGATGCCAGTGAACTAAGCTTAGTTCCGGATTTGGTAATACCGCCGAAATTTAAAGTCCCGGAATTTGAAAAGTATGATGGGACCAAATGCCCTTCATTTCACATCACCATGTTCTGTCGCAAAATGGCCGGGCACACTCATAATGACAAGTTATTAATTCATTGTTTCCAAGACAGCCTGTAAGGATCAGCCGCAAGATGGTATAACCAAATAGATCGCAGTCGCATCCATACTTGGACAGATTTGACGAGAGCCTTTTTAACCCAGTACAAGCATATGGCTGATATGGTGCCGGATAGGCTATCCCTCCAAAACATGGAGAAAAAGGTCGGAGAATGATTTAAGGAGTATGCCCAAAAAAGGAGGGACCTGGCTGCTCAAGTGCAACCACCTCTGACAGAAAAAGAGACCACCGTGCTGTTTATCAATACGCTGCGAGGACCATATTACAACAGGTTGGTCGGCAGTGCTACCAAGAACTTTGCCGATATGGTCATTTCAGGCGAAATGATAGAAAGCGCCATAAAAAATGGCAAGATCGAGGGAAATGAAGTAGCCAACAGTAAGAAGGTGGGGGCAATAAAGAAGAAAGAAGGAGAAGTGCAAGCGACTTCATATGAAAACCGACCACCACAAAGCTATTCCCATTACCCAACACACAGACCCTACATTTATCCCCTAACCCGTACTCCTACCCTCCTACACAACCCCAATAATCAATGAATTATCGACCACCCGCACCGGTGTACATGCCATCACCCATGCCAGCACCTGTGTACACAGCATCTGTACCTGCTCCCAACTCGACCAGTCCAGTAAACAATGTGAGCACTAACCAGAGAGCACCTCAGCCAATCAAACAAAGGCCCCAGTTTGACCCGATTCCCATGACATACGCCCATCTATTTCCCAAGCTAGATCAAAACCATCTGTTGGCACCCATGTTCCTCGAACCCATGAAACCCCCATACCCAAGATGGTACAACCCGGATGTGAACTGCGATTACCATGGAGGCAACCCGGGTCAATCCATGAAGAATTGCACTGCTCTTAAACACAGAGTGCAACACCTAATCAGGGTCGGTGTCTTGAGCTTCACAACTAAGGGAGAGCCTAACGTTACTGCAAATCCGTTACCAGACCATGGGAAAACAGGAGCAAACGTGATAACGGAGGAAAAAGATTGTCGGGTAATATCCAGGATTAAGGATGTCCGGACTCACATGGGAAAAGTGCTGGATGCCATGATTGAGGTCGGACTGTTTAAACCAGTCAACATGGGGCAAAAATCCTCGAGGTTGGAACCAAATCCTGAACGCTTCTGCAGATATCACGGAGGTTTGGTGGGACATACTGTTAACCAATGCTCCGACTTTCGAACCAAAATTCAAGAATTAATGGATATCGACGTAGCGGAATTCTCCACAGAATGGGAAGAAAAATTCGTGGATGTGGTAATCGAAGAAACCTCAAAGGCCTTCGAAAGATGGGTTAAGCCGAAACCATTGGTTATCTACTGTGGGGAAAGCCAGAACTCACCGGTAAGGGAAACACCAAGGGTGATAAGGCCAATGGTGACTATTGAAGTGCCGAACCCATTCCCCTACAAGAACGATAAGGCTGTACCTTGGAGGTACGAATGCAAATTTACGTCACCGGAGCCGAATGATGTTACACCAATTTCCAACGCCTCTACAGCTGCCGTGGACATAACTGGTGTTGGGGGTTTCACTAGGAGTGGGAGATGCTATACACCAGAAGCATCGGAAAATGTCAAAAAAGGGAAAGCTAAGGCTGATGAAGAGGAAACCGTCTCAGAAAAAGCTGTTGAGCAAAAACAAGCAAGCCTGTGACAGAAGAAGAAGCTTGTGAATTCCTTAAATTTATTAAACACAGCAAGTACAGCATCGTTGAACAATTAAAACGCTCACCGGCTCGCATATCCATCCTGGAATTATTGATGAACTCGGAGACCCATCGAAAGACGCTCTTGAAAGTGCTGAATGAGGCATACGTACCTCATGATGTGTCTGTAGAAAAGTTTGGCCAGGTAGTGGGGAATGTGGAGATTAACAACTTCATAGCCTTCAGTGACGATGAGATCATGCCTGAGGGGACAGGTAGCACCAAAGCCCTTCACATCACTGCGCGTTGCAAGGGCCATATCATTGCAAAAGTCCTCATTGATAATGGCTCTACGTTAAACGTTATGCCGATGATTACATTGGCCAAACTGCCCGTCGATGGATCCCACATGAAGAACAGTCATATGGTAGTGCGAGCATTTGATAGAACCCGTAGACAAGTTGCGGGGCAAATTGAGTTACCAATACAAATTGGTCCTTGCACCTTCGACATTGTCTTCCAGGTCATGGATATCATTCCTTCATACAATGTCTTGTTGGGAAGACCTTGGATCCATATGGCTGGTGCTATTCCGTCCATTTTGCATCAGAAGGTGAAGTTCAGAGTCGAAGAGCAATTGATAATCGTCGATGGAGAAGAAGATCTCCTTATATCCAAGCCTTCGAATATTCCCTACATAGAAGCTACTGAAGAAGCAGGAGAGTGCTCTTTTCGAACCTTAGAATTTGTGAACACTGCATTTGTAAGCGAAGGTTCTAAGATGCCTATGCCTCAGCTGTCTTCTGCCACTCAAAGCGGCCTTGCTCAGGTCATAGGAAAGGGTTGTCGAGTCGGGACAGGTTTAGGGAAGAACCTACAAGGAATTCGGAAGAGCATAAGTGTGATTGGAAAGGAAAATAAGTTCGGATTGAGATACAAGCCGACCAAGGAAGACAGGGAGAGACTGATAAGAGAAAGGAAAGAGTAGAGGCTCGCAAGGCTCAGGGGATACGAGATAGAGACCCCGAGGATGTACATTCCCCATCTCTATGAGATATTTCGGTCAACGGGTTTTATTTTTCCTGATTCACTAATTGGGACCAAACCTGCCATGATTTTGGAGGGAATGTTTGCGGGTTTCTACATCCAAATGATGGAACAAGAAGAAGAAGAGGGAAACAAAGCTGAAGAAATCACCATCTACCCGTGTCCTCCGGGATTTTTGAAGAATTGGCGTGCTGTAGATTTACCTGCTGTATTTAGGTCTCTTTCTGGTTAACAAATTAAGTTCTCAAACACTTCTGCCCAAGAGTGTTATGAGATTTCCTTTTGTGCACGGGCTCCTTTTATGAACTTATCATTCAAATAAATGACAATTATGATGCATTATGTCTCCATTCATTTGCCACTTCTTTTATAGTCCATCCTTCTATTTTGTTTTCCTATACAACCATCTATATTATTTTGCTTACACCTTTCCAGGTCTCCTAATAATGAATGCGAAAACAATCTCATCAGTAATTCGGAAATCAATTTTGAAAAATGTATTGATATTGGTGAAATTGACGATGAAGGGACTGCAGAGAACTACGATTTACCACCCGATCTATTGAGATTAATAGAATCAGAAGAAAAGCAAATTATGCCTCATCAGGAGACAACAGAAGTTGTTAATCTAGGAGATGAGGATAATAAGAAAGAGGTAAAAATTGGCACTTCACTACCAGTGACAAAGAAGCAAGAGTTGGTAGAATTACTCCACGAGTATGCAGATGTGTTCGCATGGTCCTATCAAGACATGCCGGGACTCGATACAGATATTATGGTGCATCGTTTGCCTTTAAAACCAGAATGCAAACCTGTGAAACAGAAGTTGAGATGAATGAAGCCTGAAATGCTGCTAAAAGTAAAGGAGGAAGTAAAAAAGCAGTTCGATGCCAGATTTTTGGAAGTGGCTAAGTATCCCGAATGGTAGCAAACGTGGTCCCAGTCCCAAAGAAAGATGGGAAAGTACGAATGTGCGTTGATTATCGGGACCTAAACAGAGCTAGTCCAAAAGATAGCTTCCTGCTACCTCATATCGATACCTTGGTCGATAATACTGCCAAACACTCACTGTTCTCATTTATGGACGGTTTTTCGGGGTACAACCAAATCAAGATGGCACCAGAAGATATGGAGAGGACCACTATCGTGACAATGTGGGGAACATTTTGTTACAAGGTTATGTCGTTTGGGTTAAAAAACGCCGGTGCAACTTATCAAAGAGAAATGGTGACCCTCTTTCATGACATAATGCACAAGGAGTTAGAAATTTATGTCGATGACATGATTGCAAAGTCACGTAAAGATGAAGATCATGTGGTTAATCTGAGAAAGTTGTTCGGGCGATTAAGGAAGTTCCAACTTAAGCTCAAACCGGCCAAGTGCACTTTTGGTGTAACATCCGGCAAACTTTTGGGTTTCATTGTTAATGAGAAAAGAATTGAAGTAGATCCCGACAAGATACGTGCTATCCAGAACTTATCTCCGCCTCGGACACAGAAAGAAGTGCGAGGATTCCTGGGAAGACTGAATTACATTGCCCGTTTCATTTCTTAGCTCACCGCTAAGTGTGATTAAATTTTCAGACTCCTCAGAAAACGTGATCCGGGTGAATGGGATGAGGATTGCTAGGAGGCATTCGACAAAGTGAAAGAATATCTTACCAATCCACCGGTACTGGTACCACCAACACCAGGAAGACTGCTCATTTTGTATTTGGTAGTACATGAGAAATCCATGGGGTGTGTTTTGGGACAGCAAGATGAGACAAGCAAGAAAGAACATGCCATTTACTACCTGAGCAAAAAGTTTACAGATTACGAGGCCAAGTACTCGGCAGTAGAAAAGATATGTTGCGCGCTGGCTTGGGCTGCTCATAGGCTCCGACAATATATGTTATACCATACCACGTTGCTTGTTGCTAAATTGGACCCCATTAAATACATCTTTGAGAAACCCTCGTTATCAGGAAGATTGGCAAGATGGCAAGTTCTGCTTTCTGAATATGACATCACCTATGTCTCGCAGAAGGCCATAAAAGGAAGTGCAGTAGCTGAATTCCTAGCGGATAAAGCCACCGAAGATTATGAGCCAGTAAATTTTGATTTCCCTGATGAGGACCTAATGGCTATTTTCGAAGAAGATGAAGACGAGGAATCAAAGAGAGATGTGTGGAAGATGTATTTCGATGGTGCATCGAACGCTCTGGGGCACGGTGTTGGAGCAATCTTAATATCGCCAGAAGGGACCTACTGCCCAATCACTGCAAGATTGACTTTCAAATGCACCAACAATGTGGCGGAGTATGAGGCCTGTGTCATGGGACTTCAAGCGGCTATTGCAAAGAAGATAAGCGTGTTAGAGATGTATGGAGACTCTGCTCTAGTCATTTGCCAGTTAAAAGGGGAATGGGAGACAAGGGACTCGAAGTTGGTTCTCTACCACAAGTTCATAGTTGAATTGGTTCAACAATTCGAAAAGATCGAATTCAACTATCTACCCCAAGAGGAAAATCAAATGGCCGACGCTCTTGCTACGTTAACCTCAATGTTCAAGATAAATATAAGCGCTGACGTCCAGCCCATTAAGATGAGCATACGAGAATTGCCCGCACACTGTATGCATGTTGAAGAAGAGCCGGATGGGAGGCCATGGTATCATGACATCCTGTAATACGTAAAACATCAGCAATACCCAGAACATGCCATGAAAAATGACAAAAGAACTTTGAGAAGATTGGCGATGGGATTCTTTCTAGATAAAGAAGTATTGTACAAAAGGAGTAGAGATCATGCATTGCTAAGGTGCGTGGAAGCAAATGAAGCTAAGAGAATACTCGAGGAAGTTCATGAAAGGGTTTGTGGAACACATGCAAATGGCCACATGATGGCTAAGCAGATTATAAGAGCAGGTTATTATTGGATGACAGTGGAGAGGGATTGCATCAGGTATGTCCGGAAATGCCATAAGTGCCAAATATACGCGGATAAAGTACATGCTCCTCCGACAGCTTTGCACGTTATGACAACGCCATGGCCTTTTTCTATGTGGGGAATGGATGTGATTGGGCCAATTACCCCTAAGGCCTCGACAGACATCGCTTCATTTTGGTGGTGATCGATTATTTCACGAAGTGGGTTGAAGCTGCTTCTTATGCTAGCGTGACCAAGTCAGTGGTGTGTAGATTCTTGAAGAAGGAAGTAATCTGTCGATACGGTCTCCTAGAGAAAATCATTACAGATAATGCTCTCAATCTAAACAACGGCATGATGAAAGAGATTTGTACCCAGTTTAAAGTCAGACATCACAACTCAGCACCTTACCATCCCAAGATGAACGGGGCAGTGGAGGCTGCTAACAAGAATATAAAGAAAATCGTGGCTAAAATGACTGATAAGTACAAAGATTGGCACGAGAAACTCCCGTTTGCTCTGCACGCTTACAAGACATCGGTGAGTACTTCTACGGGGGCTACCCCTTATTCCTTGGTGTATGGGATGGAAGTAGATTTTCCAATTGAGGTTGAAATCCCCTCTTTGAGAATTTTGATGGAAGTTGAGCTGGAAGAAGCGGAATGGGTTCGAGCCCACTATGAGCAGCTTAATTTGATTGAGGAAAAAAGGATGACGGCAATGTGTCATGGCCAATTATACCAAAGACAGATGATGAGGGCACACAATAAAAAGGTTCGCCCAAGAGAGTTTCGAGAGGGTGATTTGGTTTTGAAAAAGATCCTTCCTAATCAGCAAGATCAAGGGGAAAATGGACACCGAATTGGGAAGGTCCGTACGTGGTGAAAAGAGTATTTTCAGAAGGGGCAATGATTTTAGCCGAAATGGACGGCACAGATTTTTCAAGCCCAATCAATGCTGATGCAGTAAAGAAATATTATGCGTAAAAAAAAAGGGAGGTTCGGACTGAAAACCTGAAATGGCGGTTCGAATCAAAGGAAGGATCCAGGTCGAAAACCCTAAAGGACGGCCTAGATGAAGGATAAACAAGAGTTGGGGCAACCAAAAATAACCCGTCTGAAGCAATTACGTGGGGCAAAAGATCAAGGCAAGATGGAAACTTTGAGCGAATAGCAAGATGCAGCATGGTTGAATTGTGCAAGACAGAGAGGGAAATTCGTGGTTGGACGCTCTCAAAAAAGTCAAGGACATCAATGGATATTTCCTTCTCAAGAGAGAAATCCGGATTAGATCGATTGAGTTCGTTTGAGTATTCATTATGGAGGGATCCATCCCTTTTTGTCTTTATTTCTCTTTTTGATTGATGCCAATATGTTCTTTTCTCTCTAAAATGGAAATATTTACCCCAATTCATGAAGTTTTGTCTTTAAGTTATCTTCATTTCTTTGAAATTTTCTTAAAATAATGCATTATGTTGACATGAAATGTGAATGATGATAAATAAATGAACACGGCATAAATGGAGCTTTCACGATTACTCTAGGGAAATTTGAGAATTGGAAAATCAGAAAGAGAAAAAATGATGATAAGGAGATGACGGGGCTGTATGAGACATCGATTTACTTATGCTCTTTGGAAGTAAAGAAAGTAATGTTTGACATATGAAATGGTTTTGAGGGAAGTGTACAAAGCTCTGACTCCGGCTAAGAAAAGATCGTGAAGAAGTAGGTTGTGGACAGTTAGTCAAGTCGAAGAAAGAAAAGAAAGGAAACTGGAAAAATAGAAAAGAACCTTACAGAAAATAGCATGAGAAGTTTAATCAAGTCAATTTTGGGAGGACTGTTAACTAATAAGACACACACAGGGGCACCAAATCATGATTCAAACCTTAAGTCATACATTTCATTATCATAAGCATGCATTGCATCATCATGACATTGCTAACAATCAGGAATTAACATTGTACAAAAAAGAGGGGTGTGAATGACAGGCAGACAAGAAAAATGGAAATCGACTACAACAGGGAGTTGAAAATCATCATAATCAGGAAGAAGGTAGCAATTTATTTTCCAAGTGATAAAGCCTCTGATGAGAGGAGCAATTTATTTATTTTTCAAGTGATAGAGCCTCTCATGAGAGGAGCAATTTATTTTTTTCAAGTGATAGAGCCTCTGATGAGAGGAGCAATTTACTTTTTCAAGTGATAGAGCCTCTCATGAGAGGAGCAATTTATTTTTCAAGTGATAGAGCCTCTCATGAGAAGAGCAATTTATTTTTTTTAAGTGATAGAACCTCTGATGAGAGGAGCAATTTATTTTTCAAGTGATAGAGCCTCTGATGAGAGGAGCAATTTATTTTCCAAGTGATAGAGCCTCTGATGAGAGGAGCAATTTATCTTCCAAGTGATGGAGCCTCTGATGAGAGGAGCAATTTATTTTCCAAGTGATAGAGCCTCTAATGAGAGGAGCAATCTATTTTCCAAGTGATAGAGCCTCTGATGAGAGGAGCAATTTTGTTTTCCAAGTGATAGAGCCTCTGATGAGAGGAGCGATTTATTTTTTTCGATTGATAAGAGCCTCCGATGGAGAGAGCCCTCCTAGAACAAACGCATGCATAATTCCAGACAAAAACGTTGCTCGCGTCTTTGCCCTATTCCTGATTCTCAGCAATATGCAAAGAGAGGCAGTTGTAGCAACCGTTTTTAGCTCGGGTCGGATCCGAATCTGACCCGGGCCATTTGCAACAAGGCCCGACCTAAACCCTAACCCAAGGGCCTTTGGGCCAGCTAGCCAAGCAGGCCCAAACCAGGCCTGCTGGCTAGCCCAGCAAGGCCTGCTAAGGCCCCCCGTTTTGGGCCCAATAAGCCCAACAGGGCCTGCTACCAAGCAGGCCTATTCCCCAAACCCTGAAACCCTAGCAGCTCCCAAACCCTAGGAAGACCTAGCCCTGGCAGCCACCTTTCCCCAGGCAGCCACCCCTCTGCCACCACCACCAACCACCCAAACCCACCCATACACGCCAACCCCCCAAAACCAAACCCATCTGCAACCCTAGCCATAAACGCCTAAACACTCTGTACCCCTTTCGACCTAACCCACAACCACACGCCACCGATCAGCCACCCCGTCCCCAAAATTCGGAAGCCCGGATCCCAAGCCCTAAGGTGTTGGGGAACCCAAAACCCCTTCAAAAAGGGAGAGATCGAAACCGAGAAGAGGACCCCCCCTCCGAAACAGAGATCGGAAAAAAAAGGAAGAAACCCACAACCAAAAAAAAAAGAGATCCCCCTGCAAAAAAAAAAACCACAATTGCAGCAAGCAAAACACCCCAAAAAAAAAGTAGCAAGAACACAGCAAAAAAAAAAAAAAGGCAAGCCCGAAACACAAAAAAAGGAGGTTTCAATACCCTTTTCAAGGCCAGATCTACTCCGATCCGACCTGATTCGGGGAAAACCAACCGGAGATTCGAGGTGAGGAGGTCGCTTCGAGTCGTTTAGACTCATTTCGGATCGGAGATCTCGTCGGAGTACGACGGCCGACGGCGGAGGCGACGGCCGGTGCGGCGACGATGAGACCTGTTGGGGATTTAGAAGAGAGGTAGATTTTTTTTTTAAAAAAAAAAAAAACTGGTGAGAATGACAAAAAAAAAGGTGACTTAAATAGTAGATTAGCGGGTCGGGTCCAGCGACCCGCGCGTGGGTCTGCGCCTGGACCCGACCCGTATGTTTTTTTTTTTAGCGGGTCGGGTCACGGGACCCACGTATGGGTCCACGTGTGGACCCGACCCAACCCGATTTTTTGTTTTTTTTTTGTTGTTGTTTTTTATATATATATATATATTTATATATACATATATATTAGTTTTTTTTAATTTTTTTAAAACTATAATAATAACATAATAATAATAAGAAGTAAAAAATATAATAAATGAAAAAATAAAAAATAAAGATAATAGTAAAAAAAAAAACGATACTAGTAAAAAAAATAATAAAAAAATAAAAAATTGATGTTATTAATAATAAAAATATTAAAATATGATATTAAAAAAAAATATATATGGTAGTAATTAAATGAAAATAATAAAATATAAAACATATGATATGAGTAAAAAATAAAAAAAATAATAAAATATGATAATCGTAAAAATTAATAAAAATAAAAAATATGGTATTAATAAAATTTAATAAAAAATAAAAAATATGATATTAGTAAAAATGAGAGTAAAAAAAATAAATAATAAAAATATGATATTAGTGGAAGTAAAAATAATGATAAAAGTGGAAATAAAAAAGGAAAGAAAAAAAAATAATAGTAAAAATATATATAAAAAAATAGAAGTAAAAATAAATAAATAAATAATGATAAAATGAAAATAAAAAAAAGAGATAAAAAAATAATAAAAAATAAAAAAATGAATATAATAAAAATAAAAAAAATATGATAATAGTAAAAATGAAAAAAAATTTAAAGAAGGCAAGGATAAAAGTGAAAATGAGAGATAAATAAATTTCATGCGCTTTGCACTTTTTATTTATTTATTGTTTTGTCCGTATCACGTGCATTCGTATAACAAAAAGGATGAATACGGATTTGCCGACGACGGAATTCGAAGGAAGTCACGGTTGTGATTCCCAAGATATCCCGAGGTGAGTGAATTTCACTAAGTATCACCATGAGTAGTGGGAGTATTTAGTGATATGCTCAATACAAAAATTCGTTTTCATTTATGGAAATAATCAAAATAAGGAGAATGAATAAAAAATGAACATTTACGTGTTTGCCATGCTCGTGTTTTTTGAATATTATGTCGTGTATTTGATCGTATAATTAAGCCTTTATTCGTACATGTTACATGCTAAATCGCGTGCATTCGATATTTAAATACTCGCATCATTCGCATTTAAATAAAAATCGGTGAATACAGATTTGCCAACGACGGAATTCGAAGGACGTCACGGTAGTGATTCCTAAAATATCTCGAGGTAAGAGAAGTTCGTTAAATATCACCACGAGTGGTGGGAGTATTTAGCGAAGTGCTCGATAAAAAATCCGCTTTCATTCAAATTGGGAATAATCGAAATAAAAGAAGAATAATATAGTGAATGTTTATGTGTTCGATATGTTGCCATATTCACATTATTTTTATTGTGCTTCGCACGTTTAATCTTATAATAATGTATTTAATCAATTGTCTTGTATGCTTAACCATGTGCATCCACTGTTTAAATATTCACATCGCGTGCGTTTAAATAAAAAAAATGGATGTAAATTGCCGACGACGGAATTCAAAGGATATCACGGTTGTGATTCCTAAGATATCTTGAGGTGAGAGGATCTCGTTAAATACCACCAAGAGTGTTGAGAATATTTAACGAGTATTCTTGATAATAAATTTACTGTTCGCTTTCACTTTCAAAAAAATAATAACAATTCAAAAAGAGAATAAACATGTTTTGAAAAAAATAAAAATAAAAAAATAAAAAGAGAAATAATTTAAATGCCGATGTCAAGTCCATTAAATTGAGATTTAAGATAACACGTGATTAAATGGTACCGTTTTCTAAACGGGCGTTGCGGGGGTGCTAATCCTTCCCCGCACGTAACCGAATCCCGAACCCGATTTTGTTTTCTCTCTGGTTCAAAACGCGGACTTTAAAATTGGTTTTAAAAAAAAAGTTTTAATTAATTTTAAAACGCTTTACTAAAACCGGTTTTAATAGGTGACCAATCACACCTAACAAAAAGGATTGGTGGCGACTCCATTTTGTTTTCAAAATTTCGTCTAGCGGTCGAAAAACCGTTATGACAATAATCATATATAACTCAAAACACTAAAACTTGAAAAACATCTAAGCTGAAACATCACCATCTTGCAAACAATAAACAAAGAGGAATGACAGCAATAGGAATAGGATACAGTGAAGCTCTTAAAACACCAATGAGACTTATAATATAAAGCCGTCTTCAATGAAAATCCTTGCAATGTTGACTACGTCAGTCTTTTATAAACTACGTTGGCAAACCCAATCGCCCAAGCACTTCAACTTAGCTTTGGTTAAACATCTTAATTGGAAAAAAAAAGTGCAAAAGTTCAACAATCTTAAGAACTACTTTTTACTGTGAATAAATTTGAAGCTTAAACTGTCAGGCATGTTGCCATTATTATCAACTTTTTTCATGATATATATTCGAATGGCAAGGTAGCTTCTTCTTTTGGCATACACTGAGCAATGAACAAAAAGCGTAATCATTGAAATTAAAGATAGGGGAAGGAGATGAAACCATTGTTCAAATATGGTGGGAATTCCCTAACTAATTCAATCACTTGTACAAGAATTCACTCATTTACATGGATGATTCAAACATGGAATAGGGTGAACATTCAAAATTTTCACTAAAAATGAATGCAAACAGAAAAAAGAAAGTCACAAGTTTAAACCTAAGTGACTAGGACATTGTTTGCACTAACCAATTAAAGAAGTCAAGGATTAAATTTTTTTACTATTATGCTAAATTTGTTTATTTTGTTTATTATTATTAGACTTTTTTTATAAATAAAATATTAAGAAATTATAATGACACTTCAGATAAGACACAAATATTATCGAGATTGGTTTCTTTGAGAAGGAAAGACAAAACATTGAGAAAGTTTTTTATTGTGGTTAGGTTTAATTGTTTAGTGGCTAAACAAGTTATAAGAATTTTTCTGTGTTTTTTTTTTCATTCAACGATTCAAATGAATCAAATAAAATCTAAATGCAGAACGTAATAGCTTTCCATAGACTTCACTTAAAGGTACAAATTATGATCTCCCATTCCCTACGACAACAAAAACAAGATCATGTTTCCATTTGTATTCTCAAACTAATCAACCAAAGAGAATAACAAACTATATAACCACAGCCACATTCAAATTTAAACAAATTCAAATCCTTCCAAAGCAATGGGTTCCCTAAAAACTACATTAACTGGATTATCAATTAGCTTAAAAACACCCTTCGCAAAAACACCCTTGTCCGTCAAATACCCCTGACCACTGCTACCTCCATTCCCATAAGACCCATCCTCGGCCCCGTTGTCTGCCAAACACTCTGCCAAGCTTGCGAAGAAGGTTGAGCATAAATACCACCAGTGGGGTCGACGACAGGCCTCCTAATCATCATCCCACAGAGAGAAAAACAGATATAAACATACCCAGAAAAAAAAAAAAAAAAAACGCAATGTAAAGGACATAGAAACTACATAGGACAACCTAGAGAAGAGAGCATCCCAAAATTTATGTTGATATTTAAAAATAAAATTTTCAAACAAAAAACAATTACGTTAACCCAGAAAAAAAGCTTAGAAACCAACAAAGAAACAAAATACCAGATGATCAAACAAAAAAATGTCAATCTGGGTTTGATGATTTTGAGAGGGAGAGAGTCGGGGTTGGGTGTTTACCTTCTTCTTGCTCTTCTCCTCCACAGCTCTCACAATCGGGGTCTTGCTCTCTCACAATCGGGATCTTGCTCTCTCACAATCGGGGTCTTGCTCTTCTCCTCCGCACTCTCACAATGCAATCGGGGTCTTGCTCTTCTCCTCTGCACTCTCACAATGCAATCGGGGTCTTGCTCTTCTCCTCTGCACTCTCACAATGCAATCGAGGTAAGGGTTTTCTCAATTTCGGGGTTTGGGTTGTTCAAAATGAAAAAACGGGATGAGGAGTTTGCAATTTTAGGGTTTGGGTTTTTTGTGTGGAAGAACAGACTCGATGATTTTCAAAGGGAGAGAGGCAGCATATGGGTTATTTTCAGCTTACACCAGGTTAATTCGGTCAAATGTTTTTTTTTTTCAACGGTTTAGATTCATTATTTTTTATCTAACGGTTCAGACTTCTTGAAGCCTACCAAAAGCCTACATTAAGACGCCTTCCTTAGAATTTTCCCAAAAATAGGCTTTTAGATGACAATAAGAGTGTTGTGTTTTGATGTCAGATCAACAAATCAGAGTCAAGAATATGTTCTGTTCCCAACCTCTCTAGTCTCTTCCCTTTTTCAACTTTTTTTTTCTCATAAAGAAGAATAAAAACTGGTAATCATATAACAAACAGAATATTAATCCATGAATTTTTTTTTTTTTTTGAAGCTAAGTTTTTAAAGCCTATCTATAAACAAAGCCAATCTTTGTTTTCATTCCCTGCTGGGGGAATCATCCTGTCAACGTACATCAGTACGTGTTATTAAGTTGTAACTCGTACACGACATTAGGGATCTTTCTTTGCTTTGTGAAAGTGCAAATTCTTTGTTTTTTTTAATTGAAATTACAATCATAATTAACAAGAATTAAATCTGGTTATACTAGAACTAAGAGTTCAATACTCTATCACTGCTGATGAGTAGATTTGTCTAAGGATCGGACTAGGTAAAGATTTTAGTAATTTGAGTCTGTCCGATCCGATCCGAATTATCATTCATTAAATAAAAAAATATATTTTTTATTTAAATTTAATTATAAAAAATTTAATATAAAAATATATTTTTTAATATTTTATAAACAGTAAAATGAATTTTCGGATCAGTTCGGATCGGAGCTTGGATAAGAAAATAAAAAAAAAATTCGGATCGCGACACAACCCATGAACAGATCTATTAATATGTAACTTTTAATGTATATCGAAATCAAAAACCAATAAATAAGCTAAACCAACAATCAACGTATATATAATTTGACGAAACCCATATAATGATGAGATTTGAATCAATTCGATACTTAAAAGTTGCAGGACCTCTTCTTCCTTATCATGGAGACAACTTATTTGGCAAATTGCAAATTCTTTGCATTATAGAAGGTAATGACATTATAATTCCTTTGATTATTTGGGTAGGAACCCCACTAATCTAGCACAAAGGACAGATGTGTGGTGGTAGCTATCTATCTTTCATTTCCCACTTCAAATTGCCTGCCTTCCCTTTGAATTTTGGTCTAACGCACACAATCAAGGGCACAACCAGATTTTGATGACACCTAATTGCGACATTAATTCTTAAGCTTTAATTTATTCTCAGAATCTTTTTTGATTGACTAAAGCTAGGTTTGTATAAACAATATCTCAGCACTGGCAAAGCTACTACTATATCCTTAATAGGAAGAGATGCTAATCCTAGGCTTAATTGGATTGTCATTATATCAAAAAAAAAAAAAAAGAAATTGATACAAACAGGACGCAGTTTGGAAATAATAGAAGGGATTGTAAATGTTAAGATTCAAATATCAGATCTTCTGGATGTCACATTCTAAGGATGGTTGCATAAACCAACTAAACTAAGCATAAAAAGGTTGCAGATGTTGGGATTGGAATCCTAAACTTTCTAGATGTCATCTCTTAAAAATAGTTGCATGAACCAACTAAACTAAACTTTGGATTCTTTTTTAACATAACTTTTGTTATTTTATATGATCTCTTTACATTCTAGTTTGACACCTTTTCTAATTATGCACAATTTGCATTGAGATTATACTTTCAATCTAATCTAATTTGGATTAGAGCTGATAATTAATATGACAAAAGGATTGCAGATGTTGAAATTTGAATTTCAGATCTTTTGAATGTTTCTTTTTAAAATGAGAACTAACTAAACTAAACTTTAGATTTTTTTTAACCTAACATTTGTTATTTTATATGGTCTCTTTACATTCTAGTTCGACACCTCTTCTAATTATGCACAATCAGGGGCGTAGCTAGGGGGGCAAGCAGGGCCTTGGCCCCCCTACACTTTTCAGAAGTTGTTGGAAAGTATTCTATTCTGAAAAAAAGGTAAAATTATATTTGGCCCCCTACATTTTTCTAAGATTGTTGGAAGGTATTCTATCCTTACATGAAAAAAAATATAAAATTACATTTGGCCTCCCAAATTTTTAAAACTCTTAGAGTACCTTATCCTTACTTAAAATAAGATAAATTTTCAATTTGGCTTTTTGTAAAATTTGTAGTTTGATATGATAAATTTGATAACATTTTTAATTTATACATCATTCATTATTATTAATTTAATTCTTTCTACCTATTCAATCAATCAAATATAAACATTTACGTTAATTATTATGTTAATATTTTTCATTCTATAAAAAATAAATAAAAAAAGTTAAACTATTACAATATTTAATATAAATTGTACATTACTTATTTTATTTTTTCTAAATGTATGTAATCTTATATTTTTCTTTTGTAATATTAAATAATTCTATGCATATTTTAATTAGATTATAATTTCTTTGACATTTAAACTTCAAGTCTTATTAGATTTTTTACATATGCAACATGGTTTATAATATTTTAAAATTGAAAAATTTTATTTTGTTATAAGATTTTTATATATTGTTTGTAATTTTGATACTATATGTAATATTCAAATCTAATGTTTTCATAATAAAATTGTTCATGGATCGAGTCAGACCAAACTCGGATAGCAAAATTTTTTGCTTGCCTAGCCCAATTCAATCCGTCTGACCTTTTATGTTCTTTTTTAATATTAAAAAACTAATTTTTATATTTTATTTTTAAAGATATTTTATAACTAAAATTAAAAAATAAATCTGAGTCGGGCCCAAAGTTTAAAAATCTTTCAGACCGAGACATCGAATTAAAAGGATAATTCAACTCTTCGATAAGTCTATTCCATAACAAAATATATATATATATATATATCGACCCCTTCAACAATATTTCTGACTTTGTTCCTGTGCACAATTTGCATTGAGATTATACCTTCAATCTAATCCAATTTGGATTACAGCTGATAATTAATATGACAAAAAAACCAATATTTATATACCATGAATCTTATCTAATGGCCCCGAAAGTAGAATTTATAGATTAAAATGTTTCAATGGTTTAATATAGTGCAAAAAGAATCCTATAAAAAAAGAAGCAACTAAAAGGGCACATTGTGAAAAAGACTAATCCTAATAAATCAGATCAGACAGCACTCAAGTTAGGAAAATGAAGAAATTTCAAATTAATTTGCATATTATAAGGGAACTTAAAAGTTAAAATCTTGGTCAATGAGGTTGTGTCTTAGTGATAAGGAGGAGGCTTTTCACAATATTGGGGTTTTATTTTATTCAAGTTTCACCATATTTAGTCCAATTTTATGTTCAATTTATCTAATTATATGTTGATTTTGTTGGTTAGTTTTGTTTATTTGATTTAATTCATTAATATTTTATGTAAAATGTAAGATTTGATTATAATTATAATTTTTCTTTTATAAATAACTTTATCAAAACCAGTAATTGTGTAATAAATTAGTAAAGCGTTTATTTTTAATTTCAATGATCAGGTTCAATCTTTTATAGCAAGGCGGATTTAGGAGGATTGACAAGGCCTCGGTCCCTTAGCTATTGAAAATTCAATCAAGAAAACTTATTTTAAACTAAGGGAAAAATGCTACTTTCCCCCCTTCCCCTCGAGATTTTTTATTTTGGCCTCTCCTTTATAAAATTTATACATCAATAGAATAAATTAGGTAACTTTTTCAATTTTAGACCTTATTATTAATTTTTTTATTTAATTAAATATTATTTATATATAATTATTTACTTCCTTAAATAAAGATTTTTTTCTCAATCAATCGTATAAATATATTGACATCAAATTATCAATTATGGTGTATCAATTAGTATTTTCTTTCTAAGCTAATAATACAAAAACGATTAAAAATGTTAAACTATTATAATTTTTATATAAAATTAATTACGCGGTTAATTTTTCTTACTGTTTCTTTTTTTTTTTTTTTTTAAACCCTTTGAAATGTTGAGAATTTCGTTCATAAGTAAAAATTATATCTCATATGCTATTATGACTTTTACACTAATCATATATATAATATATATATATATATATATATATATATATTGAGTGGCTAGACTTGCTCATGGGTCGGACAGCCCGCCTGATCCTACAGGCCCGGCCCATATTGGACCGGGCTTGGGCAATCATTTTTGTGATCTCGAGCCAGTTCGGCCCGGATCACTATTCATATAATGTAAAATAAATTTTTTTTATTTAAATTTAATTATAAAAATAAAATAAAATTTTTTATTAAGAGATGAACAATAATTCGGACTTGCGAACAGGGTTTGAGCAAAGAAAATGAAAATGTTCAGGGCCACGGCCCGACTCGGCCAATGAACAGGTCTATGAGTGGCTCCCAAAGTAAAATTTTTGACTTCGTCTTTGCTTAGTAACCTCAAATGCAAAAAAGAAAAAAAAAAAAAAAAAAAAAAAAAAAAAAAAAAACTTCATCAATATAAGAAAAAAAAGTTAAAATTTTGATCAGATTCCAAATTCAAGTAGCAATATATGTGTGAGTTTGATCTAATTTTAGATTGAACTTATTCAAATATATGCTGATTGTTGATTGGGTTTATTTGTTTATAAGATGTGAACTTAATCATGGTTGTAATTTTCTACCATGTAAATGTAAGATTTTCATAAAAAGAGAAGAAGCTAAAACCAATCTTAGTGAGGTTTGGAAAAGTCTTAATAATTGGTTTTACTTACCCCAGAAAGAGTAGTGCCAAGAAAAGAAGGTGGAATGCAAATAAGGTTTACTTCAGAGTAGACTTATTCAAGAGTTAGATTACTCGTTCAATCTCGAAGGTTGTTCGATATTTGAGAGAATTTGGATAAAAAATGAAGCACGTTTAAAAAATGGATCGAACCTTAGTTCCAACAATTAAGGCTCGAGCACGATCCATTTTTTATTTATATAATATATAATTTTTATTTTTATATATATTATATATATTATATTATATAAAAAATAAATATATATAATATTATAGTATAAACATTTAAAAATATGTTAAGTTATCTATAATTTAGAACTTAATGAAAAATATAAAATTATTAAAAATTAAATAAAAATATCATATTAGTGTAAATTAAAAAAAAAATCATATGGATGGTTTAAATGGATTTGAACTATCCATTTACAAATATAAAAAAATTTGGACAGAATTTGAAACTCATATTTTGGGCCAAAATAGACTTAGACAAATATATTTAATGTTGATACCATACTTAAACCCAATCCAAACCCGACCTAGCCCGACACATGAATACCTCTAATTCAGCATCCTCGCCCATATTATTATTATTATTATTATTATTATTATTTCCTTTTGAGAGCATTATTTAGAGAAAGAAAGCGACTAGCATTGATAAAGAGCGTTACCAAAAACAAAATTTACTTCCATGGGGTCTCCCATCTCATCCAATTATCTCAACAAATCATTAATTACTTTGATAGATCATGTTTGATCCCTCAAGGAAGCTTTGTTTTCACACCCAATTGGACTCAAACTGAATTGGAGACACCCTACAAACTTTGTGATACCCACATGATAGGTGTGAATAGACATGTCTATCAGCCATGTCGCTGTTTAAAATTTTTTTTATTTTTTTTATTCACGTTCAGGTTGTCGGACTTATTCAAAAGTTCATTTCATTATTTATAAAAATATTAAAAAAAATTACTTTTATATTAATATTTATATATTTTTATAATAAAAAATATTTTTTATTCATAAACAATAATTCGGGTTGGGTTGGGTCCGAATTAAAAAAATCTATATCCAGACCCGGCCCAATACGAGTCGGGTCTGTCAGACTGGGTGGATAGCCTAATCCTTGAACAGGTCTAGATGTGAATATCCCCAAGAATTGTTCCTGTAATTCGAGTATATATATTGTATCTCATGTTTTTTTGTGTTAATTGTATAAATATAAACGCAAGATAAATTATTAAATGTGTTAAATCTCAAACATAACTACTATACGTATATTAAACATGTCGTGTTAATCGTATTAATTGTATTTAAATGTGACATGTCGTGTTTATTATATTATTGATAATTGCTTAAATTCATTTATTTTCATATATCAATTCCTTATATTTTATGCTTAGTTCCTTGAAATCCTTGATAGTTTACTATGGTTTTGTATTTTGTAGGTGTTATCTTGCATTAATTGTATTACTTGCAAGAATCAACTTAATTAGCCATGTGAAGAAATCCTAGTCAAAATAGGATTAGTGGCTGTCAACTTTGCATTAATTGCAAGAATCTTGCCTTAAAGTTAATCTTTGTCAAAGTAGAATATTTAAATCAGCTATGACTTTCCTTATTTCTATATGCTTTGGCTGCAAGTAAACCAACTTTCCTTGTTTAAATATCCTTTGGCTGCAAGTCACCAACCTTTCCTTATTTTGAAGAAATCTTGGCTGCCACTCAACATTAAATACTCATTAAATGCTCAAGACCTAGAGGTTGCCTATAAATAGAGACACAAGGGGCAGCTGATCTCTACACTTTTTTAACTCTTGTATTTTGATTTTCTTCTTCTTTCTTTAGTTTTCTTCTTAATTTCTTTTATGTCTATGTTAACTATGCCTATGCAAGGCTAAATTTTTGTTTAGTTAAGGGTGATTTCAAAGCCCTAGACATGTTTTGTAATAAATTTTCAGATTCTATCTATTATTAGTTTTCTATCAAAGTTGCTTGTATTCTTCCATAAGAATTGTTTATGATTTTTATCTTGATTTGTTTAGGATGCATACTAGATAGATCTTGATAATTATCTAATGCTAGTTTAGGAATCTTGATCCGTGTAATTGTCTTGATTTCCTATTCATAAGTGATAATTTGTGATTAATGATTATGTTAAAGTTTTCGCTAATTGCAAAGTGGAACATAACCTAAGTTAAACAATTCATGTTCATGCTTTTGTTGCTTAGATCAACTTATCTTTCTCATCATAAAGCTGCTATCAAATTAAATTTAGAGATGTTTATCCTAGGTTGTTTGATAGTTAGAGATTAAGCAGTGGCGTTCATCCAATTTAACGATGAACTAAGGAAGGACTGGGGTATAACACGGGATGTTATTATCTACGGTTGTTAACTTTGATATATAATTGATATTGATAGATCTGAATTTGATTCTTAATGATGTCTAGTGGTGGAGAATGAACCTTTAGCCATATTTCTCACATCTAATTACTACTTGTTTACTTGCTTTCTTACTTTTATTGTTTTCTTTATTTTTAAACTCTTTCAAAAACCCATTTTTTCTTTTATTGTTCTTGAATTTAAATATAAACTAAAAATTCTTAAACTAAACACCAATCCTTGTGTACTCGACCCTTGCTAACTATTATACTTTACAACTGATCTTTTTAGTGCAAGGTTAAATAAGATATATTCTTTTGAGTGCATCAATTATTTTCGTATTTATTATAAATATCATGTTCATGTCGTATTTTCGTATCATGTTCAAAATTATTAAATTTATAATTAAGTAATCATACATTTTTTAAGAAAAAAATGTCATATATTTTCATACCCATTTTACTTTTTAATTTTATGGTACATATAAATTTCTTCCTTCCCATAAATCCCATTTTTGTTTTACAGATTCAATCGATTTCGAGACTGCAACTGTAAATAAATCTTAGAATTTTAACCGTTAAATTGTCCTCTTAAAAAACCAATTTAATTTATATATTTAAATTCGAACCTTGCAATACTTTCTATATTGAGGCCAATTTGATTAGAAACATGTTAATTGTGAGATTCACATGTTAAGATATAGGTTAAAATCTGAATTTAGTTCTTCTACTATCTCAGTTTTAGTGTTTTAGTTTTTCTATTTCAATTTTCATAAATTTAGTCCATATATTTTTATTAATTAAAAGAAAATTTAAAAACAATTGATAATAATATATTAATATTAAGATCTAGTCTTTAATTTCGATGACATAAAATTTCAGTAATTACTTGACATGTTGAGCTGGATTAATTTTATGGCTACGTGACACATATGGCTCTAAAAATATTATATTTTATATCAATTAAATAATAGTTAACATGTTTTAAAATTAAAAAAAAAAAGTTTTTAATATACTTTTTTTTTTAAACAAAGTTTTTTGTACCTATGTGTGTCTGATGATAAAAAAGTTGGAGTTAACATATTAGGTAATCAACATAAAATTCATAAAGTTGAATTTAATTATAAAAATTTAACAACGTTATTAATTGTCTTTAAATCTACCTCTAGTTAATTTTAAAATCTTAATTAATCACCCTACAATAAAATTTAATTTCAAGTACATCTCTTAATTATTAGCTCTAGTTTTTTTTTTTTTTTTTTTTGTAAGGACTAATTAATTTTATCGACTTGTTGGGGGGGGGGGGGTTTAAACATAAAATCTTTACACATATTATGTGTTGGGTTATATCTAAAAGTTGGTCTCTCCCACTTTTGATGCTTTAAGTTCCTACTTATGACAGATTGACAATGATTCTAACACCATGGAACATGCAAAAACAATCCTTTATCTACAAGTAAAAATATTGGTCGCAATTTTTTTTAGAATCATGCTTGATTGCTTGTTGTTTCAATCAATGTTTTGTCTCTCATATATATATATATATATATATATATATATATATATATATATATATATATATATATATATATATATATATATATGCGAATACATTTATATTAGTGTAAAACTAAATTAAACTTTTACATATTTACTTAACTTTTTATACGATTTATATTTTAACAAATCGACCGTTGAATTTAACAATATAATTGTATTAGTCGTGCAAGTAAAATTTTGAATCGATATGATATCTCTATCATATCGATTGAGAATATTATTTTTTCAATATATATTTAACGGTTGAAAAATTTTTACATCGAATAAATAGTTAAACATTTTTAATTTACTCGAAACTCGATGTGCATGATTTACGTGAATAGAACATGAGACGATCGGATTTGTTAAAATATAAATCGTATACAAAATTATGAATGTGTATAAAACTAATTAATTTTACACTAATATAAATAGATCTCTCCTCATATATATCACTACGAAAAAAGACTTCGTCAAAAAAAATCTAAATTTAGTTGAAAATAACTTTTCCTTTCTGTCGAAAATGTACTCTTTCCAATTGGACTATTAGCCAAATATTTGTTTGGGGTCATTAGAAAACAAAGAATTTCTAGAAAAGAAGCAATAAAAAATTGTTTTTAATGGATAAAAAGTCTATTAAAATGCCAACAATTTCAATCGTGGAAAGGGTGCCCACATCATCCTTCACCATCCAATTTGCTTAAGTTGAAAAATCAAATCGCCATCTATTTGACCAAATGAGTTTTGGACCTATGATAAGTCTATTTAACAAATGGAAGATAACAAAATAGAAAACTGCCCTTTTATGCTTGTCTTTTATTTATTAAGAACGATACAATGGGAATAATTAAATTAAAATATCAAGAAAATTTTAATTTTCTGCAAGAAATTAAAGCATATTTGATTTTTACATGCTAATTAATTGTCTCAACATTTTATTCAATAGCAGGTATATTAGATTTGTTCATGGCCGGGTCGGGTTGGATCGAGCTACAACTCGAATTTTTTTATATCATTTACCCAAGCCCAGTCCGGATCGGTCCGTAAGCTCGAATCATTATTTTAAAAAAATAAAATATAAAAATTATTTATATATATATATTAATATTTTATAAAAAAATTTAAATAAAAAATACTTTTTATTAATAAATAGTAATTCGGACCGAACGGATCCGAATTAAAAAAATCTTATCCAGACTCTAGATTCAATAAGGTCAGATTTGTCGAGTCGACCGAGTTGTTTGACTCTTGAACATGTCTACCACTACTTAATTTTCCAAAAAACAAAAAAACAAATAGCACAACTATTTTAAGATGAATAATTAGTTAGATAGGGAAAAAGGAAAGAGAGGTAAATTTTAGATTTCATAGTTGTAATAAACACGATAAGACATGTTTAAACACGAACAACACGACACATTTAATGTACGTATTGTATTTATATTTAAATTTTTGACATATTTAATAATTTATATAATTTTATTTAAATTTATGCGGCTAAAAAAAAATATATAAAACATGATACGTATACACTATTTGACAAATGTAAAAAACTCCTACTAAAGAATCAAATTCATTAAAAAATATATTTACTACTAATTATTATGTCTACATGTGTGAAATGTGAATCCATTTCTTATCCTATATATTTCTTTTGTACTACAAATCTGAAGACTACAAAGATATTTGTCCAAAACAAACAAAAACGAAAGTGAAGGTGTAAAAACAAAAGATACAAGAAGCCAAGACCTAAACTAATCCATAGTTTTAAATTGTGATAGTGGATTGTGTCACATATGTGATTGCGATATCACGGTTGCGAGTATTGTGAACCTTACATAACGCGTCGTAATTGTCGTAGACATGATAATATTTTAAAAAATTTAATAATATCACTAGTGTTACGTAACAGATAAAATATAATACGAAAATTTCAATTTCCCTTAGGTTGAACTAAACCCGATCAAGTTCAACTGCTTTTACACTTCCATCTTCAATTACATGCCGATGCTGATGCTCATTTGGCCCCCCATTGACCGCAACACCTCTCCTTTTTACGACACCATACTTCACCAATAGCTCCGTCGCCCAATCCCCAATGTGTAAGACAACGTAAGTTCCAATCCCACCGATTAACCCATATGCTATGGAATAGCTCAAAGGCATCAAAATCAATGTCACAAAAGCAGGGATTGCCTGCCTCATATCATCCCACTCAATTTCCACCACCGCTCTCATCATCAACACTCCCACCAGTATCAACGGCGGCCCCACCGCCCACGCCGGTATCGACGCCAAAAGCGGCGTGAAGAAAAACGCTAGTAAAAAGTATCCCGCCACCGTTAACGCCGTCAACCCTGTTCGCCCACCTTCTCGTATCCCCGTCGACGATTCAATGAAGGCCGTCACCGGTGATGTCCCGAGCAATGACCCCACGACGATCGACATGGCGTCCGACATGAAAGCGAAATATTGGCCCTCAAAATCGCCATTTTGATCGGTAAAACCGGCGAATCTAGCCATAGAATATAACGTACCAGTTGTATCCAAGATGTCAACATACAAAAACGTGATCAAAGCCTCCCAAAAGTAACCTTTACCAATAGTATTAAAACTCAACGCCCCAGCTGTACTTTGAATTAAATGGATATCAACAACTTTCTTAAAATACTCATGAGCTGAATTACCGGCGTCAGTGTCAGGAAAAGCCGTCACTTTAGTGTTACGGAACCAAGAAACCGCCGTTACAAATACTATACCATAGATCATAGCACCTTTAATATTTTTCACCAAGCAATAAGCTATAATCACAAAGCCGACAATTCCAAGCCATAGTGTGGGACTCTCCATTCTGTCACGTAGACAAAAAATATCGCCGGAGACTGTAGCTCCAGGCATTAAACTAACGCTTCCGTTAGCCAATTCTAAAACCGGGGCGACTGAAATCCGGGACGAACTCGGGCACCCTCCGAGGGTCACAAGGGTCGATGGATTATACCCGATTAATCCGATTCCTTGGTTATTTTGTAACCCGATAAACGCAAGAAAAAGTCCGATACCCGCTGATGAACTGATCCGAACTGGTTTAGGAACCAACTTAGCTAACTTTGCCCGGAATCCAATAGCTGAAATGAACAAAAAAATTAACCCTTCTATGAAAACTGCCGTTAAAGCACTCTTATAAGGGACATTACCCGACCCGTGAAACCCTACCACGGTATAGGCAAAATACGCATTTGTACCCATACCCGGAGCCAAAGCCAGGGGCAAATTCGCTAAAGCACCCATGATTACGCAGCCAATAAGAGAAGAAGCAACAGTAGCTACTATGAGATCTTTACGTACTTTCTCCAAACATGAAGCGTAACCCGGGTTAACCGGGTCGAATTTGCATGACACATCAGGCTGGATGACTCTGTGAGTTGACCCAGTGCAGTTGGATACTGGAACAGAAGGGTCAGAACATAAAGGAACGCAATCTGAGACGCTGCAGGGACCTCCGGAGTCGGCGAGGATGGAAGCGTTGACGGCTAAGATGTAAGCCATGGTAAGAAACGTCGCTGTGCCGGCACGTAACTCGGTTGTGAAAGTCGAGTTCCGTTCGGCGAGTTTGAAACGTTTCCCGGCCCGACTATTGGCTACGGCCGAGTTGAGCCGAGTTACGAACTTTTTGGGTGGTGGGTGAGGTTCCATGACCATGGAAAATGAAAAGAAAGAAACTTTGTTAGTAGCTAATAATAAAAGAGTATGGTTATATATATATATATAAATAAATAAATACCGAGAGAAAGATGAAAAAAAAAAGCTTTGGGTTTTAATTTTTTTGGGAAAATTTGATGGCAAAAGATGATCAGTTGAAAAAAGGGAAGAGATTCTATAGAGAGAAAGTGAGAAGAAGGGATCTTTTTTTATAAGGGAAAGTATCTGAGAATTTGAAGATAAAATAAATATAAATGATGATTCTTTTGATTTTTGAGACAATATTTAGTGTGAACCACGAACATCTTCATTCATACTTACTTAGTATATATTTCTTTTATTTTTTTATTTAAAAAGATTGAAAAAAATTAAAATAAAAAGAAAGGAAAAATCACAGGCAACATAAAAACTCATAAATATTGCGACTAACCAAAGTAGGCTCCTCATTTATGTTTTTGGTCGGACTAAGACAGGCGGAAGTTTACCTCAGCAAATGGAATTTTCCTCTTGTTTAGTTTGAAATATGAAAACGGCAGCTTTTTCAAACTTTGTTTTAATGCTTTTTTCTTGATCACTATATATATATATATATATATATATAATCCGCATAATTAATATCTATAAACATCATATATAAATTATTTAATTATCAATTTATTTTTTTTTCCTTTTAACACATTAATTTTATTGAATTTATATAAAAATAAATAAATAATTATATTTTTCTTTTCTTATATATCACCTTAATCAATGTCTAATGACACTGGTTAATATTTTTTCATATATATATATATATATATATATATATATATATATATATATATATATATATATATATATATATAGAGATATGGTAAATGAACACACCAAATATTTTGGTTGGTTTCCTATGTTCTTTTTTTTTTCCTTTGTGTATTTGTCTTGTATGAGTGATACATGCATTCATGATTAATATATTTAGTTTGCTTTCTTTCTTTGTTTTAATTAAGGTGATTCCTTTTTTTTTTTATCGATTTTGATTCTCTTTCAATTTATGATAAATTGAATATTTTAATAAAAAATTATCTTATATATTGTTAGTGAAATTTTATAAATCTTATCCATGAAATTAATGACGTTGTCATATAATTTATTAGGATATATTTAAAATGGACTATGTATAAAATATATCTTTTAAGAACTTGAATAAGGATAAGTGCTAACAAGGAATATTAAAACTGGAATTAAAAAGGGCTTGAAATATGGGTAGTAATGCAAGCTACCATAGCAACTTGAAAACATGTTGCCAATTTTGAAAGAAATTAAAGGACGTTGACAAAATAAAAAATAAAAAAATCAGAACAATATTTAGAGTTGACTTTTTTTTTTTTTTAAAAGATTTTATAAAGTATTAGAGTCATATTTAAGACTTCCAAATATCCATTCCCCTTTCAAATACCACGTTCTTAAAATAAAATCCTCTTCCTAAGTGGCAATGGTAATGTATTTTGACTAAACATGATCCTAATTTGCCAATACAGATGCAATTCTGGTTTCACACCTTGATTTGGAATACCACTAGATCTGTCAACTTTGAACGCAACACGATTATACGATATGAATATAATATATAAAAAATAATTAAAATATGAGACGAAAAAATAACATTAACAGAAAACGTAAATACGAATATGTTAAAATTTATATAATATCAATTATTAATCTGTCAAAGTTTATATAAATATATAACACCTTACTTAAACACGATTATAATACGAAAAAATAATACGAATACAACACGAATATACGAATTATCAGATCTAAATATCACTAATTAATTTCCTTTTAAACGAAAATTCACAATCAAAGCATTTGATTAAATCGTTGTTGCATGTTCCTGTTCTGAAAACAAGGCTCCAATCCAATCTCCTTTCTCCAAATTAAAAAGAAAAAAAAAAGAAAAAGAAAAAAAGAACGTTCTGCTCACTAATCAGCAATTACATGCTAATTACATCAGATTTGAATTGAGAATGGGAGGCCATTAGTGTCAAATTTTTTATTATATTTCTTCCCCACCAATTTAGGATCTGAAATATCAGATTCCAAACACCCTTTTTCTTTGCACTTAATTCCAAGCTATTAGTCAGAAAACTTAGCTGTCATAGTTAGTTGATCTACCTGGTTTTTTTTTTGGAGGGTCAACTGACTTATCCAATTTCATATTCCATTTCAGCACATGGCTTCTTCCCTTTCTTTTTTCAACAAAATAAAAAAACGACTCGAACACGATGTTACGATCGTTATTTTATGATTTTGATTTTCTTTGTCGTTGATATTCACAACAGTTAACCGCGATAACCTTCATTATATCCATAACTAAAATAAATACGAACAATCGAAAATACATCAACGATCGTAATTTAAATCCTAAAGTAAAATAACTTGTTTGTTTTTTTACCTTGTTTCCAAGGGAAATGACTCATCTCAAAAACATCTGCATTATTATTTGGGGGAAGGCTTGTCCAGGCCAGGGGCCCTATTTAGGAGAGAGATGTAAGGCAATTAAATATGAGGGTGGCAACTTCACGAGACCAATGCCCTCATTTGCGGACATTGTACCTTTTTTGTATTCAATGCTTCATCTACTTCCACCAAAAGTAATAGAGTTCCTATTACGAGCCCTGTATTTAAGGGTAATACTATTTTGGCTGACAGTCTGAAATTCGACTACACATAAATTGATATAAACGTAATAAATCATCTTGTTACTTATCTTATCCAAATTCAAGGTGTGGGTCAAATCTATACTATAATATATTTTTAATTGTACAAATCTTTTAAAAGTTGACACATGTAATTTTTTTTTCTTTGGAGAAGGAGAAAAAGAAAGAAAAAAGAAAAACAGAAACAAATATAAAAATTTGTATATTCGTATTCGTGTTATTTTTTTGTGTGTTTAAAAAATTTTATATAAATTTTTACACGTTAATAATTCGTTTTATGTATATTTTGACACGTTGTGTATTCATGTTATTTTTTGTGTTGTGTTTTAATTATTTTTCTTATGTTGTGTTTGTGTCGTATCTCAATTCATTTCATATTTTGCATAGTTTGTCATTATGATTCAATTTAGAAAAAATTTTGTGTGTTTGTGTCGTATCTCAATTCATGACATATTTTGCATAATTTGTTAGTGGTTCTATTTAGAGAAAAAAATTTGTGTTCGTGACGTGTTCACGTTTTTTTTTTTTTTTGTTTTAAAGTATTATAAATTTATATAAATTTTTACACATTAATAATTCGTTTTGTACAGATTTTGACACGTTCGTGTATTCGTGTCGTGTTTATGTTATTTTTCGTTTTGTCATTTTTAATGATTTTCTCATATTGTGTTTGTGTCATATCTCAATTCATCCCATATTTTACATAAGTTGTCATAATGATTCGATTTGAACTCTAAATTCATTTACTTACGATATTAAAATATAAAAAAATATTTAAATAAATAATTATTATTTAATATGACAACTTATATTTATTTATGATAGTTAATTATATTAAATTTTATAAATATTAAAATATCTCCCAGTGAAACGGGAGAAGAATTCTCGATAGAGTATATTCAATTTTTTAAATATATTTAAAAAATCATATTTTTATATTCATATACGAATGTGTTGGATATAAATATCGAATAAGATATTTAAAAAAAAATAAAAACTCTGAGTAACATAGCTTGTTACTAGCCTTGTGTTTAAATATAATACTATTGTCTGATTTTGAGCAGTCGACTACACTTATAATATTATAAAAATTATAAAATTTTACGATCAAGTGTTTTTAAAACATTTTTTAAAATTAATTAATATTTTATTTGTAATAATAATAATTTTGAATTAATTGCAACAATTAATAATTTTATTGATAATTTTTAATATATTTGATAAAAATATTATTTTATATAATAATTTTAAAGAGTGTCCAATTAGCGAAATTCAAATAATAAATTTGCAAATTCATAGATGTTTTATTAGTATCTTTTATATGAATAATTGGACAATCAGAGTGTGTTCAGACATTTTGACATTTTAACATATATAAATATTACTATGGCAATGACAGGTAGTGCAATCATGAATTGTTATTTTCTTATTAAATCTTAATTAAGACAATATGGGACCAAAAGTTGGATAAATATGAAAAACATGCCCAGATTAAATGATCTAATGAATAAAAGTTATTTGAAAAAAAAAAAAAACAATTAAAAATTGTTATAAAAAATATTGTAAAGATAAAATTATCCTTGATAAAAACATCTTCTCCTCCCTTTTTCTTTTATTTTTTAATTTACTTTTTAATTATAAAATAAATATTCTGAAAATAAATTTTTTTTAATTTAAAAAAATAAATTTTAAAACATTTTATTTACTTTTTTTAATTAAAAATTTAAAAGAATAAAAATAATATTCCTAAAATTAATTTTTCTTTATTTTTTAATTTTTTTTAAATTTAAAAAAAAATAAATATTTAAATATTTTATTTTTTAAATTTATTTTCAATTAAAATTTTTAAAAAATAATATTTCCTTAATGAAAGAGAAAGGAAAAGTAAATTTGTTCATTAAGAGTAATTTTGTCTTTACAATATCCTTTATAATAATTTTTAATTATTCATTTTTTTTTCAAATAACTTTTATTCATTAGACTATTTAGCAATAATTTACCTATTGAGGGCATGTTTTTCATATTTACCCCCAAAAGTTTGGCATGCCTCCACTAATGAAATACCAACCAGAAAAAAAGTAACAAAAACTAAAAAAAAAAAAATTAGAGCCATGCATGGATTATAAAATTGGATCGATCGATTGAATTGGTTAAATCGAGAATCAACAGGTTATTCGATCTGGTATATTATATAAAATCAGCTATTAATTAAATTGGTAAAAAATCGGTTTAACCGGTTAAAAAATCGGTTTGATATATATATATATATACATTTTTATTTTTTTTATAATTGATGAGATTTAAACCTTCAACCTTTTAGTTTTATATTAAAAACTATCTCATTAAGTCAAATACATATTTTTATTAATTATCTACTATATTTAATTAAAATCATTTTTTAAATATTTAAAATTTTATTTAAGTGAACCGATCAATCCAATTGATTAGATTGAAAATTAAAAATCTAATCGATTTGATCTTTAATTCGATTTTTTAACTTTGGAGTCGAGAAACAACTTAATTGATAACATCTTTTTTCTCTCTCTCTCTCTAAAAATGAGATTTTAGGTTCAAATAAGATCTTACTTTCTAAATCCTGAAATCTAAAGCATCATTCAGTGTGGAATTATATGGATTGATGATGTTGAAATTTCCTTTTTGTGATTATGACAAGCACAAAAGAATAAATCTAGCTAGTTAGATTTGGTATATGTAAAGCAGTAATTGTTTTGTCTTGGGCAAAAAAAGTTTGCCAAATCCTTACCATCTAAGGAAGTTTTGATTTCTTAAAGCAAAAAAGATTGCAATAGTTGAATATCTATATATATAGGTCTCGAATTGTTGTTAACTAAAGCGGTTAATCCGTTCTTTTGTACCAAAAAAAAAATATTTTACTTCTCAACCATTTGTCTCACAATTTTATTGAATATCCCTCTCATCCTTGAGAAAAAACAATGTTAATGGTGAATTAAAGGGACTTTTTTGACCCCATCTTTTTCACTTGTATAATCATACTTATTGAAGGAAAAAACAGTCTCACATCGATTAATCAAGGATTGGATTGTGGTTTTATAAAGTAAAAGACATCCTTCCCTTATCGAAATGTCTTTTCTCAAAGGACAAAATCGTGAGGACGGTCTTTAGACTTTCAAAGCGGATAATACCATAACGAACGCAGTCCAACAATCCTTACATCAACAATAGTACCTTCTGTGGGAATTCGTTCTAGGTTCGTACCAACCCTCAGCAAAAACACACCCTTGACTAAGGGGGCTAGTATTGAGAAGAAAAATGATCTTACATCGACTAATCAAAGATTGAACTGTCTTTATAAAGCATCCAGCTCTCAGCAAGAACACAATCCACACCCTTGATTAGGGGCTAGTGCTGAGAGAAAAATGATCTCACATCGACTAGCTAAGGATTGGACCGTGACTTTATAAAGTAAGGGTCACCCTTCCCCTATCGAGACATATTTTCTCAAAAGATAAAACTGTGAGGATGATCTTTAGACCTCTAAAACGAATAACACCTCATAACAGGCGCAATCTAATAATCATTGAGCCAAATGTTTGATGATCCGATAAACCCTGAGGGCTTTAATTGATCACTTTTAATGCATAATTAAGATGGGCAAACATTAGTTTTTGAAACATTTCTTATTGCTTAATCATAAGGTCTCATTGAATCTCGACTAACTTTAGACAAAAGAATGAAAAATATTGCAGTTCAAATGATGGCAAAATTAGAAGAAAAAACAACACAAAAAATGCGACTTATGGACCCAAAAACACTCCAAATTGTGGGACTTTGAATGGTTGTGACTTGTGAAGCAGTGAAAGGTCCTTTTAGCGGCTTTATTATTACACTCCCGAAATTAATTTTTTATTAATCATAAAATAAGATGAGAAACTCCTTGAGTTTAGATAAAAAAAAAAAAAAAGAAAAAAAAAAGAAAGGTCTTTTTAGCTTCTTTGCATTATGAGTTCCGAAGCAAGACAAAGCTAGCTCTTTCTTTCCATTTGGTTAGTGAAAGGTGATGTGAGTGAAAGTACAACTTGCCTTCAAATCAGTTCCTTCTTATATCTATCACTAATTGGTTAGTTTTGGGGAATCAAAAAGATCTTTCAATTTTTTTTTTTTAATTTTTTCTTAAATTCTAACATTTAATCAGATATTTATGATTTATACATTAATTATTCTATTCATTTTCTTTACTTGAAATCACAACTAAACTAAAAATTATTATGTTAACAATTGTGTGATATGTTGGTAGATTGTTGGATTTTAGTTTTTTTTTTTTTTATATATATATATGTATACAAAGGAAGTTGCAATTAGACATGTCTATGAATTGGATCGCGTTCCAAATTTTTTTTAACTTCTTTACCCAAACGCGGCTCGAATGCCCGAATTACTATTTAAAAAATATTAAAATAAAAAAATTAATTTTATATTAATATTAATATATTTTTCTAATTAAATTTAAATAATTTTTTTATTAATAAATAGTAATTCGGGTTGAGCCGACCGAATTTAAAAAATTCAAGTCCAGACCTAACCAAATACGGATCGGGTCTATCGAGCATGACGGATAACCCGATCCTTGGACAAGTCTAGCTGCAACCTGAGAATATGAGAAGAGATTGCAGATATTAAAATTCGAACCGCAAACGTACTAATGCCATCTCTTAAAAATAATTGTATAAACCAACTAAATTTTGAATTTTGTTAGATTCTTAATTTCAATGGCTGAGATTCTAATTTTTGACAACTACAAATATATATATATATATATATATATATATATATATATAATAAAAGTGATTCTCTAGCCCCAAGTAAAAGAGAACGAAAAAAAGACTGTAAAGACTATTATCCTTATCCAAGTTAGTATCTTTCACCACTTTTTTTATTTTATTATTTTCTTTTATGCTTTGACACATATCATGTGAATTTTGCCTCACTTTTAGGCCTCTTTTTCTTTGCTAAAGCTACCTTGTGAAGGGCATGTACACAACTTATGGTTACAAAAGAAGATGGCAGTCAATGAAATTAAAAGTTTAATTAACAGTCTAGAAATTGATTGAAATTGAAAAATCTTCAAGAATCTTGATGAGTGTAACCCCAACCTAAATATCTTATCTTGTATTAGAGTTGAGAATTGAGATTGATTGTGGACAAAGAATTAAGTTCTCATTGAAAGAGAGATATCACAACATTGAAATATTTCCCCGGATTAATTATACTATAAACTATGTTACCTGAATTCTTTAATTTTTCAAAAATATCCATATTCGATACCTGTATTTGGCACATATTCAAATATGAGTATGGAAGTGATTCTCTAACTATATAAAAAAATTTAAAAAATTGAACATACTGATCTCAAACACATACCGTATCTAACATTATTTACTTCGAATCCGGATAACATAGTTATAAAATTGAGAATGTAAAAAATAAGATTTCGAACAATAACAAGATACATATAAACGTGAATATAGTTGGAATTAAAGTAGTTTATCACTCATAATGACAATATATATATATATATATAAATGCAAATTTCAAGAGTATTTTTCATTTGTATTAACAGCCAACAAGAAAAGGAAAAAAAAAATGAAAATAACATACAGATATACATAAACTTGTTGAAATAATTAAGGAACTGCTAGATTCCAAAACCTCTCAGCCACCAAGGCAAGGGCTTTTGTTTGGCTATAAACGTGGAGTTGGCTATAAACATGAAGAATGTGCATGAAACCTAAGGAATCTGTTGATTAGTGTAAAGCCATGCATCAAGTGGATATAATGGAATCTGGGAATCAATTAGTAGAGCTAAAATGGTGCGAGATTTGGCAATTTGCATTAATGTTATTTTTTGTGTCATAAATATGTTTAAGATGTTATATGTTTATATAAATTTTGATATATTAATAATTCGTATTAAATAGATTTTGATATATTTGTATATTCGTGTCGTAGTCGTATTATTTTTTTGTGTTGTGTCATGTATTGTGTTGCATTTTAATTATTTTCTTATATCATATTCATATCATATAATCATGTCGTGTTTAAAATTATCAAATCTGCGAGTAACTCTTAAAATATTAGTATTCCTTTTGTGATAGAAAAGGAAAATGAATTAACTCCATTAGACAGGCTACAAGTAAAACTCGAAATGAAGGATCAACTAGAAAAAAAATCCCGCTTCGTCGGGATATTTTTAATTTTTTATATAATATTTTTAATTAATTAATAATAATAAATTAATTTTAAATTATATTTTATTAAACAAAAATTATTTTATTTTATTTTTAAATTTTAATAATAATAATATAATTATATTTTGTTAATTATGAAAATTCAATTTATGAAAATTGTTTATTTATAAATTACGTAATATAAATATATTTTCAAATGTTATTTCTATATATATTTAAAAATATTTAGATTTTAATGTATGCGGTGTATTTTTTTTATTTATAAGAGGTAAAGAATAATAAATAAAAAATAAAATTATGATTTGTATGTTATTCTCTCATAGGATTGATTTTCTCGTAAGTTCGTTTTTTTCTTTTTTTTATTTATTTTTTTCGAGGGAATCGAGTATGGATCTTAAATTGATTCCCGACACAACGTGCCGA
The DNA here is from genome assembly GCA_030761205.1 of Fremontodendron californicum. Classification (NCBI taxonomy): domain Eukaryota; kingdom Viridiplantae; phylum Streptophyta; class Magnoliopsida; order Malvales; family Malvaceae; genus Fremontodendron; species Fremontodendron californicum. The sequence goes on from JAULJL010000041.1 coordinate 673,917, forward strand.
CATACTCATTTAAATACATCATTTAAAAATAAAATAAAATAAATTTTTTTTTAACTTTTTCTCCTAGTTGGTCGGGTACGGACCCTTAATCGATCTGCGAGTCAACGTGCGGGCTAACCATTTTAAATACATTATTAAAAAATAAAATAAAAAACTAATTAATAAAATAAATTTATTTTTTAACCTTTTTTTTATGCGGGTCGAGTACGAATCCTAAACAAACCCACTAGTCAATGTACGAATCAAACCACTTTAAATACATCATTTAAAAAAATAAAAACAACTTAAAACTAAATCGACCCGCGAGTTAACATACGGACCAACCCAATTAAATACATAATTTAAATTTTTTTAAAAAAAGAATTAATAATTTTTTTCCCTTCTTTAACTTTTTTTTATGCTGGTCGAGAACGAATCCTGAATTGACCCGTGAGTGAACATGCCAACCAACCATTTAAATACATCATTTAAAAATTAAAAACTAAATAAGAGTAAAAATAATTAATAAAATAATTTTTTTTTTAATTTTTTTCCCGAGTCAATCAAGTACGGATTTTAAATCGACCCGCGAGTTAACTTGCAGAGCAACTCCTTTAAATATATGATTTAAAAAAACAAATAAAATAAATATCTTTTTTAATTTTTGTTGAACGGATAGGGTATAGATCTTAAATTAATCCGCAAGTGAACGTGCGGATTAACCCCTTTAAATATATCATTTAAAAATAAAAATTATAAACTTAAAATTAAAAACTTAAAATTAAAAAAAAAAAAAAAAAAAAACTTAAACCCATTATATAGGAGGACAAAATTGTCCCTTATCTATTTTAAAAATATCCCTTGAATCCCAAGAACTCAAAAATCATTATTGTAGATTACATCAGACAAACGACTTTACCTGCTGCAATTCTCTTAACTTCACCTAATGTATGTTAAATTAAGTCCAACTGATTCCATATAGGTAGAGGAGATAATTAGACAAGTTCATGTCGGATCATTTTGAGTTTGAGATAAAAAATTTGAGTTGTTTAATTTTTTTAATTAAATCGAGTTGAATTCAAGAGGGTTTAACAATTTTTTCGAATTCAGGTAAACTTCATAAATGTTTATATAAAATGTACATCACTTGACACCAGAAAATAAGGGTGAGCAAAAAATCGAATAACCGAATAAATCTATTGAAATTGAAGTAATTTGGTTTATTTAGTTCGGTTTTGGTTTAAGACGGTTAATTTATTTGGTTTAAACGTGTTTATTCGGTCGATTTGTCATTTTTTATTTCTTAACCAAACCGATTAAATAAACAGACACTTAATTAAAAAATAAATAATATTATTTTTATTTAGATCCAAACCCAATCAACAATTTAACTCAACCCAACTTAATATAATCTAAAATTAAATTAACCCAATCCAACAACCCATAACTCAAACAAATAAAAAACTCATAACACAAACAAATCAAAATCCATAACCCAAACAAATTAAAACCGAAAAAATCAATCGAATCGAATCGAACCAATTAAATTATTTCAATTTTGAGATAATTTTTCAATCAATTTACAAATTTATTCAATTTAATCGATTTTAAAATCGAATTAACCGAATATTCATCCCTTCTGAAAAATTGGTATACGTTTAAAGGATGATCATAAGAGCGGTAGTTAAGGCTTTGCAAACTTAAAACAAGAATTGTGATGAGAGAGAATGTCAAATCAGATTAGATTAGGAAGTGAATGGGTTGAATGATGCTTCGGCAAATGGCAAGGTGGAAACCTCATCTTGGTTGTAGGCCAAATTTTCTGGATGAGATCTCCTTTCAATTCGTTTCTCTTCATTGTCATGGGAATTGGATTTTTTTGTATTGTTTTATTTATATTCCGTGGGTATTTCACTTATTTTATAATTTGTACATTATCTGGACACGTGGGCTCATCATTGCTTTGCAATGTTTTCAGATAAATCATTCCATGCCACCATGCTATACATCATTAAATGAGGAATATATATTAGGATAATCAATGCTTTGGAAAAAGAATACAATATTTAATTCGATTATTTTAGATCTTATTTTTAAAAGATGATATTAATAAGTTTAAGATTCAAATTTTAACATTTATAATTTTTATTTTATTTTCAGACTACATCCTCTTTAATACCAAAAAATTATGAAGAAATTAATTTTTTTTTTTAATGAAAATAGATAAAAAAAAAACTAAAGCTACAAATTTAATTGCTTGAGATAGCTCCAAACATTCTCTTTCAATCCCAATTATTTTTAGGCAAATTTTTTCTTTCTTTTTTATTAATTTTTCCCTTGGCAACAAAGTTATGATTCTCTGACTTTTGGCTATTTCTAGAACTCGATTCATAAACAGGGTTCGACCCAAGAATACGTGAGGGCCAAAGTTCAACTTGAAAGCATCTGTCTCTAGAAAGGGGGGTGAAAATATTGCTTCTTACTCAAGATTCAAATAAGAATTTGAACTTTCAAAACATGAAATAATCTATATGCCTATATCAAGTACTTGGATTTTCTCATTTTTCTTTTTCAACTCGGAGAAAGAAAGATTCCATTGAATTAAGGCATAATGACAAATTTAACTCTCGAACTATACTAGTTGAGTAATTTCGGCCCCTAGCCTTTTTTTTGGATTACTTTAGCCCTCATTCTATTATTTTCAGTCAATTTAGTCTAAATTTAATGAAAACGTTATTTTTTGGTCAATTTTCGATCAATTTTTTGTTTATTTTTGGTTTTTTTTTTAACTATTTCTTATAAAATTAGCCTAAATTTAACAAATTTGTTAGTCTCATACTCGTACGTTATCAATTTTCGTTAAATTTACACGATATCGACAAAAAAAAATAGATTGAGGACCAAATTGACTCAAAAAATATATATGAGCCAAAATGATTTTAACTACATATTTCGAGGACCAAATTTGTCATTATGCCCTGAATTAAATGCTAGAGTGTTGGATATTTTTTAATTGCTAAAACATCAAATGAAGATGTGAGTGTAACGAGTGATACTAAGAATGTAATTTTATATGAAAACTAACGTACTTCATCAGTTTATCATTTTTTTTCATTGCTTGCACTCATCATCAACTTAGTCATATTTACTTATGCATTGGTTTACTTTTTGTTTTATCATAATTGGAAACTATAATTTCAATTACTTTTCTTCCTTGGAGACTCATTAGGGCTATTCTTTCTTCAAAGGACAACCAAAGAAAAGACATAGGAGCATTCATTTGGAGAGTCAGTGTAGTATGCTCAGGGTGGAGCAAGTGTCACGGTCTGTGGCCAATTCTGCTACACAAGTCCAACAAGAGTGCCTGTCTAGTTGGGAGTGGATTGGAGAGTATGTTGAAAGAGGCTCAGGGTCCAAGATAGCGTGCTAAGGGTGCTGGAGCTGGCTAGAAGATTCTAGAGATGCTACATTAGGAGGCCAGCCAAACAGGCATTCCAGAAAGTTCTGGCACTGTAACGGGTACTGTAGCAAGCACTGTGACAAAGTGTGTTGTTGATGTTGGAAAGGTCTAGAACTAGAGTCTGGAAGGTACTAGACAGCTAGACCAGCCTATGCCGAATTTGGAAAGCTGTAGAATTGTCTAAAAACCTTAGGCACTAGTGAAAGGATCTAGAGAGCAAAGTACCTTGTGTGGTTCTAAAGTGGTGGTTGGCCACACACTTAGCTCAATAACAGCCACATATTGTAATGGCATTTGCTTATAAATACTCTTACCTTCATTTTAGATTAGATAGATGGACTAGAGTGTCAAAGAGTAGAGACCAAAAGACCAAATGTACAAGAGTGTACATAGCAAATATTGAGTAATAAAATATTCTTGTTTAACTCTCTCCTTAGCTTTCTCTCTTACTCCTAGTGTGTTAGTTGAGTGATCGGGAAAAGTAAGAACCACACAGGTTTAGAACTTGAATCTCGGTCGTGATACACGAGAGACTCTATCATGTTATGTTATGGGTGTGGTTTTAGTCATGAGATGATTATCTTAGGGTGATCTTTTTGTTGACGGATGTTATTAAACTCATAGTGTCTGAAGGATGAGAACCAACTATGTAGCATCTATATCGAGAATTCAAGTATTATATATGTCATTAGTCCAATTCTCTGTAGGAACTACCTGTAATAACAAACTTGCAAAATGGATTTGTTTATCATAAAGAGAATCATTGTTCCTGATACTGCTTCACCTTAATTGTTATTTGAACCAGTTAAAGTTATGTCTTGGTCTGAGTGGGATAGCATTTCTCTGTCCATGAAGTTTTGAAAAATCCAAACATTTTAGAGATATTTTGAAAAATCTAAATATCTCAGACATAGATAGAGAGGTAGGAATTTATCGAACGAAACAGTGAAAAAAAAAAAAAAAAAAACGAGATTTGAAATAGTATGAAAAACCAAAGAAAAGGTATTTATTAAAAAAAAAAATGTAATCCTAATCCTCTTTGGTTGTTCTCTATTTAGTATTTATCGGAGAATACCTTAATTAGTATTCCTATTTATTGGAGGACACTTTAATTGGAGGAAATTAAGGTGACATTCAGCATGTTCAGGATTTGAATTCTAGTATCTGCGATCCCTTGCCAGATTACGACCTCTTTTGTACCATTTTTTTTCTTTCTATACTTAGGATTTGGATTTTTTCTTGAAGTTGAAGAGTGATTTAATAAATTAAGGTAACATTCAACAAAATTTTTTGAATTTCCCTTATACTCAGATGTTGAAAATCCATATTTTATTTCGAAATTTAAAAAATGTAAGACTAAGATTATTTTTAAATTTAAGACTAAAATTATTTTGTTTTAAAATTAAAAAATTTAATGATACATCAAATTTCTCAACTATGTGTCCGTAACCGTAGTACCATATTAACTAGCAAACGCAAGAATTTCAATCTCAACTTTTTCGGACCAAGCTTTTAGGAGGAGTTTAATTATCTCTAATGGAAATTATTTTCTAATACTCATGCGTCAAATAAAGGAGTGTGCATATGAATCATTAAAATACTTGTTTTTAGCCGTATTTTGTTTTTTGTAAACTAAATTATATATAAGTAATACATCAAATGCAAAACCAGACCCGCTGACATCTCCTAGAATTAAAGAGATTTAATAAACTTTTATGATTGCAAAAATTGCTTAAAATCAAAGCAACTCTATCAATTATCCTCAAATGTAGGCCAAGAATGTAAGATGATGAACACAAAAAACATGCTAAAGATTTAGATGACTAATAATTACATTAATTGGACATTTGATTCTAATCATTGTTTAGATTTGTGCAATTATATACTGGGCCATTAGAATTGACAACACAAAACTATATAAACCAGATAAGTCAGCATGAACAGTATATTATACTATTATTGCCTTGGCTCAGTTATTGGTTGCAATTCAAAGATCAGTGGTCAAATTCTAAAAAAAGAAAGAGAAGAAACGTCTTTGGATTTAAAATTTACCTAACCTGCAAACATACTATTAGAGATAAAGATAAATTTCAAATAGATGAAGATATATATGTTGTTAATGAAGGATTTATCTTTAGCCTAACTTCTGATTTACTTTAATTATAATTCTAGATTAAAGTAGGATTTATCTCATACTTGTAAATTTATCTTGTATAGTTGTATTTATCTTATCTTGTATAGTTACACTATAAATAGAGGTAAATGCAATACAACAAATCATAACATCTTTCATTCAAACATCTCTTGGTTAAAGTTCTTTATGGTGTCAAAAGACTCTAGCGAGTACATTTTATTTTTCAATGGCCAGTTCAACCTTTGAAAATTCTTTCAATACTTCTACAATCCCTTCAACTCCAATCTTTCTTTTTCCAAATCAACAAACTCCTCTAATCACCATTAATGCAGCAACCCATCTTCCTTTAAAATTAACCTATCTCAATTATCCATCATGGAGAAATTAGTTCAAGTCTTTGCTCGTTGGCTATAATCTTCTTGGCTATATTGATGGTTCTCACCCTTGCCCTCCTTTTATGATTCCAAAAGAAGGCACTACCCCACCAGTCATGATTCAAAATCCTGCATATGATCATTGGATACGCCAAGATCAATTACTTCTTAATGATTGCATCTGCAACAGAAAGTGTGATTCCCTTTTTTGCTTCTGTTGAAACTTCTTATGCTGTCTGGCATAAACTTAATAAGATGTATGCCAATAAATCCAGGTCAAGAATGATGAATTTGAGAGAAAAACTAACTGCTCCAAAGGGCAACAAAACAGTTTCAGAATACCTTCAACAGCTTCACAGTATAGCTGATGAACTAGCTTTGATCAACTCTCTTGTAAGTAAAGAGGACCTCGTCATTCATGCCTTAAATGGCATTGGACCTGATTTCAAAGAACTTGCCGCTGGTATAAGGGCTCCAGAATCTTATATCTCATTTGAGGAGCTTCTTGATAAGCTGTTAGAATATGAAGACGTTCTTAAGAAACAGGAAACAACAGTTGATCTGGTAATTCCATCTGCACATCTTTCCACTAAGTCCAATTCATTTTCTCCTGGTAAATTCAAGTATTTCCATTTTGGTAATTTTACTAAACCTAATCCTGCGTATACTGGTGTTTCAAGATCTTATCCTTCTAATCATACTGCTTCCAAGGTTATCTGTCAATTTTTTGACAAACCAGGCCAAGACCTGCTTTAAAATCAAGCCCAAACATTCTTCATCAGTGGCTTATTATGCTTCTACTCGTAATAAGGATAACAGTTGGCTGGTTGATTCTGGCGCCTCCCACCATGTCACATCTAATTTGCATAATCTAAGTCTTCACTCTGAATATGGTGGTCTAGAAGAATTAATTGTTGGTGATGGCACAGGCTTACCCATAACCCATACTGGTTCTACTTCTCTTCCTTTTTCTTCTCATTCTTTTTCTTTAAATGATGTTCTTTGTGTTCCACAAACTCAAAAGAATCTCATATCTGTTTCACAACTTTTCAAAACTAATTTAGCTTCTGTTGGATTTTTTCCTTTTTATTTTTTGGTAAAGGATCTTCCAGGGATTTAAATAGCGGCCGCAACGCGACGTTACGGCCGCTATTTAGCGGTTGCGGCTCCCTCCGCCGCCGATATTCGCGGCCGATATTTACCGCAATTGACCGCGGTAACATTCATTACGTCCGCAACCGCGATAAATACAACGCGACCGAAAACGCGTCCGCGACCGCAATTTAAATCCCTGGGATCTTCACACAAGAAAGCCACTTGCACAAGGCTTGAATAAAGATGGAGTTTATACAATCCAAGCCAATAAACCACTCATCAATCCACCTGCACTTGCCATGATTGGACTCAAAACCAATTTCTCCACTTGGCATCAGAGGCTTGGCCATCCTTCTACACAAGCCATTAAGTACCTCTTAAAGTTTTTTCTTTACCTTGTTCTTCAACACCAAACATTACTTCATGTAATGCTTGTTGTTGTAATAAGATTCATAAACTTCCTTATGGAACTTCTAGTATTATTAGTCGAGGACCTTTAGATGTTATTTATACAGATGTTTGGAGACCTGCAAAAGTTATTTCTATTGATGGATTCAAATATTATGTCTCATTTGTGGATATTTTTACTAGGTATATATGGTTTTATCTCATGAAACAGAAATATGATGTTTATTTATTGTTTCCTAAATTCAAATCATTGGTTGAAAATTATTTCAAAACTACAATTTTGTTCATCTATTCTGATTGTGGTGGTGAATTTCAAAAATTAAGTTCTTTTTTTAGCTCATTTGGTATACAACATCTACGAACACCACCTCATACTCCACAGCACAATGCAATAGTTGAGTGAAGACATAGGAACATTGTTGAAACAGGTTTGACACTTCTTCATCAAGCTTCTATGCCAATCTCTTATTGGTCATTTGTATTTTCTACAGCTGTTTATCTACTCAATAGATTGCCCTCTACTGTTTTGAACAATGAATGTCCTTATAAAAGTTTGTTTAACCAATAACCAAATTATGAAAAACTAAAAGTCTTTGGTTGTTTATGTTATCCTTGGCTTAAGCCTTATGCAAATCATAAACTTGATAGCAAATCAAAGCCATGTGTGTTTCTTGGTTATTCAAAACATCAAAGTGCCTACTATTGCCTTGATTTTACAACCTCTAAATTTTTTGTGTCCAGACATGTCATGTTTGATGAGACTAAATTTCCTTTTGCATCCATATCTATGACTAGTACTAAAGTCTGTGATGTGACATATTCAACATGGAATCCAGCATTTGACAGCCCCACTGTTCTACAAACCTTACCTTCCATTGTTGCATCCAGGGTTTCAAATAGCGGTGGCGTAACGGTGTCGTGGCCGTTAAATAGCGGTGGCGTAGCGGTGTCGTGGCCGTTATTTCGCGGTAGCGACACCTTCCGCCACCGCTAAAACCCTCAATAGCGGTGTGAAGAAAATTCACACCGATAGCGACCAATTGCGGCCGCGAAAAACGGTGTAGCGAAAAATAGCGGCTGTAACGGCCCACTATTTCCGCTACACCGTTATCCTTTGAAAAAAAAAAAATTTGTTTTAAATAGATAAACAAAAAGAAAATGAGATGAAACAAAGAACAACAAGCAGTAGGTGCCCACGAAAATTAATTTTTTAAAATCTCAGCTAAGCAACAACACAAATTTTTTATTTTCAGAAATTCAAAAACACTCAGAAACTTTATTTTTTCAACAAAAAAAAAAAGACAAAAAGATGAAAGAAAACAGAATCAAAACTTGTTTCTGTTATGTGAACTAAAAGCATAAAACCAAAAAAAAAAAAAAAAAAAACAAAAAAAAAAAAACCAAGTACACCAGAAAGAGACAAAGATTGAGAGACTGGAGCAGGAGGGGAGGGGTGGACAGGGGCTAGAGCAGGTTGGATTGGAGTAGAGTCAAACAGGACAGTAAGAGGAGAAGCTGAAGCTGTGCACCTATAGAAGAAGAAAGGTGAGTGGATGGTGTGTCATGTGGTATATGGGTATGTTGTGATTTTGGGAGAATTGGGATTTTGGTGGGAATTGGTACAGAAGGAGAGAAAGCTGTCGACTGGGTGATAGGAGTGGGTCCATTTGAGGGATGGGATGAGTGATGGGTTGGGTCCATTTAGTGACCCGATTTAGATTTTAGGGAGTTTTTTTTTAAGGAAAAGTTTTGGGGAAAATTCAAAAAAAAAATTTAGGGAAAACTTTTATGGAAAAAATTTTCTAAATTTTTTTATATATGATTTTCGGAAATTATACGAATTTTAATAGAATAGAATTTTATATAATTTAGATAAAATAATTATAATTAAATATTTATGATTTTATATTTAAATTTGAGTAATGATTTTTTTTTTTTTTTTTGATATTTGTATTGTTGTTAGTTTTTTAAATTTCTATTATGGTATTTATATTTGAATTGGAGTATATATCAATATTTATAGCATATAAAATTTTAAATTATTATATTTTTAAATTTGAAATATTATTAAATATGAATACTTGATATTTAAAATGTCTATATTTTATTAATTATTAATATTTTTAGAAATTCATAGATAAAAATTAATATTTTTCTAAAAATAAATATTTTTATTATAATGAAGAAAAATTGAGAATAATTTTTTTCCATGTAAATAAAAAATTATAAAATATCATAAATTACTTTAAAAATCATTAATAAAGAGTTTTTATGCTTATAACTATAATTACTATGTTTTACAACAAATTGTGCAAATTTGAAAAAAATTCACGACCGCGATGACTGTAATGACCGCGATAGCATCCGTTAAATCTGCAACCGCGATAAACACGACGCGACCGAAAACGCGGCCGCGACCGCAATTTAAATCCCTGGTTGCATCTACATCATCTCAACCTAGTCTTACTATCTCTCAAACAGAGCACACCATTGAAGCTTCATCTTCATTATCACCAATGCAAGTGGCAGATTTGTGTGCAAATTCAACATCTTCTTCTCAGGTATCATCTCCTTATTCTAATTATGTTTCTACTTTACCAGAACCATTTGTGTCTATGTCTTTACGCACTCATCCTATGGTAACAAAATCTCAAAACAATATTTTCAAACCTAAACAGTTAAATATTACCACTAAATATCCTCTACCTAAGATTGTAGAACCCTCCAGTGCCACATAAGCAATAAAAGATCCCAAATGGAAACAAGCCATGCTTGATGAGTTTGTTGCATTAACCAAAAACCAAACCTGGGATTTAGTTCCACCACCATCAAATAGAACTGTTGTTGGCTACAAATAGGTGTTCAAAGTTAAGAGGAACCCTGATGGTACTATCTCTAGATACAAAGCCAGATTAGTTGCAAAATGATTCACTCAGAGACCAGAGCTTGATTACACATAAACTTTTAGTCCTGTCGTTAAACCAGTTACTATTGTTTTGTGCTTGGCAATTTCAAACAATTGGTCTCTGCATCAATTAGATGTCAATAATGCTTTTCTTCAGGGTAACCTTTCAGAAGAAGTCTATATGAAACAACCTCCTATTCTCTATGATAAAACCAGATCGAATTATGTTTGTAAATTACGAAAAGCAATCTATGGCTTAAAACAAGCACCTCGGGCTTGGTATTGTGCTCTAAGTAGCTTTCTTGTCTCTTTTGTAAACTCAGTGGCAGACACATCCCTATCTGTTTACAACTACAATGGTATTATTGTATTTATGTTGGTTTATGTTGATGATCTCATTTTGACAGGAAACAACAAAGATTTTCTTTCTAATTTTGTTCAAGCTTTGGCCAAGCAATTTTCTATTAAAGATCTTGGTGATTTGAATTACTTCTTAGGAATTGAAGTCACTCCAACATCTCAGGGTTTATTTCTGTCTCAACATAAGTATATCTCTGATATCTTGAGCAAAGCAAACATGTCTAGTGCCAAGGAGTTGAACACACCCATATCCACCTCAGTTTCCTTAAGTCTCCATGATGGTTCTGTTGTAGTAGATGCTAAAGAAGTCACAAAGCTTGTTGGTTCGTTGCAATATTTGACTCTCACAATACCTGACATCTGTTTTGCTGTCAACAAACTCTCCCAATTTATGCATAAACCAACAACTTTATATTAGCAGGCTCTCAAGCGAGTTCTTAGATATTTGAAGGGGACATTATTTCATGGTCTATCTCTCAAAAAAGAAGCTCAGATTACTCTATCCGTTTTTTTTATTATTATTATTTTGATTGGGCTGGAAATCCTGATGCTTCAACCTCTGCATATATTATTTATCTTGGAGGAACTCCCATATCTTGGTGTTCAAAAAAGCAAAAAACAGTGGCTCGATCTTCTACTGAGGTAGAATATAGAGCAGTTGCTACAACTGTTTCTGAAATTTCTTGGATCCAATCCTTGCTTAAGGAACTTAAAGTCATTACTTCTACTCCAACAGTTTATTGTGATAATTTAAGTGCCGTTTATACTTCAATGTATCCTGTTTTCCATACCAGGATGAAATACTTAGCCTTGGATTATTTCTTTGTTAGGGAGAAAGTCAATCAAAGAACATTGCAAGTCAGACATGTCTGTTCTGAAAATCAGCTAGCAGATGCTTTGACAAAACCACTCTCAAAGGCTCGATTTCAGTTCTTACTCTCCAAAATTGGTGTAACAACCGGTTCAACCATCTTGCGGGGGTATATTAGAGATAAAGATAAATTTCAAATAGATAAGATATATATGTTGTTAAATGAAGGATTTATCTTTAGCCTAACTTCTGATTTACTTTAGTTATAATTCTAGATTAAAGTAGGATTTATCTCATACTTGTAAATTTATCTTGTATAATTGTATTTATTATATCTTGTATAGTTACACTATAAATAGAGTTAAATGCAATAACAAATCATAACATCTTTCATTCAAACATCTCTTGGTTAAAGTTGTTTACATACTTGATAATGGAGTATTCCTCTTTAAATATTCCATCAAAACCATTTTTTATTGCTTTTATATTACTCTCATTCACAGATTCAAATGCAGCATCATGGTTCACATGGTTGAAAAAGATTAACTGATGCATAAGAAAGTTAGCAGCTATTCTTTTACAATTTAAATTCCCATCTAGTTTCAGAAAACCACTTATGAAACATTCTTTTGCCGAAAACTGGAAAATAGCAAGACATTGTTTTGAAGATACGAAAAAATAGCAAAACATTGTTTTGAAGATATGGAAACAAACTCTTATGCAGAGCGAATTTTATGAATTCGGATTAGATTTGACAGATGTGTATTATATAGGAGATTCAAATTAAAGGAGTGAAAAGGACTTAGATGAGAAGGATGCTTCCAAATTTAGAGTTCTAGTTAGACATGACAAACAAAATCAAACCAAAAAACTTATGTTAACCTTCCAAGTTCTAACAGTCGGTTCTTCCAATGAAAGGTTAAGAAGTAAACTGCAAGTACTCCCCCAAACCCTTTCTAAATGCATCCAAGAACAAAAAAGTAGCAGACATATAGTCTAATGCTTGTAGGGAGAATAAGACTCTATTAGACAATAGCCTATGAAGCACAGACACTTTTGTTAGTGGAGTGTCCAAGTGTTCGATACGGACACGATTCCGACACGGTTGAATACATAGTCAAAACATGATTAAAACACGGTTGAACACATTCGGACATGTGATGAAGTTATTTTTTTTTACATTTTTTCTCCAATATAAAATCAACGATAAGCAATTTAGTTCTAATAGATTTTTTAATATTCAAATTTTTAAATTCAAAAAATAATTTTTAAAAAATTAAAAAATTAATTACATGTTAATATTTGATTGAAAAGTATCAATTTTACATTTTTATTGTATATTATTATATAAAAATATATTTTTTATTTGTGTCTTAATTTTCTAAAAATTCTCGTATTAGCATGTTCGTATCGTACCCGTGTGTCCGTACTTCCTAACTATAGCAAATAGTAGAAAGAAACTAAAAAAAAAATTTGTGTAGATTCTAAGTTAATTTTGCAATGAATAACTTGAACAATTTGAATGAAAGCTAGAATAAAAATTGCAAGTGACAGAAAAGGATAGGAGATAGCTAGGCAAGACTCTGTGCAACAATCCTAGACTTCAGAAATCGAAGCTGTCAACAAAATTTTATTACTCTAGCATGTTTCTCCACCATGGAACAATATAAATACAAATGAAGAATCAAAGGCTGGAAAAAAAGAACCTAAAGATACATAAACTATATTCAGCAAGATATTAGTTAATCCCTTATTGTTTTTAGTATCTGATTGCTTTAGCAACTTCAAAGAAATGGGCAACATTTTCCTCAGGTGTACCTACTTTAATCCCATGACCTAGATTCAATATATGTTTACCTTTACCAGCTTTTCTCACGGTATCGTTTATCCGATTGGTGATGAATTCCTTTGAACCAAAAAGAACTCCAGGATCAACATTTCCCTGGACAGCAATATCTTGTCCAAGTCGCTTTCTACCTTCAGCCATGTCAACTGTCCAATCTAAGCTAACTACATCCACACCTGTTAAAGCTAGCCTTTCTACCAAGCCCCCAGATCCACTTGCATAAAGGATTAGAGGAAGATCTGGATGGGTTTGTTTTACAGCATCTACAATTTGCTTCAAATAGGGCAAGCTGAACTCCTCAAAATCGACTGGACTCAGCTCTGTTGCCCAAGAGTCGAAAATTTGAACAGCTTGAGCTCCGTTGTCAGCTTGGTACTGAATGTACTTTGCCATGGAGGTCGCAAATTTCTGAAGCAACGTATGAAGTAACTGTAGGAGGAAAATGAGGTCAATATGAACCCAGTTGATAGCATTGTTTACAACTATGTTGCTCCGACTTTTCATTTTTCTTGAAGTACCTATATCTGACACATATTCGGACATGAGTATGGGGATATGACCTTCCAAGAACCCTCCAAATACATGGAAAAACTTTAGAAAAAATTGAACATACCCGTTTCGGATACATATCCAAATCCGACACTCACTCCCGAGTCCGAGTAACATAGGTTTAGAACAAAGGGTGATTGACAAATGTTTCGATAAGCAGATGAAAAATAAGAAAAACAAAAAGCAATCAAACTGGCAATTAACTTTTGAAGTAGCAGACAGAAAATTTTTATGTCAGTGGCTTGAAGTTTGTTGTTTCAGTAATGGACACTATTCAAGACAAGAACCAGGTCCAGAACAAAGAACAGAGAAGACAAACTTCGCTCCAGTTGGTCTCAGATGCTAGAGAAAGAGAAGTAAAACTACCTTGGGTTGAGAGAAGGCCAATCTTTTTATTTTGGTGAAGTTCTTTGATGAACCACCTTCAACCACATATGATGCTAGAGTGAACGGAGCACCGACAAAACCCAGAACAGCAGCTTTGTTATCTACCTGGCAATAAGAAAGAGAAGGGGTGAGTTTACACTAGCTTTTAAATTCATTGAAACGCAACATTAAGTAGGCAAGAGCATTATCAATGTTTCCCGAGTTCTCAAAGAATCATACAACGTCCTTATATAAAACGGTAGTACAAAACAATAGTAAAAGTCAGATAATTATATACTTCTGACCATAGAGGGGGGATGCAAGGGATTGCGAAAGTGTTAGGGGATAACTATTTTGAACTCAATTAGGTATCAGAGGCAAAAATACTACTATAGAGAGGCCAAATGGCTAACCTTTCTGTTCGGGAACATTAAGTTTAGCCAACTTCTCTAATTAATTAATATTGGTTGTTTAACTCCATTATTTGTTTGCCATTCATGCCTAAGAACATTCCAAATGCACAACTTGTTAAAGAAAGCCCTGAAAATAATGGAAAAAATAAGAAATTCAAATTAGGATGATACTATAAGAAATGTCAATATAGACCTCTTTCTGCAAGATTGTCAATGCTTCGCCAACATATGGAACTGACTCCTCAGGAATGAATTCTCTCACTTGATCAACATCAGCAGCAGTGGCTAGAGGGTCGAAGATAACTGGACCTTTACCTTTCACAATTTCAAAAGGTATGTTCATCCCAGAGAGAGGAGTAAGAATATCAGAGAATAAAATGACCTGTCACAATACACAATGATTCAAAAAGATAATAACCTGCAATCTGCGAAGAGCAACAAGAATGAGAGAGGGGGGATGGGGGAGGCAGGTATTTGGTTTTCTTGTCAAAAGAATGTAAAAGTCAATTGAAGCCTCTTGATACCCAAAACTATGCTACTCCAACTTTTCATTTTCCCTGAAGTACCCGTGTCCAACTTATATTCGGACATGGAATGGGGGTACACGATCCTCCAAATATATGAAAAAACTAAGAAAAAATTGAGCATACTCATGTCGGACAGGTAACCGTATCCGACACTCACACCCGAGTAACATAGACCCAAAATGTGGAAGAATGGGGGTATTTAACCAAGAATAATAAAACAGCAATTAGAAATGTTCATTCAATAAAAATAATTAAAAGGGTTACAAAAAAAATTTCTTACCCCATCAGGCTTGAAAACATTCCATGGCTGCAGTGAAATCTCAACCACAAGATCAACATTTTCTGATCTTTCACGAAAGGAAGCATATTTCTCACAGATAATTTGGTAGCTCTACATTATGAAACGTTCAAAGTAAGACATAATTGAAAAGGAGATGGAACATGAAACCAAAAGGCATTTACCTACTCTCTTTTTTGAGATGCAAAAAGGAGGGATACAAACATTGAAATTACAAGAAATAAACAAGGGTCAAGGAAAAAAAGAGCTACATGCATGTAAATAAAAAGTGATATAAAAGATGACATCAATGCAAAAAAAAAAAAAAAAAAGCCCACAAAACTAGCATATAAATTGCAACACAAACAATAGCACATAAATATTGGAAAATATCTACTTTCCATTTCTGCTTAATCTCACAGAAGCATAAAAAGCAAGGTTTCTAGATAACTTACTAAAACCTGACAAGTTCTATGTGGCAAGTTTTTAGGAAATTTTCATTCCACATCATCAAGTAATCTACTCTCTCTTTTCTTTTCTTTCCTTCTTTTTTTTTTCCTTTATTTAATGACTAGAACTTGGATGTTTTAGCCTCCTTAAAAGAACATTGCGGCTAGGAATTAGGCTATACTTGTCCACGATAGAATCCTCATTTTGAAATATCATATAGCCTACTATGATCCTTCCATTAGATTATCAAAGGAATTAATTGATAAATCTTTTTTGTTCTTTTTCCAGAAAGGGTTTGATAGCAGAAACATGAAGCAGACATATTACAGTCAAGGTATGCAATCTCCAAAGTAAATGCAGCACATTAAAAAAAAAAAAAAAACTTTTGAAACCAGACCGATTTAAAAACCTGCCTTCATGTACCTCCCTGCTTGCCTCATAAGCCAAACTGGTGGTCTTTCAATATCCTGCCCTCGAACAGCATTGAGCAACAGGGGTTCAGCAGCCGCAGTAGCTTTTGGTTCTACTACAGTCCCTAAATGAGAATATTACAGATAAAACTTATAAATCAGCAATTTCCAGAAAAACTTAGATATGGTTCAATAATGCAAATGTAACACTATCAGGATATGTAAATCAACAAGGGGATTCAAATGTAACTTATAAATCAACAAGGGGATTCAAATGTAAGTAAGCTATCAGGATATGTAACGCTGAAATTAGACAAAAAGAAGGTAATATTAACCAGTCCAATAATATTCACACTTTCTCAAACAATTATCAACATCAAACATGCCACAATAGCGAATTGTGTGACCATGGTTGTGCATTAATAACGAGCTTGCTACTCAATTTTGTGATATAACCAGTAAAAATCAATAAATTAAGAACTACGACAGACATGAACAAAGAACATAGAAGAAATTGTTTCCAGCTTTTTTCTTCGATTTTCCCTAAGAAAATTACAAAAAAGAAAAAGAAAAGTCGCAATGCCTTTCTACGCTATGGTGGTTCTCATATGCAAGAGGGTTATTGTCCTATCATAGCATCATGGTCCCATCAAAACACAGCTAATGGTGATTTCAACACATTACTAGTTCTACCCTTCAGCATTCTTATTCAAAATAATTATTGCCAATACTTCAACTAAAGCTTATACATTATTAACTAATCACCATTCACCATCGCATATAAGTATAACAATGGCTTCTAATTCTCACATTTGATATTATCCCATTGATCATTTCAAGCAACTTTTCAACAAAGAAGCCATAACATCAAATGAGCTTCATTATTTAAAACCATAATTGCATCTCAATTAGATCCCATGAACCCATAACTAAAACATATTAAATAACACAATTCAGCTTAGCGAGAGAGGTTTTCAGGCTTAGGCCCCTTATTTTCTAAGATTCCAAAATTTTGACTTGGTCTCTTGAGTCTTGCTCCTTCCACAATAGAAAGCAAAAAAAAAAACAGAAAATCCCACATCAAACAATGAATAACAAATAAAATCTTAACATTGGATACTAAAATTGAAAATGAAGAAAAAAATGAGTACCTCCAAGAGAACAGTGGATGAATCTGGGCTTGTGATTGGACAGAGATGATTTTTTTGGAGGGGCAAAGAGAGAAGAAGTAAAAGCAGAAACTGAGCTAAAAGACATTGTTTTTGGGTTTCAATTGGAACAAGCCTGAAAAGCTTCAGTTTTTGAGTTTGTTTTTGAAGCAGGGTCTCAAGTCTCAACTCATCTTATGAAGCTTCTTCCAATCCTGCTGGGTCTTTGACAGGGTTTAGATAGAAAGGAAGATAAGGAAAATGAAAAAAAAAAAAAAAAATATGTAATCTTTAACAGATGTCGGATGTCCCAATAGCCAAAAGTCGTTTTGTCTATTTTTGCTACCTCAGCTTTACTTTACTCGTGGGCATGGCTAATGACAAGCCCATTTTTTTTTATCGATTTATTTAGGATTAGTTTAGCAATTATTGAAAAAAATTCAGTTTGAAAAAATTAGTTTAAAAAGTGTTAGTGAAAAATCAATGTTGAAAAAATCGAATCGAAAGTTAAATTGATATAATTTTTGATTTTCGGTTCAATCGAATAAGATTTTTAAAATATTTTTAATGTTAAATAAATATTAAATATAGTAAATAATAAATAAAAATAAGTATATAGCTTAGTGTTATGATCTTTAGTATATTTCTAAGAGGTTATGGGTTCAAATCTTATTAATTACAAAAAATAATTAAAAAAATAAAAAAAATAGTTTTTCCCCTTTTTCCTTTTTTTACCGATTTTTCTCCTTTTTTATTGGTTGAACCAGTTTTTAACCGGTTCGATCAAATTCGGTTCTATTACACTTACGGACCGGATAGGCCATCGATTTTCGGTTCAACTGATCCGACCGGCCTGTCCGGTCTGATTTTTTATTCACTGTGAAAAAATATTGTAAGAAATGATAGTTTGAGATTTTTGAATATTTGATATTGATGTGAAAAAGTATTGTGGAAAGATAAAATGTTTAAAAAGAATATTATGTTAAAAAATAATGAACAGTTATTTTTAATATTAATTGAGTAAATTAATAGTATTAAGATGTATCAAAAAATAAGTTATGAAATTTAATTTTGAAAATTTATATAAAAAATTATTTTTAGATTTTCTTAAAAAAATAAAATTATTTCATCCTAAAAATAATTGTATTTTTATAATTTTAGAATATGTAAATATATTATAAGTGGATAATATTTTATATTTAAAATAAAATTTAAAAAATAAATCATTGTATACACAACATATAAATATGTAATATGTTGTTATTCAATGGGTATAAGAATCATTTTATTATCAAAACATAAGTTGTCAACTTCAAAATAAAATCTACGAAGGTGTGTTTACGGTTGAGTGGCCTTTTACTACCTAAAAAAGACCTTTTATACCAAACAATTGTTTGTTTGGGATTGCGTTGCCTGTCAAAACGAGCTTTTGAATAGTCAATCGTAATCTTAAACGAAGCTTTATATATTTTTTGTTTTAAAAATTTTAATTTTAAACCATTAATTAATGTAATATGTAAAAATTAAAATAATAATATTTTGTAACTTTGTATATCTCTATCATTTTACCTAAATTCAATGATTAGTAGAATATGAAAATTTTTAAAAATAAATTGAATGTAAAAATCTTATATATTTTCTTTTTTCTACCATTCTAATTACATTCAACGATAAAACATATAAAATTTTTAAAAATTGATTGATATACTATTTATTTTAATCATTTATTTTCAAATTATTAATTAATAAAATATGAAAACATTAAAATCAATATACAAATTTTTTATTTTTACATTTTGTAGTTCTTTCATAATCAGATCCTTCTACAACTCTGATACTTCTTCTTTCACTTACTTTATGTCAAACTCTTTAATTTTCTATTGTTCATAACAAATTCTCTTATCTATCAGAAATACATTAACAAAAAATATATGAGAAATCATATATATATAATATAATATAATAAGCTATATGCTAGTAAGCATTGTTGACATGTAAGCTTATGTAGACACTTTCTCTTAATGACATGTAGGACAAGTTTACCTGAAAAGGTTTACGTGGACATCTTCTCTTATTGACATATAGGATAAGATAAATCTTAATTATATATTATATTTAAATTAAAAAAAAATTTAAAAATTTATCTAAAATTTTTAATTTTTAATTTTTAAACTCAACAAATCTTATCCATTCACTTAATTTTCAAATATATATGTATTTTAAATTAAAAACAATTTATTTTTATTAAATTCTAAAATTTAACAATTATCACAATTTCTATCTTAAATTTAAATAATTATTAAATTTGTTAAAGTTTATACTTAACAAGTCTTATCTATTCATTTATTAAATATGTATTTTTGAGAATGATAAAATTATCAAAAACTTATTTTAAATTTAAAAAATTATCAAATCTGTCTTAATAAATTTTATCCATTTACTTATGAAATATATACAATATGTTAAGAATAACTTGCATCATTTTATCTCAATATTATATTATATAATTGTGATTTAATATTTTCAATAATATTATATATATATATATTGAACATGTAAATGACTATATAAAATTAATCTATGTGTTTATATACTTAAATAAAATTAATTCATGCATCGCACGAGACACAAACTTGTTAGGAATAAATAACTCATGCAAATTACAAGGTAAAATGTTGAAACACGAATTTTCATGATTTATCATGCTTTTCATTATGAAATATAACATTTGAATCTGAATACTTTCATATCAAGTAATCTCTATCATTTGCAAACCATACACATAATCTTAAAGAACTGCTAACTTACTATGAAAATTTCCAAATAAATGAGGAATATAAATTAAACTAAGAAATCAACGGTATATCATTAAAAAGTGTGTAAATTTTTTTGATAGTGACATGAATTTTGGTTTGAAAAAAAAAAAAAAAAATCTTTTGTATTTAATGATTGAATCAAATGTGCTTCTTTGAAATCTATTACATGGATTCTTAAGGTTAGTTCTTTCCAGGTTTATGTTTTTAAGTTATTGAATATGCTTAACTGAGATTTTAAGTTATTAAATTATAATTAACATTTATATTTTTTGTTTTTCTTGAATCAATCCAGACAAGATCAGTTTTTGAATTTTATTTCCAAATAACTTATTTATTTGTTATTTATTATTATTGATTACTTTCAATGAGATCTATTGGTGTAAGTTTGAAAGTTACTATAGTTCCAAAGTTTCAAGTCGAAGAATTCAACTTTGAAAGCAAAGTGATTTAAAGAATGTAGCTATTTGTATTGAATACTTTGAATTTGAGTATAAGTTGAATCACTCCATTTACTTTCATTTATTTTTTATTTTTTTATTATAAAAATATGCAATAAATCCACCAAGTTATTTCATTGGTTTTTTTTATTATTCACTCATAATATTTTATTTTTTTTTATAAATGTTGATTTTGTTTTACTTATTAGTGCTCAATTTTGGATGTTTTAGATCGAGTGAAATTTCTTTTGATGTAAAACTTTATTGGCTATTATTTTTTTTAGTTGTAAAACTTTATTGGCTATTATTTTTTTTAGTTTTGCATCTTATTTATTAAAACTCGCATGACATTTTTGTAAGACTCGGATGTTCATCCAAGTGAACAATTACTTATTTACAGTGGTTCAAATCTTTAAACAAGTTACTTTAAGAGTTAAGATTGTGTCATATGGTCAACAAGGATACCGCCACGTTTCTTGGCCTCATTAATGCTTTAAGGGTTAAGATTGTGTCATGTGGTCCACAAGGATACTGCCACATTTCTTGATCTCATTAACTTTATATTTAGATAGACAATAATAAAATTAAAAATAAAAAGTTTGAGGAAAGGAAATGATATATGTAGCTCTTATTTAAATAGTTAAAAACTTAAAATTAATAAAGAAAAAATAAATAAATTCTAACAATCATTATTTAGTTAAAGGGTGAAAATGAAAGGATTTATTATACTAATATTTTTTCAATTACTGCCTTTTTTTTATAAAATAACATATATATATATAATATAAAAATTTTTATAAAATAAAATAAAAAAAATACCAAACACCAAATTATTCATAATAAGCCATTAATAATAATTCATAATTAGAAAATATGTTGACCAATAACATATCAACATATATTTGTGTAAAACAAGCTTATTTTATCAAAACAAAAAAATAAATATTTTTATCATAACCAAAATATTTTATGTTAACAAATTAAAATATATCTAACAAAGATATTTTCAAGGTCTTCAATGATCAAAAAAACCAAACGCCAACCTTTCAATTATCTCCATTCTCTACTCTAATGTACACAAAAAAAAAAATGGCATAACTATTTTTGTTTACTTTACCAAGTTATTTATATTACTTTAATCAAAAACTTAATAGTTCAACTATAACCAGTTAGTACAATTCTTTTCTGCATTTTTTTTTGTTTTTAAAATGATAATGCTTAATTTCTTTAGCATCATCTGTTGGTATTGCTTCTAAAGATCCAATAAGGCTTGTGCTATACTAAAACAGTAAGAGGTTCTCATGGTTACATTAATCCAAATTAAAAGTAGGATGAAAAAATTACATTAGTTAAAAAATTAATGATAAATTTAGATCAATCGCACAAATAAAGTAGTAAATTAGTTATAACTTAAGATTACATCGATTCGAAAATTGGGAAATTTGGTTTATGTAAAGTGATAAATTTGAATCTTAAGAATAAAAAATTAAAATAATGTCAAGCGAAAGAATCATCACCTTTCAATGCCTTTGATATAGATAACATGAGATTCTACCCTATCAATATTTCTGGGCTGATTGTAGAATACATGAATACAAATTATAGAAACACCTTTAGAGCAGAGATAGATTTCAAAACAAATATTCAAAGATGCCAACAACATTAAAAAAAAAAATCACCCCCAAAAAAAAAACAAATGAAGTAAACAAAATAAAAAATCAATAACAACTTATGATTTAAAGCTATTTTGTGACGATATTCACCCAATGGTACTTCTATTTACTCATAAAATTTATCCTATTTTTTATTGTGTTTAAAGCTTATGGTCTCTTCTTGCTTTGCTTTGCCAGTGGAAGAGATATGTGGATGAACCCAAACTTTCTCCTCGGGGTGAAATACTGCTTTTGATCATCTTCATGATCAGGTTTTGGAGGAAATGTCAGATCTTCCCTTAGTTCATGAAGCATTTGGCTCAAAGCTACCTTTTGCCTTTCAGTATTATGGCCTTCATTAGGCCTTCTCACCACACATTCTTCAGGAGTAACTTCTTTCCTGCTCAGGATATCCCTCATTGAAACTGTTGGCCTTAAAACAGGCTGTGATTCATCATCCATTGTTGGGTTTTGCTTGTTCATCAGTTCATGTAATGGAGATCGAGGAAGATGCTGATGTGGTGGGTGGAAATTGTTGATCTTAGTAGCATTGTAAACTACATGTTTTTTCTGTTCTTGATCTGGAATCCATCTCCTGAGAGTTTCTTCAGCTTCAAGTTGCTTTCTGTTTGCAATTTCCACTCTATTAAGAGCCTCTTCCAATGCTTCTTTACTATATTGAACTTCCTCTGAAGCTTCCTCCAGCTTCCTCAGGATTGACAGTTTGGAGATACTTGCTTCAGCAAATTTGTGCATTTCATGAATTACTTTCCTGTTAGAAACCTCATCTGCCCTTTGAATTTTCGGGTTTCGAGGAGATGATTCCGGCTCTGGCAAGAAAAATCCTGATGAATTCTCATTGCTTGACAAACCCTTCATTCCAGTAAGGGCATTGATTTCAATTAAAGCAAGAGCCTCAGCTGCCATGGCTGCTTCCTCCATCTTCTTGGCTGCAACCCACCTCATTTCAGCAGTTTTTTTACAAGGCTTGTTCTGTTCATAATTCCCTGGCAGTGGCATTGATCTCGAAACTTCAGTTTTTGCAGGATCAACCATTTTCTTAAACTGCTCGGGATTGTAATTGTTGTGAAAAGGAGATCTTAAGATGTTGGAAGAATTCTCAAAATTCCCATAATTGGCAGCTTCCACATTGTTGGCAATCTGTGGCTTCACCCTCACCCCTGCAAACTTACAAGTTAGCCTCTCAGGGCTCTTTTCAAGTAAAGTTTTCTCTTTCTTCATTTTCTTATTTAGAGACTCAACAGAAGTTTGAATCATCCCAAGATCATTGATAGTTTTACCAAGGTTCAATTTTGCTTGTTTCAACTCCATCAAGATCAAATCAGGAGACGAAATCGGGCAATTTGGGCTTGAAGTACTCCCAATTCTGATCTGTTCATAATGTTCCTTGTTCATTTCTTTGATAGCAGGAGATGGCATTGGCATTTGTTCATCTGAATTCAAGTCTGGTGTAATAGTCATGCATTTCAAAGCTTTATTTTGGAGCTGTCTTTTTAACTCTTCCACAATTTTTTTTGTAGTTCCAAGTTCTTCAAGCACATCCAGGGTTTCTAATTCTTTTACAATCAGATCCTTCTCCAACTCTGTTATGTCAAACTCTTCATTTTCATTCTGTTCAGAACAAATTCTCTTATTTATCAGAAATACATTAACAAGGACAGGAAAACTGAACATAAAAATATATAAAAATTTGGGAATAAATTAATGATACATGCAAATTGCAAACTAAAATGATGAAACAGGTTGAAGTTTCATGATTTCCTTTGCTTTTTCATTATGAAATATAGCATCTGAATTTGAAAATTTATAATTTCTAGACAACAATTAACTTACTACAAATATTTCCAAAAACATGAAACAAAAATATAAATTAAAATAAGAAATCAAGGCAAGAATATACACTAAACAACAACATTTTCCGCAATACAAAAACATGAAGAAAAAAAAAAGGTAAATTAAAATAAGAAATCATGACAAGAATACTATACCAGAATTACAGTAAAACACAATTTTCTTAACCAAATTTTAAGTTAAAAACAATAATGCCGTTAGTGGCACAGTTACTATCTCCTGTAATTATATAGAAGAAACAAAGAAACCAAGATTTGTTTTTGGTTTTTTTTTTTCTTTTCATAAGCTACTATATATAAAACAACATATTAAAACTAATTTTGGGAACAAACCACACAACAAAACAAAGCATACTTTCTTGCATCATATATAGTCAAACCAAAAGCAAGAAAATACTTACATATGCCTCTCCAAACTTGTACAATGGCACCCAAGGTCCGCTGCCACCAAACCGGGTTACAGCCTCCTTAACCGACCCGAAAGGTGGTGAGGTATCAATCTCCGCCCTCAAACTCACCCTCCTTATTCCCGGGTTCGGGTCCCCGCCTGACTCGGTGCAAAATCCAAAATTTTCGGACTCGGGCCTCACCTCCCGGATCCCGGGTGTACCCGGAACCCCTTCCATGGGGGAGTCTTGAGGTTCTGCTGCCATTGCATATATATACACACAAATAAATAAGCTTAGAAGAGTGAATAATAATGTGAAAATGCTAATGTTAATGTCAATTTGAGTGTCTCTTTTTAAAGAGTGTGCAAATCTTAGCTTTAAAGATGAAAAAAAAAAAAAGGAAAAAACTAAATTATGAGAAATCAAGAATTCTAGAGTGAGTTTGATATGATTATGTCCATAGTCCCACTATGTGAAAGAGAGAGAAAAGGTGGCAAAATGATTTTCTTTCTTTTCTTTTTCCATTTTCTTCTTTTTGTGGATTCAATGAGGTTGAATGTTTGAAGTGTTAGTGACGTGTTTGATGGGTATTGGTTGTTGGGATGATGAGTCAGAGTTGGTGGGTCAAGAGTTTTGAGTTTGAGCCAATAACATGTTGACACATCAGCATGTTACCATGAGATTGGAATTACATGTTATGGTTGATTTATATGCATTTGGCCGTTGATTGCGGTTTTAAGGGAAAGTATGTTGGGAATTGCAGTTTGGTAAGGTTTTATGGGAAGGAAAGGCAAGGTCTAATCAAATCATGCAAGTAAACGACATCGTTTGCGTAAAATTGAAGAGAATTATTATATATGTTGACATTTGACATGATGTCATAAATAGTACTCCTAAAATTAAATTTCTTACATTATGGCATATAGAGAGTGTCAATGGATTAAATCGTGCTAAATTTTATTTATGTATTATATTTGTTAATTCGTGTACATATTATATTTTATTTTTTATGTCAGTCATATAAATATAAATACAGCATAAATTATAAAATATGTTAAAATTTTAAATACAAATATAATAAGTATATTAAACGTGTCGTGTTAATTGTATTAAACATATCGTTTCATATTTATTATATTATTTTCATGTTTATTAAATGTTTAGTGTTTTCATAACGTGTCCAAATTTATGAAATTTAGTATATATATATATTTATTAAAATTTTAATTTACCTTTAACCTTTCAATCCCTTTTTACTTAATTTATTTGCAGAGAACATTACACGCATCAATCTTTGAATTCCCAAGATCGCAACCACCAAGAGCTGTTCCGACTTTCATATCATCTGAGCTAATACTCAATTTTTAATATTTATTGTATATTAATACTAATACCACTTAATTAGTCTTAAACTTGCCATAGTCTAAGATAATTAAGAATCGAGTAGGGACGAATTTGAGTTATTGTAACCTTTGAACACAAATGTGTCGATAAATTTGAATTTCATATATAATGTTACAAAGGATTACTATATGTTATACAATAAAATTTATACAAATTGTCTTAATACATATTACATTTATATACATTGTATTATATATAATAAATTAATTATATATTCAAGCTAGGTCTTCAAATGACAAGGCTTAGTCTAAAAATTAATTTGTCGAGAATTAGGTGTTGCTTGATAAACTAAAAAAATTTAGTACTGATAAATTAAATATTGAATTTATAAGAACTGAATTTGTTTTATAAAAATTATTTGGTATATTATTGAAAATTAAGTACTAAATATAATTATATTATTTGATAACTGTAAATTTTGAATTTTAAAAATTATTTATTTCACAATTTTAATCTTACTAACATAATATTATATATTATTTTGGATAGTTCTGAATAAAAATTAAAAGAGGTAATTTAAATATCTCATCTTTTGTATAAAAAAAAAAGACAAAAAAAAAGAGAGAGATAATTTTAGTTCAAATATAATTTTTTTAAAAATAAAATCGACTTAACATATTTTACATTAATTGATAAGTAGCTCTCTACCTACTTATCTCATTTAACACATTTTTGTTGAAAATTTTCTATTAAGTAAAATTTAATATTGGTTATTAAACACATTGAAAAAATTAAATGTCAAAATTTTTTTTTCTTTTCAATACATTAAAATTTTTTAATACTTTATCAAACACACTTTTAATTGAAACCAATTTAAAAGTTTGAGAATAGGTGTCCAAAAATATAGTGCAAAGGTTGGGCAACCCAACCCACCAATATTATTAGAGATATATATAAATTAGGCACCTCTAATGCCATTTTCTCAATGTCACCTTTCAAGTATATCTATCTAATCTTGGAAGAGGAAAGTTCAATTATTTAGGCTTTGGGAAAACGTTAAGATGAAGCGTAGAAAAGTACCAAAAACATATATGAATAAGATCCAAATTTATTGTTTCATAAAAGTGATGATCAATATTTATCATTCATACAATGTTAAAATTGCAATTGTTAATTTGACCCACAAAGAATTACTTTGATAGTTAGAAGAAAAGTTTTAATGATCAGGTTTCAATTTTTGACAATTTTAAATATAAGAAAAGGAGAACTTTCATTTTCTTATTTTGTGGGAAGTAATTCAAAAGTAAAATTATGAATGCATTAAATTGATATAAGAGAGTGCATCTTTAAAATCGTATAAAAGGTTAGACTCAAAAGAAACCTATATTATAAAAAAAAAAATACACTTGTTTTAAAATATGAATAATAAAGCATGTATTATATAAAAAAAAAAAAAGAAAATTCACTTGTTTTAAATATAAATAATAAATTTAATTTACCAACTTAAGTACATTGTTGAAATTTGAGCTTTATCCCAAACATAAATCTAAAAATAAACAGGCATATATAAATTTGATCATCAAGTTATGCTAATTGGGTCATTTTAATTCATTTTTTATTTGAATCAATTTGACTCTCGATGCTATTAATTTTGGTCAATATAAAAATATTTCTGATCAATTTAGCTTAAATTTAACAAAAATGTTAAAACTTTATTCACCCTTTGGTTTATTTTTAGTCAATATTTTGATCATGTTTAGTCAAATTGATCTAAATTTAACGAAATTATTAATTACATGTTTGTATGTCATCGATTTTTGTTGAATTCGAGCGAAATTGGCAAAATAATAGAATGAATATCAAATTGAACCAAATAAAAGAATAAGAACAAAAATAACTTTGAACTGCATAGTTTGAAAGCCAAATTTATATTTATATGCCAATAAAAAACGGTTTCAATTTTGATTCTTATAAAGAGATGGTAGCGGATCAAATATCTGTAATTTTTAAATATCTGAATTCATATAATTTATCTGAATCCGTTCATTATCCGCTTACTATCCGAATCCAAATCCAAATTAAAGAGCAACATCTGTCGGATATCTAAATCTACTTAATTTATCTGAAATCTGAATCTGTATTATCTGCTTACTATATGAATATTACTATCCGAATCCGCATCAGCATCCGATTTAAAGAGCAACATCTGTCGGATATCCAAATTCGTTAAATATCCGAATTTATTAAATTATTTAAAAAAAAATAAAATTATAAAATTAAACAAGAACTAAATATGTAAATGAATATCGGATTCAGATATTCGAATATCTGTATAAATAAAGAGGATTCGGATATTTGACAATATCCTAACTAAAATTTAAATGGATTCGGATAACGAATATCTAAAAATTCATATGTAAATCTTATGAATAATAAATTTAATATCCAAATTTACAAATTATCCGATATCACAATATGTAAAAAAGCGAATTAAATAATGTCAGATCCATTCTCATCCCTATTTTTACAACGTTGTTGACTAGCAAGTCAATATAGAAAGAAAGAAAAACAAACAAACATAAAGGGACAAAAGCAAGTGAAGAACCAACGACTGAAAAAAAGGGGGAGAAGACGAGAAGTGGGGCTACAAAGGAAGGAAACCTCTCTCTTTAAAGTGCTAGAAATGCATGCAGGCCTAAAGTGAAAAAGGGCATCACCATAATTACCATGTATGGATCACTTTGCAAACCATCATTTCTCATCATCATTAACCAAATTAATCCTTCCAAAACTTGCATCTTTTTTTCATGGCCAACCACCTAATGTTTGGTTTTCATACCTAAAATATGTAAAGAGGTGAAGGTTTTGAGAAAAAATTTAGATTCCTTTGGAAGATTTTTCTTTTCAAGAAAGAAAAAAAAAAGGGTTCAAATTAACTAAAGATCTTTTGGAATAATTTTTTTTAATTTATTTTTCTCAATCCTTTGGAAACAATTTTGAACAAATAAAAATGATTTTGTTAATCATTATATTTTAAAATTGTCATTGTAAATATTTTTATTATTAATAATATTTATTCAATTTAAAAGTAAGAATTTTAATTTCATTAAATGACTTTGTTATGGATTTATTTGATAATAAATAAAAAATTTAAAATTTATTGTGAATAATTTTATGTTTAGAGTTTTAATTTATCATTAATATTAAAAAGTAAATAAATTTTACATTAACATTAAAAATAATAAATTTTATTTTAATTGAAGAGAATTATTATAATAAAAAGTTTTTAAGTTTACATTGAATTTTTTTATTTTCATAATTTTAATTTTACATTAACATTAAAAATAATAAATTTTATTTTAATTTGATATAATTTGCACATAAAACAAACTTTACATGTTAATATAAATTTTGATTAATATACACTTTGTTAATTTTATTTATTTATAAAATATACAACTATATGTTAAAAAATAAATAAAGTAATAACGAACATTCAAGTGTGATGCATGTGACAATAAATTCTAATAATATTAAGAATTCGTTTAAAAATTATTCCGATAATTTTTGAGATAATTTCCATAGTTTTAATTTTCTTTAAAAAACAAATGCTTAAAACTGATGTTTTGACAACAAAAAATGTTTGAATTTGGTCACTTATATAATACTAGTTAAACTGACACTATATTTCTTTTTAGATTTCAATTAAGAATATAAGGTTAATTTGACAGGCTTAGTGTTGTGCGGAAGCGAATTGATATTACTAAAACCGATTTAAACACACTGAAAAAACACCGATATTTTACGTGGTTCGGCAACTGTGCCTACGTCCACGGGAGGAGGAGCTTGAAGCTTTGTATTAATGGAGTTTAGAGTACAAACATATACCGAATTCAAGGTGCTACACAAGCACTGAACTCACAACTCAACACAATACCGAATTACTCTATAAACACAGAGTATTTGCTTCAACAATTTAGCTCTAACACATACTCAACTCTACTCTACTCTCTCATCTCTACATGGCTATTTATAGCCATAATATCAAGGTGTGAACATGCATCAAGTGGCAGCCACCATAGCCAACCATAGCCACCATCCACCACCTATCTTGGTGTGAACACATGCAAGTGGTAGCCACCATAGCCACCATCCATTTGCAAGTGGTAGCTTCCATTATTGGTGGTGCAAGTGGTGCAAGTGGTAGCTCCATTATTGGTGCTAAGCCACCTATGGTGAATGAGCCATATTCAAGCTATATTCAAGCCATATTCTAAGCCATATTCCAACAATCTCCACCTTGGCGAGAATCCACAGAGAGAATTCACATATCAGAGCTTCCTCTTTTCTCCTTCAAATGTACACACCATTACTCACATATTAGGGCACCTACTGCATTGGCATGATTCATCAATGCACTGAGCCTGAGTCAATTTTTCTGTCTACTTCCCAGGAATTTTCTTAGCTTCTCCAAGATCATCTCGAACTCTGAGCTCAGTTGAGCCTTCAGCCTGTCGATCTCCACCTCGCCTTTTTCAGCAGATAGACAAATGATCCATCTTGAAGTTTCCGGAAATAAACACAGTGATCAAATTGACTGTGTGTGTACTTTTCATCCTGTCATGAAACAGTCCAACCGTTTGTACAGCTGTCACGGGATTGTTTCAGACCATACAGTGATCAGTTCAACTTGCTTTTGTAATCTCTGCGACCAGGGACTCCAGAACCATCTGGTTGAGTCATACAAATTTCCTCCTCTACGGAACCATGGAGGAATGCAGTTTTTACATCAAGTTGAACTATCTTTAGGTTATACTGTGCTACTAAAGCCAATAAGATCCGAATAGATGCATGCTTAACAACAGGTGAAAATACCTTATTGTAGTCTATTCCCTTCTTTTTGAGCCTAACCTTTGGCTACCAATCTGGCTTTGTATCTGATACTGTCTTTGCCGGTAGCACTCTCCTTTTTGGCAAAGACCCATTTGCACCCAATTGATATCTTGAGTGTTGGAAGTGGAACTAACTTCCAAGTCTGATCGCCTCCTTCCACTGGGCATGCTCAGGGCTGTTTACAGCTTCTTTGTAATTGATCAGAACATCATCATCAATTACTGGAAGGGCGTATGCCACCACGTCTGTGTATCGAGCAGGTTTCCGAATATGTCTATTCGGTCTACTGGTGACAACTGATTCAAGTTGCTGAAAGATTTCCGATGATGACTCCTCCACTTCAATTAAGGTGTCATCAGATTCTGATTCAAAACTCCACCTGCTTTAGAGAATCTTGGTTCACATTCTCTGGAGTTGACAATTTCAGCATTACAGATTCGTCAAAGGCAACATCTCGGCTTACGATGACTCTCTTTGACTCAAGGTTCCACAATCGGACTGCTTTTACTCCTTCACTAAAGCCCATGAAGACAGCTTTCTTGGCTCTAGGATCCAGTTTTGCATCCGTAACTACGAAGCCGATCATATTCAATGGCAGAATATCCGGACTACACCTCTATGGGAGTCTTCCCATCAATTGCGGTGGAGGTTAGTCTGTTGATAATGTGGGAGGCGAACAATAAAGCCTCCACCCAAAATGCTTTGCTCAAGCTCGACTGGGATAACATGCAGCGAACTTTATCAACCAAAGTTCGGTTCATCCTTTCTGCAACTCCATTCTGCTGAGGAGTGCTAGGAACAGTGAAGTGTCGGATTATCCCATCATTCTGTGAGAGGCTGCTGCTCTGCCTGTCACGGTTTCTCTGTCAAGGAGATACAGATTTCCCTTCATATAACCCTTCATTGCTAAGAATGCTCCACGTACAACTCTCAGGACTCCATTCTGAATGGTCACCTTGTAACCATTTGAGTCTAAGACCCCCAGTGATATGAGGTTCTTCTTGAGATCAGGGACATACCTTACGTCTGTAAGTTGTCTGATTGTACCGTCATGCATTTTCAGTCGGATCGTTCCGATGCCTCTAGTGTGACAAGTATTGTCATTGCCCATATGGACAATCCCTCCATCAAACTCTTTGAAGTTTGAGAACCACATCCGGTTCGGACACATATGGTAGGAACATCCGGAATCCAGAATCCATTGATCTGAAGAGTGTGTTGTTGTGGAAATTGTAAATGCAGAGTCTTCTTCTCCCTCAGATTCTTGAGCTACACTCACAATCGACCTCTCCATGTTGGGACAGTTATTCCTCCAATGCCCTTTCTCATGGCAAAAGGCACACTCGTCCCTTGAGAGTCGTGTTCTCGATGATCCCCTCCTTGAGCGGGATTTACCTCGCTTGTTTTCTCCGGCTCCTCGGTTGTCCGTCCTGCCTCTGTACACAGTTAAAGCTTCTGGTGTAGTATTCTGGTGATCATGCTGATCCTTTTTCCGATACTCATTATTCACCAGAGCATTACAAACATTAACATATTCTATATCATTTTTACCATACAACAGTGTAGTGGTTAAATGATCATAGCTATCAGGCAAGGAATTTAACAGAGTAAGAGCCTTATCTTCATCAGAGATATTTGCATCTAGATTTTCAAGATCAGCGAGGATTTTGTTAAAACTTACTAGATGCTCCTGCATGGTGATACCTTGCATATACTGGAAGCGGAACAGCTTCTTCTTCAGATAGAGTCTGTTCTCCATGCTTTTTGTCATGTACTTGTCCTCAAGTTGTTTCCAGAGAGTTTTTGCATTATTCTCTCTCATGACAAAGTACTTCTGGTCCTTGGCTAGGCATAACCGGATTGTGCCACAAGCCTGACGGTTGACAAACTTCCAGTCATCTTCAGAAATATCTCTGGGCCTGTCTTCCAGAGCGATATACGAACCCTCTCGGAATAACAGATCCTGAACTTCGCACTGCCACATGCCAAAGTTGGTGGTGCCATCATATTTCTCCACCTCGAACTTTGCAGTGGTCATCGAGTTCTTTCTGATATAAGAACTTGATCGTGCGCTACTGGTTGTTTCATGTGTCTCTAATGATTCTGCCATGGTAATAAAACAAAATTACCAACAAAGTGTTTTTCCGGTACCTGTATGGAAAAACGGATGCCGCGGTTGAGTCCGGAATAGTCGAAATAGCCAGGAACGAGTCCAACTGTGTAAATTTTGGACACACGGTGAATATTCTGCAAATATTCTGCTACAAATGGCTCGAAATGGACTCGGTTTAGCTCAACCGGCTCGGAAAAGTCTCGGAATAGTGTTCTGAAACGGCTCAAAAAATAGCCCGAAAAAGTTGGTCGGACCTGCGGCGGCGCGTGGGCGGCGTACGGCGGCGCGTGCGGCGGCGCGTGGAGCGCGTGGAGCTGTTTGGGTGGCCGGCGCGTGGGGGCGCGTGGGGCGCGTGGGCTTCACGCGTCTTCAACCTCTGGAGGCGCGTGCGGCGCGTGCTGCGCGTGGGTGTCACGCGTCTGCAACCCCTGGTGGCGCGTGCGGCGCGTGGGCGCGTGGACTTCACTCTCAGCCCTTCTGGCGGCGCGTGCGGGCGCGTGCGGGGTCTTCTGGGCCTCCGGTTGATTCTGCTGCACTCCTCTCAACGACCTCTTCAACCTGGTATTTTCAAAACACAATTTGGAGCACTTTTGAAAAACGGACAGAATCGAACAAACTCGGTTTTACGTAAAAATTGGCTCTGATACCAATTTGTTGTGCGGAAGCGAATTGATATTACTAAAACCGATTTAAACACACTGAAAAAACACCGATATTTTACGTGGTTCGGCAACTGTGCCAACGTCCACGGGAGGAGGAGCTTGAAGCTTTGTATTAATGGAGTTTAGAGTACAAACATATACCGAATTCAAGGTGCTACACAAGCACTGAACTCACAACTCAACACAATACCGAATTACTCTATAAACACAGAGTATTTGCTTCAACAATTTAGCTCTAACACATACTCAACTCTACTCTACTCTCTCATCTCTACATGGCTATTTATAGCCATAATATCAAGGTGTGAACATGCATCAAGTGGCAGCCACCATAGCCAACCATAGCCACCATCCACCACCTATCTTGGTGTGAACACATGCAAGTGGTAGCCACCATAGCCACCATCCATTTGCAAGTGGTAGCTTCCATTATTGGTGGTGCAAGTGGTGCAAGTGGTAGCTCCATTATTGGTGCTAAGCCACCTATGGTGAATGAGCCATATTCAAGCTATATTCAAGCCATATTCTAAGCCATATTCCAACACTTAGGATTTTCATTTTTCCTAAAATCAAATTTGAGTTGATAGTTTTACAAAATGAATAATGAAAAAAAAAATGAAAAAAGAACATATAATTATATATATATATATGCGTACTTGTAATTGGGGTTGGTATATGGGAGTCGATCTTTAAAATTAATTTTACGGTCCAATACCAAAACACGATAGGAATCCTTCTCATTATACTCCCAATTCGGCAAAATTCCAAAGGACCCTCAATTTCGCTGAGGTTTGACTAAGCAAAGATTTCTTAGTCTAGCTCATCTCGATTTATTATTTTATTACATAATTAATAATATATTTGCATTTGCATTTAAATTTATATTTAAATTTAAATTTGAATTTGAATTTAAATTTAATAAAAATTAATTTATAATTTTTTCTCATTTCATAAATCTCATCTTCAATTCAGAATTCAAACAGAGAATTAAAAAAAAAGTGTTTTATGTTGAAAGTCACCGACTACTCAAATTTTCTGGAGTTCTCTTCTTTGTTCTTTTTCTAGATTATTCTTCAATCTTCTTCTTAGAAATTTCTTCATCCCCCTCTCTAGAATTGTCTACATAATTCTTTAATTCTCTTTAGATTTCTTTCTAGAAATCTCTCCAATCTTTTCTTCCTAGATTATTCTTTAGTTTTCTATCTAGATGTTTCTCCAATCTTTTAGTTCTAGATTTCTCCTCTACTTAATGTAACCGACAATGATAAGTCGGTCTAGCATAATTATAAATAGGTGTGTGCTAGTTGAGTGGAGTAAGTGAAAGTGGTGAGCAAGAAAACAAAGAGTGAATAGTAAAGTGAAAAAGAGTTTGTGTGAGGTTGTCTCCATTGTTAGTTGGTGTTCACACCAATTGTATTTGGTCTTTTCTCATATTAATAAAAGAGTTGTTTTTCGAAAGTTACTGTAGCTTCCCGAAATAAAGTTACTGTAGCGTATCGAGAAAGTTACTGTAGCAAATCGATACTGTAGCACAAAACTACAATCGGTATCGAGGGTCAAAAATCAACAAATTGGTATCAGAGCTAGACGGTCAGGGACCGGAGTACGCATATCGGAGAAAGACAATCTGGGACTGTGAAGATTATTGGTCTGGGACCAAGACGATCGAGGATCGTAGTTCGTGGAGACGTGGAAATTCTGCCGGTACACGGTTAGGGACTGTGAAATTAAGTGAACGAGAATCAAATTTGAGGTAAGTGCAGGACACTCTCAAGACACTATGGCAGATATTTCTAATTCCGCTAGCAACATCGAGAAGCTCAATGAAAACAATTACAATACGTGGAGCATCCGGATGCAATATTACATGCTCGGGCAAGATTTATGGGATATTGTTAACGGTGAAGCTTCAACACCACCAACAGATGCCGGAGAACTAAGAAAATGGAAGATCAAAGCTGGTAAGGCCATGTACGTGTTATCAGTCACCATTGAGGATGGTTTATTACAACGCATCAAGGATGCAAAGACACCGAGGGAAACCTGGGACACACTCACAATGCTGTTCGCGAGGAAAAATGATGCTAGGCTCCGACAATTGGAGAATGAACTCCTGTCAATCTCGCAGCAAAATATGTCGGTAAGCGAATATTTCTCTAAAGTTAAAACTCTTTGTGATGAAATTTCAAAACTAGATCCAGAAAATGCCATTACCGAAACGAGGATGAGAAGAATTATCATCCATGGCTTGCGATCTGAATACAACGGGATTGTTACTGCAACTCGTGGATGGAGCAAAGAACCAACTTTAACTGAGTTGGAAAATATCCTTGCAAATCAAGAGGCTTTAGATAACCAAATGTCTAAAGTCTCGATAAAAGATGACGAGAAAGCACTCTTTAGTAATAAAAGAGGCTTTAATAAAAGAAGCAAAGTTGCTACAAAGCCAGGCGTGGAAGAAAATAAATTTCGAAGGCAAGAAACATGGCCAAAGCAAGGGGGAAGGAGCTTTCGGCAAGAGGGAGCCCAGCATGTTCGAGAAAGAGACAAAAATGAAAATAGGTATCGTCGTCAAAACAATCAGTGTTACAACTGTGGAAAATCTGGTCACTTTGCTCGAGACTGTCGGTTTAAGCAAGTCCAAGGCAACGCGGCAACCTCGTCACGAGAAGAGAATAATAGCGAAGAAGAGTGGGATTTTCAAGCATCAATTGCTATTGAAGAATGCGAAGAACTTGCAGCTGCTTGCATCACCGAGTCAGAAGAAGAGTGTTCACTCGCATCGGTGAGTAAATTAATCGACTATAATAATGATTGGATAGTTGATTCTGGATGCTCAAATCACATGACTGGAGATAAGGAGAAGTTGACTAATACCTCAACATACAAAGGAGAACGAGTTGTGGTAACTGCAAATAATTCAAGGTTACCTATTACTCACATCGGCCAAACAACTATTGTGCCACGGTTTAGTCCACACCAAATCGAGCTGCAAAACGTATTCCATGTGCCAGGTATGAAGAAAAATCTGCTATCAGTTTCACAACTCACTGCCTCAGGAAATTATGTCGTGTTTGGTCCAGATGATGTGAAAGTATATCCAAACTTAAAGCCAACAAGTACACCAATAATGGAAGAGAAGCGTCTGGAATCAGTCTATGTTATGTCCGCTCAGACTGCATATGTGGACAAGACAAGAAAGAATGAAACAGCTGACTTGTGGCATGCGAGGCTTGGGCACGTGAGTTACCTCAAGTTAAAGGTAATGATGAAAAAGTCTATGCTCAAAGGTCTTCCTCAATTAGACATTCAAGAAAACACAGTATGTGCCGGGTGCCAATATGGGAAAGCTCACCAGTTGCCATACGAGGAGTCAAAGTTTAGAGCTAAGGAGCCTCTCCAGCTAATTCACTCAGACGTGTTCGGGAAGATAAAGCAACCTTCTGTCAGTGGCTGCCAATACATGATAACTTTCATTGATGATTTTTCAAGGTACGTCTGGATTGACTTTATGAAAGAAAAATCAGAGGCACTTACTAAATTTATAGAGTTCAAAGAAAAGATGGAAAAAGAAGTAGGCCGAAAGATACAATGCCTACGCACAGATAACGGGGGAGAATACACATCCAAGGAGTTTTCAGAATTCTTACAGGAATGCAAGATACGCCGACAATTGACTTGTCCGAACACTCCACAACAAAATGGAGTTGCCGAGAGAAAGAATCGGCATTTGGCTGAGATATGTCGAAGCATGTTACATGCGAAGAATGTGCCACCTCGTTTTTGGGCAGAATGCATGAAGACTGCAGCTCACGTGACTAATAGGCTTCCACAAGCAATGCTTGGTTTTATCTCACCCTTTGAGAAACTATGGAACATCAAACCCACGGTGAGTCACTTTCGAGTATTTGGTTGTGTATGTTATGTATTTGTACCAGATCATTTACGTAGCAAATTCGACAAAAAGGCAATTCGTTGCATATTTGTGGGATATGACGATCAAAGAAAAGGGTGGAGATGTTGTGATCCAACGAGTGGCAGATGCTATGTATCTAGAAATGTTGTGTTCGATGAAGCTTCGTCATGGTGGTCACCACAAGCAGCTCTGTTGCCAGACTCAAAAGAGATTGAAGAAAAACTTCAAGAAAATATGGAGGAACAAATTGAGCTTGAAAAGACTCAACCAAGTGACGAGTATTCAGAAAAGGCTCTTGATGGGGAAAAGTTATTTCGAGAAAATGAGTTCGATGAAAGAGATTCTCAGCCACTTCTGCGTAGGTCATCACGACAACGCAAACCAAATCTTAAGTATGCTAATGCTGCTCTAATTGAAGAAATAGAGCCAACAACTTATGAAGAGGCATCTGAGAAATTGGAGTGGAGAAAAGCCATGGAAGAAGAAGTTCAAGCCCTGAAACAAAACGAGACATGGGAGTTGGTGCCAAAGCCGAAGAAGATTGAACCCATCTCATGTAAATGGGTTTATAAAATAAAGACTCGACCCGATGGATCGATAGAAAGGTATAAGGCTCGATTGGTGGCTCGCGGATTCTCTCAAAAGTATGGGGTGGACTATGATGAGACATTTAGTCCGGTTGCAAAGATTACAACAGTACGAGTATTACTTGCCCTTGCAGCAAGCAAATCTTGGAAGTTATGGCAAATGGATGTGAAAAATGCCTTCTTGCACGGAGAGCTAGATCGAGAGATTTATATGGAGCAGCCCGAAGGATTCACAAGTAAAGTTCATCCGGATTATGTGTGTAAGTTGAAAAAGGCACTCTACGGATTAAAACAAGCACCGAGAGCATGGTACGGTAAAATTGCCGAATTCCTAATACAAAGTGGTTACTCAGTTGCAGCAGCAGATTCGAACTTGTTCGTGAAAGAAAAAGGAGGTAAGTTGGCAATAGTCTTGGTTTACGTGGATGATCTAATCATCACCGGAGACAACGAAAAAGAAATCAAACAAACTAGAGGCAATCTCTCAATACGTTTTCAAATGAAAGAGCTTGGAGAGCTGAATCACTTTCTCGGGCTAGAAGTAATCCGTACCAAAGTAGGAATATTCTTATCTCAACACAAGTATGCAAAAGATCTTATACACAAATTCAGGATGACTGATTGCAAGTCGATATCTACGCCTATGGAAGCCAATGCAAGACTCTGTAGTGAAGAAGGCAAAGAATTGGAAGACTCAACAAGTTATAGGCAACTAGTGGGTAGTCTAATCTACCTTACATTAATAAGACCCGACATTGCATTCGCTGTTGGAGTAGCTAGCCGATTCATGGAGAAACCAAGGAAACCTCACTTAGATGCGGTTCGACGAATCTTGAGGTACGTAAAAGGAACTATTGATTTTGGACTTCTATACAAAAAGGGAGTTCCGTGCCAAGTTATAGGATATTGTGATGCCGATTATGGTGGAGATCATGATACAAGACGATCAACAACTGGCTACATGTTTAGTCTTGGATCCGGCATAATCTCTTGGTGTAGCAAAAGACAACCTACAGTATCATTGTCAACTACAGAAGCAGAATATAGAGCAGCAGCTATGGCAGCACAAGAAAGCACGTGGTTGATACAGCTGTTAAAGGACCTGCACCAACCGATTGACTCTCCAGTACAACTCTATTGCGATAATCAGTCAGCAATAAGCTTAGCTGAAAATCCAGTCTTTCATGCCAGAACCAAGCACGTAGAAATACATTATCATTTTGTACGTGAAAAAGTACTTCAACGAGATGTTGAACTGAAATACATCAAGACTGAAGAACAAGTAGCTGACTTGTTTACCAAGGGACTTAGCGGTGCAAAATTCGATGAGTTCAGAAGACAACTTGGCATGACTACCAAAGCGAGCATCAAGAGAGAGTAGTCGTTGAGGGGGAGTGTTGAAAGTCACCGACTACTCAAATTTTCTGGAGTTCTCTTCTTTGTTCTTTTTCTAGATTATTTTTCAATCTTCTTCCTGATAACTCGTATAATTATATAGTTTTTAGTTATGTTTTATTATTGTTTTGTGTCAAATACGAGTTATTATTGTTTAGTCTAATTGTGTTTATGATCTTTTATATTTTTATGTAATTTGGTGTTTTTCACAAGTTTCTTTGAGTGATTTCAGATTACTAGAATTAAGGGCAAATCCAGTTCAGTTCCAGTTCCAACACCTTTTTCCATATCAGCTATATCTGGAGTTTCACTGAAGCAATAAGGCTGAAATTTTAACCATGCAAAGTTAAGAGGCATATCTATCTTTTTCATGTTTTACACTTCTTGAAGAGGAGTCGTTTGCCCTAGCGAAATCAACCATCAAGTTGGCTGATGTGCAATGACGTCTGTCCTGAGCATTTTTTGCATTTTGACCATATCGTCCGATACACATCAGCAAATGAGCTGATTCTAACGGCTATGGATCAATAACTGATAGGGGAACATTTGTCTAGAAGACCATGTGATCAGATAAAGCCTCCAATATTGAAGAAATCGACCATCAAGTTGGCTGATGTGCAATGACGTCTGTGCTGACCTGTTTTCGTATTTTGCCCATATCTTCTTCTCCACATCAGCAAATGAGCTGATTCCAACGGCTATGAATCAATAACTCATAGGGGAACATTTTTCTCGAAGGCCATGTGATCAGATCAGGCCTCCAATATTGACAAAATCGACCATCAAGTTGGCTGATCAAAATGGTCATACAATATGACGAAAATTGTTAGAAAAATGCACCCACCTATTATACCTACCTTTGAAATTTGTAAAGCTTGTATCTTGTCATTTAGCCCTCCAAAATGTGTATAAATAGAGGGCCTTGGATGATTGTAGAGGATCATATTGTACATAGGTAGGATATTAGCCATTGTAATAAAATTCTCTAAGTTTTCTTCTTCTTTCTTTTCTCTAGTTTTGTTTTTCTTTAGAAAGAGCAAGAGGTTGGATAATTAATATTCT
Organism: Fremontodendron californicum; assembly: GCA_030761205.1. Lineage (NCBI taxonomy): Eukaryota > Viridiplantae > Streptophyta > Magnoliopsida > Malvales > Malvaceae > Fremontodendron > Fremontodendron californicum. The sequence goes on from JAULJL010000041.1 coordinate 714,566, forward strand.
TCCTTTTCTTCTTTCTTTCTTTTATTTTCTTCTTAGATTTTCTTTAATTTTATGTTTATGTTTACAATGCCTATGCTAGGCTAAACTTCTATTTGGTTAAGGGTGATTTCAAAGCCCTAGACATGTTTTGTGATTGATTTTCAGATTCTATCTATCATTAATTTTCTATCAAAGTTGCTTATGTTCTTCTACAAGAATTGTTCATGATGTTGTCTTGATTTATTTAGGTGTACAACTAGATAGATCTTGATAATTATCTATTGCTAGTTTAGGAGTCTTGATCCGTGTAATTGTCTTGATTTCCTATTCATAAGTGGCAATTTGTGATTAATGATTATGGTCAAGTTTTCAATAATTGCAAAGTGGAACATAACCTAAGTTGAACAATCCGAGCTTATGTGTTTGTTGCTTAGATCAACCTATCTTTCTCATCATAAAGCTGCCATTAAATTGAATTTAGAGAGCTTATTCTAGGTTGTTTAATGGTTAGAGATTAAATAGAGAGCTTGTTCTATTTAACGACAAACTAAGGAAAGATTGGGATAACAGAGCTTGTTGTTATCTACGGTTGTTAACTTTGATAGTTGGTTGATATTGATAGATCTGAAATTGATTCTTAATGATGTCTAGTGGTGGAGAATGAAACCTTAACCATATTTTTCATATTTGATTCTTCTTACTTACTTGTTTTCTTACTTTTTTAGTTTGCTTATTTTTTTATATTTATTTTTATTGGCTGGTTATACCGCCTAATTTGTATATTAACTTTGTTTTATTTTTATTGGCTGGTTATACCGCCTAATTTAGTATATATATTTTTATTGGCTGGTTATACCATCTAATTTAGTATATATATTTTTATTGGCTGGTTATACCGCCTTGCATCTTATTCTTATTATTTACTTTAGTTTAAATCTGGCTTCAAAAACCCCTTTTCTTTTATTGTTCTTGAATTTAAGTTTTAAACTATTAACTTATAAACTAAAACCCAATCCCTGAGGACTCGACCCTTGCTAACTACTATACTTACAATTTATCTTTTTAGTGCAAGGTTAAATAAGATACACTCTTTTGGGTGCATCAAATTTTTGGCGCCGTTGCCGGGGATTGTTTTCTTTAGTTTATTTGTTACTTGGTTTATTCTTATTTTCAGTTCTAATTAGTTCTATTTTCTTGTACATACAAGTTTTTCTTATCAAATTTTGAAAAAGAAAATGGAATTGAGCAATCTAACACTTGAAGAGTTGGTGGCATACATGAACATGGAAAATCAACAAGCCAATCTCACCTACCCAGTTCAACAATTGGACATGGGAGGATGTCAAGGCCATCAAGTGTTCCAAGACCAACAGTATGATCATTACTCAAACACTTACCATGAGGGATGGTGGGATCATACTAATTATGGCTACTCGAAAAATTACCAAGAAGTAGATCCTTATGCCAATTACACTCATCCATCTAGATTTAATCAATCATGGTCTCAAGAACCAGATCTTTTTCAGCCACTACATATGACTCAAAACTCAGGTACTTCTTTAGAAGATCTTGTCGATTCTCTTGTTACTAATACTTTGCAATTTCAACAGGAAACAAGGGCAAGTATCCAGAGTTTGGAAAGGCAAATGAGCCTATTGGCTAGTAGTATGGTGGTATGGGTAGCACAAAGATCTGAAGAACTCTCTGCCCAAACAATGATTAACCCAAAGGAGAATACTACTATTGTGACCTTGAGGAATGAGGAACAAGATGAGGATGAGACAGAATTAGAGATGGATTCTATTCTTGAGGATAATGAAGCCACAAATCCAAATAAGAGTATTTCGGCACCTGAGGTAACGTTTAAGGTTCCACTTTTTACTAATGTTTCTTCTCCACCTTTTCCTAGTAGATTTACAAAGTTCAAGGAGGAAGAACATGAACAACACATGCCGGGAACCTTAAACAGCTTGTTTGTGGATGCCATTAAAACAATACCAAAATATGCTCCATTCCTCGATGAGATATGCACCACAAAGGATGATGGAATAATACTTGTAATGGAGAATGTATCCACTGTTGTGCAGAGAAAGCTTCCTCTCAAACGCATAAATTTGGGAAATTTCATGTACGAGCTTGACAAGCCTAAAATGCCAAGAAGGGGTGTTGGTTAGATTCAAAACACTAACTCAAGTGTTAATTGGGAAGGCAGCCCAATTAAAGAAGAAATTGCCAACCCGCCATATTCAGATTTGCTTTCTTTTCCTTTTCCTTTTATTATTTTTATTATTTTTATTGTTTTTATGTTTATTTGTCAATTGTTTGTTTAGTATTTTAGGATTATTTAGGTTGCATGAGTTTGTTTTGTTTTGAGTCTTAGTTGTTCCTATTCTTATGTTATTAGTTCTTTTCTCTTACACATGATTCTTTCATTTGGGTTAATAGACTTACATTGAGGACAATGTAAGAATTAAGTGTGGGGGGAATGATTTAGGATTTTTTTTATTTTCGTCTACTATTTTTTTTATGAGTCTTTATTATTATTATTTTTAGTGTGTTTTAGTTCCTTTTTAATACAATGATGAGATATGAATTGCATAGGTCTAAACTGGTTACTAGTGAGAAGATTTTCATGAGAATTAAGCTTGATACTAATTTTTATGAGCCAATGTTAATATGATATGTTGATTGAGAAAGAAGCATGTTTAGACTTAAAACTGACTTGTATAATCATCATTGTGAGTTTTTGAGCCTAAAATGATTGATGCATTATACAAATCAATCTAGTTTCTTTCTTGAGTGCTCTTATGATTACATGATTCTCTAGAACTTGCTTTAAACCGTTTGAGACTATATTGATACATGTGACAACATGAATATGATAGAGGCATTAGGATTATAACCAGAGCCAAACAGCCATCCCTTATTGATGTTCCAAGAGAACACACCCTTAGTGAACCAATTTGAGCCTACATTGAATAAGCTATCTCTTTGGTAACCATAACTTGTCCCTAACCTAAATATACTTATATCTTTACCTTTGTTCCAAAGATGAATTAGCATGATTTGAGACAAGTTGCAAAGACAAGGGATATTTTTTGGTTAGAAACAAGAAATAAGTGTGGGGGGAAAAGAAAAGAAAAGTCAAGAGAAAAAGAAATGGAATACTGGAAAATACATTCCTATGTAAAAAAAATAAATAAATATATGAATCATCTCTTGAATTTGTGGAAAAAGAAAAAGATGTTACAAACTTGTTTAGAATGAAGAAAAGGCCCAACATGAATATCCGGCCTAGGTGACTATGTGCTTGTAAAGAGTTTTGAGAAGTTTCTTTGTATAATTTTTTTATGTCTCTAAACTTTATGAACTCTTTGGAACCTTTGTGATATCTTTATCCTTTTGTTCTTCAACCACATTACAAACCCCTTGGCCCCATTACAACCTTGATTAAAGACCTCTTGATTTATGAAGTTGCATGATCTTTTAGTGGAGAATAGGTGGACAAGCAAGCATATGGTAGAAGTGTTTTCATGAGATTGATTGAGTGTAAACACTTTACCACTACTTTAAAGAGTGAAAATCAAGAGAGTATCCCATGTGAGAAGTTGAGATTAAGTTTGAATATGCACTATTTTGATTGAAATATGTTATGTTAATATTGGCTTAACTCAAACTATTTACATTCAAGCAAGATTTTTTGTGAATTTCTTTAAGCTATTGATTAGTTTTTAAGACTTGTCCAATGATTATCTCAAATTTATATTGGAAGGATTAGTTATAATTATTATTTTTAGTTTTTCTTATGTTTTCAATGTTTGTGGGTATCGTCCTAGTAAACCCTCACGAGACTAAACTCGTCCACTAGGGACACCTAGGGGTTTAAAGGCTTGTGTCACATGCTAAGTGCCACCGTGATTTCCTACGAAAATGGATTAGATTAGATTTTCTTATTTTATTTTTATTGAGTCGTTGCTAGGGACTAGCAACAATCTAAGTGTGGGGGTGTGATAACTCGTATAATTATATAGTTTTTAGTTATGTTTTATTATTGTTTTGTGTCAAATACGAGTTATTATTGTTTAGTCTAATTGTGTTTATGATCTTTTATATTTTTATGTAATTTGGTGTTTTTCACAAGTTTCTTTGAGTGATTTCAGATTACTAGAATTAAGGGCAAATCCAGTTCAGTTCCAGTTCCGACACCTTTTTCCATATCAGCTATATCTGGAGTTTCACTGAAGCAATAAGGCTGAAATTTTAACCATGCAAATTTAAGAGGCATATCTATCTTTTTCATGTTTTACACTTCTTGAAGAGGAGTCGTTTTCCCTAGCGAAATCAACCATCAAGTTGGCTGATGTGCAATGACGTCTGTCCTGAGCATTTTTCGCATTTTGACCATATCGTCCGATACACATCAGCAAATGAGCTGATTCTAACGCTATGGATCAATAACTGATAGGGGAACATTTGTCTAGAAGACCATGTGATCAGATAAAGCCTCCAATATTGAAGAAATCGACCATCAAGTTGGCTGATGTGCAATGACGTCTGTGCTGACCTGTTTTCGTATTTTGCCCATATCTTCTTCTCCACATCAGCAAATGAGCTGATTCCAACGGCTATGAATCAATAACTCATAGGGGAACATTTTTCTCGAAGGCCATGTGATCAGATCAGGCCTCCAATATTGACAAAATCGACCATCAAGTTGGCTGATCAAAATGGTCATACAATATGACGAAAATTGTTAGAAAAATGCACCCACCTATTATACCTACCTTTGAAATTTGTAAAGCTTGTATCTTGTCATTTAGCCCTCCAAAATGTGTATAAATAGAGGGCCTTGGATGATTGTAGAGGATCATATTGTACATAGGTAGGATATTAGCCATTGTAATAAAATTCTCTAAGTTTTCTTCTTCTTTCTTTTCTCTAGTTTTGTTTTTCTTTAGAAAGAGCAAGAGGTTGGATAATTAATATTCTTCCTTTTCTTCTTTCTTTCTTTTATTTTCTTCTTAGATTTTCTTTAATTTTATGTTTATGTTTACAATGCCTATGCTAGGCTAAACTTTTATTTGGTTAAGGGTGATTTCAAAGCCCTAGACATGTTTTGTGATTGATTTTCAGATTCTATCTATCATTAATTTTCTATCAAAGTTGCTTATGTTCTTCTACAAGAATTGTTCATGATGTTGTCTTGATTTATTTAGGTGTACAACTAGATAGATCTTGATAATTATCTATTGCTAGTTTAGGAGTCTTGATCCGTGTAATTGTCTTGATTTCCTATTCATAAGTGGCAATTTGTGATTAATGATTATGGTCAAGTTTTCAATAATTGCAAAGTGGAACATAACCTAAGTTGAACAATCCGAGCTTATGTGTTTGTTGCTTAGATCAACCTATCTTTCTCATCATAAAGCTGCCATTAAATTGAATTTAGAGAGCTTATTCTAGGTTGTTTAATGGTTAGAGATTAAATAGAGAGCTTGTTCTATTTAACGACAAACTAAGGAAAGATTGGGATAACAGAGCTTGTTGTTATCTACGGTTGTTAACTTTGATAGTTGGTTGATATTGATAGATCTGAAATTGATTCTTAATGATGTCTAGTGGTGGAGAATGAAACCTTAACCATATTTTTCATATTTGATTCTTCTTACTTACTTGTTTTCTTACTTTTTTAGTTTGCTTATTTTTTTTATATTTATTTTTATTGGCTGGTTATACCGCCTAATTTGTATATTAACTTTGTTTTATTTTTATTGGCTGGTTATACCGCCTAATTTAGTATATATATTTTTATTGGCTGGTTATACCGCCTAATTTAGTATATATATTTTTATTGGCTGGTTATACCGCCTTGCATCTTATTCTTATTATTTACTTTAGTTTAAATCTGGCTTCAAAAACCCCTTTTCTTTTATTGTTCTTGAATTTAAGTTTTAAACTATTAACTTATAAACTAAAACCCAATCCCTGAGGACTCGACCCTTGCTAACTACTATACTTACAATTTATCTTTTTAGTGCAAGGTTAAATAAGATACACTCTTTTGGGTGCATCACTTCCTAGAAATTTCTTCATCTCCCTCTCTAGAATTGTCTACATAATTCTTTAATTCTCTTTAGATTTCTTTCTAGAAATCTCTCCAATCGTTTCTTCCTAGATTATTCTTTAGTTTTCTATCTAGATGTTTCTCCAATCTTTTAGTTCTAGATTTCTCCTCTGCTTAATGTAACCGACAATGATAAGTCGGTCTAGCATAATTATAAATAGGTGTGTGCTAGTTGAGTGGAGTAAGTGAAAGTGGTGAGCAAGAAAACAAAGAGTGAATAGTAAAGTGAGAAAGAGTTTGTGTGAGGTTGTCTCCATTGTTAGTTGGTGTTCACACCAATTGTATTTGGTCTTTTCTCATATTAATAAAAGAGTTGTTTTTCGAAAGTTACTGTAGCTTCCCGAGATAAAGTTACTGTAGCGTATCGAGAAAGTTACTGTAGCAAATTGATACTGTAGCACAAAACTACAATCGGTATCGAGGGTCAAAAATCAACATTTTAAACTCTAATCGTCAAAATGTTCCTTTTGAAATAAATACATTAATTAAGTTCTTATAATAATCATAAAAAAATTAGGTATCTTAATATTAAAAATTCATAACTAGACCAAGTAATATTGGACTAATACGAACACGACAGGAGAAAAATAATTAAAACACGACATAACAAAAAAAATAACACGACATAAATACACGAATATATCAAAATTTATATAAATATATAATATATTAAATACGATTATAATATAAAAAATATACAAACACGATACGAATAAACGAATTATCAAATCTAACTCAAACCGAGCTCCATTCAGCAAGACTCAATTCAAGAATGCTTCTAAGTTAGACAATTTAGACTTGAAGATCGACACCATAATTGAGCCCGTCATGATTATTCCTAGCTAAATCAATAATGTTTTGCGAGTAATCCAAATAAAGTTTATATATATCCAACCTAATAAGTAGAGATGTCAATTTTGAATATAAAATTACAAAATTTTGAATTTAACAAGTGTAAGGTAACACCACTTAACATGCTCTTTTCACATGTAGAGAAGATAACAGGCAAAATAAAAATAAATAAATAAATAAATAAACTGAACTCTTATATCATGTTAAACATTTAATTTAAAGCTAATTGATGATGATAAATGAAGAACTCAACTTGAATATAAAATCATAAAAAATTTAAGACGTAATAAATGTGAGATAACACCACTTAATAATATATATATATATATATAAAGAAAATAATGTGATTCAAATTTAAAAAAGGAAAAAAAAAATCAATCTACTTATCATACAACCTCTATGTATGTGTTAACTTGTAAGTGTGCATTGTTAATTAAATGATAGAAAAAAAAAGTTTGAGTTCATTTTTTATATATTGACAATTTTTTTTTTTTTTTTAATTTTGTAAGTGGGATTAAGAAACTATCTCATTTATTTTTTAACTTTTTTTTTTATTTTTTTTTAAATATACTCTAAAGATATGTGTCATCCTACTAAACTTGTTTATAAAATTTAATAACTTTACTGATGGCGGATAAGAAAAAGTTTTCTGTTAAATAATTATAAAAGTGATATATGCTTTCTATTTTTATACACTTAATTATTTGGTAATCAAAAGTGAATATTAAATAAATAATCGGTCAATAGTATTTTTGGTTGGTTTAGACAAAGTTTCACAGTCACACACGTGCATAGTATAATACTATATATGTAAACAATGTAACATGCTCTACAGCTGCTTTAATTTGTCAATATACATACATAGCATACTAATTTTAGCATAGGTTTTATTTTATTTTGATAAAATCAGTCAAACCTCCTCGTGAAAACACAAACACACAAGAAAAAGTAATTCTTTAGACCAAATCGTTAATCAATTTGTCTCCCATGATTAGTGTTCATAAGTTGGGTCGTGTCTGATTTAAATAAAAAAAAAAAAATTACTTGTTTATGTTTGGCTCGAGTTTAGTTTGAAAATTTATTTTATTGTTTAAAATATTAAAAAAAAAATATTTTTATATTTTTAATTAAATTTAAATAAAAAATATTTTTTATTATTTAAATAATAATTTAAGTCGAATTGATCTGAATTATCAAAAAATCTATCATAAATTCGATTCAATTCGGATCAAATCTATTGAAATGAACGAGTAATCCACCCCGTGAACAGATTTACGCATGATCTAGACTTTACCATAAAATCTGGTCTAAAATCCAACAAAAAGAAAAGAAAAAAAAACAATTTTTGTAGAAAATACTATTATTGTACAAATAATTACAAAAGCTAAAAATTAAAAAAAGGCAAAGGAGAAAAGCACGTGATTAAAGGGTGTGCACGTGATTTGCGATCTTCCTTCTTCTCCCAAGGAATCCGCATTAAGACACGGTAACTAGATTAATTCATACTCAAATCTTAAATTCTCCTGTCCATTAAAAAAAAAAAAATTATTTTTAAAATATTCTTGTTTGTGTTAAAAAAAAAATGACCTTAAAATTTAAATGGTTAAATTAGAAAAATTAAAAAGTTTAGTTGGTTTATTACTTTAAATTGTATCACGTTTAAAAATATGCTAAAAAAATAAATGTAATTAATAAAAGATGAAACTCAACAAATAAACTAATTATAACAAATTGTTCAATATTAAAACAAATTAAATCATGAATCTTGATTCCTATAAAATCTTCAATTGTAGAAATGTTTGGTTTCTATTTTATTTTATAAAATAAAACATGATTTTGAATCAATGAAAAATATATGTATTCAGAACTTAGGGTTTAACTTAAATGGTTCACTCATTTCTTTTAAAGTTAGATTTCAGCATGGCTGGAGTTCAATCCAATAACACTTGCAAACTCCTTCCTCAATTCTCATTAAGCCTTGACCTCCTATGTACTAAGGTCCCGTTTAGCATGATTTTGAGTATCCAAAAACTGTTTTTCAAACTCTTAACTCTTAAGCAATGCCAAAGGATTGGCTTTTGGGATAAAGTTGACAAAAGCCTGATTTTCAAAATCAAGCTTTTGCTACAAACTCAGTAGCCCAATGTTGGTGCTTTTGAGATGGTTTGTCAACTTTATAGGTGAAAAGATTATATACTTCTTTTTTTTTTTTAAATGACAAAATTAATCCTTAGATTAAAATATTTTTTATTCTATTTATTTTTTTAGGTTAAAATAATTTTATTTTTTAGAAAAATAAAAATTGTATAATTTTAAAATTAAATTTTATACTAATGATTTAATTTTTTTTAGCAATGTTAATAATATTTGATTTCTTAAAATAAAAATTATTTTCATTATTTACTTTTTAGCATTATGTCCGTTTTAGACATTTTAACTTTTCATAATAATTTTTCAAAACAGTGGCCAACACTTCAAAATCTCAAATTACAATTTTACTAGCAATTTTTAACAGTCCACTTTTCAAACACATTTTTTTCAAACTAAAATTTTTCAATCCAAATTTTTTTAACCACAATACTAAACTAGACCTAAGAAAAATACATATATCCACCTCATATAAGAGGTGCTCATGGGCCAGGCCGGGTCGCGATTCGAAATTTTTTTATTTTTTTTGCTAAGGCCCGGCCCTGGGCCGACCTGCAAGCCCGAATTACTGTTTATCCTTTAATAAAAAAAATATATTTTAATTTTTTTTATATTTTTATAATTAAAATTTAAAAAAATAATATTTTTTTTAATATATGAACAATGATCTGGGTCGAGCCGGGCCGACCCGAATCACAAATATTGAGGCTCAAGCCCGATCCAATACGGACCAAGTGAACTACTCGATCCGTGAACAGGTCTATCTCATATTCAACCAATTGAATTCAAATCCTTTTGTCTTAATGAATAAATTAAAAGAATCTTATACGAGAATGTCAATCAAGGTAAATAAATTAAAATTCATCTCTTTATAGTAAAACTAACTATATGGATAAAGTGGATTATAGAAGCTAAATATGGGCTTGTCTTTTCTTATACGCTTAATTATTCATTTAATGTTATATATCCTATAGTGTAATGATAGATAAGTAGCAACTATCAATCTTGAAAAAAAGATAAAACCCAAAATTTCAATAAATTTACAAAACTAATTCCACCAATTTCAACTGTAAAATGAAATAATGCTACAATATTCACCATTTTACATATAGTTTTTATTTTCTTTTAAATCTTGACTTGATATGACAAGTAATTATTGTTCGATTAAATTTATAAATGTCGTGTTTTGCACGACAAATTAATTGTTGAATGGAAAAAGATACGAATTTATATAGTCATTGACACAAATACAAAGGGGAAAAAAAAAAAAAAAAAAAAGAGAGTGCAAACTCAGCCCCAACAAAATTTCAAAGCTCATTTAATTTTCATGGCTTTGAATTTCGGCCGTGTTTGTCACTCTTTGGTTTCATGTGCAATAAGCTTTGGTGCTAGGGTTATTAATGAGCCTGAACTCTTAGCATCTCGAATTTACATTGTTTGAGGGCAAATTGTAGTGGCAAAAATCAGGTGGTCCATTAATTAACCCTAGTGGTCCTAATTGTTTTTTCTATAGCAACCAGACAGCTCTCTATTGCCTTACGTGGATCTAACTAGATTCGATAAATATGTTTGTTTAGTTTTTTTCCGTACTAATCATATTTAAACGTATCATATTAATTATATTTAAATGTGTCGTATTGTGTTTATTAAACATGTCGTGTTCGTATAATATTTTTTATCGTATCTAAATAAACCCTAAATCTAAGGTTAATCAATTTTAAGCCATTTTTTATGCTATCTATCTTTCTCTGAAACAAGCAGCTTTGATAGAATCATGGACCACGACAAGTTTTCATTTATTAGGGCTTTGCTAACTCGTAACCAAAACTTCCTCACTGCTCAACTGTTTTTCCTCATTCAGATTAAAATGTACGGTCCACATTAACCCACATCAATCTGCCTCATCAATGATTCAGATTCTTCCAAAAAATTATTAGTAAGGTAGCTACCATATTAAATTTCCCCACTCAGTCTATCCACCACAGATCTGTTCCTCTCAATTAGATCATTATCGAAGTAATTTAATCCCAAGATATTCATTAATTATTGAATCAAGTCCCACTTCATTAAAATCTTTGGTACATATTGTTAAAGTCAACAACTCCTCTAGAATTCTCTCTCCTTCCTAGAAATTTCTTCATCTCCCTCTCTAGAATTGTCTACATAATTCTCCCTAGATTATTCTTCAATCACCTTCCTAGAAACTTCTCTCCCTAGTTTCTTCTATATTCTTCTCCATATTTGCTTCTCTAGAATATTATAGCTTAGCCAACATACATACTAGAATGTTGTAAGGAACCGACATAAATGGTTATAAATAGAGCCTTAGGTGTTATGTGTTGTGTAGATGAGAAAGAAAAGGTAGAGAGGTGAGTAGAGAGAAAAAGGAAGAAAAAGATATGAGTGAAGGAGTGAAGTTGTGAGTGCATATTAAAAGAGTGTGTCTAGTGTATATTTGGTCTTTTCTCATATTAATAAAAGAGTTGTTTTTTCGGAAGTTACTGTAGCATCCCGAGATAAAGTTACTGTATCAAATCGGTACTGTAGCACAAAACTACAATCGGTACCGAGAGTCAAAAATCAACAAAGTGGTATCAGAGCCAGACAATCCTGAGGACCAGATTATCAGAGCTGGACGATCTTGAGGACCGGAGTATCAGAGTCAGACGATCCTGAGGACCGGGCGATCAAAGCGGGACGATTAGAGCGGGACAATCCAAAGGACTAGAATATCAGAGCTAGACGGTCAGGGACCGGAGTATGCTCATCAGAGAAAAGACAAGAAGCCAGAAGTTTCTCGAAATCAGATGATCGAGAATTGTAATTATCGATGATAGATCGAGTCGCGGAAAGGGCTACCTGAAGCAGTGTGAGAGCCATCACGAGAACAGGTGAAAATGGCTACCTACTTACCTAAAGTAGTGTGAGAGCCATCACGAGAATAGGTGAAAAGGGCTACCTACTTGGAGTAGAGTGAGAGCCGTCACAAGAAGAAGTGAAAAGGGCTACCTACTATCAGAGTGAAAGCCACCGCGAGAAGACAGAGCTAGACGGTCAGGGACCGGAGTACGCATATCGGAGAAAGACAGTCTGGGACTGTGAAGATTATTGGTCTGGGACCAAGACGATCAGGGATCGTAGTTCGTGAGGATATAGAGACTGACAGAATACAACCTTGAGAAAAGTGAGGCACTCTCAAGTCAGAATGGAAGATTTTTCAAGTCCGATTGGTAAGATCGAGAAGCTTAATAACAGCAATTATAATACATGGAGTATTTGCATGCAATTTTACATGCAAGGAGAAGATTTATGGGATATTGTTAACGGTGAAGATATAACACCACCAACCGATGTCGAAGAATTGAAGGAATGGAAGATCAAAGCCGGTAAGGCCATGTACGTGTTATCAGTCACCATTGAGGATGGTTTATTACAACGCATCAAGGATGCAAAGACACCGAAGGAAGCCTGGGACACACTCACAATGCTGTTCGCGAGGAAAAATGATGCTAGGCTCCAACAATTGGAGAATGAACTTCTATCAATCTCGCAGCAAAATATGTCGGTAAGCGCATATTTCTCTAAAGTTAAAACTCTTTGTGATGAAATTTCAAAATTAGATCCAGAAAATGCCATTACCGAAACGAGGATGAGAAGAATTATCATCCATGGCTTGCGACCTGAATACAACGGGATTGTTACTGCAACTCGTGGATGGAGCAAAGAACCAACTTTAACTGAGTTGGAAAATATCGTTGCAAATCAAGAGGCTTTAGATAACCAAATGTCTAAAGTCATGATAAAAGATTATGAGAAAGCCCTCTTTAGCAATAGAAGAGGTAAAGTTGCTATGAGACAAGGAATAGAAGACATTGAAGTTCAAAACAAACAAGAAGCTTGGCAACGGAGGAGCTTTCAGCGAGGGGGAGCTCAAATTGTTCGAGATAGAGACGATAGCGAAAATGTGAGGTCTCATCGTCGAAACGTTCAGTGTTTCAAGTGTGGCAAGCTTGGCCACTATGCTCGAGATTGTCGATATAGACAAGTGCAAGGCTATGCAACAGTGTTCTCACGACAGGAGAATAACTATGAAGAAAAATGGGATTTTGAGACAGCATTTACTATTGAAGAATGCGAAGAACTCGTAGCTGCTTGCACCACCGAGTTAGAAGAAAATGTTTATGATGACATGGAAGAAGAAATTGATTTTGAGAATACTCTTCCAAGACAAGAGGTAATTGAAGGAACGTCAAAGGAAAAGAACGAGTCGATGTTTAAGTCTTTAGAAAAGACTTTTGAAGAAGAAAGAATGTTTCAAGAAGTCGAGAAGAAGCTTGAAGCTGATGTCAACATGGAGAAGGATGACAATGAGGTCAACGACACTGTTAAGACTCACAAAGGCGTGAAAGATATGAAGATCGATTGTGAAGTCAACAAATTAATGGTAATTGACAAAGTCGAGTATGCCAAAGTCAGAGACAGGCTAGCAGAGAGAATCAAGAAGAACGAAGATAGAAATAGTGTTGAAGCAAAGACGGAAGTGAACAAAATCAAGGATCAAAAGAGAAGAGAGCAATCAACGAAGGATGAAGCAGAACTAATGATGCTGATGAATTTTAAGAAGAGAAAGAAAAAGAGAAGATATTTGATGCAAGATTTGATAAGTCCAGAAGACAGTCTGGAATGACAACCAAACCGACATCAAGAGAGTAGTTGTTGAGGGGGAGTGTTAAAGTCAACAACTCCTCTAGAATTCTCTCTCCTTCCTAGAAATTTCTTCATCTCCCTTTCTAGAATTGTCTACATAATTCTCCCTAGATTATTCTTCAATCACCTTCCTAGAAACTTCTCTCCCTAGTTTCTTCTATATTCTTCTCCATATTTGCTTCTCTAGAATATTATAGCTTAGCCAACATACATACTAGAATGTTGTAAGGAACCGACATAAATGGTTATAAATAGAGCCTTAGGTGTTATGTGTTGTGTAGATGAGAAAGAAAAGGTAGAGAGGTGAGTAGAGAGAAAAAGGAAGAAAAAGATATGAGTGAAGGAGTGAAGTTGTGAGTGCATATTAAAAGAGTGTGTCTAGTGTATATTTGGTCTTTTCTCATATTAATAAAAGAGTTGTTTTTTCGGAAGTTACTGTAGCATCCCGAGATAAAGTTACTGTATCAAATCGGTACTGTAGCACAAAACTACAATCGGTATCGAAGGTCAAAAATCAACACATATTCTTTTTTTAATGCTAATAAATTAGGGTCTTGATTTGAATCTAATTTTTTTTTCAAGTGATCTTAAGAACACTTTTTAATTATATCGATTTAATGCATTCAACATTTATTATTTCGAAAATACTCAATTTTGATACAAACTCTTAATGAGACAAATTTTAAAAGTAAATAAAAAAGATATCAATATGATATAAATTTTGCATGAGCCTTAATTATATACCACTAGAATAGAGTACTTAACAAGTCATTTGGCCTTGAAATATTCTATTCTGATCTTTACCAGGCTTCAACTTCGGATCTTGAGCCCCCTTTAGAAATTAGAGATCTACTAAGTGTAGCTCCCAAAATAAACAATTAACACCCACATCAGTTTCCAAAATGTTGAGTGACAGTGGTAGCCATGAGCAGCTGCAGCAGCAGCCTCAGAAAGGTCTTCAAATCAAGCAAGATGACAAGTTTTTCTCCAGGCTGATGTCTAAGGAAACTTCCATGGCTAATTCTTCTTGCAGGGTCTACTATGGAGGAGCTTCAGGTGCTATTCCTTTCATGTGGGAGTCACAGCCTGGAACCCCTAAACATCCTTCATGTGAAACTACTCTACCTCCTTTGACTCCACCTCCTTCGTATTCGTTCAAGTCAAAATCTAAGCAGAAAAAGAGCATGAAATCGACCCTTTTGAGCTCCATCTTTCCCAGGCTGATAACTCCTAGGAAAAACCAAGCTTCTTCTCCTTCTTCTTCACGGTCTTCTACATCATCTTCATCGTCGACGACTTTATCATCATGGTCATCATTATTGCATGATTATTCTGGTTCTTCCCCATCAGCTAATTCTTCGGCCATGAATCGAAAGTCATTTCATAGACAAAGAAGCTATTTATCATGTTCAAGATCACCTGTTCATAACTGCTGCATGGATGTTGATGATGATGAGGAAGGGCTTCAATCACCGACTTCGACATTGCGTTTTGGGGTTAAACCCAGGAATCTGATTGAGTTTAGAGGATGTCAGTCGATGGTAAACATAAAGAAAGCATTACTATCAATTGTTAGCCATGGTTCAGGTCAAGGTACTAGTAATTAATTTCTACAACTTTGTGATGTTCTTAATTAATTTGTTGGTTTTCCTTTTTTTTTTTTTTTTTTTTGGTGTATTTGTAGAGAAATATTATTAATTTCTAGTCTTTGCCCCCACTTCAGATGTTTGATTATTGTGTTTGGCCTATCAAATTTTCATTATTGAACAGTTTGTTCAAATTCATCATAATCCAATGCATGCTATTGTTAAAAAAAAAAAAATGTAATTTATATAAGCATTTCAATGAAATTATACCAATTAATGCATGGCTACCAACAAAAATTTTATCTATTCAAGTTTGCTTCATGAATAGGGTCTATTAATCTCTAATTAAGAACATTTAATTATCTCATTACAAGTTTAATTATTTTTTAATTCCTTTTTTCTTATTTCTATATTATATATTTTTGGAAATTTTCTTTAAAATATATTTTCCCACACCTTTCTCCTAACTTCCACGACTGTTCACGTGAAGATGCTTGGAAGAAAGTTATGAAATTAAAAAGGAATATAGATAGGGGACTGGGGTTGTTAGGTCATTAAAGAAAGTGAAGCTATTTTTTGTTTTTTTTTTGTTTTTTTTTTTGTTTCTCTTGGCAAATGGCATTAAATAACCATGTGGGATGCATTAATTTACTGTATAGCCTTGCCTTCACTTTCTGCTTTTCACACTAGCATGAAATTAATACAAAATAGGAATGGTGATTCGTGAATAATAGATTTGTTTAAGGATCGGTTATTCATTTGATCAGTATTAAATTGAGTCTGAATAAAAAAAAAATTTAATTTGAATCAGCCCGATTCGATTCGAATTATTATTAATTAATAAAAAAATTTATTTAATTATAAATATTAATTTAAAATTTATTTTTTAATTTTTAATAATATTTTAAATAATGATATGAGTTTTGGATTGATCCAAACCCATTCTGATCCGAATTTAGATAATTAAAAAAATTGGATTACGATCCAATCTGACCATGAACATGTCTGATGAAGAAGAATCCTTTACCTCCAATATATTTTTGTTTCTTTTTTAGCCCTTTTTATCAGGTCAGGGAGGGAACTTTTTCTAGGAGAGTGGAGGGGATGGGAGTTGGTCCCTTGCTATTAATCCTAACTTAAATCTAAGAATTCATGTATTTGTATTGTATTTATATATTTTTTATATTATAATTATGTTTAAAGTGTTATATATTTATATAAATTTTTATATATAATAATTCGTATTATATAGATTTTAACATATTTGTTTATTCGTGTCGTGTTATTTTTTCGTGTTTTATTTTTATTTTTTTATCATATCGTGTAATCAAATCATGTCTAAAATTATCAAATCTATCTAATCTAAAATGATACTAGCAGCAAATTAATAATAGGGTTTGACTGTTGCTGATAGATAATTGGACTTTCATCATGGAAAAAGGAAAGGAAACTCCAAATAACTAGAAACAAAACTTATTACAAAATTCTAGTTAATTTATTTGATTTTGGAATATATGACGGAATTAAGGGAGGGAAAAGAAGATTCCAACTCTTTTATGTGATATTCAAATTTAAATTCTCTATAAATATAATCTTCAACAATAAAATTTATGTCCTCAACAATTTAAATTTGACCTAATAATGTCTAAATTTCAATTCATGCCTGAATGAATAATAATATTTTGCACATTTAAACCGAATAGATAAAGGGGTGATTATATATTTATATATAAAAAAAAGCTTTTTTTTATATAAGAGTTCAATTAATAGACTTGATAGGTCTTTGTACATCTACTGAACGTGGGGTTAATTTTATTAAATATAGAAGGGAAAATTTATGCCATCATGATCTCAATAGTTCTTTTATTTTTCTTAAAAAAAAATTTCATCATCTCATAGTTTTTCCCTTACTTTTCATGTCTAATTTTAAAATAATAAATATATTTGACGATTTGATTAAGTGTGTAATGTAAATGATGAGAGATATATATTTTTTGAAAGGTAAAAAATTCTATTAATAGAAGATTGAGTACAAACTTTCCAATAGCCTTATATTGATAATATTATATGAGCTATAAATGAGCTATATATTGATAATATTATATTTTAGCTTATTCATTTAAAGTCTTATCAAAATTAAGTTTTATGAAGCTCAAAAGTTTGAACTCAAAATAGTTTATTTAAGAAATTCTCGAGTTTAAGATTGAACTTGACTAATTAAATAAACAAATAAATAAGTTGATTTTGACTTCTTCTTTTTTTCGAACATCAAGCATTTGATTCATGATTTATTATTCAAATAGTAAAATTCAAATCCCTTTTCTCTCAATTAAAATAATTTTTTTTTGTGAGCTCTCAAAGTAAGGAGCTTAGTATATATGTATATAAAGTAGGAGTATTTTTTTTTTGTGTGGTTATAATTGGATAGTTCCACTACTCAAAAATGCATATAAAGTAATAAAAATATTTATTTATAGCGAAATAGCTAGGTAGATAAGATATCGGACCTATCCTTATTAGCAATTAAAAAAAAAAAAAGTAATTAACTTTTTCACCCTTACCCTGGAGGATATTTCTAAAGCAATTATGAGGAAAAATATATATTCCTCCATATATAGATACCCAAAAATTAGAATTCGATTTCAATATGATTTTTTTGTCTTACAATAGTATTGATAAAAGTACATATTGTTGAATTTGAGTTTAAGTCCAATATTGAGTTTGAGTAAGAGTTCAAGTCTCACATTAAGTAGAAGTGTTCATCCTACACAAGTAACTAATTGGTTAAATAAAGGAAAATTCTAATCTCATATTAAATAGTATTGATGAACAAAGAGGAGTGTTCACCTATAAATAGAAACCTTGATCTTTAGGGAAAGACAACCACCAGGGTCTATACACTTAAGTAGAAGTTGTATTGGAGCTCTATGGGTGGTGAGTCGTAATATTGGGAAGATGGTTTGTTGTTTTATCCGTACAAAAGTTATCTGTGCAAAAGTTATAAGTGTGTTTGTAACTTTATCTGTGCAAAAGCTACAAGTTTGTTGTAAGTGGGTTTATAGCTTTATCCGTGCAAAAGTTATAAGTTGGAAATCTTCCTTAGTGAAGTATGTTTATCCCTTTGGGATCGTGGATGTAGACCAAGAAGGGCTGAACCACGTTAAAAATATTGTGTTCTCTTTTCCGAGTGCATGTTATGGGTTAATGCTTGTTGTGGGTTACCACGCTATTCCCAACACATGCATATATATATATATATTTCATAAGTTTGATGAATTTTATTTTATTTCACGCAAAATGTGAAAACAATGGTTTGAAAGAACGCCAATGAGTTGGGATAGGCATGTGTAGGCTGTGGTTTGGAAAGAAAAATAAAAAATAATAATAAGAATTGTTTTTTAATTGAGGTTACTCGGGATTGAATCTTATTATTAAAATTAAGAATTCAACACTCTACCAACAGATCATGTGATTGTTAATTAATTAATAATAAGAATTTTGCTAACGATAGTTAATTAAATTACTATTTATGCAAATCTTTAATATCAATCGTTAAAAAAATGGCTGCCGGAAATTCTCTCTCGAGTCTTAACGGTGAGAATGAGATTTTGAAAAGAACAAAGAAATAAATGCAAATTAATTAGGAAGCATTTGCTCAACCAAGACGATAGTGAGGAAGGGTTGCTCAAGTTTTTTTGGTCTAAATGGATACATGGGATTTAATTGGATCCTTTTGCTACTGAAGGAATTTGTAGGGACAATGAAGAATTATGGAGTTTTGGTTTCACAACAAGACTTGGTTGAGTGTGAGATTTATGCAATTTATATTGGGTTAATTATTTTTGCGTGGGAACATGGATGGAAACGAGTGCTTGCAGAGCTATATTCTTTATTGGCCGTCCAAAAAGTTTTACAGCCTCTCCGAGATAACGATCCTCGTTACTAAGGTCTCGTTATGGTGCGGTTGGGACACATTTTTATTTCAACACATCTAAAAACCTATTTAAGTAACATGACATTAGTTTCGGATTAAAATACTATTTTTTATAAAAAAATTTGGTGCGGATTAACCTATTTGGGTAACCGCACTGATGTCATTTTTTCCAACTGGAACTGGATTAAAATACCCTCCAGTGGAGGGCATTTTTTCAATTTTACCCTTATTTTATAATTTTTAATTTAATAAATTTAACATTATACAATAAATTAATAAATATATTTTATTATTTTATAATTAATTAAAAATAAGTAATTACATAAATAATATTTTTATTATTTTTTAAAAATTTATTCATTTTTTAAATTTTTTATTTTACATAAATATAATTTCAAATTTTTAATTATTATTATTTAACATAAATATAATTTTAATATATATATTTTATTATTTAACAGAAATATAATTTTAATATTTTATAATTATTTATTATATATATATACACATTTTAATCTAAAGCCCTTAATGGTCATTTTTTCTTCTTACTATAATTCACCTCATCGCCACCGCTGCTTTGCATCCAAACACATATCCCACCTTGATTTTAATCTCACAGCTATAGTACCAAATCTCACTACTACAATAGCTAATCTCACCTCCACCGCTGTTTTCAATCTCACCTGTCATAACGGTTTTTTTCGGACCGCTACGACGATTTTGATGAAAACACAAAAAATGGAGTCGCCACCAATCTTTTTTGCTAGGTGTGATTGGCCACCTATTAAAACCGATTTTAGCAAAATATTTTAAAATTAATTAAAACATTTTTAAAACCAATTTCGAAGTCCGCGCTTTGAACCAGAGAGAAAACAAAATCGGGTTCGGGAGTCAGTTACGTGCGGGGAAGGATTAGCACCCCCGCAACGCCCGTTTAGAAAACGGTACCACTTGATCACGTGTTATCTTAAATCTCGATTTAATGGATTTAACATCGGTATTTAAAACTAATTCTCTTTTCTTTTCTTTTATTTTAAAAAAAACATGTTTATTATTTTTTGAATTTTCTTGAACTGTTTTTAATTTTTTAAAAAATCGAAAGTGAACATAAATTTATTATCGAAAATACTCATTAAATATTCCCGACACTCTCGGTGGTATTTAACGAGATCTTCTCACCTCAAGACATCTCAAGAATCACAACCGTGATATCTTTCGAATTCCGTCGTCGGCAATTTACATCCATTTTTATTTAAATGCGTATGATGCGAATATTTAAATATCGGATGCATACGGCTTAGCATATAGGACATGTGATTAAGCACAGAATTATAAGATTAAACATGCAAATAAAAACACGAGTACAACAAGATATCAAACGCGTAAATATTTATTCTTTATTCATTCTTTTTTTTATTTGATGATTTTTATAGATGAAAACGAATTTTTGTATTGAGCATATCGTTAAATACTCCCACTACTCGTGGTGATATTTAGCGAAATTCTCTCACCTCGGGACATCTTAGGAATCACAACCGTGACGACCCTCGATTTCCGTCGTCGGCTAATCCGTATTCCTCGATTTTATTTAAATGCGAATGAGGCGAATAAAATATTGAATGTACATGATTTAGCATACAACATGTACGAATAAAAGTTTAATTATACGATCAAACGTACGACATAATATTCAAATACACGAGCATGGCAAGGTATCGAATCACATAAACATTCGCTTTCTTTATTAAATTTTTTTATTTTGATCATTTCCCTTTTTTTTTATTTCATTTTTTTGAAAACGAATTTTAGTATCGAGCATATAGCTAAATACTCCAACCACTTGTGGTGACATTTGGCGAAATTCTCTCAACTCAAGATATCTTAGGAATCACTACCGTGACGTCCTTCGAATTCCATCATCGGTAATTAGCACTTATTGAAATCTTTTTTTTTTTTGAAAGGTAAGTTAAAATGCTTTTAATAATTATTTCCGAAATAAAAAAAAATTATATATATAAGAATAATTTCCGAATCACTCCGATACTTTCGATAGTGTTTCGATTATTATTCTTACTCGGACCATTTCGAAGAACGATCGATACTCTGACCATCCGAGAGAGATCCGTTTTTAGAGAATTCTATTTACCAAAAATAATTTAAAAGACATGTATTAATTAGAAAAATTATCTTTATAACTTTAAAACCGAAACTGAATAACAAAAGTATATCAAATGCCGGGCAAAATAAATAAATACAAATAGTAATGAAAATAAATAAGAAAATCATACCTGACGAATGTCGAGAATCCGAGAAATCAAAGTGTCGGACTTGATCTTCGTAAAATCTCCTTTTTTTTTTCTTTGTTTTCGAAAAAGGGGGGGTCCGATCTCTGGGTTTCGGATCTGGGGTTTTTGGTTGTGTTTTTGTGTGTGTTTTTTTTGTTCTTGCAGGGTTTCTTTTTTTTTTTTTTTTTTTTCCCGAATCCTTGGATCAGTGGCTAAGGGGGGTTTTTATAGGGGTTGAGTGTTTTAGTTTGTGTGTGGGTTTGGGTTTGGGTGGTTGGTGGTGGCAGGGGAGGGTTGCTGGCAGCGTGTGGGGCTGTCAGGGGTTGGTGGTGGCGTGTGGAGGAGGGTTTGGTGGTGGTGGCAGAGGGGTGGTTGCCTGGGGAAGGGTGGCTGTCAGGGCTAGGGTTTCCTAGGGTTTGGGGGGCGGCTAGGGTTTCAGCTGGGAGGGGTAGGGTTTTGGGCCTGCTGGGTAGCAGGCCGGATTTGGCCTGTTGGGCCTGCTGGTTAGCAGGCCCGATTTGGCCTGTTGGGCCTGCTGGTTAGCAGGCCCAAACGGGCCTTGGGCTTTGTAGCAGGCCCGGGTCGGGTTCGGATCTGACCCGGGCCAAAAACGGTTGCAACAGCTACCCCTCTTTGCACATTGCTGAGAATCAGGAATAGGGCAAAGACATGAGCAACGCTTTTGTCTTGAATTGTGCATGCGTTTGTTCTAGGAGGGACCTCTCCATCGGAGGCTCTTATTAATCGAAAAATAAATCGCTCCTCTCATCAGAGGCTCCATCACTTTAAAAATAAATTGCTCCTCTAATCAGAGGCTCTGTCACTTGAAAAATAAATTGCTCCTCTAATCAGAGGCTCTATCACTTTAAACAAAATAAATTGCTCCTCTTATCAGAGGCTCCATCACTTGAAAAATGAATTGCTCCTCTAATCAGAGGCTCTATCACTTGAAAAATAAATTGCTCCTCTAATCAGAGGCTCCATCACTTTTAAAAATAAATTGCTCCTCTAATCAGAGGCTCTATCACTTGAAAAATGAATTGCTCCTCTAATCAGAGGCTCTATCATTTGAAAAATAAATTGCTCCTCTAATCAGAGGCTCCATCACTTTTAAAAATAAATTGCTCCTCTAATCAGAGGCTCTATCACTTGAAAAATAAATTGCTCCTCTAATCAGAGGCTCTATCACTTGAAAATAAATTGCTCCTCTCATCAGAGGCTCCACAACTTTTAAAAATAAATTGCTCCTCTAATCAGAGGCTCTATCACTTGAAAAATAAATTGCTCCTCTAATCAGAGGCTCTATCACTTGAAAAATAAATTGCTCCTCTAATCAGAGGCTCTATCATTTTAAAAATAAATTGCTCCTCTAATCAGAGGCTCTGTCACTTGAAAAATAAATTGCTCCTCTAATCAGAGGCTCTATCACTTTAAACAAAATAAATTGCTCCTTCTTCCTGATTATGATGATTTTAAATTCTCTGTTGTAGTTGGTTTCCATTTTTCTTGCCCGCCTGTCATTCACACCCCCTTTTGTACAATGTTAATTCCTGATTGTTAACAATGTCATGACGATGCAATGCATGCTTATGATAATGAAATGTATGACTTAAGGCTCGAATCATGATTCGATGCCCCTGTGTGTATCTTAACTTGACTAAACTTCTCGTGCTATTTTTCTGTATGTTTTTTTTTAGTTTCCTTTCTTTTCCTTCTTCGACTTGACTAACTGTCCACAACCTACTTCTTCACGATCTTTTCTTAGCCGGAGTCAGAGCTTTATATACTTCCCTCAAAATCATTTCATATGTCAAACATTACTTTCTTTACATCCAAAGAGCATAAGTAAATCGATGTCTCATACTGCCCCGTCATCTTCTTGTCATCATTTTTTTCTTTCTGATTTTCCAATTCTCAAAATTTCCTAGAGTAATCGTGAAAGCTCCATTTATGCCGTGTTCATTTATTTATCATCATTCATATTTCATGTCAACATAATGCATTATTTTAAGAAAATTTCAAAGAAATGAAGATAACTTAAAGACAAAACTTCAGGAATTGGGGTCAATATTTCCATTTTAGAGAGAAAAGAACATATTGGCATAAATCGAAAGGGAAATAAAGACAAAAGGGGACATATCCCTTCATAATGAATACTCAAACGAAATCAATCGGTCTAATCCAGATTTCTCTTTTGAGAGGGAAATATCCATTGATGTCATTGACTCTTCTGAGAGCGTCCAACCACAAATTACCCTTTCTGTCTTGCACAATTCAACCACGTTGCACTTCGCCATTTGCTCAAAGTTTCCATTCTGCCTTGATCTTTTGCCCCACATAATTGCTTCAGATGGGTTATTTCCGGTTGCCCCAACTTGTTTATCTTTTATCTAGGCCGCCCTTTAGGGTTTTCGACCTAGATCCTTCCTTTGATTCGAACTGCCATTTCAGGTTTTCAATCCGAACCTCTCATTTTTTCTTTTTTCTTTTTTAATCTCTTTTTTTTTTTTTTTTTTTTTTTTTTACGCATAATATTTCTTTACTGCATCAGCGTTGATCGGGCTCGAAAAATCTGCGCCGTCCATTTCGGCTAAAATCATTGCCCCTCCTGAAAATACTCTTTTCACCACGTACGGACCTTCCCAATTTGGTGCCCATTTTCCTCTTGGGTCTTGCTGATTAGGAAGGATCTTTTTCAAAACCAAATCACCTTCTCGAAACTCCCTTGGGCGAATCTTTTTATTGTGTGCTCTCATCATCTGTCTTTGGTATAACTGGCCATGAAACAGTGCCGTCATCCTTTTTTCCTCAATCAAATTAAGCTGCTCATAGCGGGCTCGAACCCATTCTGCTTCTTCCAACTCAACTTCCATCAAAATTCTCAAAGAGGGGATTTCAACCTCAATTGGCAAAACTGCTTCCATCCCATACACCAAGGAATAGGGAGTAGCCCCCGTAGAAGTACGCACCGATGTTCTGTAAGCGTGCAGAGCGAACGGGAGTTTCTCGTGCCAATCTTTGTACTTATCAGTCATTTTAGCCACGATTTTCTTTATATTCTTGTTAGCAGCCTCCACTGCCCCGTTCATCTTGGGACGGTAAGGTGCTGAGTTGTGATGTCTGACTTTGAACTGAGTACAAATCTCTTTCATCATGGCGTTGTTTAGATTGAGAGCATTATCTGTAATGATTTTCTCTGGGAGACCGTATCGACAGATTACTTCCTTCTTCAAGAATCTACACACCACTGACTTGGTCACGCTAGCATAAGAAGCAGCTTCAACCCACTTTGTGAAATAATCGATCACCACCAAGATGAAGCGATGTCCGTTCGAGGCCTTAGGGGTAATCGGGCCAATTACATCCATTCCCCACATAGAAAAAGGCCATGGCGTTGTCATAACGTGTAGAGCCGTCGGAGGAGCATGTACCTTATCCGCATATATTTGACACTTATGGCATTTTCGGACATACCTGATGCAATCCCTCTCCACTGTCATCCAATAATAACCTGATCTCATAATCTGCTTAGCCATCATGTGGCCGTTGGCATGCGTTCCACAAACTCCTTCATGAACCTCCTCGAGTATTCTCCTAGCCTCATTTGCTTCCACGCACCTTAGCAATGTATGATCTCTACTCCTTTTGTACAATACTTCTTTATCTAGAAAGAATCCCATCGCCAATCTTCTCAAAGTTCTTTTGTCATTTTCTGTGGCATGTTCCGGGTATTGCTGACGTTTTACGTATTGCAGGATGTCATGGTACCATGGCCTCCCGTCCGGCTCTTCTTCAACATGCATACAGTGTGCAGGCACCTCTCGTATGCTCATCTTAATGGGCTGGACGTCAGCGCTTGTATTTATTTTGAACATTGAGGCTAACGTAGCAAGAGCGTCGGCCATTTGATTCTCCTCTCGGGGTAGATAGTTGAATTCGATCTTTTCGAACTGCTGAACCAAATCAACTATGAACTTGTGGTATAGAACCAACTTCGAGTCCCTTGTCTCCCATTCCCCTTTTAACTGGCAAATGACTAGAGCCGAGTCTCCATACACCTCTAACTCGCTTATCTTCTTTGCAATAGCCGCTTGAAGTCCCATGACACAGGCCTCATACTCCGCCACATTATTGGTGCATTTGAAAGTCAATCTTGCAG
Organism: Fremontodendron californicum; assembly: GCA_030761205.1. NCBI lineage: Eukaryota > Viridiplantae > Streptophyta > Magnoliopsida > Malvales > Malvaceae > Fremontodendron > Fremontodendron californicum. Next base: position 740,340 of record JAULJL010000041.1, read on the forward strand.
TGATTGGGCAGTAGGTCCCTTCTGGCGATATCAAAACTGCTCCGACACCGTGCCCCAGAGCATTCGATGCGCCGTCGAAATACATTTTCCACACATCTTTCTTTGATTCCTCATCTTCATCTTCTTCGGAAATGGCCATTAAGTCTTCATCAGGGAAATCAAATTTCACTGGCTCATAATCTTCGGTGGCTTTATCCGCTAGGAATTCAGCTACTGCACTTCCTTTTATGGCCTTCTGCGAGACATAAGTGATGTCATATTCAGACAGCAGAACTTGCCATCTTGCCAGTCTTCCTGATAACGAGGGTTTCTCAAAGATGTATTTAATGGGGTCCAATTTAGCAACAAGCAACGTGGTATGGTATAACATATATTGTCGGAGCCTATGAGCAGCCCAAGCCAACGCGCAACATATCTTTTCTACTGCCGAGTATTTGGCTTCGTAATCTGTAAACTTTTTGCTCAGGTAGTAGATGGCATGTTCTTTTTTGCTTGTCTCATCTTGCTGCCCCAAAACACAACCCATGGATTTCTCATGTACTACCAAATACAAAATGAGCGGTCTTCCTGGTGTTGGTGGTACCAATACCGGTGGATTGGTAAGATATTCTTTCACTTTGTCAAATGCTTCCTGGCACTCCTCATCCCATTCACCTGGATCACGTTTTCTGAGGAGTCTGAAAATTGGATCACACTTAGTGGTGAGCTGAGAGATGAAACGGGCAATGTAATTTAATCTTCCCAGAAATCCTCGCACTTCCTTCTGTGTCCGAGGCGGAGATAAATTCTGGATAGCGCGTATCTTGTCGGGATCTACTTCAATTCCTTTCTCATTAACAATGAAACCCAGAAGTTTGCCGGATGTCACACCAAAAGTGCACTTGGCCGGGTTGAGTTTAAGTTGGAATTTCCTTAATCGCCCGAATAATTTTCTCAGATTAATCACATGATCTTCATCTTGTCGTGACTTTGCAATCATGTCATCGACATAAACTTCTACTTCTTTGTGCATTATGTCGTGAAAGAGGGTCACCATTGCTCTTTGATAAGTTGCACCGGCGTTCTTTAACCCAAACGGCATAACCTTGTAGCAAAACGTTCCCTACATTGTCACGAAAGTGGTCCTCTCCATATCCTCTGAGGCCATCTTGATTTGGTTGTAGCCCGAAAAACCGTCCATAAATGAGAATAGTGAGTGTTTGGCGGTATTATCGACTAAGGTATCGATATGGGGTAGCGGGAAGCTATCTTTTGGACTAGCTCTGTTTAGGTCCCGATAATCAACGCACATTCGTACTTTCCCATCTTTCTTCGGGACTGGGACCACATTTGCTACCCATTCGGGATACTTGGCGACTTCCAAAAATCCGGCATCGAACTGCCTTCTTACTTCTTCCTTGACTTTTAGCAACATTTCAGGCTTCATTCGTCTCAACTTCTGTTTCACAGGTTTGCATTCTGGTTTTAAAGGCAAACGATGCACCACAATATCTGTATCGAGTCCCGGCATGTCTTGATAGGACCATGCGAACACATCCGCATACTCGTGGAGTAATTCCACCAACTCTCGCTTCTTTGTCACTGGTAGCGAGGCGCCGATTTTTACCTCTTTCTTATTATCCTCATCTCCTAGATTAACAACTTCTGTTGTCTCCTGGTGAGGCATAATTTGTTTTTCTTCTGATTCTATTAATCTCAATAGATCGAGTGGTAAGTCGTAGTTCTCTGCAGTCTCTTCATCGTCAACTTCATCAATATCAATACACTTTTCAAAATTGATTTCCGGATTACTGATGAGATTGTTTTCGCATTCATTATTAGGAGACCTGGAAAGGTGTAAGCAAAATAATATAGATAATTGTATAGGAAGGCGAAATAGAAAGATGGACTATAAGAGTAATGGCAAATGAATGGAGACATAATGCATCATAATTGTCATTTATTTGAATGATAAGTTCATAAAAGGAGCCCGTGCACAAAAGGAAATCTCATAACACTCTTGGGCAGAAGTGTTCGAGAACTTAATTTGTTATTCAGAAAGAGACCTAAATACAGCAGGTAAATCTACAGCACGCCAATTCTTCAATTCAAAACCCGAAGGACACGGGTAGATGGTGATTTCTTCAGCCTTATTTCCCTTTTCCTCCTCTTGTTCCATCATTTGGATGCAGAAACCCGCAAACATTCCCTCCAGCCTCACGGCGGGTTTGGTCCCAACTAGTGGATCAGAAAAAATAAAACCAGCCGACCGAAATGTCTCGTAGAGATGGGGAATGTACATCCTCGGGGTCTCTGTCTCGTATCCCCTGAACCTTGCGAGCCTTTGCTCTCTCTTTTCTCTTATCGTTCTTTCCCTGTCTTCCCTGGTCGGCTTGTATCCCAACCCGAACCTGTCTTCTTTTCCGATCGCATTTATGCTTTTCCGAATTCCTTGTAGGTTCCTCCCTAACCCCGTCCCAGCTCGACAACCCTTTCCTATGACCTGAACAAGACCGCTTTGGGTGGCAGAGGACAGCTGAGGTACAGGCATCTTAGAACCTTCGCTTACAAATGCAGCGTTCACGAATTCAAAGGTTCGAAAAGAGCACTCTCCTGCTTCTTCAGTAGCTTCTATGTAGGGAACATTCGAGGGCTTGGATACAAGGAGATCTTCTTCTCCGTCGACGATTATCAGCTGATCTTCGACTCTGAACTTTACCTTCTGATGCAAAGTGGATGGGATAGCACCAGCCATATGGATCCAAGGTCTTCCCAACAAGACATTGTACGAGGGAACGATATCCATGACCTGGAAGACAATGTCGAAGGTGCAAGGACCAATTTGTATTGGCAACTCAATTTGCCCAGCAACTTGTCTGCGGGTCCCATCAAATGCTCGCACTACCATATGACTGTTCCTCATGTGGGATCCATCGACAGGCAGTTTGGCCAAAGTAATCATTGGCATGACATTTAACGCAGAGCCGTTATCAATGAGGATCTTTGCAATGATATGGCCCTTGCAGCGTGCAGTGATGTGAAGGGCTTTGGTGCTACCCGTCCCCTCAGGCATAATCTCATCGTCACTGAAGGCTATGAAGTTGTTAATGGCCACATTCCCCACTACCTGGTCAAACTTCTCTACAGACACATCGTGAGGTACATATGCCTCGTTCAGTACTCTCAAGAGCGCCTTCCGATGGGTCTCCGAGTTCATCAGTAATTCCAAGATGGATATGCGAGCCGGTGAGCGTTTTAACTGTTCAACAATGCTGTACTCGCTGTGCTTGATAAATTTGAGGAATTCACAAGCTTCTTCCTCTGTCACAGGCCTGTTCGTTTTTCGCTCAACAGCTTTTTCCGAGACGGTTTCCTCCTCCTCAGCCTTAGCCTTCCCTTTTCTTACATTTTCCGATGCTTCCGGTGTATAGCATCTCCCGCTCCTTGTGAAACCCCCAACACCAGTTATGTCCACGGCAGCCGCAGAGGCGTTGGAAATTGGTGTGACATCAACCGGCTCCGACAACGCAAATTTGCATTCATACCTCCAAGGTACAGCCTTATCGTTCTTGTAGGGGAACGGGTTCGGTACTTCGATAGTCACCATCGGCCTGATCACCCTTGGTGTTTCTTTTACTGGTGAGCTCTGGTTTTCCCCACAGTAGATAACCAATGGCTTCGGCTTAATCCATCTTTCAGGGGCCTTTGAGGTTTCTTCGATTACCACATCCACGAATTCTTCTCCCCATTCAGTGGAGAATTCTGCTACGCCAATATCCATGAGTTCTTGAATTTTGGTTCGGAAGTCGGAGCATTGGTTAACAGTGTGTCCCACCAAACCTCCGTGATATCTGCAGAAGCGTTCAGAACTTGGTTCCAAACCCGAGGATTTCCGCCCCACGTTGACTGGTTTAAACAGTCCAGCCTCAATCATGGCATCCAGCACTTTTCCCATGTTAGTCTGGACATCCTCAATTTCGGATATTACCCGACAACCTTTTTCCTCCGTTATCGCGTTTACTCCTGTTTTCCCATGGTCGGGTAATGGATTTGCAGTAACGTTAGGCTCCCCCTTAGTTGTGAAATTCAGGACGCCTGCCCTGATTAGGTGTTGCACTCTGTGTTTAAGAGCAGTGCAATTCTCCGTAGAGTGACCCGGGTTGCCTCCATGGTAATCGCAGTTCACGTCCGGGTTGTACCATCTCGGGTATGGGGGTTTCATGGGTTCGAGGAACATGGGCGCCAACAGATGGTTTTGAACTAGCTTGGGAAATAGATGGGCATATGTCATGGGAATCGGGTCAAACTGAGGCCTTTGTTGGATTGGCTGCGGCGCTCTCGGGTTAGTGTTCACGTTGTTTACTGGGCTGGTCGAGTTGGGAGCAGGTACAGATGCTGTGTACACAGGTGATGGCATGGGTGATGGCGTGTACACCGGTGCGGGCGATCGATAGCTCATCGAATATTGAGGTTGTGTATGAGGGTAGGAGTACGGGTTAGGGGGGTAACTGTAGGGTCGGTGTGTCGGGTAATGGGAATAGCTTTGTGGTGGTCGATTTTCATATGAAGCTGCTTGCACTTCTCCTTCTTTCTTCTTTGTTGCCCCCACCTTCTTACTGTAGGCTGTTTCATTTCCCTCAATCTTGCCACTTTTTATGGCGCTTTCTATCATTTCACCTGAAATGACCATATCGGCAAAGTTTTTGGTAGCACTGCCGACCAACCTGTCGTAATACGATCATCGCAGCGTATTGATAAACAACACGGTGGTCTCTCTTTCTGTCAGAGGTGGTTGTACTTGAGCAGCCAGGTCCCTCCATTTTTGGGCATATTCCTTAAATCCTTCTCCGACTTTTTTCTCCATGTTTTGGAGGGATAGTCTATCCGGCGCCATGTCAGCCATGTGCTTGTACTGGGCCAAAAAGGCTCTCGCCAAATCTGTCCAAGTATGGATGCGACTGCGATCTAGTTGGTTATACCATCTTGCGGCTGATCCTTGCAGGCTGTCTTGGAAACAGTGAATTAATAGCTTGTCATTATGAGTGTGTCCGGCCATTTTGCGACAGAACATGGTGATGTGAAATGAAGGGCACTTGGTCCCATCATACTTTTCAAATTCCGGGACTTTAAATTTTGGTGGTATTACCAAATCTGGAACTAAACTCAGTTCACTGGCATCGACTTTTCCGAAGGCATCCATTCCTTCTATTGCTTTGAGTCTCTCTTCTAACATGTCATACTTATGCTTTGTCCCGGCGTCCTCTACTTGTTCCGTCGCGTTCCTTCTCAACCTTTCTTGCTCTAAGGGGTCATCCAAGTTTGGGACGTGGACCGGGTTTGAAGGATGGGTCCCCGGGTTAGGCGCGAACTGTCCTTGGGCTTGTTGGCCTGTGGGACTTGGCGTGCTAATGTACACGTAAGGCTGTTCTCCCACTGGAGGCTCTCCTTGTGGATGCCCATCTTGTGTCACTTGGGCGTGAGTCGGGGTGAAACCCGGTGGGTATAGAGGATCCTCGTTATTACTTTCCCGGGGTCGGGGTTCTCCCCTCATTATTGAGCTTTCAGCTGGGCCCTTTCCTCTTGTCATACTCATCATCATTTCCATTATCTTGGCCATTTGTTCTCGTGACTCTTCCTGGGACCTTGCTATCTGTTCCCGTAGTTCTTGTTGAGATCTGCCCAGCTGTTCTTGCAATTCCTTCTGCGTTCTTTCCATTCTCTCCATTCTTGTTGCCTGTTCGTTATCCATGGTCTTTGCGTGTGCTCTCGTATTATACGAGTGTGGAGCACTCTTGTCCGGATACTTTAGTCGGCGCTCAATTTTTATACCTTTGTTCAAATATCCTGGATTAGAACCTTATGATATATTATTCTTTATTCTTTATTAAGTGTATGAATGAATGGATGGATGAATGTATGATCGAGCAAATAAAAAAATAAAAATGCATACGAGGTATATATACTCAAAAATAAATTTCAAGAAGTTGATTTTTCATTGATCCCACATAGTGTTTTCATTACATCAACATAACTTCGTAGAGTCGTATCCATAAAAACAGCTAATTTGCTTATACTGATTTCTGGCTTCGCTTAAAAAATTAAGCAATTGCTGTCCGTATTCTCCAGTTGGCGGGATCCTCTGCCTTAGGACTTCCACTTTCTCGATCATCTTGCTGGCTTTTCTCATGACCTTGCCGATTTCTGCACCCAAGTGTTCTATGTACTGCTGCCTTCCCATACTTTCGGCTTCCCACCTTTTGCTAGCATCCGTAGCCAAATCATATGCATAAATCCAATCACTTTCTCTATCCCTCCATTCCTTCACGATCTCGTCGATGTGATTTTTCTGGCTATATAATTGTCGTTCCAGGTCTTGGATTACCTGGTGTAGGAAACTTCTCTCTTCTTGCATCTGAGAGCAGCTCTCCCTTTTGCTTTCGAGCTCGGCTCTTAGTTTCTCATTTGTATGCATTGACTTAGCCAAACTCACGGAAGCCTCGGAGTGCATGTCCTTATATTTCTGCTTATCACGAGACAGTCGAGCAGCTCTTGCCTCATTTTCTTGTGCTGTTCCCTTCCACTGCTTTGCTTCTTCCCGAAGTCGACCGAGTTCTTTTTCCTGTCTATAAGCTGGTCCGAGTATACTTCCGACCTTCAGTTGTGTCCTTAGTTTCTTGTTTTCCAAGTGCAGGTCTTTCACATCGGCATAGGCAGTGTCACGTTCCTTTATTACTTTCTTGATTTTGACCCCTTGTGTTTCAGTCTCGTTCTTCCAGTTTTCGGCCTCCTCTTGGAACTTCTGACTTTCCTGTTTCATCCTCTTTCTTTCAATGCTGAAACTTTGCTCGGCGATTTCAAGTTCTGATATTCTCTTTGATGGAGCGGGACTCGGCTGATATATGACATTTTCCTCGGGAAGCACCATATTGTTGACTCGATTTGCTCTCCACACTCGGTATCTTGGGGTGACGCTCTCACTGAGGGATCCTAACCTCGTTCTGTGGCTTTCTTTCCAAGTTCGGACTATCGGCTCCACTCTTTTTGACATATTCGGATCTCCATAAGAAAATTCCACTTGGTCAAGTCTGTGCGTAGCCGGGACGAATTGCTTTACCCCATACTGCCTTAGTACCATCAGCGGAGCATAACTTGTTACTCCCCACAGTCCTAAAAGCTGTACCCACGGTTCTCCACACCGGTATAACATTGGCCCATGAGGCATCCATGGCGCCATCCATCTTATTTGCTTACTAGTCAGCGACCGTAGGAAGGCTAACCATTCTTTCTTGGATTTGGGTTCCGGCCATTTGCTTTCACAGAATTCTTTAATAGGGGCACAATTCTTTAGGTAAGGTTTGGAGAAAGCACTATTTTCACACATGAAGTGGCTCTTGAGCCATATATGCAGTAATGGCGCACATCCCTCAAAACGACCCTCCCCTCTCTTGCGACAAAAGTTCAATGATCTTATGGTTTCAGCCAGGATTGCCGGTGAGGGATTGGCATGGTTCTCAACTTGCTCGAAGAAATCTATCACCGCTACTCCAATATGCCCCAAAACCTTAGGAAAAATTACCAACCCGTAAATAGCCAAAGCAAAAGCGGTGACTCCTTGCTCGTCATCGAGGTGCCCCTCAATGAATTTTCGAAAGAAATCCCAAGGAATGCAGACATGTTCCCCTTTTTGTTTCAAATCCGGGTATCCTACCTCTACTCCGATGAGCTTTTTCAACTTTTTACGGAAACCCAACTTTGGCTTTCTGACGTATACCTTATCCGGGAAACGAAGCTCTAACCCGACGAGAATTGAGTACTCCTCTATAGTCGGTGTCAAATCCTCTCCGTTAAAAGCAAAGCACCTATAAGAAGGGTCCCAAAACTGGATGGCTGCCCTGATCATGGACTCTTCAATTACTACTGGGACGAGCGAAGCAATCTGGCCATATTTTTCAGAAAATTTTTTCTTCCTTTCCCACGTCATTCGTTCCCAAATATCGGCCAACTCAGTTAAGTTATTCTGTGTGAGTTCCAAATCTATTCTTTCGGGTAGACTCGGGATATAACCTTTAATCAAACAGTCCCCCTCTTTTTGTTGCACGTTTCTTGCCCATTCTTGCACATCTATCGGCGATTCACACATGACGCTTACGGATGACGAGATAATCTGACGCTCGGTGGGCTCCATGAGAAATTAACTTGCTGAAAGATACTTTTGAGAATAATACCTCGTCGTGGAATGCTAATGTGATGCCAATGTAAGTTATGCAAAGCAACAAAAAAAACTTGTCAGTATATCCACATGAAAGAATTCAAAGGACAAATGAATAAATGAATAAAGAGGCCCGACCTTATTTATTTACATAAAATAACAAATATTTTGAGAAAAGTTTTGGAAAAACTTCGTTCCTTGCCTACGAAGGGCTTAATTAGGGTGTTCGTTCACCCTAAAAATCGCGAAGTGAACCAATGCGGGTATTTGGGCCGTTTCGGTCACTTCCCACTTCGTGGTTCGAAAGTAAACAAGAGCAGTGAAAGATAAGAAGCGTTCCTTCATGTGTCCTAATTTCGGGTGAACTTACAGACATCGGATAAGGCAGGCTCTACCTAGGGAGAGTTTCTCACGGCATTCTAATATGAGGTTCGGATTTGCAATCTAAAAGTCTTCAAATTGGTCCTCGCTGCCGCCTACGAAGGCTAGCAAGGCACCCCAATCCTTACCCATTATAGGCTTCCAAAGGAAAGGGTTCAATTCGAGTGAGAGATTTTTCGCTAGCCCATGCGGAGGTTATGGCCTCACGAGAGCGTAGGTACTTTTTCTCTCTAAAAGCGTTTCGCTAGCCCATGCGGAGGTTATGGCCTCACGAGAGCGTAGGTACTTTACTTTTTCCTAAAGGGATGTAGCTCGGGTATAGAGCTTATGTATGAAATGCATGTGTCCGTGTGTGAGAAGGAACAAACAAACCTTCGACTACTTATTTACGACTCTTTATTCTAATCATCCCATAATTAGTAGAATTAAGAGTATCTAAAAAAATGAATAAAAATATAATAAAAAACGAGAATAAATAATCAACAAATATCAAAGCATAAATGTAAGCAAAATAATGATAACGAGAATGATGACAAAAATAAACAGCCAATTTAACAAATAAAGAGAAATAAGAACAAGAGAATTAAAATTAAAGACCGATTAAATCCGTTAAATCAAAATTTTAAGATAACCCATGACTAATTTATGGCTCGACTCTCGAAGTTCCCCAGCGGAGTCGCCAAGCTGTCATAACGGTTTTTTTCGGACCGCTACGACGATTTTGATGAAAACACAAAAAATGGAGTCGCCACCAATCTTTTTTGCTAGGTGTGATTGGCCACCTATTAAAACCGATTTTAGCAAAATATTTTAAAATTAATTAAAACATTTTTAAAACCAATTTCGAAGTCCGCGCTTTGAACCAGAGAGAAAACAAAATCGGGTTCGGGAGTCAGTTACGTGCGGGGAAGGATTAGCACCCCCGCAACGCCCGTTTAGAAAACGGTACCACTTGATCACGTGTTATCTTAAATCTCGATTTAATGGATTTAACATCGGTATTTAAAACTAATTCTCTTTTCTTTTCTTTTATTTTAAAAAAAACATGTTTATTATTTTTTGAATTTTCTTGAACTGTTTTTAATTTTTTAAAAAATCGAAAGTGAACATAAATTTATTATCGAAAATACTCATTAAATATTCCCGACACTCTCGGTGGTATTTAACGAGATCTTCTCACCTCAAGACATCTCAAGAATCACAACCGTGATATCTTTCGAATTCCGTCGTCGGCAATTTACATCCATTTTTATTTAAATGCGTATGATGCGAATATTTAAATATCGGATGCATACGGCTTAGCATATAGGACATGTGATTAAGCACAGAATTATAAGATTAAACATGCAAATAAAAACACGAGTACAACAAGATATCAAACGCGTAAATATTTATTCTTTATTCATTCTTTTTTTTATTTGATGATTTTTATAGATGAAAACGAATTTTTGTATTGAGCATATCGTTAAATACTCCCACTACTCGTGGTGATATTTAGCGAAATTCTCTCACCTCGGGACATCTTAGGAATCACAACCGTGACGACCCTCGATTTCCGTCGTCGGCTAATCCGTATTCCTCGATTTTATTTAAATGCGAATGAGGCGAATAAAATATTGAATGTACATGATTTAGCATACAACATGTACGAATAAAAGTTTAATTATACGATCAAACGTACGACATAATATTCAAATACACGAGCATGGCAAGGTATCGAATCACATAAACATTCGCTTTCTTTATTAAATTTTTTTATTTTGATCATTTCCCTTTTTTTTTATTTCATTTTTTTGAAAACGAATTTTAGTATCGAGCATATAGCTAAATACTCCAACCACTTGTGGTGACATTTGGCGAAATTCTCTCAACTCAAGATATCTTAGGAATCACTACCGTGACGTCCTTCGAATTCCATCATCGGTAATTAGCACTTATTGAAATCTTTTTTTTTTTTGAAAGGTAAGTTAAAATGCTTTTAATAATTATTTCCGAAATAAAAAAAAATTATATATATAAGAATAATTTCCGAATCACTCCGATACTTTCGATAGTGTTTCGATTATTATTCTTACTCGGACCATTTCGAAGAACGATCGATACTCTGACCATCCGAGAGAGATCCGTTTTTAGAGAATTCTATTTACCAAAAATAATTTAAAAGACATGTATTAATTAGAAAAATTATCTTTATAACTTTAAAACCGAAACTGAATAACAAAAGTATATCAAATGCCGGGCAAAATAAATAAATACAAATAGTAATGAAAATAAATAAGAAAATCATACCTGACGAATGTCGAGAATCCGAGAAATCAAAGTGTCGGACTTGATCTTCGTAAAATCTCCTTTTTTTTTTTCTTTGTTTTCGAAAAAGGGGGGGGTCCGATCTCTGGGTTTCGGATCTGGGGTTTTTGGTTGTGTTTTTGTGTGTGTTTTTTTTGTTCTTGCAGGGTTTCTTTTTTTTTTTTTTTTTTTTTTTCCCGAATCCTTGGATCAGTGGCTAAGGGGGGTTTTTATAGGGGTTGAGTGTTTTAGTTTGTGTGTGGGTTTGGGTTTGGGTGGTTGGTGGTGGCAGGGGAGGGTTGCTGGCAGCGTGTGGGGCTGTCAGGGGTTGGTGGTGGCGTGTGGAGGAGGGTTTGGTGGTGGTGGCAGAGGGGTGGTTGCCTGGGGAAGGGTGGCTGTCAGGGCTAGGGTTTCCTAGGGTTTGGGGGGCGGCTAGGGTTTCAGCTGGGAGGGGTAGGGTTTTGGGCCTGCTGGGTAGCAGGCCGGATTTGGCCTGTTGGGCCTGCTGGTTAGCAGGCCCGATTTGGCCTGTTGGGCCTGCTGGTTAGCAGGCCCAAACGGGCCTTGGGCTTTGTAGCAGGCCCGGGTCGGGTTCGGATCTGACCCGGGCCAAAAACGGTTGCAACATCACCGTCCATCCAAATGAAGTCTAAATTATCTATTGCCAAAAACATTTTCAATTGGACTAAGATTGTTCTCTCATTCATATTTATAGGGAAAGCCAACTTCAGTGTAGAATTTTTGGCGAATTTTGCTCATGACGATGCTTTTGATGTAGTTAAAAGGCTATACCTTTTATTAGATTACTTGGCAATTTTAAGATAGGGCACGATTATATAAAAAAAAATAGTTAAAACATGATTAAAATACGATATGACATGAAAAATAATACAAGCACTACATGAATATATAATGTTAAAAATACACCGACTACTCTAGTTCTAGAAATCTCTCAAATCTTTTGCTTCTAGTTTTTTCTTCCTTCTTCACTAATCTTTCCTTAGTCTTTTGTCTCCAGATTTTTCTTATTAGCCGACGTCCTAGAAATTGTAAGAAAAGACTAGAAAGTTTGAAAGTTGGTTTAGTAACCGACCTAACAAAGCTTATAAATAGAGATTGTGTGTGTTGTGTAAGAGGTGTGGTGGAAAGAAAAAGGTGAAGTAGAAAAGATGTGTGTTGTGAAAGAAAAGAGTATTGAGAGGCAGAGCATGATGAGAAAAATATGCAGAATTTGGAAGAGTAATTGAAGAAGAAAGTGAGCACGTGAGTGGTGTTAGGTGTATGAATGAATAGTGAGTGAATAGTAATGTGAGAGAGTTTGTGTAAGGTTGTCTCTATTGTTAGTTGGTGTTCACACCAATTGTATTTGGTCTTTTCTCATATTAATAAAAGAGTTGTTTTTCGAAAGTTACTGTAGCATCCCGAGATAAAATTACTGTAGCAAATCGGTACTGTAGCACAAACGACAATTGGTACCGAGAGTCAAAAATCAACATATAAATGTATCAAAATCTATATAATACAAATTATTAATGTGTTAAAATTTATATAAATATATAATATATTAAATATGATATGATAAAAAAAATAACACGAATATACGAATTTTTATCAAATCTACCTTCTATTTTTCTTAAATGTTTTGAAATCCAAATTCGGCCCAACAAAAATGGTTATGAAAAGGACGATAGTAAATGTGAGCCTCGTGGGCTCATCATTAATAAGGTCCCTTGTTTGGTTATTGTCTTCTTTTAATCCCACAATCATTTAATGGGCTGTGCTATTTAGTTCCAAAAATAAGATCGAAATTTGTCGGTGTTTGGCGGGGTCAGGATTTTATGTCGAGGGTCAAAAAAGTTTATGAAAATTTAAAATCTAAGTGTTCGAGTAATCTCTTCAACTCTATATATTCAATTTGTATTGAGCCGAGCTTGAATAAGAGAATTTGTGATTATCAAAAATTAAATTTTAGCCACTGAAATTAAAAATTCATTATTCTACCAATATATATATATATATATATATATATATATATATAACTAGCATGCTACTTTTAATTGAATTCGATGAAAACAACACATTAAATAAAAAAATAAAAAAAACTTATTTAAAAGAGTTTTTTTAATTAACTATTTATAATCAATATCTATATCTTAAACTATTAATTATATCCTTAACCCATATCTATAGATTCAGTTGATTGAATGAAAAATATTAACAATTGAAACTTAGAAACAAATTTATAATGAATGAACTTTGTTAAATTCATGGCTAAGTTACATAGAAACCTATTAAATTCCTGCTCTGCCCTCCTTAGCCACAGAACTATGACAGAAAGTTATATGGTTATCATTCAGGTCGTGCTATGAAGTATGATGATAATATATATGCATTAAATGGTATCGTACACCTTTTTGTTATATAAAAAAAAAAAAGCATTAAATTTTGAGAAACATGTGATCATTATGAATGGAAGTGTCTATAAATCAGATCAGGTTGATCCTTCAAAACCTCTGTTTAAAATTAGGTTTGGTCTATCGGGTTTGAGAGTTCCAAATTTAAATATATATATATATATTAAAATAATTATTAAAATAATTATATTTTAATTGTATTATAGAATTCTTTCTTTTTTTCATTTAAGAAAGCTAAATATTTAGTTTTCTTAAAATATTACTTAATTTTGAATGTTACTATGTTTTGCAATTTGTTTATGAAGTAGACATGTTCTAGGTTCGGATAGTCCTCCCAGTCCGACAGATTCGGCCCGTATTGGATCGGATTTGAATAGAATTTTTTTCGATTTGGGACTGTCCGGTTTGAATCACTGTTCATATAATAAAAAATATATATTAAATTTAATTATAAAAATATATAAATATAATAATAATTATTATTATTTTTTAAATAATAAACCGTGCCGGCGGATCGACTCGAATCCATCGAAGATCGAACTTGGATAAAAAAATTTAGAAAAGTTCTAGACTACGACCCCGACCCATGAGCAGGGCAAAACAATAAATAGTGAAATAAAAAAAATAAAAAACAGTTCTTGCTTTCCGAATTAAGAACCCCTCTGATTATCTTTACATTTATCTCTAAACAGCACCTAGGGCTTCTCTAGAAAAACCCATACATGACTCTTTTCTTTTAATTAGTATGAAAGCATTTTGACCTATATATAGATTTGAAACGAATGTTTGTTTTATATACTAAGTTGAAAAATAAATGACAGCTTATATATATCTGCTAAGATTAAGACTAGGTTTTTTTAAAACTTTTTTAGGGTTTATTTAGGGTTTAGAAGAAGGTCAAGTCCTTTGACTGCATGAGTAATTAATTAAGCAGTGAAAGTGGGTGATTAATTCTGGGATTTCGAGTTCAAACTTCAAAGGCAAAGAGAAGAAGAGATGAGGGAGAGACAAAGTTAGGTTGGGGATGAGAGGACAACGGGGCGATTAGTAAGCCTTAAAATAGGGGTCAAACAAGAATGGATGGTGCCATTTTCCTTATAATCTAAGCAAATTTATCCCTTTGTTTAATCCCCTCTCCAAAATATACCCTTTCCCCCCTCCCTTTCACCACCCACTTTGATATAACATTTCTCAGAAATTACAGCCAGACAAAACTCACTCTCTTCAATTCTCTATGATAACTTCCCTTATAAAACGAATTATAATTTTTCCGTCAGTTGATAAATTATAGTAAAAAATTGGATATTGGATATCATCTATTTTGTTTTTGCGAATTCAAATATTGCAGATTCGGATATAAGATTTACTATTTGTAGCAGATTCGGAGCGAATTTGGATAGGAACTCTTGGATATCCGAATCCATTTTGTTTTTAGTTCGGATTGTGTCGGATATCCGAATCCATTTTACTTATACGGATAATGGATTCGAATGTCCGAACCTGATATCTGTTTACATATTTAATTTTTATTTAATTTTATATTTTTATCTTTAAAAAAATTGATTTAATGAATTCGGATATCCGATGGATATCGTTATCAAATCGAATGCAGATTCAGATAGTAATATTTAGATAGTAAACGGATAATAAACAGATTTAGATATCCTATTAATTAAACAAATTCAGATTCATATATTTCAAAAATTGCAGATATTCGATCCGCTGCCATCCCTAAACGCATGATTTATCGCGCATAAATAATTAACAATGTTATAAGTTGATAAATTTCCGATCTAAAATCAATTGGTTTATTCTGTATTTGAATATTATATCGAAAAATTATTAAAAAAAGAATACAATGTCACAATAAATTGAATTTGAAAGTAAAATGAATGTGAAAATATCCATAAGTACTTTATATATATAGTATTGTGGTTATAAAGAGGGGGTAAAATTCTTGAATTGTAATACTATCCATTTGTGAAATGTAGGTGGGCTGTCTTTCTTTATATGAGCATGTGATCAATATCCTCATGAAACCTTGTTTTGCTATAAAAGATCTATAAATCTTAAGGTTGTCCAATCATTTTCTGTGAACATCAATGACAGCGTAGTGTAATTTTGAGGAATAAGCTCCATAAAAGTGATTAATTCCATTTTGTTATGTTTCAGATTTTCTTTGTGTCATGTTGGGCAATAAATGAACCCTAAGAACTTTGATGAATTGAAATTTAAATACTTAATGGACTAATGAAGATTAGCTAGTATAATTTTTCTTCATTCCCAGTAATCTGTGATTTGTTTGTTAGTAAAATATTAGACTCTTAATTTTACTGATCAAGATTCAATCCTACCAACCACATTCACCAAAAAGTTTATTGCATGATTTCCCATGAGAGAACTTTCACTAATCACTTTAAGTTTTAGGTTGAAATTTTCAAAATATGATAATACATTTTTTTTTTCTAGATTAACCAATATATAGTAGTTTAGAGTTCAGACTCTAATTAAACACCCTTAACTTTTTAATATATATATATATATATATATATATATATATATATTGGATTTGAACTTTGAACTATAGAAAAAAAAAAATAATTCTCTTCCATTTCATGACAACAGCCTTTCGTTCTTGAAATTCAAATATGAGACTTCTTCTTAACCTTTAGGAAGTCCACCCGGTATTCGAGGTTGATAAAATTTCAACACAAACGTGTATTATTATATATATTTTGATTCCCACCAATCTTTCTTTGCATTAGCTAAAAATCGAGTTGTGACACTACTATATGTAATAAAGTTGTAGAACAATTTCTACAAGTTAGAAAATTGGCATTATGTTAAAAGTTGAACTTTTAAGATATTTAGAGGCCAAACCAAAAATATTATGAAATGGCCAAAATAATAAGTCATATTAATGGGGATCGAGTTTTGAATTAATGGAGTCAAAGTAAAATTCATCTATAATAAAACTATATTATTCTTTAAAAAAAAAAAACTATATTATTAAATGTTTTGAGAGGTCATGATCTTGCCTGTCCCTAGATTCGCCTCTAAGAGTACTCTAATCAACAAATTAAAGCTGCCATGTTTAAATTATTTAGGGGAATGTAAAAAGAAGGGAAAAAAAAGCTTGATGTGCATGTTTGATGCTTAATTAGCTAGCTTAGCTTAATATAATTTAACATCTTCAAAATGAGGCTGCACTCACTGTCACCAGGTCTGCATATACGTAATGTCTTTGGCCATCTTGAAACAACAAATTATTGCGGGTAGTACACGGCAATTCTAATAATATTTAAATTTTCATTTTCTGAACTATATCTTAATATATATATATATATATATATACACCAAGAAAGATCCACTTACAATAGTATAAAACTAATACGACGTATAAGATCTACATAAATAGAATATAAAATATGACGATCGGATTAAACAAATATAAATCATATAAAAATTATGAAAGTGTAAAATTAATTTAATTTTATATTAGTGTAAGTGGATCTCTTTTATATATATATATATATATATATATATATATATATATATATATATATATATGGTATATTTAGTGGAGATGGGTTCTTGATAATGACAAGAAACTAACATGCCTGCCCTTAAGAAACCATATATATTTCTATGATCATCCATAATATATATATATATATATATATAGAGTAGAGATTCATTTACACTAGTGTAAAATTAAAATCGTTTTACACACTTTCATAACTTTTTATACCATTTATATATTAACAAACCGACCGTTGGATTTAACAACATAATTGTACTCGTCGTGCACATAAAGTTTCGAATCGATCCTATATCTCTATCATATCGATCAAGAATACTGTCTTTTTTAATATATATTTAACGGTTGAAAGTTTTTTACGTGGAACAAATAGTTAGACATTTTTAATTTACTCGAAACTTGACGTGCATGATCTACGTGAATAGAACATGAAATACAACGGTCGGATTAAACAAATATAAAGCGTATAGAAAATTATGAAAGTATGTAAAACTAATTTAATTTTACACTAATATAAGTGGATCCCTCCTTATATATATATATATATATATATATATATATATATATATATATATTCGACTTCATAACCTAACCTTTGATAGCTTCTTAATTAGTTGCACAAAACATGCGAAAAAAATATATTCCAAATTGTAATTAAAACCACTTAAATGCATGATCCTTAGTTTATTACAATTTACGATCGATTGACTAACATTTTTATCTTATGAATAAATTTTGATAGTTGTATAGTCTTTTAGTAAAGTATTGAATTTTTATTTTCAATAATGATTTAATCTCTGATAATTTTAAATTTAAAAAATTATTCGACTTAATTAAACTATATATAAAAAATTACCCAAGTTCAATCCTAACTTATTAGTCTCCAAAATATAAACCTAAACCGAAATTAGTTCAAATTCCAATTATATTCTCTATTTCAAAAGCATATATGCAAAATGGTACTTATATTTGCATGGTGATGCTCAAAATTGTTGTATAAAAAAAATTTAGGTAGTGATATTTAAAAAAAAAAGAAAAAAGGGTTTTTTTTATTATTATTATTATAGTTCATAAATTAAAATGAAAGTGAGTAGCTAGATTTGAGTCTCTCCTGATGAAGAAGCAAAGACCACATGAGGCAAAGCCAATTTGAATATTGAATAGTTTGATTTTCCAAAAGTCAACACATTTAAGGAGTCGCACGTGAGAGCAAGCAGCGATAGCTGGCATTTATACTACAAAATCAGCTCTTCAAATCCTCTCTCTCTCCCCACCTAATAGCTTTCATTAAACTTGATTAAATTTGATAATTCGTGTATAAGTGTTATTTTTCGTATATTTTTTTTGTCAATCATGTAATTATGAATATAATATAAATTATTAAATATTTTAATCGTATTAATCACATTTAAATGTATCGTGTCGTGTTTATTACACAACGTATTATATCTGTATCGTATTTTTTAATGTGTCTAAATTAAGCAATTCTAGCTTCCATTCAAGCTCTTTCTCAAAGTACCATTTGGTATCCCCTTTTTGTCATCAGCAAATTATAATTCAAGGAATCCTCGTACATCAAATTTAACAGGGAGGAGAAACCAACAAAATTTACCTCCTTTGTTTCTATCCTCAAACTTAATATTATTGCATCCTTTTTGTCTATTTTATTAATTTTGTAAATAAACAGTGGACCACACCTTGCCTTTGTATATCTTGCCTTTTAAGCACTGTTTTCCCCTTCTCTCATTTTCTTTTTCTTCTCTTCATTTCCTCTCCCTTTCCCTCCCTTCATCTCTCTTTCTCTCAGCCTGGGAAAATTGTTCTCCATACTTGAGAGCATGCCTGAATGTCCAGAGAAAGGTAAGAAGTAGAAATCTTATCTCTATAATCATTATTACAGCTTAGACATATATATATATATATATATATATATATATATCTAATGTCTTCATCATTTTCTTCCTTTACTTTTCAACCTATTTTTCCATACACTTATTGGTATGAATATATAAAGTAATCACTTCTTTTTTTTTTTTTTTTATTTCTTGGTGTTATAATATATATATATATATATATTTAGAGAGAGATTTGATGAGATAGGCAAGAAGATCAAGAGAGAAGCAGATGTTTCATTTCATCATCAGATGGGAAGAAGACATATGTTGGGTCCTCCAGCTGGAACCCTAAATACTGTTACACCTTGTGCAGCCTGCAAACTCTTGAGGCGTAGGTGTGCTCAAGAATGCCCTTTTTCTCCATATTTCTCCCCCCATGAACCCCAAAAGTTTGCTTCTGTTCACAAAGTCTTTGGTGCTAGCAATGTCTCCAAGTTGCTAATGGTAAGTAATTAAAACTCTAATTCCTTCGATATACTTCTATTTTTTTCGATATTTGAAACTGACAAGATTAAATCCCGATGATTGAAATTAAAAGTCCAATACTTTATCAACAGAGTACTCGGTTGTTGAATATTATTAGTTCTTTTTTTTTTTTTTGTTTAGTTTGCTCTAATTGTGATGCTTTTCATGGTGTAATTCAGGAGGTACCGGAGAGCCAAAGAGCTGACGCAGCAAATAGTCTTGTTTACGAGGCTAATGTGAGGCTAAGAGATCCTGTTTACGGGTGCATGGGTGCAATTTCAGCTTTGCAACAGCAAGTTCAATCTTTACAAGCTGAAGTACATGCAGTAAGGGCTGAGATACTAAAATACAAGTGTAGGGAAGCTAACTTTATACCCTCTTCCCTTTTAGCCTTGCTCTCTTCTGGGGCTGTTTCAGTTGCTGCACCACCACCGTCAGCCCCAACACAGCCGCCGCCACCACCACCACCACCTCTTCCTATTACTTCTACTTCTTCCATGTATACCCAACCTACCACTGCTGCAGACTATAGCACCATTTCAAATGAAAATGTTTCCTACTTTGGATAAAAGTATTTATAACCTAGACTGAAATTAAAATATCCAATTTATTTTTCTCTATTATGAAGCAAAATGGAATAAAAAGAGAGGAACAGATGAGTATTCTTGTTTCATTGCTTTGTTTTATTTAGTCACTCAAATATTACACTCTAGCTTGCTCCACAATTGAAGTCCATATATATGCCTTTACCTATATTTGTTGGTTGATGTGTTTCTTTCTTCTACGTTGTTTTCTTATCATGTATTAAATTTCTTATTTTTCACTTCTCTTTATTGTTTTCCTTAATGAATAATATGGTTACTAATTCTAGCCACAAGAATTAATTGCTTTTTTTCAATGTGACATGCATGTCAAGTATAAACTATGTATTAAGCTTCTCTTCTCTTCTCTTTTTTTTTTTTTTTTTAAGTTATTTTATTTAGGGGATTTGAACCCTACTCTTAGAATAATAAGATATATGCACTTATCATTAAATTGGCAGATCCTAGAGTTGAATTTTTGATTGTGTGTGCTGGGGGAAAGAACAAATGTGAACTCATTGCACGTGAAGGACAGACTGTGAGCACATGCTATTCTGTGCCATTGAAGGATCTAATGTTACATGAAGTTGGGAGGGGAGACAAAAGGTATTGTTGTGATCATCCCCATGTAAGTTAGAAACTTCTAAGTATTTTTTTGTGTGTGTATGGATTGTTGAAAGCATGCTTTAGCTCGAATTTGGGCTTAATTTATTTTGTTCATGCAATCAACATTAAGAGATGACATCCAACATATTAGGAGTTCAAATATCAGAATTTGTAATTTCTTTTTCTATCTCTAGTAGATCTGTCCAAAAGTCGGGCGAGTCCGACCTGAACTAGGTCGGACTTGGATAAAGATTTTAGTAAATTGGGCCGACCCGACCCTAATTACTATTCATTAAAAAAATATTTTTATTTAAATTTAATTATAAAATATATTAATATTAATATAAATTTTTAAAAATATATTTTAATATTTTGTGAATAATAAAATGGGCTTTGGGTCGGTTTGGGCTTGACCCGACTCGAACTTCGATAAAAAAATATAAAAAAATCTGAATCGCTACCCAACCCAACTCATGGACAGATCTAATCCCCATACTGTGATTTTTTGTAATAAAAAAAAAAGCATGCTTTACTTCTCTTCTTTGCCTTGTAATGGATGATTGTTAATTTATGTCTAGGTTATTGTTCTTATAATTTTCTAATAATAAAGATATTTCACTCTTTTTTCCTAACTTTCTTGGTTGTATAGAATATTTTTTGGTAGGTTTGGCCTTTTTCAAAAAAAAAAAAATCTGTCTGCCTTCATTGATTTCTTCTTTCTCTTTATTTTCTTGTTATTCAAATATAGCCTTTGCTTGGAGGTTCCTTGTGATAAATAATTAAATAAATAGCTTACCTTTTTAGTCTTATTATTAGATACTTTAATCTTTTATATGATTCATGTGCTTAATTTTGTGTAGGGAGGATTGTCACCTTTTTTTTTTACAATCTTTGCTAGATGATGAGTTTTATAATTTTAAGCAAGGAAATGACATATATGGAAAATTTAATATAGGTGAATTTTTATTCATACTATTAATGTTGAAACTTTAACAAGCTTAGTATATTAATTAGTATAATTTCGAGTTCAAAGACGTAGATATCCTCCTTCGAGTGTTTATTTTCGAACAAAAATTTCAAATATTTTGCCAACGAAGAATTAAACTAAGTTTCATTAGTTCCTCTCGACAAATTAGATTTTACAATCCTATCTAAATTGCAAATTTGAACATATGAATTTGCTGAAGCTCCCATAATATAGGACCTGGACCTGTTCATGGGCCAGGTTGAGACGCGGCCCGAAATTTTTTTTTCTTATCTAAGTCCGGATCGATCAAAATATTTTTTATTTAATGAATAGTAATTCGGGTTGGATAGGACCGGACCAACCCGAATTACTAAAATCTTTGTCCAAGTCCGACCCAATTCGGGCCATGCTTGACGGGCCGAACGGGTAATCCGATCCTTGGACAGGTCTAAATTAGGACCTAGCTAGCTATAGCAAGATTTATCTAGGATGCTATTGCTAACCCTATTAACTCACTGATGAATTTGGTTCAATTATTATTGATTGAAAGAAACTTCTCAAAGTTGTACTAGTTGGGCAAAATAAAGAAACATATTGGGAGAATTGAATAATGGTGCAAGCAGAATCTAGTGAAGAAAATGAAAGCAGCTAGTATTTAGTGAAAAGAAAGCAAATCTTGCTACTTATCAAAGCTACAATATATGGTGTAGTTGATGTATATAACTATGTATTTGTTGGATGGTGAATGATGGTGCCAGCTAGCTAAGATTATTTTGCTCAATCATGTGTTTCCTTGGCGTGTGGGTTTCAGCCTGTGGGAAATTAAGAGGGATTTAGGAACTTGAATTGTTTAAGTAAGCAAGCTATGGAGAACTTTATTCCATTCATCACTATTTCCTATTCTTTTGTTTTTCTCCCCTTTATACTCTTTCTAGTACACATGCATATATAAATATATATATATATATATATATATATATTTTAGACAAAGAGAGAGAAAGAGCGCTAAGATATATATTTTTTTATTGATTTTTTTTTTTTTTTTTATATACAAAGAAAGAGAAAGAATGCTACGATTTGAGTTTACAATCTCTATTTCAAACTTGGTGGTTTATCACTTAAGCTAAATACGAGGAAAGTATATGTATATGTATATGTATATGTATGTATTTATTTATATTACATTTTGATGGAATTACATATATGTAGATTTCTTCTTTATTGAGTCTCTTGAATCATAAAAGATGTGATGGAATTTGGTCTCATGTCACGGTTGCTTGAAATCAAGGCATCTCACCTTGTCCTTATACAATTCCCTTTCAAAATATTTTGTTTTTAATTTCCCTCATTAATAATAAAATAAAATAAACTAATCAAAAGGATATTCTACTCTTCCTTTCACCATCTGCCCAAGATCTAGCTACTAATCCCTGGTCTCTATTCAACAATGGATGGTTGCAACTTATAGAAACAAAGAGGAGTAATATATAGTGATTTTTTATTATTAGTTTGACATTCAAAGATAACAATAAAGGCAAGATTAGTTTGTTGAAATTAATTAGCCAAGTTAAGAAGATCCTGTTAGGTTTTTTTTTTTTTTTTTTTAATTTTTGGTAAAACAAATCAAGGTGTTCTTAATTTTTATCTAGACATAATCCTCTCTTTGAACGACATCTTAAAAGCATATTCTTTTATATCGAATTAATCAATCAAAGTTAGCTTCAATCATTTTGTATTAAATAGAAGCAAAAGTCTCTGTAACAGTTGGACATAGAGGTGCTCATGAGTTGGGTCGCGGCTCAAAAATTTTCTATTTTCCTTGCCAAGCCCGATCTTGGACGGGTTTGAATTACTGTTCATTCCTTAACAAAAAAAATATTTTTTATTTTTTAATATATTTTTATAATTAAATTATAAAAAATAATATTTTTGTAATATGTGAACAGTGATCCTAGCCGGCCCGGCCCGGATCAGAAATATTTCTGCCCAGACCGACCGACTCGGATCACAAATATTTCTGCCCAGTCTCAGCCCAGTACGAGCTGGACGGACTGCCCGACCCGTGGAGCAGGTCTAGTTGGACGATAGGTATTCGGGGAATCCTCCTTAATAGACGAAATATTCCTATTATGTCAATGCCAATTGAATCAATTTTATTAGCTGTGAATTCGAACAGTGAAAAGTCATAGCAAATTTTGTAGTTACTTTCACCAAAAACAAGCAAGCATATAATTCCTCTTAGATAAAGCAATATGTTAATATGAGGACTCATATATACTATTTTTATTTAGCTTTGATGTGAACAAATTAATAATCATGTGTTTAAGAAACTGTATAGCTGATGATACAAATTATAGTTTAGAGGCAGAATAATTGATATTCTCAAATATTTGTCTTCAGAATGCAATGCGACTTCTCTAATTAATAGTAGGCTGAGCAATTTTCGATTAAAATTGAATTAATCAAATTAATCAATATAATTTGATTAAAACGATTTGGTTATTTTAATTATTCGGTTAAATTCAAAAGTAACAATTTTGAAAATTTTAATTAATTAATTGAATTAGCTGATTTAATTACTATTAAATCAAATATTCAAATATTAATGCACACATTTTAGTGAGGGTGGAGATCTATGGAATTCCATCATTTGAGAGATTTTCAATCCAACCACTATAACTAGTTAAACCATTCAATATTTCTTCTTAGTCAATAGGAGTTTGGTTGAATGAATAAATAGATTTAATTGGATTAATTTTTTCAAGTCATTGAAAAAGAAACAATGTCATTAATTAGCTATGGTGGAGAGAGATTTTTTCAAGAATCGGAGACTAAGTGAGGCAATTGAAGCTGGTAGTACAAAAAGGAATGTGAAAGAATTCCGATTTATCTCTATTGATTCATGTAATCATTTTAAAAAAATAATATTTAATAAATTTGAATTTTAAATTTTAACATTTATAACTTTTTTTCATTATACCAAATTACGATCTCTTTCATAAAAAATAAAAAATAAAAAAAAGTATGCATCCTAGGTTCCTACCAAATTGACCAATGTCTCGAAGTATCTTTGCCTTCAAATCTCTACAAGAAACAAAAAAGAAAAACACAGATTTTTTATGGGATTGAAAGTTTGAAACTCTAAAAATTACATTACAAAATGTAGGTGTAATTAAAGTTAGATGATAAAGAGGAATCTTTGCAAGTTAGGACACAGACAGCTGTTACATATGAGATGCTCTTAGGGAATGATGTCTGAAGATTTCTATTCATTATTTCAGAAAATTTATTGTTATGATCAGAAAGAAAGCAAGAAAAAAAATACCTTGGTTAATTTAAGAATATATATATATATATATTTATATATATATATGTGAGTTTTTGACTGCTATGGCTTTAATATTGGACTGGCAGCTTCTGATAGATTAAGCTGTAAGATACTAAATAAAAATTGTAACAACTTTTCTCTCAAATGTCAGATGTTGTTTTACAATAAATTAAGTTTAGTTAATTTGATTATTAGAGAGACACATCCAATAAGATTCCACAATTCCAAAACTTCAACTTTCAGACATAATTAACTTAATATTTACATACTGATCACCTACAGAAGTTCTTGATAAGTTTTCTTGTTAAGGATTAGTTAACAAATTATCATGAATTTATCCCAATTTCCCAATTTTTTTATGGCATCATCTGACAATATTTTAGCTTATGTTACTCAAATTTTCAATTTTTAAAAAATATTTGTGTCTGATTTTTATATTCGATACATATTTTCAGATATGAGTATGAATATATAATTTTCGAAATATATGAAAAGGTTTAAAAAGTATTTGAGTATACCTATATACCCGTATCAGACATTCATTTTTAAATTCGTATAACTTACTAATAATTAGCAAAAAAAAATAATCAAATCAACCAAGAAAATTGTTATATTAGTTCATAAATTACGTTAACTAAAACATTAAATTTTTTTGGATCAAATTGTCAAGCTGAGTTTTTTTTATATTGTTGTTATTTGTAAAGAAAAATCTACTGTGCTATTTCTTTCAATATTAAACATCAAAATTTGAAGGTCAACAACGTGGCCTATAATATATTATCATGGTCTTTTTCCTCTTCCATTTATCACTTTGCTCACTTTTTTAGTTTCTCCAGAGCAAGATGCCGTTTTCAATGGGAGTTTTGACTCGTGCTTTAGTTAACCATTTAACTTAAAATTAATTGATTATAAATAAAAAAAGTTCAATTTGTATATAAAATCATATATAATTTAAGATTTAATCGATATAGGATAACATCATTTTAACAGATCTCCATCATAAGTAGGCATAATATTATATGACAAACTCAGAAGGTATAACACAATAATCACATAACATGATCTGAGCTCTGATAGAATGTTAAACATCCAACCTAAAATCAATTGACAATAGGTAAAGAGATGCAATTTGTATATTAGACTACAAGTAACTTAAGATTTAACCGATATGAGATAACACTACTTTAATAAGTCCCATCATATGTAGGCGTAATTATCACGTGACAAATTCAGAATGGGTATATGGTAAGAATCACATAATGTAATGGGTTATGATATCATGTTAAACATCCAACCTAAAATCAATTAGACATAGGTGAAGATGCTTAATTTGAATATAAGATCACATGCAATCCAAGACCTAAGGGATAAAACTAATTACTTATTGTAAACTGATTTTACTCTGATAATTTTGTGTTAAGCTGGTTTTTATCTTTTATCAACAAACAAACAAGGCCTCATATCTTGAAATTGGGTTTTACTTTAATGGGCTACATCTTTGCCCCACTCACTACCTAAAAGAGTCCAAGTCAAATTTTATGATAGAAAAATGGGTATTATATTATATAACTCACAACCTAATCTAGTCCATAGACCATGGATTTGCTTACACTTAAACTCGTAAAATTAAAAATAATTGAGTAAAATTGATACTAATTTATTGAGCTCAAAAGGTGTACAAATATATTTAAAAATTATATTAATCAAATTAGTTGTTTTGGGACTGTTAAGTGCAAAAATAACATCTCACCTCAAAACTTAAAAATTTTGTATTTGATATATTGACGGTGAAATTTTTTAATTTCACACACAAAATTATGAAATTCTTTTGTATCTAATATCCTGTTAATCTTATTTGTGAAATTTTAAAACTCCACATGAAATTTATCTAAATTAAAATGGGGTGAAATCCTATCAAGAATTATGGCATGAACAAAATACCAATCAAAGGAGAAAAAAAAAAAGAGGGGGGAGGGGGTAAACACACAAGTATATATGCTAAAAGCTTGCACTAAGTATATCTGTTCATGGCGTCGTGACTCAAATTTTTTTCACATTTTTTCTCAAGTTTGGCTCGGCTCGGACCGGGTCCGGACAGTCCAATCCAAATTGAAAAATGCTTGTGCAGGCCCGAACCAATAAGTGCTAAGGCTGTTGTCCTAGTTCTCCAATGGGCTTATGGTCAAGCCTTGGGAAATATTCACCAAATGCAAATAACTTAAGAATCTAGCAGCTGGGCTTGGTCCATTCTGGCTTAATTCAATTTGACTGGGTAAGATTAATTCTGGCCATCATGGCCCTGTTTGGCATTGAGTGGGAATGGGCTCTAGAACTAAAAGCTACATTTCATCCTTACCTCAATTCCAACTAAGTAAAATATTTTGGCTTTTGAACAAAGAAGGCAACAACAAGGCAAGAGATGCTTTCGCTGTCTCCAACTACAGTTTGTGACTAAAACTACCTTTTTATTCTTAAATATTTTTAAATATTTTTTATTTTCTATATTTTTTAATAATTTAATTTATCACATCATTTTTTACACTAATATCAAACACTTAAATTCTTAAACTACACTTTTCTCGTTGCAATTTCAAACAATTTTTTTACAAGTCAACTTTTTCCGACCGCAAGAGCAATGACAAATTAAGTTGCGCCAATAGTAGTGGTTATGTTTCAATAGCTTGTAACTTGCATATAATCACAAATGATCTCAACAGCATACAAAATTTGAAAGGAGAAGAAAATATTAATAACAAGGCTTATGTCTGGACCTGCTCAAGGGTCGGGTAACCTGTCCGGTTCGACAAGTTCGACTCATATTGGTCCGAGTTTGGATAAAAAAAATATTTATTTTAGGCTGATCCGACTTGGTCCGAATTATTGTTTATGTAATAAAAATAATTTTTATTTAAATTTAATTATAAAAAAATAAAATTTTTAATATTATTTAAATAATGAAACGGACCCGTCCGAGTCGGACTTGAATAAGAGAAGAAGAAAATTTCTAGATCACGACCTGACCCGTAAGCAGGTCTAGGCCTAACACATGGAGAGAAATGAAATAATTCTAATTCTAATACTTTTTTATCACAAAGTCTCAGCAACAAGACCTAAGCCATTGAACAATTTGGAAAACATAAAAAACACACAAATCCTAATGCATAATCTTAATTGATACAAACACTTAAGGAAGCAAAATTTCCACCACTTTTATTTTTTATATTTCATAGACAAAAGCATAATCAACCCATCAATTAGTTCACCCTTCCGCAGTTCTTCCTGATCTCTCCCTTTGATCCAGTTAGGGGACTAATGTCTCCCATCTTGATCATGGCAGTAGCAAAATCAGAACTGAAGGAGCTCGGGTTGTTGCTGTAACCCCGAACGACGGAATCCGTGGAGCCACCATTGAACAACTGTTGATCGGAGTGGAGGAGCCCTTTCCTGTTGATTAGGTTCTTGAAGTAGTTGTTGTCGA
Organism: Fremontodendron californicum; assembly: GCA_030761205.1. Lineage (NCBI taxonomy): Eukaryota > Viridiplantae > Streptophyta > Magnoliopsida > Malvales > Malvaceae > Fremontodendron > Fremontodendron californicum. The sequence continues at coordinate 768,470 of JAULJL010000041.1, forward strand.
AAGAGGTTGGAGTCTGGATGTCAAGGGGTGCCAAATTGTTGTCACCTGAGCCAGTTGCTCTTGGGCAGTTTCTCTGCCTTGTTTGAGAAAAGGAACCGTCGATATTGCTCTCGTTGTATATGTGAGCCCTGAATGATGTGCACCTTGCTTGTCCAATTGTGTGTGACCCTGCAGAATTTACAATAGCATTTAGGATAAAAAGAAATCAATGATGTGACTGCAGGTAAGTCATTGACACTGTATCAAATATATGTACGCACAAATCGATCAATAATATCAGAATCAGAAGAATTGGCCTACGTCAGCTTACTAATGAGATGTCCTAATATGTTAGAAAATTTTACTTTAGACACTGATCCAATGAGAGAAATAATTGGAATTCTTGTATCCATCTTTTTCATAGCATTATTTATTATAAATTAGTTTTTTAGCATTTGACTCCGTACTACTGAAAGTTTTAATCGATTACTTGAAAGATAGCTTTAAAAGTCGAAGAAAATATTTAAATAATTGGAATTGTCAAGATTGAATTCTGCTCACTGAGCATACAACAAACAACTGTCAACCAAATATAAACTCTTGTCAATGTTAAAAAAAACGAATCGAAAGTCGAACCGATCAAACTTTCAATTTTTGGTCCAACAGATTCAATCGGTTGGATCGGCCGGTTTGATCAAAATGATTTAAAATATATATAAAAAATAATTTTAATATTAAATAATTAATAAATATAATTAATAATTAATTAAAAAAATGTATTTAACTAAAAAATGGTTTTTTATTGATTTTTTACTAGTTAAACCAGTTTCCACCAGTTCAAGGAAATCCCGATTTTACATATAGTACCAAACTAAACAGACCATTAATTTTTGATATAATCGATCAGACTGATCGATCTAGTTCGATTTTTATTCACTAACTCTAGTTCTAGTAGTCAAAATTGATTTCTTTGAAAGATAGGGAGGAGAGAGGACAAACCAGATAAAGCAACCAAGTCCCTGGTGGAAAGTCCAAGAGCATTGAACCTAGAAATGAGTTGGTTCAAGTTAGAAGTTGGAGGAGGAATGCTGTTATTAGCAGCAGCCTGGCTTGCAGTCCTAGCATCTCTTCTTCCAAGTTTCACATTCCAGTTAGGGCCTCCCAGCTACAAATCAAAAAAAAAAGGGTATTCTCTCAATTACTGGTTTAATTGAAACTTTTACTAAGATGCATAAAAATATATATATTTTTAGGACTTACAATTTGAACAGAGTCTCTAGCAGCAATAGCCAAGATATCAGCACATGAAACAACACCAGGGCAAACTTTCTCAACAGCTGATTTGATGTTGTCAACCACATCGAATCCTCGAGCTGAGTTACGATTTGGGGCAGCATTTTGCTCTCCGGTGAAGGAAGATGTGTCGTCTAGTAGCAATGATCCATCACATCCCTATCATGAAAATTAAATTAACACCATCACAAATCAAGCTACTTATTAGTTCTGTATGAAATAAAAGAACCAAGTCAAAGCCATTAATTAGGCATAGACCTGTCATGGCCGGGTAGTCTGTCTCGCTCGATAGACTCAACCAATATTGGATCGGATTTGAATATGAATTTTAGTGCTTTGGGTCAGTCCGATTTAGATCGAATCACTGTTTAACTATTAAAAAATTATTTTTTATTTAAATTTAATTATAAAAATATATTAATATAAAATAAATTTTTATTATTATTTTAAACAGTCAACCGAGTTAACGAACTGACTCGAACGAATTCATCCAAAATCGAATCTGAGTTAAAAAAAATTCAAAATCGCTATTCGATTCGATAATATAGAGGTCAATTTGGTCGGTTTTACTTTGAGAAGTTATTTACTCTCAAGTCAAACAAAGAGGCCATGTTTTTTATGTCCTTTTTGACACAAGTCAAACAAAGAGGCTACGTTCCTAAAACATTATTTAAAAAACATCCAGGTAAAAAGCTTCAGGCATAAGACACAAGACTTGTCATCCATAAAAGACATAGTACGTCCAATGCTTAATTTAATTGGTTTACGTAATTATTATTATTGATTTACGTAATTATTGTTAAGAGATGATATCTAATAAATTTAAATTTTAATATTTATAATTTTTTTTTTTAAATTATGATCTCATTTGTATAAAAATATATATATATATTATATTATTTTTCTGTATTTGACCTTTTTATCTATTTAATATGCAAAATTGTGGCCAAAGAATATTTATGTAAAAACTGTGATATAAAGAAATTAGACCATGCATTGAGCCCGATTCAGTGATTGGTGTATGATTTTTCGACTCAAAATGCAGAGTACGTCCCAAAATATTCAAAAAAGAAATTAGACAATGAACTGATGAACATGCATGATTTTCCAATTACTATAAAAAATTTAAGTTTGGAAGAAGAAGAATTACATTAACAAAGCAGTCATGGAAGAACAATCGAAGCAGAGAAGCACCCATCCGGGCCTCTTTCGCAATAGCAGAGTTCACAGTTGATTTCACAGTTGAAAACAAGTTTGGGCATGATTTGGAGTAAAAATTTGTTGAAAGTTGAGCATTGGTGCTTCCCAAGACAAGCACAAGGAGAAGCAAAGTCAGAGAAAACTTGGAAAAAGAAGAAGCAGAAGCAGAAGCCATGTTAGAACAGTTATATTAGAATTGAAAATGTGTTATGGCTTGGAAAGAAACTGTGGCAAAACATTGCTTTATATAGAGATTTTCTCAAGGCTAATTTACACTCTCGGTAGGTTACCTAACACGTAGACTCTTCACATGTGCATGGCAATTTTATTTTTACGTTGTAAAAGATTATCATAAACTAGATTTGATGAAAATAGAATAATAAACATAACACAACACTTTTAAACACGATTAGCACAACACATTTAATGCACATATGGTTTTTTTATGTTTATAATTTTGACACATTTAATAATTTTTATTGTATTTATGTTTAGACGACTTACACAAAAAGAAATATGAAACACGACACACATATATGAATTATCAAATCTATCTATAGACCTGTTCATGGGCGGATCGGGATGCGTACAAAAATTTTCTATTTCTTTTACCCAAACCTGGCCTTGGGCTGGCTAGGCCAGCCCGCATACCCATTTTACTATTTAAATAATATTAAAAAATTATTTTTATATTAATCAAATTTAAATAAAAAATACTTTTTTATTATTTAAATAATGATTCTGACCAGACCAGGCCAGCCCGCAGACCCATTTTACTATTTAAATAATATTAAAAAAATATTTTTATATTAATCAAATTTAAATAAAAAATACTTTTCTATTATTTAAATAATGATTCGGGCCAAGTCAGGCTAGCCCGAAGTAAAAAAAAAAAACTCTATCTAAGCCCAGCTCAATAAGGACTAGACGGGCTACTCGACCCTTGAACAGATCTATCTATCATAAACAAATTAAAATTAAAACACTAATTTTGACTGATGATTTAATTAAGAAAAAAGTGTAGATCAAGACTTACCTGGTTAGAACGCGTTTTTCTTTGAAAACATCTCTTCCAACGACTTGATAATGTGTTTCACATCAATTCGTCAAGAAGGGGCAGTGTTGTTGGTAGCAAAATTTCAAAGCCATGGTCCCCAATTGAAACAGCTTAGTTAAATTAATCTTTATAATTTGGTGAAGAGTACTTCAGATTAATAATGACGAAAACACAGCACAATTTGACTACTTCTCTTCAAAAAGAAGCAAATTAAATAAAAAATATAGCATCTTTAATGAATATTTCTGCTTCTAATTAATGTACTGGTTTAACGACACAAAAGCGACCGATACAAGTCTTATTTGAATGACAACGAGGAGGTTCAGAAATCATTAAGTTTTAGGTTCGAGTCTTTATCATTTTATGAGTTATGAAATTATCGATTTATTATGTTGGTTTTATAGATTTATTTAATGGATTTTGCTAATAAATGTCCTAAGAGCACTTTTTAAGGTTACCATATATAGCAATATCTTCATTCAATGTATTAAAAATAATGAATAAAGTTATCAGCTTTTGTATTTAATACAATACTTTTACAATAAATAGCATATTAACTAACTTTAAAAAGTGTCCTAAGAGCACTCGTTAGCAAAACCTTTATTTAATTTATAATAATATCATATTTTGCCGAGTATTTTTTTTCATGAATTACGTGTACCACAAAAAAATTGAAATCATAATCAAAAAGTTTTTAATATACATTAAGAAGAATAAATCAATAAATAAGTTGAATCAATAAATAATATCATATTTGCCGAGTATTTTTTTTACATGAATTACGTGTACCACAAAAAATTGCAATCATAATCAAAAAGTTTTTAATATACATTAAGAAGAATAAATCAATAAATAAGTTGAATCTATATATGATTGAACGAAATTCACAATTGTTGAGTATATTTTTTTTTTTTTTTACAAAGGATGATTGTATGAGTTAATTGAATTAAATTCGAATTTTGTAAAATATTATTTGATTGTAATGTAATTTTGACTTTTGAATGTAACTTAAAAAATAAAAAACACAACACGGATTTTACTTGTCTTGCTGTTAATGCCAGAAGCTTCTCTGGATAGTCTAACTTAGACTAATTAAGAGCTTTGTTAAGTTAAAGCCTGGAGTTTTTTTTTTCTTCATTTCTGTCAATGTCAAACAGGTAACAAAATTTGCTTTATTTTTGTCAAAAGGACAGGTTTGTTTACCAGAATGTCTGTCAATTTATGGGTAACGTGGAATTTAATCTTTTAATTTTTCCACCTTGGTGACATATGCAGTTCTTCTTCATTATGATTTCCCTGAGAAAAATTTGCATTTCCATGGCCAAAGGTCTTAAATTCTTAATTATAACCAATATATAGCTAGCCCTAGAGTTAATGAAGGGGATACATATCCAATCAATGCCAAATTAACTCGAGGGGAATCTTGTTATAGTCAATAACGAAATTTTGGCATGATTAGATTAAGTACAATGACTTGTGTAAAATTGTAAATTAATTAATTAATTATTGGGAATTTTGTAAGATTATTCTTTCCCTTGCAGTACTAAAAAGTCTTAATAAGTATTTTATTTTTTGTCTCATATGATAAATCTAGCTAGAATAAAAATGACACTCTTTTAAAAGAGACCAAACTTTGTAATACATTTTTTTAAAAAAATATTACAAGTAAAAATGAAATAAATCTAACAAAACAAATTCATAATATATACAGAACAGGATTCGAATAAACCTGCTCATGGATTGGGTCGGGTCGCGACCTGAGTTACTGTTCATAATATTAAAAAAAATTAAAAATTATTTTTATATTAATATTTTTATATTATTATAATTTAATTTAAATAAAAAATAATATTTTAATGTGTGAACAGTGATTCGAGCCGGGTTGAAAATGAAAAATTCTGTTCAGGTTTGGCCCAATACGGGGCGAGCTGCTCGACCCATAAGCTGATCTAGATCCTATACAAAAGTTGGATTAATCTTATATATGACGCAACTTGTATGGCGAAACTTGAATATGAAACCTAAAGATTAGATTTTCATATAAATTATGCATTAGAGATGAGTTAAACTCATAGTAATAATGGATTGGAGTTCATTGATTTTTGACCCTAAATAGTAGTAATGATTAATAGTATTCACGAGAATTGATTGTGGAGTAGTTTAGCGTATGAGAAATTGGAGAAAGAACCAAAGGCAGTGTATGTCATTGAATGATTTGAATCTTCCAAGTTAAGACTCTGAATTCTTTAAAGTTAGGTTGAATTGCTGGCTTTTTAAAACTATAATTATTACAATTTAATTTGATTTGATTCCCCACTCTAAATATAACAACGAAATGTCTTCATTCGCATGGTGAAAGTGTGATTTTTTTGACCAAAAGTTAAGTTGAATAGCTTTAGGGATGAGGAGTCCGGGTGAAGAGATTATGTTCAGACAAAATTTAAAAATACCCTTGATTCGTATTAAACAAAAGAATTTGATTTTTTTAATAAAAAAATTGGTAAAAAGAGGTTAAGTTCTGAAATTTGATGATTTCAAACCAAAATCATTTGAAGATAGACTTTAAAATGTATTTATTTGGAGGTATGCATAAAGCTAGTAAAACAAGAAGAAATTAGAAAAAAAAAAAAAAAAAAAGGTGGAAAAGAGTAAGATAATGCAACTAATGTTCCATGCCATCTCTCCAATATTTGAAAACATTGATTCCTTTTACATTGTTTCATTCACTTAACAAATATAGTTTCTTGATTAATTAAGATCATTTGGAGACTTGCACTAATTTTTCTCCAAGTTTTCATATCACTTCTTGCTTTTTCTTTTTTTTCAACTAAAGTAGTTAAGGAAATCACCGACATCAATGTCTTTCAATGAGGAAAATGGATGCTATTGTCTCTTTTTAGTTTTTTTTTTCCCCTCAAGCTTTGATCCACCTTCATCTAGATTTGATAATCCGTGTATGTACGAATCTCATATTTTTCATGTCAATTGTATAAAAATAAATACAATATAAATTATTAAATGTGTCAAAATCTTAAATACAAATACGATACCTGTTTAAACGTATCGTATTTATTACACTATTTTTATATTTTAATTATGTCATATTCGTGTTATATTTTCGTATATTCAAACTTCTATCTCACAGTTGGTTCTTGTACAAATATTAATACAAGGAGGGAAAAAGAGCAATGGGTTGGTTGGTAGAAAGTGGGAATGGCTACATTTTCATGTTATGTCACAAACAAATTTGGAATATGACATTTCTTGTCACGTTATGAGGACATGGTCGCACCTTATTTTCGATTATTTCTGATGCTATATGTTAAAAGAATTAATCGAGTCAAAATAGATAATATCTCGTAATTATATCATTATATCTTTATAAGATCGCGGTTGATAATATATCTATTTCAAAAATCTCAAGATCAAATCTTGAAAATAAGCGGGATTTATAGATAGGAGAGTAGACCTGTTTATGGGCCGGACTGAGTTACGGGTCAGAATTTTTTTTCCTTACCCAAGCTCGGTCCGTCAACACATTTCACTATTTAAATAATATTAAAAAAATTATATTAATATTTATATATTTTTATAATTAAATTTAAACAAAAAATGATTCTTATTACATAAACAGTAATTCGGACAGGACTAAATCGATCCAAAATGAAAAAAAAAAAAACTTTATATAGGCTCGACCCAATACGGGTCGGACCTGTCAGATCAGGCGGATAACTCGACCTTTAGCAGGTAATATCTTCATTGTGTAATGTTAAGATTCCACCGACTCCTCTCTCTCCCTCTAGAGTGTTCTTCAACCTTCCCTCTCTAGAATTGTCTATAATTCTTTTTAGATTTCTCTCTAGAGTTTTCTATCTCTAGGTTGTTCTTCAATATTCTTTCTTTAGAAATCTATTTAGAAATGGTAGTCAAACATTACTGCATAGCTGACATATTGGAACATTGTAGAAATTGTTATGTCGGTTTAGTATGTCTATATAAATAGAGCTTTAGGTATTGTGTGTAGTGTAGATGAGAAAGAAAAGAAAGTGTGGTGAGTAGAGAGAAAAATGAAGAAAAAGAGTGAAGTTGTGAGTGCATATTAAAAGAGTGTGTCTAGTGTATATTTGGTCTTTTCTCATATTAATAAAAGAGTTGTTTTTCGGAAGTTACTGTAGCATCACGAGATAAAGTTACTGTAGCATCCCGAGATAAAGTTACTGTAGCAAATCGGTACTGTAGCACAAAACTACAATCGGTATCGAAGGTCAAAAATCAACAAAGTGGTATCAGAGCTAGACAATCCTGAGGATCGGAGTATCAGAGTTGGACGATCTTGAGGACCAGAGTATCAGAGTTGGACGACCAGAACGGGACGATCCAGAGGACCAGCGTAAAGAGCGGTATGATCCAGAGGATTGGAATATCAGATCAGGATGGTCAGGGACCGGAGTATGCTCATCAGAGAAAAGACAAGAAGCAAGAAGTTTCTCGAAATCAGATGATCGAGAATTGTAATTATCGATGATAGATCGAGTCGCGGAAAGGGCTACCTGAAGCAGTGTGAGAGTCATCACGAGAACAGGTGAAAAGGGCTACCTACTTACCTAAAGTAGTGTGAGAGCCATCACGAGAATAGGTGAAAAGGGCTACCTACTTGGAGTAGAGTGAGAGCCGTCACAAGAAGAAGTGAAAAGGGCTACCTACTATCAGAGTGAAAGCCACCGCGAGAAGACAGAGCTAGACGGTCAGGGACCGGAGTACGCATATCGGAGAAAGACAGTCTGGGACTGTGAAGATTATTGGTCTGGGACCAAGACGATCAGGGATCGTAGTTCGTGAGGATATAGAGACTGACAGAATACAACCTTGAGAAAAGTGAGGCACTCTCAAGTCAGAATGGAAGATTTTTCAAGTCCAATTGGTAAGATCGAGAAGCTTAATAACAGCAATTATAATACATGGAGTATTCGCATGCAATTTTACATGCAAGGAGAAGATTTATGGGATATTGTTAACGGTGAAGATATAACACCACCAACTGATGTCGAAGAATTGAAGGAATGGAAGATCAAAGCCGGTAAGGCCATGTACGTGTTATCAGTCACCATTGAGGATGGTTTATTACAACGCATCAAGGATGCAAAGACACCGAAGGAAGCCTGGGACACACTCACAATGCTGTTCGCGAGGAAAAATGATGCTAGGCTCCAACAATTGGAGAATGAACTCCTATCAATCTCGCAGCAAAATATGTCGGTAAGCGCATATTTCTCTAAAGTTAAAACTTTTTGTGATGAAATTTCAAAATTAGATCCAGAAAATGCCATTACCGAAACGAGGATGAGAAGAATTATCATCCATGGCTTGCGACCTGAATACAACGGGATTGTTACTGCAACTCGTGGATGGAGCAAAGAACCAACTTTAACTGAGTTGGAAAATATCCTTGCAAATCAAGAGGCTTTAGATAACCAAATGTCTAAAGTCATGATAAAAGATTATGAGAAAGCCCTCTTTAGCAATAGAAGAGGTAAAATTGCTATGAGGCAAGGAATAGAAGACATTGAAGTTCAAAACAAACAAGAAGCTTGGCAACGGAGGAGCTTTCAGCGAGGGGGAGCTCAAATTGTTCGAGATAGAGACGATAGCGAAAATGTGAGGTCTCATCGTCGAAACGTTCAGTGTTTCAAGTGTGGCAAGCTTGGCCACTATGCTCGAGATTGTCGATATAGACAAGTGCAAGGCTATGCAACAGTGTTCTCACGACAGGAGAATAACTATGAAGAAGAATGGGATTTTGAAACTGCATTTACTATTGAAGAATGCGAAGAACTCGTAGCTACTTGCACCACCGAGTTAGAAGAAAATGTTTATGATGACATGGAAGAAGAAATTGATTTTGAGAATACTCTTCCAAGACAAGAGGTAATTGAAGGAACGTCAAAGGAAAAGAACGAGTCGATGTTTCAGTCTTCAGAAAAGACTTTCGAGGAGGAAAGACTGTTTCAAGAAGTCGAGAAGAAGCTTGAAGATGATGTCAACATTGAGAAATATGACAACGAGGTCATCGACATTGATAAGCCTTCTAAAGGCATGGAAGATATCGATTGTGGAGTCAACAAATTAATAGTAGTTGACAAAGTCGAGTATGCCAAAGTCAGAGACAGGCTAGCAGAGAGAATCAAGAAGAACGAAGATAGAAATAGTGTTGAAGCAAAGACGGAAGTGAACAAAATCAAGAATCAAAAGAGAAGAGAGCAATCAACGAAAGATGAAGCAGAACTAATGATGCTGATGAATTTTAAGAAGAGAAAGAAAAAGAGAAGATATTTGATGCAAGATTTGATAAGTCTAGAAGACAGCCTGGAATGACAACCAAGCCAGCATCAAGAGAGAGTAGTCGTTGAGGGGGAGTGTTAAGATTCCACCGACTCCTCTCTCTCCCTCTAGAGTGTTCTTCAACCTTCCCTCTCTAGAATTGTCTATAATTCTTTTTAGATTTCTCTCTAGAGTTTTCTATCTCTAGGTTGTTCTTCAATATTCTTTCTTTAGAAATCTATTTAGAAATGGTAGTCAAACATTACTGCATAGCTGACATATTGGAACATTGTAGAAATTGTTATGTCGGTTTAGTATGTCTATATAAATAGAGCTTTAGGTATTGTGTGTAGTGTAGATGAGAAAGAAAAGAAAGTGTGGTGAGTAGAGAGAAAAATGAAGAAAAAGAGTGAAGTTGTGAGTGCATATTAAAAGAGTGTGTCTAGTGTATATTTGGTCTTTTCTCATATTAATAAAAGAGTTGTTTTTCGGAAGTTACTGTAGCATCACGAGATAAAGTTACTGTAGCATCCCGAGATAAAGTTACTGTAGCAAATCGGTACTGTAGCACAAAACTACAATCGGTATCGAAGGTCAAAAATCAACATGTAATTCAATATAACATGTAAAAAAATAGTTGTCATATGTCTATTTAATTATTAATTAATTTACTAATTTTCACGAATATTATAATGAAACACATTCCAACTCTTTAATAAAATTTAAGAACTCTATTGACAATATATAAAATAATTTCTAATATTATTAGATAACAATTATTGCTTTACATCTTCTAGAGAGGTTCCTTACACTAGAAGGGAGCCAAAAGAGCATAAGATATTGCTTTACAATGACGAAAATCAAAAGGATTGGTAGTACAATATACATGTTTATCAACAATCACATGAAATGGATAAAATTTGTCATAAAAGTCCAAGATTTTCACATGAAATGATCTAATATACGGGTTAACATCTAATCCATTAATTTTTTGAATGATAAAATTTGTTATAAAAATCATACTTGTGAATGATAATTAAAGATGTATAAAAAAATAAAGAAGAGGAGTTGGACCCCTAATATATAATCTCAACGACTTTTACTTAAAGTAATTTAAATATTTTTATCTAAAAAAATGCAATAAGAAATTCGAGATTTAATTTAATTAATTCATACTGTTACTATTAAAAGATAATATCTAGCAAATTTGAAATTTGAATCCCTATAACCCTTCTCTTAAATCTGAACTGCGACTCTTTTTATATAAAAGAAAAAATGCAATAAGATCTCTAAAAGGAACAGTTTTGTTTTGGTAAGATTAAATTGGGCTTTGAATGTTATTTGGTAGGTAAGCTACTAGACATTAAAACATTGAACCTGACTTCTTCAATCTCTTCTATGCCTTAAAAGATATGACAAAATAATAGAACCCATATTAATTTGGAGGCCTTTGAAGTTAGGTTGCAACTCTATTTTTAATTGCTTAGACTCGACTTATATTTATTTTTAATTAACCAATTCCCAATGATTTCATGTATATTTAAAAGTAAACAAATTTATATCTGTTTCTATTACTTTTATTTAGTTTAATTTTAGTAGTTGAAATTTGTGTAGAGATTTCTAGGTGGGTTAAAGCAAATCTACACTTTCTAATATTAGTATTTATCGTCACGTTGTCGTAATTGAATGAAATAATTGTATATTTTATAAATGAATAAAATTAATAAAGTGTATATCAACCGAATTTTGTATTAATAGTAAAATTTGTTTTTTGTAGAATTTATATTAAATTAATATTAAATTTATTATTTTTAATGTTAATGTAAAATTAAAATTATGAAGATAATAAAATTTAACGTAAACTTTAGCTTCTTTTTTTTTATCAAATAAATTCATTTAGTTTTTAAGGTAAAAGAAAAATTAGAAGTTTCTGGATCTATTTTAAGGGATCTAGTTGATCTACCTTTCTTTTTCCTAATTTAATTTCTTTGCTTTTTTCTTTTTGTTCTTGATTTTCCATATCAGAAATAATTCTATAGAATCACTATCTTCATTACTTTTTCTATTACAAAATTTTCCTTTAAAATTTTTCTGCTAAAAAAATGAAAAAATTTCTTAACTTTTATAAAAGCAATGATTGATAAATTTACAGAGTTAAAAGAATATTATTATTCTTATAAATTTGAAATCTTTAGTTCTATAGGATTAAAACAAAGAAAAATTTTCTTTCAACCTTATCGCATATGAATTTTAGAAGGAGCAAATCTTTTAGAAATGCAAGAAAATACAAAAAGTATTTTTATTTTTTTGCTAAATCAAAAAATTTCATTGCCACAACCATAAGTCCAAAACAGAGTACAAAATGGATACAATAACTTGCACTATATAGTCTCAGAGTCCATTTGGATTGGCAGTGAGATTAAAAACAGCGGTAGAGATAAGATTAATTATTGTAGCGGTGAGTTTGAGTACTGTAGCGGTGAGATTAAAATCAGTGGTGGGATATGTGTTTGGATTCAAAAGCAGCGATGGCGATGAGGTGAATTATAATGAAAAGAAAAAATAACCATTAAGTACATTAAATTAAAATGTGTATATATAATAAATAATTACAAAATATTATAATTATATTTATGTTAAATAATAAAATATATATTAAAATTATATTTATGTTATTTATAATAATTAAAATTATATTTTTCAAAAAATAAATTAAAATTTTAAAAAATGTATAAAGTTTAAAAAGTAATATTTTTTATTTATGTAATAATCATATTAATTATATAATAAATATATATATTTATTAATTTATTATATAAAATTAATTTTTATTAATTATATTAAGTTAAAAATTATTTTATTTTTAAATAAAAAATCATAATAAATAAATAAAAGTTAAGTTACATAAAGTAAAAAAAGGATAAAGTTGTCAAATGCCCTCCCACTAGAGCTCCAATGGATAACCAAGGCATCAGCACGGTGAAACCATGCTCACCGTGCTGGTGCCTTAACATCCAAATAGTGAGTACAGCCTGATTGGGACCAAAAAATGCTCCAATCGAGCCGCACCGAAGCTTCGTTTGTTTCCAAACGAAGCCTCAGAATGTAAAAATAGAGAATCCCAGAAAATTATCCGCTGTATGGAACATGTGTACAACATCACCAGCAGACCTTGAACATAGAAGCTCTTCTACCCCTGTCTTTGTCCATGAATCTACAAGATCATTATCTTCCTGAAAAATGATTACCAACTTCATGTTCCCATTTCCAGACATCCATGAATCATATTTGAAAAAATATCCCATAGTTTTCATGGTATTATCTTTCGTATGACACCATGTCATAGCAAACTTTATATCAGATTCTACTACTAACCTTTTTTTTTTTTGTCTTTCCAATTAGATTGGACCAAAATTTTCATGCTACTTTAATAGCTATAACCTCTACAATATTGTAATCGAGTATCCCCAATGGGCCAGAAAATATCGCCAAAATAACTCCAAGCTCATTTTTCCACACCCCACCTCACTTGACAAGCCCAAGTTTATCTAAGTTTGACTATGAACAATAAGTCATCCAATAATCATTGCTTTTGCTCGAACACCACTTCGTTCCTAGCTAACTAAGGTGATATACTCAAAAGAATATATCTTATTTAATCTTTGCACTAAAAATAATATCAATTGTAAACTATAGTAGAAGCAAGGTCGAGTCCACAGAGATTGGTGTTTAATTTAAGAGTTATTAGTTTATACTTAAATTCAAGAAAAACAAAATAAAAGGGGGGTTTTTGAAATCAAGTTAAAAATAAAGCAATCAATAAAAGTACGAAATAATAAAATAAGATAAATAAAATATAAGAGAAATATGGTTAAGGTTTCATTCTCCACCACTAAATATCATTGAGAATCAAATTCAGATCTATCAACATCAATTAAATATCAAAATTATCAACCGTAGATAACAACAAGCTCTGTTACCCCAATCTTTTTTTAGTTCGTCGTTAAATAGAATAAGCTCTCTATTTAATCTCTAATTATCAAACAACCTAAAATAAGCTCTCTAAATTCAATTTGATAACAACTTTATGATGAGAAAGATAGGTTGATCTAGGCAACAAACACATAAACTCGGATTGTTTAACCTATGTTATGTTCCACTTTGCAATTAGCGAAAACTTGACTATAATCATTAATCACAAATTGCCACTTATGAATAGGAAATCAAGACAATTACACAGATTAAGATTCCTAAACTAGCAATAGATAATTATCAAGATCTATCTAGTTTGCAATCTAAACAAATCAAGACAACATCATGAACAATTCTTATGGAAGAACATAATCAACTTTGATAGAAAACTAATTATAGATAGAATCTCAAAATCAATTACAAAATATGTCTAGGGCTTTGAAATCACTCTTAACCAAAAACGAGTTTAGACTAACATAAGCATAAATAATATATACATAAAACAAAAAAACAAAAAAAAAGAATGGAGAAGAAGAAAAATGATGATCTTTGAGTCTCCTCCCAAATATGTCTAGTTTGTGGCTTAAAAGGTGATATTTATAGAGTTTTAAAATCCTGATAATAAGTTCTTGCCGCACAAGTAAGGTTAGGGGCTGAAAAATCACGTTTTTCTTAGCTTTTCTCGTGTTTTTGCGGTTTTTGGGCGCCGCGGCGCCGAACTTCCGTCTACCATTTTTCTGACGCACCTTCCTTCATTTCGTGGCTGATTTGGATACCCATTTCTTGTCCGATTTTGACGTGTGACCTATCGTTGGAAAGGTATTCAAGTCAGCTCCAAAAGTCAAGAGGAAATTTTTTCAAATAAGGATCTTAACATCATGTGTTCCTTGAAACAAGCTCCGGAGGTCAAATCTGCCTTCTTGTTTTGCAACCATAAATTGATCTTTTTTACTCCCAAGTCTTCTTCCATCTTGTGATTATGATTTTGTAAGCTCTTTACCATCTTTATTGACATCTTTTGACTTCATTCTCCTTATTGTACCTAAAATTCAAAAACATAATATAAGTAAACAAAATAAAGATCGAAAACATAACAAAAACTAAAGGTAGAAAAACATAAAATGTATATAATATGAGCTTATCAAATGGCAACCAAAGCGCTGATGAGAACTCTTTGATAGAAATTTTTGAATCCATTGATCCACCCCGAAGAGACCAGAAACTGATCTAGTTTGCTCCTTTGGCTATCTTGACCAAACCAAGTATAAATTTTTTTGCACAGCGATAGATCAATCAGGTCACTCATTCTTATGATCTCATTAAAATCCGAAGACCCCACTCTCCACTGATGCACCCTCTTATTTCCAAACTGCTTCCCACAATGTTAAAATCTCCTGATACACACCAATTATCCTTCATCTTTTCTTTCATCTTCGAAATCTCGTCCCACAATATTTTCTTTCCACCCGCATCACATGATGCAAACACATTACAAATTATAGTTTCAAACCCATGCACTAGCCAGCAACCCTTAATAACAAGCCCGTTATGAATCACACATCAATTTTCCAACTTGAAATCAGACCTATCCCAAATGCTTAGAAAACCATCCGAATTCCAACAGATGCCGAGAAGACCCTGTTGAATATGGCTCAAAGTTAACCAAGGTTCCACCAAAGCCACCAACCAAGGTCAATAATGGAGGAGCCACCAACCAAGTTGGTGGATGGTAGACCAAGATAGTTGGTGGATGGTGGCTACTTTGTTTGCCACTAGCTATGTGTTCCCACCATGATAGTTGGTGAATGGTGGCTACTTTGTTTGCCACTAGCTATGTGTTCACACCATGGATGGTGCCTATAAAAGGCCATGTAGAGTGAGAGAGAAATATGTGTGAGTTAAGAGTTTAAGAGTTGAAGCAAATACTCTGAGCTTATTAGAGTTTTCTGGTATTGTTGAGTTGTGAGTTCAGTGCTAGCATAGCACCTTGAATTGTGTATATGTTTGTACTCCATCTCCATTAATACAAAGCTTCAAGCTCCTCCTCCCGTGGATGTAAGCACACTTGCTGAACCACGTAAAATATCGGTGTTTTTCAGTGTGTTTAAATCGGTTTTAGTAATCTCGATTTAGTTCCGCACAACAAATTGGTATCAGAGCCACATTTTACGTAAAACCGAGTTTGTTCGATTCTGTCCGTTTTTCAAAAGTGCTCAAATTTGTGTTTTGAAAATACCAGGTTGAAGAGGTCGTCGAGAGGAGTGCAACAGAATCAACCGGAGAGCCAGAGTCCGCCGCACGCGCCCGCACAAGCCGCCAGAAGAAGAGCCCACGCGCCTCACTCGCACACGCGCCGCACGCGCCGCTGGAGGTTGAAGACGCGTGAAGACCACGCGCACCACGCGCCGCACGCGCCCTCCAGAGGTTGAAGACGAGTGGGCCTCACGCGCCCCACGCGCCACACGCGCCGGTGACCACCAGCCTCCACGCGCTCCACGTGCCGCCGCACGCGCCGCCGTACGCGCCCCACGCGCCGCCGTAGCTCCGACCAACTTTTTCGGGCCATTTTTTGAGCCGTTTCAGAACACTATTCCGAGACTTTTCCGAGCCGGTTGAGCTAAACCGAGTCCATTTCGAGCCACTTGTAGCAGAATATTCGCAGAATATTCACCGTGTGTCTAAAATTTACACAGTTGGACCCGTTCCTGGCTATTTCGACTATTCCGGACTCAACCGCGGCATCCGTTTTTCCATACAGGTAACGGAAAAACTCTGAGTTGGTAATTTTGTTTTATTACCATGGCAGAATCATTAGAGACACATGAAACAACCAGCAGCGCACCATCAAGTTCTACAACAGAAAGAACTCGATGACCACTGCAAAGTTCGAGGTGGAGAAATTTGATGGCACCAACAACTTTGGCATGTGGCAGTGCGAAGTTCAGGATCTGTTATTCCGAGAGGGGTCATATATCACTCTGGAAGACAGGCCCAGAGATATTTCGAAAGATGACTGGAAGTTTGTCAACCGTCAGGCTTGTGGCACAATCCGGTTATGCCTAGCCAAGGACCAGAAGTACTTTGTCATGAGAGAGAATAATGCAAAAACTCTCTGGAAACTACTCGAGGACAAGTACATGACAAAATGCATGGAGAACAGACTCTATCTGAAGAAAAAGCTGTTCCGCTTCCAGTATATGCAAGGTATCACCATGCAGGAGCATCTAGTAAGTTTTAACAAAATCCTCGCTGATCTTGAAAATCTAGATGCAAATATCTCTGATGAAGATAAGGCTCTTACTCTGTTAAATTCCTTGCCTGATAGCTATGATCATTTAACCACTACACTGTTATATGGTAAAAATGAGATAGAATATGCTAATGTTAGTAATGCTCTGGTGAATAATGAGTATCGAAAAAAGGATCAGCATGATCACCAGAATACTGCACCAGAAGCTTTAACTGTGTACAGAGGCAGGACGGACAACCGAGGAGCCGGAGAAAACAAGCGAGGTAAATCCCGTTCAAAGAGGGGATCATCAAAAACACGACTCTCAAGGGACGAGTGTGCCTATTGCCATGAGAAAGGGCACTGGAGGAAAAACTGTCCTAACATGAAGAAGTCGACTGTGAATGTAGCTCAAGAATCTGAGGGAGAAGAAGACTCTGCATTTACGATTTCCACAACAACACACTCTTCAAATCGATGGATTCTGGATTCCGGATGTTCCTACCACATGTGTCCGAACCGAGAGTGGTTCTCAAACTTCAAGGAGTTTGATGGAGGGATTGTCCTTATGGGCAATGACAATACTTGTCACACTAGAGGCATCGGAACGATCCGACTAAAAATGCATGACGGTACAATTAGACAACTTACAGATGTAAGGTATGTCCCTGATCTCAAGAAGAACCTCATATCACTGGGGGTCTTAGACTCAAATGGTTACAAGATGACCATTCAGAATGGAGTCCTGAAGGTTGTACGTGGAGCATTCTTAGCAATGAAGGGTTCTATGAAGGGAAATCTGTATCTCCTTGATGGAGAAACTGTGACCGGCAGAGCAGCAGTCTCCCACAACAATGGAGGCGATGAATCTGACACTTCTCGATTATGGCACATGCGCTTAGGGCATGTTGGAGAGAAGGCCTTGCAAAACCTGATAAAGCAAGGTGTACTGAAGAATGCCAAAACTGGAAAACTTGATTTCTGTGAGCATTGCATCCTAGGCAAGCAAACAAGAGTCAAGTTTGGCACTGCAATTCATCGTACGAGAGCAACATTGGACTACATTCACACTGATGTCTGGGGGCCTTCCAAAAATGCTTCATTGGGAGGTAAACACTATTTTGTAACCTTTATTGATGATTACTCTAGATATGTCTGGGTTTATACTATGAAGCACAAAGATGAAGTTGTAGATATCTTCGTAAAATGGAAGAAGATGATCGAAACCCAGAGCGGGAGAAAGCTCAAGAGACTAAGATCTGACAACGGTGGAGAATACAAATCAGATCCACTGAAGGAAATCTGTCAGAATGATGGGATAATCCGACACTTCACTGTTCCTGGCACTCCCCAGCAGAATGGAGTTGCAGAAAGGATGAACCGAACTTTGGTTGATAAAGTTCGCTGCATGTTATCCCAGTCTGCCTTGAGCAAAGCATTTTGGGCGGAGGCTTTATTGTACGCCTCCCACATTATCAACAGACTACCCTCCACTGCAATTGATGGGAAAACTCCCATAGAGGTGTGGTCCGGACATTCTGCCACTGATTATGATCGGCTTCGTATTTTCGGATGCCCAGCATATTTTCACGTAAGTGAATCAAAACTGGATCCTAGAGCCAAGAAAGCTGTCTTCTTGGGCTTTAGTGAAGGAGTAAAGGCATTCCGACTGTGGAACCCTGAGTCAAAGAAAGTCATCGTAAGCCGAGATGTTACCTTTGACGAATCTGTAATGCTGAAACTGTCAACTCCAAAGAATGAGAACCATGATTCTCTAAAGCAGGTGGAGTTTGAATCTGACGATGCTGGTCAAAATTCCGATGAATCTGAACCAGAATCTGATGACACCTTAACTGAAGTGGAGGAGTCATCACCGGAAATCTTTCAGCAACCTGAATCTATTGCCACCAGCAGACCGAAAAGACATATTCGAAAACCTGCTCGGTACACAGACATGGTGGCATTCGCCCTTCCAGTAATTGATGATGATGTCCCGATCAATTACAAAGAAGCTGTAAACAGCCCAGAGCATGCCCAGTGGAAGGAGGCGATGGATGAAGAGATGACATCACTTCATCAGAATCAGACTTGGAAGTTGGTTCCACTTCCAACACTCAAAAGAACAATTGGGTGCAAATGGGTCTTTGCCAAAAAGGAGGGTGCTACCGGCAAAGACAGCATCAGATACAAAGCCAGATTGGTAGCCAAAGGTTACGCTCAAAAGGAAGGAATAGACTACAATGAGGTATTTTCACCTGTTGTTAAGCATGCATCTATTCGGATATTATTGGCTTTAGTAGCACAGTATGACCTAGAGTTAGTTCAACTTGATGTAAAAACTGCATTCCTCCATGGTTCCTTAGAGGAGGAAATTTATATGACTCAACCAGATGGTTTTAGAGTCCCCGGTCGTGAAGATTGGGCATGTAAGTTGAATAGGTCTCTATACGGTCTGAAGCAGTCACCGCGACAGTGGTACAAGCGGTTTGACACCTTTATGTTGGATCAGAAGTACACACGCAGTCAATTTGATCACTGTGTTTATTTCCGGAAACTCCAAAATGAATCATTTATCTACTTGCTTTTATATGTTGATGATATGTTAATCGCATCTATAAGCAAGGTGGAGATCGACAGGCTGAAGGCTCAACTGAGCTCAGAGTTCGAGATGAAGGATCTTGGAGAAGCTAAGAAAATTCTTGGGATGGAAATCAGCAGAGATAGAAAAAATGGTGTGATCAAATTGACCCAGGCTCAGTATCTGAGCAAAGTACTTCAGAGATTTGGCATTAATGATAAGACCAAATCTGTAAGTACTCCTTTAGCGGCACATTTCAAACTCAGTGCATTGATGTCACCAAGTACAGATGGTGAGAAGAGACAGATGGATCATGTTCCATATGCCAATGCAGTAGGTGCCCTAATGTATGCAATGGTGTGTACGAGACCTGATATTTCATATGCTGTCAGTATGGTAAGCCGGTACATGCATAATCCTGGTAAAGGCCATTGGCAAGCTGTGAAATGGATTCTACGGTACATTCATGGTACTGTGGAAACAGGCTTAAAATTCGAGAGAAGTAAAACTATTGGCAAGCATCTTGTCGGATATGTGGATTCAGACTATGCTGGAGATCTTGATAAGCGTCGTTCAACTACTGGTTATGTGTTCACCATAACAGGAGGACCAGTAAGTTGGAGATCAACTTTACAGTCAACGGTAGCTCTATCTACAACAGAAGCAGAGTACATGGCTGTAACGGAAGCTTTCAAGGAAGCAATTTGGCTTCAAGGATTGATTGATGATTTCGGGATAGCACAGGAAAAGGTAGATGTTTTCTGCGATAGCCAGAGTGCCATTTGCCTAGCTAAGAACCAAGTTCATCACAGTCGGACCAAGCATATTGATGTTCGCTACCACTTTATCCGAGAAATAGTAGATGAAGGAAACATTCTACTACAGAAGATCGGGACTGCAGATAATCCTGCAGATATGCTAACAAAAATAGTTTCTGGGATCAAGTTTCAACATTGTTTGGACTTGATCAAAATCTCTCGAGTTTAAAGCACCTGAAGGAGGAATGAGGAAGCTCTGATCAGTGAATTCTCTCTGTGGATTCTCGCCAAGGTGGAGATTGTTGAATATGGCTCAAAGTTAACCAAGGTTCCACCAAAGCCACCAACCAAGGTCAATAATGGAGGAGCCACCAACCAAGTTGGTGGATGGTAGACCAAGATAGTTGGTGGATGGTGGCTACTTTGTTTGCCACTAGCTATGTGTTCCCACCATGATAGTTGGTGGATGGTGGCTACTTTGTTTGCCACTAGCTATGTGTTCACACCATGGATGGTGCCTATAAAAGACCATGTAGAGTGAGAGAGAAATATGTGTGAGTTAAGAGTTTAAGAGTTGAAGCAAATACTCTGAGCTTATTAGAGTTTTCTGGTATTGTTGAGTTGTGAGTTCAGTGCTAGCATAGCACCTTGAATTGTGTATATGTTTGTACTCCATCTCCATTAATACAAAGCTTCAAGCTCCTCCTCCCGTGGATGTAAGCACACTTGCTGAACCACGTAAAATATCGGTGTTTTTCAGTGTGTTTAAATCGGTTTTAGTAATCTCGATTTAGTTCCGCACAACAGACCCATCCGAATTCCAAAGTATTTTTATTACTGAAAGAGCTTCTCATATTAAAATTTTGGATCAAATAAATAATGAAATCGAAAATTTTTATTTTTATGATTACTTTATTGAATCTACAATAGAATTAATAAATAAATCTAAGAAAATATTGGCAAACTCTCAATATTTTAAAGGATTAATATTTGATGTACTGTCAGTGTATAGGGCTATACACAGACAGTGTATCTTACGATGCCACTTGTCGGGTTAGAAGTTAGTGGTTAGGGTTAGTGTTTAGCTTTTTAATGAGGTGTCAGTATAAGATTCACTATCAGTATATGGAGTCTATACATTGATACTGCATCAAAAACGAACTTTATTTTAAAACCATCAAAGCATACGGTCAAAGAATCATTTGTTCTCCATGGAAAAAACTCCAATAAAAGATTCAGAATATGTTATTCCAATTTCAAAGGTTGAAAGAGAACCACCAGCTTTATTTTTCTTAATTATTTATGTGAAACTCTACAAAAAGATGTTCTACAATGGGGTTAAAAAAAATGGGAAGAATCAGTAGAAGGTCAAGCATGTTTGGCAGAATATTTATGCTAAGAATTTAATAAAAGTGTTTTAACATGAAAAGAATTGCAAATGATAAAAACTGTATGAAATGCCAAATTTGTTCTTTTTCACAGAGAAGGAAAAATAAAAAGAAACTCCTGCAACAAGTTGGATAGCATTCTCGGCATTAGGTTCAGTAAATCCAAAGGCTCTGAATTTTATTATTTATTTATGGTGTATTGACAGAAACAAGGTTTCTAGTGACTGGACAGGTTAAACAAAAACTCAGGGTGGGATAAAATGTGATTTATTGTATCAATTTTCTTGGGCATCTGTTATATATTTGTTTGGTTATTATTTCATTATCTACGTGGTTTTGACCTGCCTTTCACCTTGAATCAAAGCACTCTTATTCTTGCATGGATTCTATGGATTCAGCATAGTTCTCCGAAGCCTGTGCTCATACGTTTGTTTTAGTTTCTTTGAAGGTTTGTTAACATTATACATACTGTGCAGTTGAGACCTCGATTATCAGCTCAATGGCGAAAATCAGATCAGACCAAGAACTGCACTTCACAAGGTGATAATAGAAATCCATAGAGCTAGACTCGTAGTTTTAAATCGCAGATGCGTTTGTGGTGTCGCGGTTGTATGTGTCGCGAGCATTACGTAACGCATCACGGTTGTTGCGGAAATGAATTTGATAATGTTTCAAAGAATTTGATAATGTTGCGGACATTACGTAATGGATAAAATACGATGCGCGCGGATGTATTAATTTCAAGTGGGCTGCATTTTAGTACTATGGCTAGGCTGCTTGGGAGCGATAACTTCACCGGAGTATCTGTACAGCTTTACCTTCACAAGATCTTGTACATTCAGAGTCATTACAAACCCAAAGATCTCAATTTTGCAACTAAATATATATCTTCCTTAGCGTTTGACTCTCATTCTATGGTAATGTATTGGAGAGAATCATCAAATATGAGAAGTATTTAGGCATTGGCTTTCATGCTTCAGTTCTGTTTTTTCTATTGTTTTGGTATTATGTTTTGTCTTTCCATCAATTTCCTGCATACATTTTCCTTTCGATTATCAGTTTCCATCAAATTATCAGTTTCTCAAATAGATATTTTGCATTTCCTTTCTATTAAAATAGAAATTGAAACATTAATTGCTGCACACATATACCACTTACCTTTTTTTCTTTCTTTTTTTCATACTTGTAATCCTAGTGAAGATATCTCTAAGGCTTTGCTCTCCATTTCAATACAACCTTCATACACTTCTTTGGTTTCCCTTTTGTAGACATATTTGCTTGATGCCCATAGAAAAGCCCCTAAGTTAAGGGTTGATATGACCAAAAGGAATCCATAGTAGTAATCCAAATGAGAGTCATTCAAGTTGTCTCCAATCCAGTTCTTATTGTTACCTCTACCTGTAAATTTATCCACCATTGTTACTAAAAAGCTATTTAAAAAGTTCCCAACTCCAATTCCACTTGTGAAAAATGTTATCCCTAGGTTTTGCATGTCTTCTGGTTACTGATCATAGAAGAATTCTAATAGTCCAATAGCATTAAACAGATCAGCTATCTATGTTGCTCCGACTCTTCACTTTTCTTTAAGTACTCATGTACGACACATATCCGGACATGGGTATGGGGATATTATCTTCCAAGAACCCTACAAATACATGAAAATCTTAGAAAAAATTGAATATAGCCGTGTCCGACACTCGCACCCGAATCCAAGTAACATAGCCAGTTATCCCCAATAACACATACTGAGGCAGCAACCAGAATATGTTCATGGGAACAATCTCTTTAGGTCCTACGATTTTATGTACTCTTATGACATGCATTCTTCGTATTTCTACAGCGTACGCGATAGCAATAGCGAGGACTTGGATGACAAATCCGATGCCAAGCCTTTGGAGGAGGGTAATTCGTCTAGGATTTCCTGTTTTTCTACGCATAAATGGCACAAAATAACGATCGTACATTGGAACAAAAGGAGCATGGAGAGGGTGACAAAGCTCCCAAGTGAAG
This sequence comes from Fremontodendron californicum, assembly GCA_030761205.1. Classification (NCBI taxonomy): domain Eukaryota; kingdom Viridiplantae; phylum Streptophyta; class Magnoliopsida; order Malvales; family Malvaceae; genus Fremontodendron; species Fremontodendron californicum. Next base: position 792,252 of record JAULJL010000041.1, read on the forward strand.
CTGCTGCGATTTGAAAGCTGGAAACTAGCCTTCTGTCTAAGGTAATACCTTGTTTGACAAATAATGTGTTTATTTGAGCCCAAATGATACTAGGAATTAAGGTCACTAGCCATATTAAAAGCATCCCAAGAACTAGCTTGGTTCCTCCCACTTGAGTTACATTGCAGGGTGGCCTACTTGAGTTGCCATCTTTCACTGCAGCCTTGTCCAAGAATCTGTAAAACACAAATATGAACGACTCAGTGACAATATTGGACACGATACGGAAGAAATAATTAAAACACAATACAAAACACGACACGATATTATAAAGAAACATGGACACGACACGAATACATGTCAAAATTTATATAAATATAGAAACCTTAAACACGATTATGACACGAAAAAATACATAAACACGACACGGATACACGAATTGTCAGGTCTATCACACACCATTAAGTTAAGATGATTTCATAATTATAAACACTATGCCATTAATTAGTACTAATCAGCATTAGCTGATAGGACGGGATCCTAATCATTTTCAAGATTCTAATTAGATGTTGACCTTGAATTTTAACTTACTGCAATTCAATTGAGGATTCCACCAAATGTGTTTCACAAATTATTTGTCTGGATTTGATGATAAACTCCATATGGTGGGGGCATTTGGGCTCACCATTTCACTGTTATGTACATCCTATCCATCAGAAACAACTTGGTCCCAAGAGATTTTGACCATTTGATCATTAAAGGTGTCTAAAAGGAGTACTGGTGACAGTTTCACATGGAAGGAATTTATTAAGCCAATGGCATCAAATTTCCCCATAATTAAGCCCCACCTTTGCCTTTGGCACAGGAGATTTCCTAGTTATGCACATGAATTTGGAGGCCTCCCTTGCACCTGTTTCTAGCACCAAGGATTTAAAGCATTTTGGAATTTTGTACGAACTTAAATTGACCAGGCTCTTAATAGGATTCCATGCCACACGGATTATAGGAAATGAGACAGTACTGTTACTCATTTTCAACTTCTGTTCATATTATCCGGCGTTTAAAAAACCGGATCAATCAATCGAACCGATTCAATTAAGAATCGGTGATCTGTCTAGTGCGGTGCATATAAAAAATCTTAAAATTTAATGAACTAATAGAAAATCAGTTCAACCAATAAAAAATCGATAAAAATCGATTTTATGTTTTTTTTTAATAAATAATGAGATTTGAATCTTTAACTTTTTAGCCATATATTAAACACTGTACCATTAAGCCAAATACATATTTTTATTAATTAATTACTATATTTGACTTTTGGTTTGGTTTTTTATTCATTGATATTATCTTATGACAGTGGAAATTTTGATACTATAGTTTTATGTTATAGTGGGAAAACTCACCTGAAAATTGGAATGTAATGGACCTGCCTCTTTCCACTGTTGATGTAATGTTGAGGCTCATACTCATGAAGCTGAGATGGGTTGCTGGGGAGCTGAAGTTTCCGATTTTTGAAGGCTGTAATGGGGACTTGAATCAGGTCCCTTAAAGGGCTTTTAGTCTTCCTTACTTTGTGTCTATAAATTGGGGTCCCAAGATAAAATACAAATAGGGAAAAAAGAAGACCAACTGTTGGGATTCCATAGCCTAATCCCCAACCCAAGTTTTCTTGAATGTAAACAAGGCCAAGTGTAGCAAACAAGGCACCCAAGAAAGAGCTAAACATCCACCAATTGAAGAATGAGACTTTGAGCTCCTTTTCATGGGGTTTAAAATCATCAAATTGGTCTGCTCCAAAGGTTGAAATGTTGGATTTTTTCCCCCCTGCTCCTACTGCTATGGTGTATAGAGATGTGTAGAAAATTGCAATTTGTAAATTAGAGGCTTTGTTGCACACTCCATTTGAGCAAATTGGCTTCAAAGATTTTAGTGAAACTGCTGTTGTGAGCATTATCATTCTCTGTTCATGTTACATCATGATATATTAATCAACATAAATCTAGAAATTTTGATTTTAGGAAGGGGATTCAAATCTTGTTCTTTGAACAAAGAATCATGCATCAATCAATTGAGCTTGATGTTCGGTTAGAACACATATTTAGAAATTTTAATTTGAGGAAGGAGGATTCGAATCCTATTCTTTAATTAGAGGATCATGCATCGATCAACTGAGCTAGATGTTCGAGTAAAACACATATGTTCGAGTAAAACACATATCTAGAAATTAAAGAGTTAAAGAAAGGGTAAAAAACTCATGTTTACAAAAAAGAAAAATTATAGTATTAGGCTAGAAAATTATGTACCAGACATTGTTTAATGAGCAGCTGCAAGTCAAATTAAGCACTTAAATAAAGTTGCCTCAAGTATCAAACAACAATTCTCTCTCTTATCATCAATGGCAAAGAACTATTTTTTCCATTAGCAATTGAATATTGAACAAAGTTCTGTTTTTATCAATGAATACAAATTGAATCATGTCTTTTTCAATCTGTTGCAACTCATTTTCCATAAAACTGAACAATATAACAGAATAGTTTCCCCAATATTAAGTGCAAAACAAGACAGGATGACAACTTCTTTGTGGGTCTAATGAAAATTATTCGGATTCAGAATGAGTGTCGGATAGAAGTATGTGTTTGACACGAGTATACTTAATTTTTAAAAGTTTTTTTATATATTTTGAAAATCATGTTCCATATCCATATTAAAATATGTGTCGAAAAGAAATGTCATATATAAATACTTTTAAAAAAATGAAAAGTTCGAATAACAAAGCTGAAAACCAGATATGTTTTGTGAGAAAATAAAGTACTAGCACCAATAAATCAAAACTTACTATTCATTGGACACACTAGAGCCAAAAAAAAAAAAATAATAATGAACCCAATTGGCCTTCTGATAGTAGGTATCTGGAAATATGGTCCAAACAAATGGTGTGACTTCCTTGGTAGATGAAGATATAGTGAATATAAACCCCATCATTGGGAATATACATTTTGGGATTATGTTACTGGAAGATTGACTTTCAGATCAGACAGAGTTTTAATCATCACTAATCGGGAATTTAAATAGCAATCGTAATGTGATGTTACGGTCTTTATTTTACGATTTTAATTTTCTCTATCATTATAAACGCGACACAATCGAAAATGCGTTAGTGACCGCAATTTAAATCCCTGACACCAATAATATTAGAAATAAATAAAAGCTGATTAGTTGAGAGAATTTGTTAGTGATTTACCATGACATAGATGAGAGTGAACGTCCATAATCGACCCAGGTAAGTATCTGCTATGTAGGCTCCAAGAATTGGTGTAATCCAAACCGATCCAGACCAGGTATTCGCATTTCTGACTGATGAAACTGTATCTTCATGAAGTTGGGTGGTCAAGTAGTTTATTAAATTTGAAGCTATTCCATAGAAAGCCATCCTTTCAAATGCTTCATATCCTGTTATGGTTAAGTAGAAGAAATGAATTCAAATATGATCTTCTAAATATATGAAAAAATTGAATATATCTGTATCGAACAAATATCCGTATCTGACACTTTCGAGTCCGGATAACATAGATAGATATGGATTAGCATAAAAAACTTTCGAATTTCAAGAGAAGCTGTCTGGAAAAAGCTAAAAACTAATGAAACTACATGGTAGTTTAGATTGTCAACAGAAAACTTGAGTCAAGTTGTTGGATACATAGAAGAAGAAAAATGCATAAGCGAAGTAGGAAGATTCGAACCCTACTCTTTGAACAAGAATCATGCTTCAATTACTGTACAAATACTGGAATACATAAACCAAGCAAGTTTAGAAAGAAGGAAAAGTTGATAGTTTGTTACCAACAAGGAAAGCACAAGCTTTCCATTTTCCAGTTTTAGAGGCAAGAACAGGTCGGCCACGAAGATCGACAGTTCCATCTTGGGTGTAGCCTTTGGTTTCCATTTGATTAGACATATTTTGGAAGAATATTGATGGAGTGAGAGGGATCGAAGAAATTAGTACAGAAGAAGACTAGTTCAGGCTATAGAAAAAGGTGGGAAGATTTGCTTAATTTGGCTCACTATTTTTCTAGCTTCACACAAAAGCCTTCCCTTTATATAGCTGCATTAATTTGATTTATGACTGTACAAAGATGAGGGTTATGGTTTTTTTCACTTTTTTTTAGTTAGTAATGTTGCTTTCTTATAAATATTGATTATATATATTTTTGTTAATTTAAAATTTAAGATAGTATCAGAATAAACACCTGTAATTGTTTTAATATATAGGTATAGATAATATCAAAATGAACTTTACTCATTGGTTGATCCTTTAATCACACGCTTGTGATTCTTACATGTGAAAGTTATTATCTTCACGGTAATGTTAACTAGTGTCATTAGGCAATAGTTAAGGTGATATTTATAAAAAAAAAAGTATAATGAATACATTTTTTTTAATTCAGTAAAAATAATGTATTAAATGTAAAAAGCTTTCCTCAAATAGTAAATAAATAATTCTTAACTGGCGCATAGGCACCGGTTAAACAGACCTTATCTTCATATATAAAATATATATATGGGTTCGCTTAATTAGGTACTTATAAGCACAGATTAAAAATTATTTTTATTTAAAAAATATTTTACATTTAATACATTATTTTTAATGAATTCAAAAAAATATAATACATTAATTATATTTCTCAATATAGATATATATGATGTAATAAATCCGTTATTCTTACACATGAAGAAAAGTATCACGATCATCCAAAAGATAAATTTTGGATGTTTTAAAGTAAGGGGAGACAATCTACATCTTCCTTTACTATTCACTTTTTTTTTTTTTTTTTTAGGGAAAGAGAAAAGAAAAGAGAGAAAATAAAAAAGGGAGGGAGGAAAGGAAAGAGAAAACAAAGAAAAAAATTTGTGTTTTCATGTTATTTTTTTGTGTTTAAAATGTTATAAATTTATATAAATTTTTACACGTTAATAATTCGTTTTATGAATATTTTTAATTAAAAGTTCGTGTATTTATATCGTGTTTGTGTTATTTTTCATGTTGTATTTTAATTATTTTTTATGTTGTGTTCGTGACGTGTTCGTGTTCGTGTTCGTGTTCATTTTATTTTTTGTTTTTTAAAGTATTATAAATTTATATAAATTTTTACACGTTAATGTAATGATATCAATATTATGAAATACATATATTAACAACATGAAAAAATTTATATAAATTTTTAATATTTTGAAAACACAAAAAAATAACACGAATACTTTAAAAAATTACAAAATTTTTTCTTACAAAAATAAAAGAACAAATTATTTTACTCACAATGTAACGCGGGTCATTTTCCTAATTATAATAAATCTCATATTAAATTTAAGAAGGTCGTGAAGCAATACAAAGCACAACAGAGATTTCTCTACCTATATAGCTAATTATTGGCTGTACATCGTGTAGGCATGGCAGACCATGGTTGGCCTGCCCGGGAACTTGGCCTTGTCCAACGGCAATAAGACCTGCATCACTATATGACTATCCCACCACCGACATTTTCTTGGTACGTTTGAAAGAGATTGTAGATCATGTCTATTGTGTAATAATCCAAGTTCTTTTTACTTGATTTTCTCGTTTGCTTCATATTTATGATTATTATCACATATTAAGAATATATAACAGTGTTGATCCGTTGCATCAATAATTAATAGTGTTATTTGTGAAAACCCATTTTGGATTCAAATCAATATTTATAGTCCACGCTCTTTATTAAGAAGAGAAAAGATAATCTCACGTCTTAATAGTCAAGAATTGAATTGCTGTTTATAAAATAAGAGTTACCTAGTGTCTTTCTCTATAGAGATGCCTTTTTTAAAAAAACAAAATCGTGAAAATGGCTTTAGTCTCAAAAGGCGATAATATTTGCAATCCAACAATTCTTGCATCAATAACATTAAAATGAAATTTTGTCCTTTTTTAGGGCAATATGGAGTGGATTTACATATATGATTCTTGATCATCAAGACCCCAGCCTCAGGTATGTGATCTGAAGGGGAAATGACTCGTATACAGTCATCCTTTCAAGCAATAGGAGCAAAAACAAAATACAAAGGGAAATGGCAATAAAATTAATTCCAAGGTTGATATGTTTCTATAGGATTTTCAGATCCAATCTCTGTTTATCATAAATAGAGATAAATTTATGACTAAGTTCAAAGTGTTAAAAGAAAAAGAAAAAATAAGTAGGTAATAGGTGGGATTGTATTCGGTTCGGTTCGATTCAGTTAAGTTTTAAAAAGTTTTATTTTTTAAGAAATCGAATTGAATACTCTTTGAATTCTAATATAGTTTACATTTTTTAATTCTTCAAATGTTAAAAAAAAAATATAAAAAAAGATATGTTTTTCATGCCTGAAGCCATCATTAGACCAAAAAAAACCGATATAATTAGTTACACAGCCAAAATGCTCTGATATTATATAAAAGGTTAGGTTTGTTTTTATCTAAAGAAAATTTAAGATGTTTTGGGTTGGATCGAGTTTGAAAAAAAAAATTTACTTACTCAGATTTAGTTCAGATCCAACTTGATTAAAAAAATCATTTTATTATTTAAAATATATTTAAATATTTTAAAAAATTATTTTACATATTAATATTAATATTTTTATAATTAAATTTAAATAAAACATTTATTATTATTTAAATAACAATTCGAACCTAATCGAATCGACTTTGATTATCAAAAAAATTTATTCTAAATCCGGCTCAATTCAAACCAAACCTATCAAATCGAATAAATAACCCGACTCATGAACATGTTTAATTATAATTAATTTGATTAAATCAGGATATAACCAGTAAGAAATTGGGGTCAACTTTCATTGAACATGACTCGAAATTTGGTTTCTTCAAGTTTGAATTGAATGTGACTAGAACTTTTCCAAGTAATCGAACAAATAATTATTGGGCAGTCCATATCAATTAAAAGTTCAATATATATTAATTAGTGAAGTAGTGGATAAGATTTAGGCTTTTAGGCAAAAAGAAATCCAATTCAAACACAAGATCATAATCCCATTAATTAGTCCATAATCGTTTTGTTCTAAATTTCTAAATGCCAAAGAATCAAATAATTAAGGTCCACTATTCCACTTCCATTATTATAATTATTATTGCGACTAGTACTCGATGTTGGCATTAAATTTTGATTCTTGGATGAAAGGAAATATACAAATTATAAAGTACAACTAAGATTTCAAGATGGGCGACGACAGTTGCTAAAGCAATTTTTCATTACTAAACATACCCCTTGATTTTCATTTTTTAATATATAAAAGAGGCCAAAGTTTAAGAATAAAGAATAAAGAAAAACAAAAACTATAAGTATAAGTATTAGAGATCGAATTTTAATCTTGTGAGAATTCAAGTTTTAAAGAAGATTAATGAATTATTTGGATTAAACCTTAAACTCTTTTATGCCGATTGATGTTTTCAAAATGAATATAATATTCAAAATTGTTCGAAAATTTAGCTTGAAAAGAAGTTTAATAAGGACTAGAGGTTTTCATGTGCCGGGCCGAGCCGGAGGTCCGTTTTACTGTTTAAAAAATATTAAATTATTTTTATAATTAAAAAATATTTTTTTTATTAATAAACAGTAATTTGGGTCAGGCCGGACCAGTCCGAATTACAAAAATCTATGTCCAAGATCGACCCAATACGAGTCGGACGGGTAGCCCGACCCTTGAACAAGTCTAATAAAGACTAACAATGGTAAGACTTGCAATAATCCTAGCTAAAAATTAATATAAATTCTTTACAAAAAATTTATAATAATACAAATTATACTAGCATTAAGCATCTCTTGACCATTCAGAATCTCAAGTCAACCTTGTATTATTCTTACCTACATATAAACAACAATATAATTATAAACTTAAAAGGTTGGGAAACATTGTTTGTCTATCATTTGTCGAAGCCTCTCTTATAATAATTAATACATTAATTTCTCAAAACCCTATTTTCTTCATAGAAATTGGTGCTATAACTGTTTTCTTGTAAGCAAAGAACATTTTTTTTTTTTTCAATGTCATTTCCAAGAAAATAATGGAAAGAATAAGACATATTCATATGCAGTGTTGGTGTCTAGAGGCAAGAGCTGAAGCGAATCTTAATGCCTTTTAATGTACATTGCTAGCAGGTAATTTCTTTAAAACCTACCCAACAAGCATAAAATTAACTTCCAATTACGCTAACTTAATTGTGATCCAAACAAAATATAAATATTTGGGAATTTTTTTAAGGTCATTTGGATTCGAACTAGATTTTAAAACTTTAAATTGAATCATTAATTATCATGTTATCAGAAGTAAAGATATAATCACATCATTATTAATTTATCATTTTCTATATCTTTTAGTTATTTGTTGAATAAGAAGGGTCTACTTCATTCAGATCAAGAGCTCTTCAATGGAAGTTCTACTCATGTTTTGGTTAAAACTTAAAAGTTATGCTTCCAATACTTCATCAAGCCTCTCACAAGAAGTGCTGGGGAAATCAGGATCAACTATTCAAATGCCGAAAAGCAAATTGAAACTTGTTTTCATACTTAAAAAGGACTATGTCTGTTGTGATCTTTACATCAATTTAGGTTCATTGTCTTAACAATTCAAACTTTTCCAGTGCTTTCACGTTTGTGAATAATTTGTCTATTTAAAACCTAATAAAGATGCATTGTTTTCCTCTTTCTCCTGTCCCAAAACAGAGTTAAGATTAACCCTTAATCTTTTCCATAATAACCCATCTGTCAAACTGTTGAGCCCTATGTTATTGGACTTGGGTATGTGTCCGACATAAGTATATTCAATTTTTTCCAGATTTCCATATATTTAGAGGGTCCTTGGAGGGTCATATTCTCATACCCATGTCCGGATATGCATCGGACACGAGTATTTCAAGAAAAATGAAGAGTCAGAACAACATAGGTTGAGCCAACTTGAATGCTAGAATTTATCTAATCAGAACGAATGAGTAACTTTTACAGAATCCAGTTGAATAAGAAGATTAGATGAGCAAGGTAACTCTACTTTTTTCATGGAAGTTGACAAAGAAAGCAGAAGTTTTATAACAGGACTAACAAAACATATTAAACAAGCTACATTAATTAATAGCATCATTCATACTAAGTTCTGGTAAACGTCAAATTCAAGATTATCCTTTTTTCTCAAACAGAATAAGACACAACAATTAATGTCAAATACTAAAAGACTGGTTAGCTAGTGGCACAACTTCATCAGTCAAAGCCTCTAAAGGAGCAACCACCACAATCCAAAAGGCCAATCACACCGAATACGAGTTTCATAATATTCTAGATCAAGAGCTTCTCAATAGCGTCCTACATTTCACAAATGAAAAACACGGAGCATATTCGGCAACAACAAATGCAAAAACATTATAAATTTTATACTGTAACATACTGTATTAGAAAGAAAAGTACCTTGAGTTGTTGTATTTGGGATTTCAATTGGCTTCCTTCATTTGTTGTGACAGAACATGAAATTACAGGTCGTGTGACCCCACATGCTCGGCCAAGTGCTTGCTTTGAAGGAACAAATACATAAGGGACATTCTGCAAAATTCAAATGCAAAGTTTAATATTATGTACTCATTGTAATCTTTCAACAAAAGCCACGGGAAAATAGAAAATCTAGCAGCTGATCCTAGAGAGCTTTGCTACATGGCAAGGCTATGTTGCTCCGATTCTTTATTTTTCTTGAACTACCCGTGTCCAACACTCGTATCCGAAGCATACTCGGATATGGGTATGGGGATATGACCCTCCAAGTACATGAAAAAACTGAACATACCCGTGCCGGACACATACCATTGTGTCCGACACTCACACCCGAATCCGAGTAACATAGTGGCAAGGAATCAAGGTGTGGTAGTTAAGATTTTGCTTCCACAATGAACTTTACATTGAGCTATGAACCATCAAGATTTATGATACGAATGCTTCTTAGCTCAAGCGTGGAAAACATTTCATGTAAACCGAAAGTGTATAATCTTATGTAAATTCTTTCTTTCTTTTTTTGTCTCTAAGCCTATGTTGGCTGATATTTTTGCAGTAGAAGCAGATATTTCAAATCATTGCCAGGGACATCATTAATTTGAAGCAACAAAATTATATATTCTTCTAATCAACACAATTTGTCAAAAAAAAAAAAAAAAACTCTTCCAATAATATGCCTTTTAACGCAGAAAAAGCATTGCGAGAAACAACACAAAAGACAGCCCCAGCATATCAACCAGAAATGCATAACATAACAAAGGTACTTTAAAGAAAAAGGGAGAAAGCTCCAAAAATGCTCAAAATTCTATGTTTCCATATTGCTTTTTGCAGAAGAAAAAAAAAGACATAAGCCATTGCCAAGCCGCCGAGCCAGTACGTTACAGCTTCCATTAGTGCAGGCAAGCATGTAAATATATTTCACCCAATTCAAACAAGAAGCTTGACCTTGCCTAACTTTGTATTCACAGTAGAAGTATAAGCAACAATTAACATACCACTTAGCAATTACTTTGCCCGTTTAAATCATCAAATATTCAACATTGAACCAGACCAATAGAAATAAGTAAATAAAATCCACAAAGTAAGTACCTTATCTTCAGCAAGCAAAGGAAGATGGAGCAGAATCTCAAGGGGCTCGGCATCCGCAGCCATGACAATGAACTCGGAGATACCTCTGTTCAGGGTCTTAGTAGCTGAATCCCAACAAGCCAATTAAAACCCACATCAGAAATAATAAGAATAATTACAATAAACAAACAAATATAGAAATGGTGAAGAAAACCCACATCAGAAATAATAAGTAAATACAATAAATAAATAAACAAAAGTAATTACAATAAATAAACAAATATGGAAATGGTGAAGAAAACCCACATCAGAAATAATAAGTAAATACAATAAATAAATAAACAAAAGTAATTACAATAAATAAACAAATATGGAAATGGTGAAGAAAACCCACATCAGAAATAATAAGAATAATTACAAAAGACAAACAAATATGGAAATGGGTATTGTTCCTAACCTTCATTAGCTCCTTTTTTGAGCTGCTTGTAGTTGGCAGCTTGTTGAACAAGATCCAAAATCGTGGTAGTTAACTGAGCATCTGCTAATGGGTAAGCTTTGGGGTTCACTGGCTCTCCAGTCTGCAAAAGTATCAGCCAACTGTAAATACAATGCAAAAGATAAAATCATGACTTTGGTTTAACAAATATCAGACGAACAGAGAAAGAGAGCCGTGTACCATTTTTGCTTTGAGAGAGAGGGCTTAGGCAGAGGAGAAAAGAGTGGCTTAGGGTTTTTGTAAGACGTAGAAAAAGAGGCGCAGGGTTTAAGAGAGAAATTAAGAAATTATAATTGGTATGTTTTATATTTTTTTATTACATTATTCTTCTTTCATTTTAATTAATTGATTAAGTATTTAAGTGTATGCTTTTTTTTATGAGTTATTTTTTGTTTACTTAAGTATCTTAAATTTGTATATAATGACTAATAATAATAATAATAATAGAAAATTTGTATATATATGCTTTTCTTTTATTTAGTCATAATTCAATATTGATCTTATTTAAACGTGTCCAATAGATTAGGTTCTGGACTAAGTTTTTTTTATTCCGACCTGACTCGATCCATTTTTAAGAAATTGTTTAATTATTAAAAATTATTTTATTTAATTTTAAATTATATCTAAAAATTTAAATATTTTAATATTTTTAACATCTTACGAATATCGAGCCTCTTGAACTTGTCGGACGAATCTTGGGCATGATTTTTAGATAATAAATTGGGTCTGATCTGACCGGATACAGTTCATGAATATTTCGAATCTTATTATATAAGTATTTTATTTTGTTTGCTGTAAATGCAATAGCTATTTTTTATAATTTTGTTTGAGCATTTGAATTTTGCTTTTTTTTTTTTTTTTGCAATAGATGGTAATGACTAATGAGCAATCAACGAGAGACAAAAGAGAGGATTAGAAGAGTAGAGATATTAAGAGCAAAAATAGATAGATGAAGGGGACATTTGAGAAACAATGGGGAAAGACAGGGGACCAGCTATGAATTATGGAACTTGTATTCTACATTAATAGATGCAGTGAAAGAAAATAGTCTTAGATGTTCTGATATTAATATGCATATGTACCCGTGTCTTTTGCTTAATGGTTGGTGCATGCTCCTCTGCTCAAAAGAGCAGAGTTCGATTCACCCCTACCCCAAATTATATAAATATATATATATATGCTATATGTCACAGTTCACATCAATCTACAAAGTATTATCCGTTAATACCATTAGGTCTCACAGTTTTATTCACAAAAGGCACCTCGAATTAAAGATAATATGAACAATTATATACCCAGTCGAACTCTAATACTCAACCGATGTACGATTCATGGTTTCTCTCTTGAACCAAGACACTATGAATAATCATGATGGACAAAATGTGATGCTCCATTCTATTGTTGATTGCTGAGTTGCACTTTACTCGCTCTTTCAATTGAGGCTTCTAAACATGTTCTTGGCTAATACCAAACAGATCAAAGATTTTCGGTCTTCTTTTCATACTTCAGCTAGCTGTAGTAATGTTGTTTGATCTTACTTGACAAGCAGTTCCTCAATAACAACATGATATCAATAATTCACAATTACAAAGCAATCAAGCCCATGTAGCCAGTGCCAGCACGCTTTGTATGAAATACAATTTTGCTAAACATAGATAAAGAAACTGTCAAATACAATTTAACAACACTGTAAACCTATGTTGCTCTGACTCTTCATTTTTTTTGAAATACTTGTGTCCGACACATATCTGGACATAAGTATGAGAATATGATCCTTCAAGGACCCTCCAAATACATGAAAATCTTGGAAAAAATTAAACATACCCGTGTCGGACACATACCCGAGTCTGAGTAACATAAAGCTAGACTATCATGGTGATGACTACAAGTGGGTACATTAGACTATGATGGGGAAGACTCTCAGGCATCTAATATAGCTAGGTAAGGTGATTATTACACCAAAATTTGTCAAGTAACCATACAAAGAACATTACAGGGTTAGAGCACCTTAATTGCATTATCCTAAATCATTCAGTTATATACTTTTTGCATCTATTCCAACTCATCAGCTGATGCCATCTCCTCTTCCAGTTCAAATGCATCAATCTCCGAAAAATAAGCTCTCTGCTTGTCAATGAAATCTTGGGGCAAGTCATGCTCAGAAGCATTTACCTTAGCCTTCTCTCGGTGTTGCTTCTGTGACGACATCACAAACCAATAAGCTCAGTTAAATACATATTAATAACATTATCTTCAAGGATGCATATGCTAATGGAAGAAAAAAGCTTCAAAGAGAGAAAAGCACGATATGACTTGATGCAAAAGCAAACAGCAACATATAATAACTAATACTAATAATATAACCAAAGCAAAAAAGTAATTAGCATATAGAAAAGTGGCATGATATCGCTGTTTTGCTTCCCAAAAGCATGCTTCATCAAATTTTTATGTTAAATTCCACGCTATACAAAAGTTGTGTGCAAAAAGCAAGACAGATCTAAAAATGCCGTAGACTGTAGAGTACTGGCCAACTATGTTACTTGGACTCGAGTGTGAGTGTCGGACACAGATATGTGTTCGACACGGGTATGTTTGATTTATTCTAAGTTTTTCCATGTATTTGGAGGGTGCTTGGGAGATCATATCCCCATACCCATGTCCAGATATGTGTTGGACACGGGTACTTCAAGAAAAATGAAGAGTCGGAGCAACATAGCTGGCCAAAATTCCAGCAGAAAAAAGATAACAAGCTCATATAGCACAGACACTAACAAACATTCCTGACATGTTAATGCTTCAAGAACAGACAGAATGTAGTCATTTTGGAGTGAAATTTATTCCGTGAAGTGAAAAGGGGAATACTCCATTGATGCAGCATTAGTCCGTACCACAATTACCACCAACACCCCCCCTCTCCTCTTCTCCCCCTTCTTTCTTTTTTTTTTCCACTCCTACAGGAGTAAAAGGTTAGCCGTTTGTTTGGTGCTTTTGCCTTTTACTTTTGCTATTTGTCGCTTGTTTTCAATTCATTTTTAATATTTTGCTTTTCACTTTATATATATATATATTGAAAAAAAGGAAAAAGCAAAAGCAAAAGCACCAATCAAATAGAGCCTTAACAAGTTAAAACAAAAAGAACAATCATTTAAAGAAGTCATTACCACCTGCCAGTAACTTAGAGTTAATAACCGTACACTAACCGTGTCCCAAAAATTCTAAAGCTTGACGCCAATAGTAGTAATCATGACAAGGGACAGCAGTGTACAGATATGCATCATTTATCAACACTGGTGATCAAATTGTAGGGTTTTATATACAAATCTGAAAGATTTTAAAGCTAGAGAGCTTTTTAAAAAATTTGTGTTAATGAAGGCCAAAAATTGCCAAACCAAAGATCAATACCATGATTATCCATTCAATATAAATTAAGTTAAGAAACTAGGAGAATTTTAAACAAACCTTTTTACATGGCATTGGGCATGATTTGGAGAGACCAATATCACCATCTCCATCTCTTTTTTTCCTATATTAAAGACAAGGAGAAACAGCATTAGTAAAGGATGTAAACAAGGGAAAATATATTCAATGGAAGATCATCATGATCTGACCAAGCATTAAGCAACAGAGATCTTCTGAATTAATGAAACAGAGAACAAGCATAGTGGTGAATATTGATAACAGAAAGTATGAATAAAAAAAAAGAGTAAAGAAAATTAAATATCTGAATAATACAAGACCATAATTTTCAATAGCTAAATATGACATGCTATGACAACATACAATAATTCAAAGACCTTAAACTTTGATGTCCCAAGCTTCTTGTTCAAAAGTCATTTTCTGACTGTTCAATGAAAACTTAGCTTAGAAAATATGATGACTTTAATTGGAAACAGATGTTAAAAAACATGAGGAAAACTGGAAAACACAGGCATCTAAAGCAAAATTGTATCAAGACGGAATGACTGACTGTCAGTCTCATCAGCCACCATCTCCTGAAACACTCAATTATGAAAGGAAAAGGAAGATATATGAATGAGATTGTATACAAAAGGTATCAAAAACAGAAGATAATGGATGAAATTAAATTAGTTAAACCAATTTAACAATTATTTTAGGCCTTTTTCTTTCTACTATCCATTATGGTCAAGGTATTAAAAGCCCAAACATTTGGTACATTTGATTGACCAAATTTTGGGGTCCTCATCTTAGAATTGTTGCCTAAAACCTAAGCAGCTAAAGAGTTGAGCGTGAATGCTGAAGATCACTCCATCCTTTATTTAATAGTATATGGCCACTTACAACAACGAAAATACCATTTGAGAGCATCAATGGCTACCTGCTACCATACCATGACATTGATAATCAATCCACTTATTCGTTTAATTACGCTATGCTAACACATTTTAAGTATCCTTTGCCTTCTAAAGTCATCAAAGACTAAAATTGTTATCCAAGGACCAAGTACCAAGCCAGTAAGAAATGCACAAACTGGTTAAAAGAAAACCACCTTAAGTCTGGCATCCTTGTTTCAAGAGAGCAACTCAAAGGCTCCACAATTTCCATCCCTTTACTCTTCCTTTTTTCAGCAGTATGTCTCCTGTTGTAAACTGTAGAAGGCTCAGAACCTACACAATCACCAATACCTAAAATCAAAACCATAATTTACAATCCATGAGAAATGAGACCCAAAGTACATTCATAATCCAGAAAACTAGGGACAAAAAAATGGTGGAGAAAACATAGATCACCAACTTCCACATAATTTCCACACCATAGAGTGTATATTTCAACTATAGTTTCTAAAAATGAGTAGTTCCATAGCAGAAAACAGTAATCGAACTTGGACACTGTCTAGAATATAGATAACTGTATTCAATCAATGCTATGTAGGTTGCATTGAAAATGAAGTACACGAATCATTCAGCAAAACTACTAGAAACTAAATTAATAAAATCAACATTAATTCAAATTCATTGAATAATTGTAAAATCAATTCTATATAGCTTTAATTGAGCATAAAGCTGTTGCAAAATGTTAATCAATTCATTAGAATTAAAACATCAAATTAACATTCTCCAGAAACCAAAAAAAAAACCCAAATCAAAGAACTAAAAACCCTAGACAACCCAGAACTCCAAAACCAAAACCAAAACCCTACTAAGAAATCCAATCAAAACCCAGAAAAAAATCCGATAACCCATCAAAATTACCGGAAACAGAAGACGGTTTCGGAGGCGGAGACAGGGTGGAGCTAGGGTTTGCGTTGTTACTTGGACCTTTTTCCTTCTCCTTCTTCTTCTTCTTCTTCTTGTCATCGTTAACATTATCATTGATGGGGTTTGCAGTAAAATTGGAGTTAGAATTAAGATTTGAATTGGGTTTGTTGTTGAGAAGGGATTTAAGAGGCAAAGAGAGTGGAGATTTGGTTTGGGATTTGATTAAAGAAGAAGAAGAAGAAGAGGATCGTGAAGAAGGCAGAGATGATGGGATTGTATTGCTAAGTTCAGTGAAAGGCTTCCTTTCGCTAGTTTTTCTTCTTGATTTCGTTGCGTCCATTTTTCTGTTCTTTTTCTGAGAATTCTTCAGCTTCTGTTTCCTTGTAGAGTGCAGTGATGAAGCTGGTTTTGGGTTGGCGGGAAAACTCTGTTTCTTTTTTTGGTTATATATACTCTTATTGGGCCATGAAAATGATGGAGGGATCTGGAAAAGGATGGAATTATTGAGAACCATCAAATATTTGGGGCGGCCGAGGATTCAATGAATGGGCGACAAATTAGTCTTCATGGATTCATTTTGTTGGGTTTGATAAATGGGTTTTTCAAATTTTTCATAAATTGAGCCTAAAGTAAAGTTGAACTTCCCTAAATAAAATGTCTACAAGCTCACTATAATTTTTTTTATTTGAAGAAAGGGAGATTTCTATTCAATTCATTAAAAATTTCAGTTTCGATCAAATTTAAGTTTGGATCATTTTGAATTCAGATAATTTTGAATTTAGGTTCTTTTGATTTAGGTCATTTAAAGTTCGGACAAGCTCAAGACAATGTAAAATTGAAAATAAGATGTAACTTTTTTTAACATGAAATTCTAATTCGAGTAAACTAATAATTTTGAGTTTGAATTATTTCATATTTGAATTATCTTGAATTTGAAACATTTTAGGTTTTAATTTTTATTGAATTTGAGTTTTTTACTTTTTAATCAATTAAAACTTGGATGAATTCGAGTTCAAGTTTGTTCTTATATATTTTAGATTCCAAATTGATTTTGCCAACTTTAGTAGTAATTATTATTAGGTATGAAGACATCTTGTCTTAACCTTATTAAAAAAAAATTTGACCAAAGACATAACACGCAACTTGTTAAAACTATGATAATTTTAACAGATGTAAAATCTTATATAATTAATACTCATGTACCTTTAACTCTTTTGTGAGGGAGAGTCTATCCCATGTAGACCTGTTTAATGGTTGTAGTCCGTCCAGCTCAATAGGTCCGGTCAAAATTAGGTCGGATCTAGATAAGATTTTTTGTAATTCAGGTCGGCTCGGCCCGAATTACTATTCATCAAATAAAAAATATTTTTTATTTAAATTTAATTATAAAAAATATAAAAATATTAATATTAATATAAAAATAAAAAAAATAAAAATAAAAATTAATATTATAATAATTTATTAATAGTAAAACGGGTTTACTGACCAACCCGAAACGAATATTGAGAAAAAAAATTGAATCACGACTCGACCTATGAGTAAGTCTAAATCTCATGATACGAGGTGGGCATTACACCTCGACTTAACCTCATAGAATGAATAACCTTTATAATTTACCTGCCTTCCCTTTGCTTTTCCCAACTTAGTTTAGTTTTCTAACTATTACTTCATATAACAAGCAAAAGGGATTACTAAGAATTAAAAAGATGGAGGCAATTCAGTCTTGGGTCTCAGAGCATAAACTCACCAGCATTGGTCAGTTTAATTCTTTCTTTCACATTTTTTTTGTGTGTTCATATTTCTTGATATGGTGCAATATTGGGTGTTACAGGAACAATCTGGGCATCAGCAATAGGGGCATCATTGGCTTATAATACTTGTCAAATCATTTTTAAATTTTATGAAAGATGTAACCATTTTAGCATGTTTTTTGAATTTGAATTGAGTTTTGGTTCGGGTTTTTTGAATTCGAATTATTTCAGATTTAGATTTTTTTTTAATTTGAATAATTTCGAGTTTAGATTTTCGGATTTTGATTTTTGACTTTTTTAATGAAATTAAGTTCGAACGAGTTCGGATTTTAACTTTCTCGAGCAGTTTTCAAATTCGAGCTCATTTTACAACCTCTACGCATTATGACAGTTTGTATCAGTTTTATATCACCTAAAATTTGTATGTTTTAAATGGTTGGGCGGCCATTGAAAAGAATGTAATCAAACTTATAATTGCCAAATGAGTCCAGCTGAGCAGTTTCTTAGATTATAACCACTAATTGACAAGGACTTTCTTTTCCTGATAGAACAGAACTTGAAACCTTAAAGCACATGTAATGCATTTTACCTTTAGAAACTTAAAAAAAAAAATCATTTAAATACAAAACCCAAGGATATTTTTGGAGAATAAAAATTGAATATGTTTGTTTAGCTCATTGATTTGGTCATTAAGCTGCATCTTTGCCAATGATTTTGTTCATTGATTTTCGATTCTATGATATACACCAGACTGTATAGGTCATCATTTTCGAATCAACTGGTCCGATCGATCGATCCGATCCAATTTTTTTAACACTGTTACAAACTGAAAAAATTTATACAAATTATATTTTTAGCTACCACTTGGTAGAATTTAATCATGCTTCCAAGATGGGACCAGGAGAGAAGACAGGAGTGTTATAGCAGCTGGCCAGGTTGTCCTACAAAAACCAAATGATATTTTTGTAAGTTCTAAATGTTAAGAAAGTGGTTAAAGGGAGGGGGAGTTGCTGCTAGCCTAGCTTAACCTAGCCTTACACATCCTTGCTGTTGTGAAGTTGGAAAGTCTTTTTCTTCTTCCTAACTTTTTTATTTCTTTTTCTAATCAAACCCCCATTGTTTAAGCCCTTTGAAGGGCTTCTTTGAAACTCACTCAAAACACATTTCCAACCAACTTCCCATCTTTCCTTGATTGACAACAACACACTTCTACCTTCTTTTTTTTTTTTCTTTTTTTTTTTCAATATACAATCATCCATTGACTCTTCTACCCCTACCTTTAATGCTCTAATTATATTCCTTTTTTGGTCAACTTCCATTATGTACTTAATTATATTCTTATAGAATTAGGGGTGTAAATGAGACACTGGTGCTCGCAAGCTATTCGAGTTCGGCTCGAAAAAAATTCGAATTCGATTCGGTCATTATCGAGCCGAGCTCGAGCTCGAGCAGCTCGAGCTATCGAGCGAGCCGAATTCGAGTATCTCAATACTCGATTCGAGCGGCTCGCGAGCCTAATCGAGCTTTTGATTTTATAATATATATTTTTATAATAATTTACTATATTACCCTTATTATTTAAATGTAAAAAAATTGTATATGAAACGAGCTCGAGCTCGAGCTCGAACTCGAGTACATAAATTGAGTAAACGAGCTTTATCGAGCCGAGCTCGAATAGTTCGATTATATCTCGAGCCGAGCTCGAGCTTGAAAAATGGTATTCGGTCGAGCTCGAGCCGAGTTTCGAGCAGCGAGTTTCGAGTCGAGCTCGAGCTCGAGCAGCTCACTATTCGAGCTCGGCTCGACTCGATTACAGCCCTATATAGAATCATTAGATTATCTATTTAATTTAAGCTATGTTTGGATGGGCGGCCTGGTCTGAACTCGAATTAGTCTCTTTTTTTTTACAAAGAAGACTGCAACCTGAGAATAGATAAGGAGTTGTAGATGTTGGGATTCGTATTCTAGATCTGTTAAATGTCATCTCTTAAAGATGATTGTATGAACCAATTAGATTAAACTCTGAGTCTGAATTAGCCGCTTTTGTACTAAAAGAGTCTTCGTCATTGCACTGCATCGCCTATCCAAACATAGTCTTTAGATTGTTGATTTCATAGAATACAAAAAATTATCCAATGTTGGGTTGTCCCCCTACCTCTAATTTTCATTTTATTATCCATGTCAACAAAACTAAAATTTCAAATGATCAAATTATACTTAGAATAGTTTAAACATAAAAGAAATGGCCTTATTATTAGATAAAATTGCAGTTGATAAGGATAATTATGTCAATTAATTCAGATCAGATAGTAAAGCTGATTCATATCAAACAATTGTAAATATATACTATCAAGTAGTTCATCAAACCCTACAATTTCTCCACTTTGTTTAATCATCAACCCTCTTTCACTAGCTTTAATCACACTGTTCATGTAACCTAGACCTGATAATATCACGACACGAAAAATTAATTAAAACACGACACGAAATATGACGCAATAAGAAAAAGAAATATGAACATGATACGAATACACGAATATGTCAAAATCTTTATAACACAAATTGTTAACACGTTAAAGTTTATACAAATATAAAACACCTTAAACACAATTATGACACGAAAAAATATACAAACACAACATGAATACATTAATTGCCAGGTCTAATGTAACCTTTTAAAGGGTGGATTGGTCATTTGATTTGATATAAAATATGCAAGTCATCATATGGTAGTTGCTTTATCAGATTAATCAACATGAATAAAATAAGGTATAACAAACTTCCATCATTATCAATCAAGAACAATTGACAATTATTTAATATTTGAGTTCAAAATAAGAAATTGCTTCTCCTTTCTTCAATCTTTCCCTTCTTCTTCTCCTTCAACTTTGTTCTGCAGAAATACATTTTTGTGATAGACAAAATTAAGGGCAAATGGATTGTTCAATTTGTAGTTCAATGCCATTTATTCTAAGGCCTCCAAGGAATACAATATGTGGAGCATGCTATGAAGGAGCAAGAAATGTAATCACTTTGATGAACAAGCTTGAAAATGATCATCATTGTAAAGGAACTGATAAAGCCAGTAATAATATTCCTGTTGCATCTTCTTCACCAAATTCCTGTAAGGCAAGCTCTGCTTTCATGTTTTCTTTTTTCTTCTTTTTTTGGTGGCCTATAATTCATGCTGTCAATCATTTCGAACCTCGATCAATCCTTTCATGTATTCCTGTTGCATTATCTGTTTGTGTCAATGCTGTTATATGTATGTTTAGAACTTTTATCCGTGTCCAACACTTTTGTCTGACACATATACGGATATGGATATGAAATATAATCATCCAAATATATATGAAAAAACTTAGAAAATATTAAATATACCCATGTTGACAATCATTCCAAATCCATATGAAATATAATCATCCAAATATATATGAAAAAACTTAGAAAATATTAAATATACCCAGGTTGACAATCATTCCAAATCCGAGTAACATAGGTTGTTAAAATTATTTCATGCCTAGCATTAGATTAGTTTTATTTTTTTTATTGGAAGCAACATAATTTTTGTTTAGTACATCATTTTGGTTTTGCCCATTAATCTCTTAATTTATGGTGTATTTCATTCAAGCCCTGAATCACAACACCTCTTATGTTTGAAGAAATCTAAAATTATATATGCCTTTCGAATGTTACTAATATGTTGTCAATAGTTATTATTAGGAAATTCTATGTATTAATGGATATTAATATCTGATATAGAGGATTAGAGGTGTTCATGGGTCGAGTCGGGTTGGGTCGCGGCCCGAATTTTTTTCACATCCTTTACTCAAGCCTAGGCCGGCTCGTAAGTCTGAATTTTTGTTTAAAAAAATATTAAAATATTATTTTTATATTAATTTTTATAATTAAATTTAAATATAAATATTTTATTAATAAATAATAATTTGGGCCGGGCTGACCCAAATTAAAAAATACTTGTCCAGGCCCAACCCAATATGAACTGGGCCTATCAGACCGGACGAGTAGCTCGGTCCTTGAACAGGTATATAGAGGATATGTTAACATATTTTTTTCATATTAATTTATGAATACATTTCTATTAGAAATCTGGATATGTAAATGATATTGGAAACATGGCTCCCAAACCAGTGTGTTCCTTTTTCTAATTGATAGTTAAAGCTAATATATGCTTAATTTTGACAATATAATTAAAAAATATAGCTAAAGTATGTGATTTTTTTGTTGTGTTAGCCACAGCCACTTGCAAATCTTACAAAATGGATAACAAGCATGAAGGATATAGAAGATGATCTGAATAAGAAAATAAGCTTCTTGAGTGGACTTGTTTTGGCTTTCAAAGATCAAATTCACACTGACATTCAGCTCAAGCCTGGCAACAATGGTCCTTCCATACCAGCTCACAGAGCTTTACTAGTAATTCCCTCCCATGCCTCCCTCTCTGTTTTTATTATTATTATTACTATTATTATTATTTATGTTGTTTCGATTCTTTATTTTTCTTGAAATATCGGTGTCCGACACTCGTATCCGACGAATATCCGGACATGGGTATGGGGATATGATCCTCCAAATACATGAAAATCTTAGAAAAAATTGAACATACTCGTGTCCGACACTTAGACCCGAATTTGAGTAATATAGATTATTATTGTATTATTTTTATTATATATATATATATAACCAGTGTTTAAAAAATTAGACCGGACCGGACCGGCCGATCAGATCGGTTGAACCGATAACTGAAGGCCTGTCTGGTTCGGAGGATTACTAGAACCGAATTTCCATTAAACCGGTAAAGAACCGGTTCAACCGATTAAAAACCGGTAAAAAACCAGTTTTCGATGTAATTTTTTTTTCAAAAATTTTATTTGTAATTAATAAGATTTGAACTTTTAACCTCTTAATATTATATTAAAGATCATATCATTAAGCCAAATTCATTTTTTTGTTAATTATTAACTATATTTAATATTTATTTAATATAATTTAATGTTTAAATATTAAAAAAAATTAATCAAATTGGTCGGTCCAACCAGTTGAACCGATTGGATCGAAAACCAAAGGTCTGACATGTTCGACCTCCAGTTCGGTTTTTTTAACATTGTATATAACGGTTAGGGTATCTTTAAGCTTTGTCTAGGCGTACTCCCCTTTATGGGCGATTTTAAGTGTACTTCCGACATCAGTTCGGTGTATTCAAGATTTTACTCCGAATTGCTCCAAATTCCCTCCCATGCCTCCCCTGTTTTTTTTTTTATTTTATTTTTTTATTTACTATATATATAAAACGGTTAGGGTATCTCCAGGCTTTGCCGAGACGTAAACGATTTTAAGGGTACACTTATCCACATCAGTTTGTTGCAATTAAGATTTTCATCTTGCATTGCTCCAAACAAGGATCGAACCCAAATCAACAAGGAAGGGGTTCCTTAGGGTTAATTTCCATGTATTTATTTATTTATGTAAACTAAAATCAATTATTCATTTACTGAATTTATAGGCAGCAAGATCAGAGATATTCAGGAACATGCTAGACTCAGATGGTTGCAAGGCTCCACCAAGTGAAACAATTACTCTGCCAGAGATGAACACTGAAGAACTTGAGTCTCTCCTTGAGTTTCTTTACAGTGGAAACTTGGGTTTAGACAAGCTAGAGAAGCATGTTTACTCACTGTTTGTTGCAGCTGATAAGTATGAGATTCCATACTTGCAAGATTTCTGCGAAAGATACATGTTAAGTTGTTTGAATGCCTCAAATGTTCTTGAAATTTTAGAGATCTCAGATGTTTGTTCAAACAAGACATTAAAGGAAACTGCTTTGAACTTCATTGTTAGAAACATGGAGGATATAGTTTTCTCAGCTAAGTATGAAGTTTTTGCACCCAAGAATCCTCATCTTGGTTTGCAGATTACAAGGGCATTTTTAATGGATGCCAAAAGCAAAAGAATTAATGGAGTTTGATCATCAATTGATGTCATTTGATGGAAGAAATTAATGGGATTTTATGAGAAAAATATATGGTGGAAGTAACCACCAAGAATGTATAGAATACATTTTTTACATGCAAAGATGTAAAGCAATAAAATTCTGATTTGATATAACAAATGATAATTTCATTTTTCATTTCCAATTTCACAACAACTGTCTAGTTTATTGATAGAGAATTGAATTCTTAATTTTCATGATCAAAATTTAATATTAAAAAAAAAAAAAAACTAGCTTGTTTGGGTTGGCAAAAAATGCTAATTTTTCTCTTTTTCACTTTTTATTTCATATATGTATTTCATTTCACTAAATATAATTGTAAGCCAACAAAATTACAAAGAGTCAAATTAGAGATATTCATTGATAATATAGTAGTAATTTTTCAAATGTTTTTACTAGGTCTAGCTGATTATACAATCCAAAAATCGTTTCAAAGTAATCATTGTGTAATTTTTGAACAATAATGGTTGCTATATGTGCCAACAAGCAGTAAAAATGTACTTAAATATTTGATTCTTGAATAGAGTCAAAAGAATAAGTGATTGCTGTTTAGTAAAACTGTATTTAAATATTTGATTAAGTGGTTGATTTATGATTTGCTTACTCTTTGAATAGCTTCAAAAGAATAAGTGATTGTCAATTAATAAAAATGTACTTAAATATTTGATTCATTGGTTGATTACGATCTCCTTACTCTTTGAATAGTGTCAAAAGAATAATTTATTGTTATTTAGTAAAATGTACTTAAATATTTGATTCAGTGGTTGATTTACAATCTCTTTATTCTTCGAATAGCATCAAAAGAATAAGTGATTGTTATTTAGTAAAATGTACTTAAATATCTGATTCAGTGGTTGATTTACGATCTCCTTACTCTTTGAATAACGTCAAAAGAATAAGTGATTGTTATTTAGTAAAAATATTCTCAAATATTTGATTCAGTTGTCATTTATGATCTCAGATGTTTGTTCAAGCAAGCATTAAAGGAAACTGCCTTGAAATTCATTGTTAGAATTAAATATGGAGGATATAGTTTTCTCAGCTAAGTATGAAGTTTTTGCACCCAAGAATCCTCATCTTGGTAATTTGCAGATTACAAGGGCATTTTTAATGGATGCCAAAAGCAAAAGAATTAATGGAGTTTGATTATCAATTGATGTCATTTGATGGAAGAAATTAATGGGATTTTATGAGAAAAATATATGGTGGATGTAACCACCAAGAATGTATAGAATACATTTTTTACATGCAAAGATGTAAAGCAATAAAATTCTGATTTGATATAACAAATGATAATTTCATTTTTCATTTCCAATTTCCCAACAAGTGTCTAGTTTATTGATAGAGAATTGAATTTTTAATTTTCATGATCAAAATTTAATATTAAAAAAAAAATAACTAGCTTGTTTGGGTTGGCAAAAATGCTAATTTTTCTGTTTTTCACTTTTTATTTCATATATGTATTTCATTTCACTAAATATAATTGTAACCCAACAAAATTACAAAGAGTCAAATTAGAGATATTCATTGATAATAAAGTAGTAATTTTTCAAATTTTTTACTAGGTCTAGGTGATTATACAATCCAAAAATCGTTTCAAACTAGACCTGCTCATGGGCCGGGTAGCCCGTCCGGCCCGGCAGGCTCGGTCCGTATTGGGCCGAGGCTGGGCAGGATATTTTTGATCTATGCCGGCCCGACCTGGAACAGTGTTTTTTTATTATAATAATATTATTTTATTTAATTTTAATTATAAAAAATAATAATAATATTTTTTTTAATGTGATGAACAGTGAATTCGGACTTATCGAGCCGGGCCTGGGCAAAGAATTTGAGAAAAAAATCAGGCCGCTGCCCGACCCATAAGTAGGTCTATTTCAAACTAATCATTGTGTAATTTTTTAACAATAATGGTTGCTATATATGCCAACAAGCAGTAAAAATGTACTTAAATATTTGATATTCTTGAATAGAGTCAAAAGAATAAGTGATTGCTATTTAGTAAAAATATATTTAAATATTTGATTCAGTGGTTGATTTATGATTTGCTTACTCTTTGAATAGCTTCAAAAGAATAAGTGATTGTCAATTAATAAAAATGTACTTAAATATTTGATTCATTGGTTGATTTACGATCTCCTTACTCTTTGAATAGTAACAAAAGAATAATTGATTGTTATTTAGTAAAATGTACTTAAATATTTGATTCAGTGGTTGATTTACGATCTCCTTATTCTTTAAATAGCATCAACAGAATAAGTGATTGTTATTTAGTAAAATGTACTTAAATATCTGATTCAGTGGTTGATTTACGATCTCCTTACTCTTTGAATAACGTCAAAAAAATAAGTGATTGTTATTTAGTAAAAATGTACTTAAATATTTGATTCAGTTGTTATTTATGATCTCAGATGTTTGTTCAAGCAAGCATTAAAGGAAATTGCCTTGAAATTCATTGTTAGAATTAAACATGGAGGAAATAGTTTTCTCAGCTAAGTATGAAGTTTTTGCACCCAAGAATCCTCATCTTGGTAATTTCATTTTGATTTGATATAACAAATGATAATTTCATTTTTCTTTTTCAATATCCCAACAAGTGTTTAGTTTGTTGATAGAGAATTGAATTTTTAATTTTTAATTTTCAAGATCAAAATTTAATATTAAAAAAAAAATAACTAGCTTGTTTGGGTTGGCAAAAATTCTAATTTTTCTCTTTTTCACTTTTTATTTCATAAATGTATTTCATTTCACTAAATATAATTGTAAGCCAACAAAATTACAAAGAGTCAAATTAGAGATATTCATTGATAATATAGTAGTTTTTTTCAAATGTTTTTACTAGGTCTAGGTGATTATACAATCCAAAAATCGTTTCAAACTAATCATTGTGTAATTTTTGAACAATAATGGTTGCTATATGTGCCAACAAGCAGTAAATATGTACTTAAATATTTGATTCTTGAAAAGAGTCAAAAGAATAAGTGATTGCTATTTAGTAAAAATGTACTTAAATATTTGATTCAGTAGTTGATTTATGATTTGCTTACTCTTTGAATAGCTTCAAAAGAATAAGTGATTGTCAATTAATAAAAATGTACTTAAATATTTGATTCATTGGTTGATTTACGATCTCCTTACTCTTTGAATAATGTCAAAAGAATAATTGATTGTTATTTAGTACAATGTACTTAAATATTTGATTTACATATCTGATTCAGTGGTTGTTTTACGATCTCCTTACTCTTTGAATAACGTCAAAAGAATAAGTGATTGTTATTTAGTAAAAATATACTTAAATATTTGATTCAGTTGTTATTTATGATCTCAGATATTTGTTCAAGCAAGCATTAAAGGAAACTGCCTTGAAATTCATTGTTAGAATTAAACATGGAGGATATAGTTTTCTCAGCTAAGTATGAAGTTTTTGCACCAAGAATCCTCATCTTGGTTTGCAGATTACAAGGGCATTTTTAATAGATGCCAAAAGCAAAATGAATTAACGGAGTTTGATCATCAATTCATGTCATTTGATGGAAGAAATTAATGGGGTTTCATGAGAAAATATCTTTTGGAAGTAACCATCAAGAATGTACAGAATACATTTTTTTGACATGCAAATATACAAAGCAATAAAATTTTGATTTGATATAACAAATGATAATTTTATTTTTTATTTTCAATTTTTCAGCAAGTGTCTTGTCTAGTGTATTAATAGAGAATTGGATTCTTAATTTCCGTAATCAAGATTAAATATAAAAAAAAAACTAAACAAGTGTCTTGTTTAGTGTATTAATAGAGAATTGGATTCTTAATTTCCATAATCAAGATTCAATATTTAAAAAAATAATAATAATAAATAACTAACTTGTTTAAGTTGACAAAAATGCTAATTTTTCTCTTTTCACTTATGTATTTCATTTCACTAAATATAATTGTAAGTCAACAAAATTAGAAAGAGTCAAAGAGATATTCATTGATAATATAGTAGTAATTTTTATACAAACCAAAAAATCGTCTCATTCTTATTATTTAATTTTTGAACAAAAATGGTTGCTATATGTGTCGATCAAGCAGTAAAAATGTACTTAAATATTTGATTTAGTGATTCATTTACGATCTTTTTACTCTTTGAATAGCTCATTACACTTTGAATAATGTCAAAAGAATAAGGGATTGTTATTTAGTTGATATGTACTTTTTTAGGATTTATCAATTTGGATTTTTTTTTTTGGAAAATGCAGATTATATTTCATTTTAAGATTATACTACTCTTTTTTATTTTTAAGATTTCTATCTTAATATTTAATGATAATACTAATTAACGTTTATCTTTCTTATCTTTAAGGAAGTATAGTCCATAAATACTTCAAATGGCCAATAAAAGTTAGAAAAAAGACGAAAACAAAACAAAACTCTACATTTAATAAACCAAAAAAATATATCATCATTTTATATATATATATATATATACAAAAACTGAAACAGAGAGGTTAAAAACGATCCATCTTAAAAAATGGCACCGGAAGAAAATTCTTCTTTACGAACACTATTTAGTTCATCTGCTGCCTGTAGCTCCACGTTTTTTTCTGATATATTCTCTATGTGCTGTTCTTGCTTTTCCAGGATTAGCTCGAGGGTGACTACTGCTGTGAATGAGGTCATTTCTTTTTCATTCTTTTTTTTTTTTTTTTTTTTTAATTTAACTTGTGTGTGTTTTCTCAAATTTGTATATTTTTTTCCATGTATTTCTTGATCTGTGGGCAATTATTTAAACAATGTTATATAATATTTATATATATTATTGGATAATTAATTCACAAAGCATCCGTAATTTTTTTTAAAACTCAACAAATGAAATTAAAAAGTTATCATGTGTTTTTGTTTTAATTTTTAAAAAAAATATGTATCTTATGATATATATTTTTTTTAATTTCGTTGATAAAATTTAAATAATTTTACGTATGTTTGATACTAATTTAAGGGACAAATTAGATTTGTAAAATTGATGATAGAAGCTAAATGATGATCATGACTTTATTTTAAGGGTTTTTTTTTATTTAATTATTTTAATAGCCTCAGCCACAAGCAAATCAAGCGAAATGGATGAGTGATTTGAAAGATAAGAGAATAAATTTCTTAAGTGAACTATTTGGGGCATTCAAAGAAGAAAGTCATACTGATACACTGCTCAAGCCTGGTGATGGTGGCCCTTCCATTCCAGCACACAGGGTCTTACTAGTAATCCCCTTTCCCCTCCTTTAATTTTGTGTTTCTATCTACAATTATTATTTCATTCATCGTAGGTGGAGTCGAATTAAAATATTATCATATGTTTTTTTATTTATTATATAAATTTTTTAATTTTTTAAAAATATATCTTGTGTGGTGATGGTATATTTTATGTTATTCTGATTCGGATCGAATATCGGATACGAATATTTATTTGATATAAGTATATTAATTTTTTTTTATTTATATTTGAAAAATCATACTTTTATATTTATTTATGTCTCAATATGTGTTGCACACATTTGTCAGATATCCATATTGATAACATAAATATATTAAATAATTTTCGATATATATGTAAACATTATCATACATTTTAATGTTTGGTGTAGGCAACAAGATCTGAGATCTTTAAAAACATGCTAGACTCAAATCATTTCAAGGCTCCACAAACTGATACCATTACTGTCCCGGAGCTGAACTCTGAAGAGCTCGAGTCTTTACTGGAGTTTCTTTACAATGGCAGCTTGCCATTAGAGAAGATGGAGAAACATGTTTACCCATTGTTCATTGCAGCTGAAAAGTATGAGATTCCATATTTGCAAGAGTTTTGCCAATGTTTTATGCTGAATTCCTTGAATGCATCGAGTGTTCTTGATGTTTTAGAGACTTCAGAAGCTTGTTCAAACAAGGGATTGAAAGAAATTGCCCTCAACTTCATTTTCAGCAACACTGAGGCTGTAGTTTTATCAGATAAATATGAAGCTTTGGCAGCCAAGAACCCTCAGCTTTGCATGCAGATTACGAGGGAATTCTTCATGAATGCCAAAAATGAGAAAGTTAGTCGAGTTGGATTAATGGGTTTTCAGAAGAAAATGGGGTTTTCTGAGAAATCTTGCAATGATTTTCAGGCAAAGAATGGTGAAGTAAAAATGGAGAATATCCAAGGATATGTTTAGAAATCTCATATGTAACAAAAAAAAGTCAATAGGATTGCCTTTGGGATTATTATTTTTAAATTTAGTAATTTTTTGGATGTTTATTTTGTTAGAAATCTGAAATATTTATATGTATTTATAATTTTCAAATACTAAACAGAACATAATTTTATATTTTTTAAGATTTAATTTTTATTTAATAATAAATTAAAATTAAAAATTTATATTTATATTTATTTTTTAAAAAGTTTCTCCCAACACATTTTAAAATTTTAGATATAAGAATTTTATAACTTAATCCTTTATTTCTTTAAATTTTTATATGTACCCTGATATATAAATGTTGCTGCTTTCAAGTCAAAACATTGTGATTTTCTTCAAAACATAAAAAAATAATAATAATAATAATAATAATAATAATAATTAATTAAAAAATGTGAAACATAAAAAGAAGAATTGAAAATAAATAAATGTTAAAAATAAAATTAACTAAAAAAAGTTGACATTCCTTTAACTAAATTACAATCTTAATCAAAATTGAGGAAAAAATTTTACTAAAAAAAAGAAGAATATGAATTAAAGTACCCATTGATTCTTACTACCGCCATAGGGCAAGGAAAAAAGTCCAATACATGTGTTAAAGTGCTCCTTACATGCTGAATGTCAGCAGACCAAAGAAAGACAAACTTATATTGAAAGGTAGGCTAGGCTGATCAATACATGTGTTGGGTGGTTATATGAAGATGCAGCCCAAGCTTATATACGAATATGGATTTGATAATTTTTTTAAATTTAAAATAGAGTTATAATCTTCTTGAGAGTTTTTGTTAGTATTTAAGATTTAGTGAAAGGATAATGCAAAATTGAAAGTTAGCTATGACTTGGATAAATTTTTGTTTTTAAAAATTGGAATCTCAATCGTATATCTTTTAAAATTCAGATAAATAATTTAATTTTAAAATTTTGATAAATTTAATTATTATAATTTTAATATAATATATAATATATTAATAATTAGGATTATTCGCTAAGTATTTTTTTTAAATTTCTTACGTGTCATAAAAATAGATTGTTCATGTAATCATCCACGTAAGCAGATATTTTCATGTAAGTTTGTACATTGTTATATATATATATATGATAGGATAATTCTTAGATAACAATTAAGATGATAGTTTTTTTTTTTTTTGTGTAGATTTCAAATTTAATCTTGATTATAAATGGATAATTCTATTTATTTTATTATTTTAAGTTTAAACTGGTTAACATAAATTTGATAATGTACAACTAACATATGAAAATTTAAATCAATATTTATTGTAAAAAAAAAATTTAAAAATCAGTAAAAAGATATAATTCAGTAAAAAAATATAATATTAAAAATAACAGAAAATTGATAATGTTAGATTTTATTTTTAAATTTTAAAATTTAATGAGTTGATAAATATAATTTTATTTTGTCTTATTCCACGTGTCATTAAAAGGAGATGTCCATGTAATCTGTCATGTCAGCAGTGCTTATCCAGTCAGCATGTACCCTGTTATATTACATATATATATATATATATATATATGATATGATATGATATGATTTGTGAATTTGATGAAATTCATATTTACTAAATCTTAACTATTTATCAAGTATGGCTATTTCATTCTCATAATTTATTTAGCAAACTAAATTCAAATTTATTTTTTCAAATTTATAATCTTTTCAAACATAATATAAAATTACTTGTTTTACTATAATTATATATATCCTTTTTTTAGTGAAAACCAAATTAAAGTGTGCTTTGTGTTAATTAATGAGTGGAAATTATTGTAGTTTGTTTGCTTGAATTTCAATTTTGACAAAATAAAAAAATGCACCTAAAGAAAACTAGTTTTGAAAAGAAATTAATACACTATGTGAACTTATTATTGATTAATATGATGGAAGAAAATTAAGGAGGGGTTATTTATTTTTATTTATTTTGGTAAAATGGTTAGGGATATCTTAGGTTTCGATTTGGTTTAATCCTTTCTTCGGATAATTTTAAAAGTACACTTCTCATATTAATTTAGTGCATTTAAAATTTTATTTTTAAATTTTCCTCAAAGATCAAACTTCGATAGACTATTATGGTAAATGAGTGTGGTCACAATAAAAATGTCAAATAATTGGAAAAAAGAAAGCAAATGTAAAATCACACTAACAAAAATTAAAAGAAGAAAACCTAATTATTCCTACTCAAAACCACAAATACTTTTACAATAAACTTAAATTATATTAAGATAGATGATTCTAAGAAATCTTTTTTTGAAGTACATGTTAAAAACACATCAAATTACATTTTATGAACATTTTTACTACAATATTTTTATCAAAATGCTTTAAATAGCTACATTTTATTGAAATTAGAAAACTATCAATAATGTACTCAAATGGATAATTAATGTATTATTATTAACATAAATTCCAATATATAAAACCCTTTTTCTCATATCACAAAGGCAGCATTGTGTTTGCAACATGCCAAAGAGTCCTTTCACTTTGGTAAAAAGATATAGTTATATGTACTAATTATAAAGTTTTTAATTGAGTTGTTATTACAATTTGATACTAACTTGGTTAAAAAGTTATATAAAAATTAAATTAAATTATAATAATAAAATTAAATTAAATTAAAAGTATTTAGATAATTTAATTTTAAAAAATAATTAATCACTAAAAAATTACTCATTTAAAAAAAAAAAAAAAAAGAGAATTACTCACTAAAAAACATTTCACCTATTTTTAATTTATTATTTATTTTAAAATATAACATTTAAAAAAAAAAAAACACTATTTTTTGGATGTTATAAATTCTAGTAAGATAAAGTGGGCTGGCCTCCCACTCACCAATGCCCTTTATCTTTGAATTTGACAGTCAACTTTTCTTTATAATCTTTTTCTCTTTTGTTTCCTTAGTAGGCTTTGTCTCGCCTTTTCTTTGCAAATGAAAAATGCAAAACAAGTACTATTACTTAGATTTGTTCATGAATTAGGTTGGATCGCGGTTTAATTTTTTTTTTTCAAGTACATTTTGGACCAATTCATAAATTTATTTTACTATTTATAAATTATTAAAATAAAAAAATTTATATTAAGATTTTTATATATTTTATAATTAAATTTAAATAATTTTTTTATTTAATAAATAATAATTCAGGTCGGGTCGACCAACTCAAATTATAAAAATTTTTACACAAACTCGGATCTATCGGATCAGACGAGTTACCCTATCCTTGAACAAGTCTACTAGTGATGTAGTGCATGGCTTTAAATTTTTTTTTTTAATAATAAAGCAATTCTTTAGATTCAACATTTAAAGTTCCCTTTCTATATATTTTTTGTAAAGTATATGCATGTAAGTAAATAAAAAAAAAAACTAATTTTTAACTAATAATTTCTTGAGAATTAGTAGAAGATAAATTTGAAAGCATGTCTAGATAGTATAAATAATTTAAAATTTTGATTTTACAAAAGTATAATTATGTTTTAGCATCATTTCTTTCTTTTTAGAATTTCTTTCTTTGCAATATCCAAAACAATAATTTTTTTTATTTTTATAATGGAGGTCATAATTTGAGAATAGGGTAAAGAATTGTAGATGCTGAAATTCGAATTTTAAACTTACAAGATATTACTTTTTAAAAATAACTGTATGAACCCACTAAATTAAACATTGAGTTCATATCCAAATAATATATACTTTGGTCCAAGCATCCAAATAACTTTCAATGTTTTTGTCTCCATTGCAAATTTTTATTTATAAAATCAAAATTGAAAATTATAATTATTTAATATAAAAAATTATCTTTGATATATTAACGATAAATGAATTTTTTTTTTTTAATATAAAAAATTCGTGTATTAAGAGAAGATTTAGAAATGATAAATAAAAAGTTTTTATTTTAAAAAAAAAAAGTTAATTTAATCCATCTAACTTGAAAATTTAAACTTTAACCTTATAAACCAGCTTTTATCAAGATAACTTTTTAGTTTTAAAAGTATCAATTATTCATTCATTTTTTTTCTCCAAATAAAAAGTAAGAAAAGACCCATTCACCGACTTTTCTTAGCAAAGAAGGAAAAGTTGGCATACATGTGAGAAGCACGTGAGAGCATTTGAGTGCTGAACCGGAATGGTCCGGTATTAAATAAAAAAAAAATTGACAAAACCTTCTGTTTATAATCAATAAAATTGATCTCAATTCCATTTGAAATTAAAAAAAAAAAAGTTAACATTTCAATCCAAATTTGAATTAACTTACATTCAAAATTATTCCAAAATTTAATCCAAAATAATTCAAATTTAAATTGTTTGATTTTAAAATTCAATAATTTGAATTTGAAATAATGCAAATTCAAATATCAACCTAAAATAGGATGTAAACGAGTCAAGTTATTTGAGTTTAATTCGATGAATATTCGAAATTTACTTGTTCATTATCGAATCGAGTTCAAAATATTCAAATAACGAATCAAGTTTTTAGTACATTAATATCCAATCTGAGAAGAGTCTAATTGAATTTTTATTTTTAAAATATATTTTAATAAATTTAATATATAAAAATAATAAAAATATAATATTTAATGTTTATATTTATATTTATATTTATAATTTTATCGAACTTAATTAAATCTATCCAATTAAATTCGAACTGTTTGAGTTAGACTTCCTTTAAGAATGTGATGGAAGTTCCTTGCACCATATTTAAATTATTAAATTTAAAAAATAAAATTCGAACTGAACTAAATTTTAAAGCTCGAGTTTTATAATTAAATAAGAATGGTAGCTTATTAGACATTTTCATGACCGAACCGCGGTTCAAATTTTATTTTATTTTTTTTATTTAGATTCAGGTGGAATTAGATTTGAATTGATTTAAAAACTCATATTATTATTTAAAATAATATTTTTCTATTAATATTTATAATTAAATTTAAATAAATTTCTTATTAATTAACAATAATTCAGATTCAATCAGTTCAAATTAAAAAATAAATCATTTAAATTCAATCCAATATAAATCGATTCTATCGAAGCGAGTGGCTAGCCCGGCCTTAAACATGTACGGAGGCTATTCAAATAAACTTTGAATTTTCTTTAATACGAAATGATCCATCCGTACAATTACCGCACCTCTACCACCGCTTATAAAAGCCCCCACTGGCAATTGCAGTGAGTTATTGTTTTTAAATCTAAAACCATTGAAAAAAGAGAAGAGAAATGTCTTTTTCTGGACCCTCTTTAGGATTCAGTAGTTTTTCTACAGCTTCTGCCAACCCTGCTTCTAACATATTCGGTTCAACAACTTCCTTCGGATTTGGTTCGTAGTTTTTTTTTTTTTGCCAAAAAAATCACTATGGGTTAGCTGTTGTTATTACTTTTTTTTTTTTTTTTTTTTTTCTGTAGTGTTTGGTTAAAAACGGGTAAGTGTTTGTTTGGTTTGACTTCGACAACAATGTGGTTTCCAAAAAATAAGTTTTTTTTTGGAAACTAAAAGTGGGAATTTGCATTTTTTAGAAAGTAAAATGATTTTAATTTGATAATACATTTGAAAAAGCTATAATTTAATTGGGTTTTTTTTTCTTCTTCTTATCAACGATTTTTTTTTTTTTTTTTTCTGTAGTGTTTGGTTAAAAACGGGTAAGTGTTTGTTTGGTTTGACTTCGACAACAATGTGGTTTCCAAAAAATAAGTTTTTTTTTGGAAACTAAAAGTGGGAATTTGCATTTTTTAGAAAGTAAAATGATTTTAATTTGATAATACATTTGAAAAAGCTATAATTTAATTGGGTTTTTTTTTCTTCTTCTTATCAACGAAAAATCCGGGGTAGATAGATTGTTTTGTCCTTACAACGGGACAAGATGTGCTGGTTTGTACTAGAAAGAGTTCATGAAGTTTAAAGTTTTAGATTTTTAATAATTGAAAAATGTTTAGTAAATAGTGAATAAAGTTTTAGAAGGTGCTTAAGTTGATCAAGTTGAAGTTTTTGTTTTTGTTTCTGCTAATGTTGTCTTTATCTGTAGGAAGACTTGCTTCGACAGCTACAACTGCCTTTGCCACTTCTTTCGAAACATCACCAAGTAGGAGGTACTTATAGGATTCTTGTTGCTAACTTTATAGTGGTACATTTTATAATTCTTTGCTGGTACTTGAATCACCCCCTTTGCAGTTTCCTATGATTGTTTTTGATTCATTTGTTTCTACAATTTTATGTCTATAATCAATAGTTTTCATGAGTTTCTTGTTAAAAAAAAAAATTCAATACAACACCCATCTTTTGCCCCCTCTTCAGTTGGTTTGGAATACTTATATCTATACCAGTTGCAGACAAAGCTTTTAATCTGTTCTTCACTTTGCGAGTTGTAGAATTTATTGTTTCAATAGAATCTTGGAGTTGGATGCACCAAGAAATAGATATATATATATATATATATATATATAGGGGATTAATAACCAGATTTTTCTTGAAGTACTTGTATCTGTCACATATCCGACCGACATGGGTATGGAGGGTCTACCCTCTAAAAATATGGAAAAGCTTAAAACAAATTGAATATGCCTGTTTCAGACACATATCTATAATCGACACTCACTCCCGAGTAACAGAGGCTGTTATTGCCTGGTTAGTCTGATGCTGCTCTTAAGTTTGTTGTTTATTTTCTTTGTTCTGCTATATTAGTAGCAGACTTGGTAAGCTTTCCTGCATTGCTGTTGGCTAATAAAAAAGTTCACTCATCCGAACCAAAAATGGGAAAATAAAAAAAATATGATGCATTATGCCCTAGATAGTGGTAGTGTGGGGAAGGCTGAAACTGTGTTGTAGAGCTATGTTACTCGGACTCGGGTGTGAGTGTCAGACACGGGTATGTTCAATTTTTTCTAAGATTTCTATGTATTTGGAGGGTCCTTGGTGAATCATATCCCCATACCCATGTCCGGATATGGGTCGAACAGGGGTACTTCAAGAAAAATGAAGAGTCGAAGCAACATAGAATGTAGAGGAGCAACATAGAATGTAGAGGATGCATCCCCCTTTCATTGGTAGAGTTTGTCGGGAGAGTCCATTGTATCACCTTCAAGTGTCAAGTGTTAATTTAAATTGTGCTCACTTTAGGGGTCCTTCTATCTTGCTACATTTTGTAGAACTTTGATAATTTAAAAGTTGGGAAATGGTGCTCTTTGTATGCACTTTGTGGATTCCATAAAAGCGTGTATAAGGGAATTTCCTCCTTGATTTCTGTCTCTTATACTGTTTTCTTTCTCTGCTTGTCTCAGGCCAAATTCAACTGCCACTACTCCAGTGAAAGAGGTAATTTATTTCCTTTTTAAAATTTTGCGACATAATATCCTTCTCATATGTGTCTTTGTAAATCTTGTTTTACCTATTCTGTCTATATTGGCAAGTACTCTAATCATGCTATGGTTAAATTGAGATAACAAACCATCAGCTAGCAAATTGAGCACAATCAGTTTATATTATGAAGTAACTTCTTAAGTTGGCTAGTTTAAACCTATAGGGACAAAACAGATCCAAAATATGGAAATACAAAATAAATTACGAAAACCAGTAGTACGTCCTGCTGATATTAATTGGTCCACATTAGATTGTATGGATCAAATGCCATCGTCTTTTGATTTAGAAACAAAAGAAATTCCTCGATATTCTTTGAAAGAAGTAGAAGAATATATGCAAATTACGGAAAATATTCCCCGAAATGATAGGAAATATCCTACCATTGAGGATTACAAAAAGGCTCGAGATATCTTTATCTCTAAAAGTTGTAGTCAGAGACTATTAACTTTAAAAAGAGCATTCCAAAATAATCTTGAAACACATATATACCAAAATTATGTAGAAATACATATTGATTTATGTACGAAAGAAGAGAAACAACAAATTGACTGTGTTGATTTATCAACCACAGATTTAAATCAATTTATGAATGTTATTCCAAAATCACTTCTTAGAGAAATCAAGAAGATACCAATGCACCTGATGAACAAGAAAGAGATACTGCTGCATCATCAGTTGTAAATCTGATTGTTACTGGAAATACCGCAATTTACCAACAAGGTAATATTCCAAAAATACCCTATACGGATATTCATACAGAAACAAAGGATAACATCCTTTATACTTTGGGAAAAGGTTCTAAAATTCAGATGGGAAAAAGACAACCCATTGGCGAATTACCTGTCGAAAGATACCTAAATATAGATGCATATTCTCCTCAAGTTTATGAAGAACTTGTCGGAAAATGGATGCAACGAACCATACGAGAGTTCGATACCACATTTATGAATACTCAATATACAACGGAAGCGATGTATAGACAAAAATTTAGAAAATAAAATTAATATACAAAAGGTGTTTAAAGATGAATTAACAATAGATACAGAACACCTAGATACAATAACATTAGAAATTCTAGATAGAAACGAATCTATATTTGAATTAGAAGATATGACTAAATATAATTCTAAATTACAAAATTCTAGATAGAGTCTAGCTGTCTAAGTCCAGCAACATGAGAACATTTATCCTGAGCTAATTTTGTAATAAACTGAACACAATAGAAGATATTGTCTTTAGACGTACCTTTTATATCCTCGTGGTGTTCAAGGTAAGCTTTTTCGAATTCCTTTCCGATTGGTCCGGAGAGTTTGCTGAGTAGCTTCCTCTGAAATTCGAAATTAAAGAATCCACCAGCTTCACAGGTATCTGCTGCAAAATCTGATAGAAATGTCTGAAGGTATGCCCAGTCGTACAAGTATCTTGCTTCGAGGCGGCGTGCAGCTTCGGTTTGTGCTGTGATATCTCCACCTTGCGTATCTCGACCAGTAATTAGAGAGTATATTGTATTTACAAATCCATAAGGATTGTTTTCAAGATTTAGTAATTCTTGGAATTCTGTAGGTCTATCCCTTTTAAAGGATAACCAGCAGTTTAATGCTGATCCTACAAGAAATGTCTCAAGATGTGAGTATAAATCCTCAGTAGTGAATTTTTCTTTCAAAAACTGAGAGTTAAATCTTTGTATAATGGCTTGTCTCCATTTATCAACAAGTTCATCATGAACCTGAGGAGAGAATCCATCAATATCCAAAAATATTTGAACAGGTAGTGTACCAATAGGATTCCACTTGCCTTGTATACCTTTACTTGGTCTAGCAAGATTAGTCAAAGTATTGTTTATAGTAGATCCTTGTATAGTATCTACTGGTATAGGTGGAATGATTCCCACATTGTATGTTGTACTTTGATTTGTTACATTATCAACCGGATTAGGGTTAATATTGGATGCAGAAGATGATGGCATCTCGAATGTAACTGGATTTAAGCTTTGTCTAATAGAGTCTGGTATTTGATTAAAGAAATCAGCAATTTCTTTTGTATCTAGAGTTTCATCTCTGTATTCGTATTGTTCTTTTTGTATAAGCTTTTCATGGATTTCAATCCATACTAGCTGTATATGCATAGGCATATTTCTATGCTTGTTTGACTGTATAACGTCTTGTCTTTCTTTACTAGACATTATAGTAAATGTATCTCTAAGATTTTTATAATCTTGTATATTAGTATAGCCTTTTCGTCTTATAGCTTGATTAGAATTTATAGTTATAAATTCTTGTATTTCAGTATATGTATACTTGTATTCTTGTGTAATATCTTGTAATAATAATAATGGATCAATTTTTAGTCTTACGTGTAAATAGTATAATGAAGTAATTACTCCAATGTTTGCTCCATTATTTTTCATATTTTGTAGAAATTTTAATCTTTCTACTGTCTCTAACCTTATAAAATGTCTACGATTTTGTATAAACGTATCTAGATTTTCATTTTGATTATCTAGAGTTTTAGTATAGTCTACAATTTCATCGAGATATTGGGTTATCTCATTTTCTGTATATTTAATTGTATCTATTGTCTCTAAACTAGATGTATTTGATGAATTATCCATATATTCCATGGAAAATTCTGGTTTTGTATTATGACTACTACTACTACTACCTTCCCCTCCTTTTGAAATCTTTCTTCGGGGAAGAAGATTTTCAGTTGAATCTTCATCATCAGATGAATAAATAGTAGAAGTATTATCTATAGGCTTATCTATGTAATTTGAAAATGATACAAACCTAGAACTATGTATAGAACTATCAAAGGTTTGTACAGATGTAGGTATTTGTATGGTTTTTGGTTTTTCAAAAACTAGGTCTAAATCCCACAAACAACCATTATATTGTTGGGAATCAAATTTTTTGGCTTCTATTAATCTAATGCCTTTTGACTGAACTGATTGGATTGTATTTTGTATATTTAACTTATAATTACAATAAGGTGAAGCAGATACTCTGCCTAAATAACCTACAGCAATTACAAGGTTATCATGTTTCATGTCTCCAAATCCTACAGTCATAACAGATATTTTTATTTGGTCTAAGTCTTCTATTTTTATCATGTAATTGGGCATATGATAAAAAAGACCTTTATTATTAGAAAGATCTACTTCTATCATAGAGATAATTTTCTTATCTCTGTCTGGTAGTCTATCGTCAAAGATGCTAATCATAGCTTTGACACCTAAATTGTTTTTAAATAGACCTTTTATTCCTATAATTATACAACCTAAATGCGCATAATTATATTTTTTCAGATCTAATTTGGCTATAGTCTCAGGTTTAATCAACTCAAAGATTTTAGCATAATTATCAGGTACACAGCATGGATATTCAGAAACATGCGAGTACATACCTGTTTTGATTGAGAAGAGTCGATTAGGCGTATTGTAGAGGATTTCTGGCTGGAAGGCAACTTTGTTTGTGACAAAGTTCTTGATGTCATTCTCGATATCCACAACGCTTTCGATGGTGACTTGTTTGTCCTTTTTGCTGAGATTAAGGCCACCAAAAATGTCTACGAACGTATGTCCTGTCGTTCGTTTCATAAGGCTAGTCTTTCGAAGTGAGGAGCTTCTAGTAATTTTGTCTTTGCCTTTATCAGTCATTTTCTGACTATTTCGTATGTACCGTCTGGTTTTTGTCTGAAACTTGGAGTCTTTTGATAGGGAAATTTATGTGAAATTTCACTAGCAATTGGTGAAGTATGTATTTCTGTAGTATTTTCACCACTCTGTCTTATAGTAATTTTTTGTATATGTGTCCAAATTTGACCAAGATATTGATTTATACCTGGGAATTTAGATAAAATAGTCTTTGTATTATCTAATGTATTGAGTATATCAACTGGTATTTTGTTTAATATTTCAAAAGATTGTCCTGCAATCCTTTCAATATTCTGTAGTATAGTATTCGACGATCTAATTGATTGGCTAGAAAGTTGATCTAGTTTTGTATTTTGAGTATTTTTTGGAGAAAGTTGAGTAATTCTTGTATTTCCTTTTTATTAGGAAATTTGTCTGTTTTGTATATAGTTTTTTCTACTCTTTTCGCGTAGTGTATTAATCTGAGTAATTAAGAACTCTTGATTATTGTATAATCTGTCTAAATCTGGTGTAGTAGAAGTATCAAGATTAAGTCGCTCAAATAAAGATTTGAGTTCCTTATGGCTTTTGCAGCTTGATTCTGAAAAGTTGATGATTAAATCAACTACTGTATTGAGCTGTTTGTTTGTATGATTATCTAATTCAGAATGCCAAAGATGACACGAGAATTTCTTCTTGTCTGGGTATAATTTTTGTATACTT
The DNA here is from genome assembly GCA_030761205.1 of Fremontodendron californicum. NCBI lineage: Eukaryota > Viridiplantae > Streptophyta > Magnoliopsida > Malvales > Malvaceae > Fremontodendron > Fremontodendron californicum. Next base: position 834,233 of record JAULJL010000041.1, read on the forward strand.
CCTGTAATTATGTCTCGAAAATTACAATGATCAACAATTTTCTTATTTTTGTCTAACTTCTGAGATTGCTTAGGAATATCAGTTCCCAAGTATTCAAGCCTTCGAAGTTCAGATGGATTGGGTATTGTGACAGCTTTAAAAATATCACTCATGAACAAGAAGAAAGAAGATGAAAAAGACAGAAAGAAAGTAATCTCTGCAGAATAGGGTTTGCAAGAAATTACGAGATGTAAGTTAAATGATATCAGAAGCTATCTATTTATAATCTTAAGTCTAGGTTCTTCAAAAATATCTAAGATATTTTAAGACAGTTGTCTAGCATTAGTGTCTATCTGAGTCAGCTTAAAGTAAAGTTATTCCTTTACTTTTGTTTTTGTCTGCCAATATAAAAGTATCGGTTAAGACTTGACCGACAGTCTTATGGCCGACAAAAGTATAAATTAACTAAAGTTGATGACTCATAAAGTAAAAGTCTATCAGACCCTATCTTCTGACTAAAGTTATCATGGTTTATCTAAAGTAGTGATCTTTATCAAAAGTGATAAAGATGTCTGACTAATCCTTAAAGGTTCGTTCAGGAATCTTTCTGAAACTCTGACCTATAAGCATTATCTAAAAGTAATGGTTCTGAGCTAAAGTATAAAGCAATGATTCTTCTTTTTTTAAAGTGACGTCTCTATCATTACCTAGTCTAAAATTTATTTTAACTTTGTCTAAAAGTGACAGCAATAATTTTGTTTGTCAAAATTCCTACCGACACTTCATGTCTACTGAATACAAGTCTACGTATTCTCTACATAATTCTATAATAGTATTATTGATATCAAAACAATAGAAAAAAGAAACATGCTCTGATACCAAAATGAGGGGGGTGAAAAGCATGCTCGAGAGTTTAAACCTGAGCGTACTTATACCGATCGTATAACGTGTTATGCTTGTGGAAATCATGGACATATGGCAAGACAATGTCCTTCAAAACAGTATGCCCCCAATTCCAGACATCAATTAGCCCTCGATATGAATATGGATTTAATCGAGATTACTGCTAATGTGTCAGATTCCGAAACCATCCTTAGTATTGTCACTATTGATGATTCCCCAAATGATGATATTGGAGTAATATCAGATTTTGATAATATTGACATTAGTGATTTTGTCGATGCTAATGGATTCCAATATGATTGTATGGAGACAATTCACATGCCAGAAATCATGTGTGTATACAAAAATCAAGATCATAAGTGGCAAGGAAACCACAGATCTATCGAATTACCTTGCATATATTGTAAAGGATACCCAGATGAAGAAAAGCGAGCGCGATGCTCGAATTGTTTCAAAAATTCTTGTAAATTTTGCCTTGAAGACAGACGTATTTTTGTCTTTTCGGAAAAACGAACAAAGAGTTTTAGTCCAAAGACTACAGAAAATGTAGTAATACCAAGAGTAACAAATATATCTGAAGATTTGTTATTATTACTAGAAAAAAGAATGATTTTGGTTGAAGAATTAACCAAATCATTAGATTCCAGGTTAAAATTAATAGAGAAAACCATAATTTCTCTAGAAAAGAAACCTATTAATGAATCTTCGGGAAAGATTCAAATACCATCAGAATCTAGTTCTGATAAGACTCCATTAAGAGAATTTTCAGAGTTACCAGATGAGAACCCTGAATATGAGCTTATGGATTCTATACCTAATACTAATGTTCCTGTGTGTCGTAGGAAATGAGAATGGATTGCGAATCTTACGATTCCAATTCACCTAACGATACAAGATTTTTAGATTGCTGGAAAAGCAATGATAGATACGGGTTGTACGCATTCAAAGTTGTGTTCCGTATTAATTCCACAAAAATACCAACATGAGTTAAAGAATGTTATCTCTGCACTCAGTATTTCTGGGAAAAGAGACAATATAACGCATTATATACCAGAATCGTATATTCGTATGGATAACGAATGTAACGATATTATTGGATTTAAAATCCAAAATACCTTTGTACGAAACCTATTACCTTTAGGTTATCTAATGGTGATTGGTCTTGATTTCATTCTTGATTATAATAGTGGAATCACCATTACTAAAGATTTTGTTACTTTCTTTAGTAACAATAATACCGTTAACCTCTTTCCTAACCATCTGCATCAGAGTGTGCAACAAAAGCGTGGTGAAGCCCAATGAGATACCACTATAAAAATTTGGAAAGAAAATCCACAAATATATACCGAGATTATTCCAAAAAATACATCTCATACCACTGTACAAAAAGCATTAGAAAATGCTCGAAATACAGAATATTTCCGAAAAAGAAAAATGCCATTAAGGTCTCAATTCGAAGCTGGGATTACGCGAGTTATTCCTGAACAAAATTGTGACTATACCACAATGATATGTGCGAAGGATACCACATGTCAATGCCAAGATATTTCTCCATTCCTGCAAAAGAAGTTAAAATTTAATAACTTCTTACTTGACTTCCAAAGAGTCAAGGATAATCTTGAAGATGTTCAAGATTCAGGAATTGATTTACAAAAAGAAATATTTGATGAAGTAGAGAAAGTTTCTCTATTATTAGGCCAAAATCTGAATGAAATAGCAGATGTTTCAGATTTTGATGAATGTATGATCGAGATGGATTGTTTCGATCATATTAATCCAACGGGTTATAGTAAGTTAAACCTGGAGGATATAAATCAAATACAAAGTCGTCTCGAAAAACTTGAAATTATAGGAGAAGATCCTCTCAAGTTTTGGCATAAGCATGAGACTACTTATAAAATAGAAATTATTTCCGATCTGATTACAATTAGAGGAAATATTATACCAACAACAAATGAAATGTTAGATCATTTCAATACCCAGATCGCAGAAATGCAAAAACTTGGAATTATCCAAAGATCTGATTCCAAACATAGAAGTCCTGCCTTTTTTGTAAACAATCATGGTGAACAAAAAAAGGCAAACCCCGTATGGTCATCAACTATAAAACGTTGAATGATAATACATACGAGCATGGTTATACAATTCCAATGAAGGATCAGCTTTTGAATAAAATCCAAGGAGCTAAGTACTTCTCTAAATTTGACTGTAAATCTGGTTATTATCAGATACGGTTACATGAGGAGAGTATACCATGGTCAGCCTTTGTATGTCCCAATCCTATCGGACATTGGGAATGGAAGGTTATGCCTTTTGGTCTAAAAAACGCTCCAAGCGTAATCCAAAAATTTATGGATAATATGTTTAATCGTCCATATATTCTATGTTATATTGATGATATTCTCGTATTTTCAAATACCTTAGAAGATCACAAAATGCATCTTAAAGAAGTCTTTAAGATCATTGAACAATATGGGATAATTATTTCCCGAAAAAAGATAGAATTGTTCAAAGTTATGATTGAATTCCTTGGTTGTATCGTTGGAAATGGTACAATCAAATTACAGGATCATATTGCTAAGAAGATATTAGAAATTGATATCGAAAAGCAATTTGAGACTATCAAAGGGATACAGCAATTTTGTGGAATTGCAAATTATGCTAGACCCTTTATTCCAGGCTTGAGTAAAATGCTTCAACCATTTTACAACAAGATAAAAGCTAATGGTCAAAGGATCATATCTAGTGAAGATCGAAAGCAGCTTGCTTTATTAAAAGGAAAGGTAAAAGCATTACCACCTTTATCTTTACCACTTGATAGTGAATACCTGATTGTCGAAACTGACGCTAGTGGACAATCATGGGGAGCATGTTTGCTTTTTAGACCCACGGTCTTTTCCTCGAAAAAAGATGAAAAGATATGTCGGTATGCCAGTGGCACTTTTAGAGAAAAACTCAAAAATGCCCCTATATCTGCCTTTGAAGCTGAAGCTTTGGCAATATACTATGCCCTCGTTTCGTTCGAAATGTTTCTAATTGGACGAGATTCCTTTACTATACGGACTGATTGTCATGCTATAGTAAAATACTATATTAACATGAAAAATACTGGAAAACAACGTACATTAGAACGTTGGCATAAGATTACCAGTTATATCATATACCGAGGTTTCAAACCAAAGTTTGAACATATTAAAGGTACAGACAACGTCATTACTGATTCCCTTAGTCGGTTATTTATGTTACCATATTCGGAACATATGACTAAGATGTCCCCAGAAAAAGAATTACCTGAATACCCTTAGAAAAGCAAAAAAGATGATTGAACAGTGTCATCTATTCCTAGAAGCTACCCTTAGAGAACTCTATAAAAAACCAGAGTTCATTCCATTTGTTAGTCATTCAAAAATGTCTAACCCTAGAATTTCCAAAAGAAGAGGTTTACCACTTTCTTTTCCTTCTTCTTCAAACGCTTCTAAAATTCCTTTTGCTTCCACATCAAATCCCTCTCCGGTTGAAACCGATGAAACTATATCCAAACGATCTCATGAAAGTGAGGAGTTTATTCCAGTTTAGAGGAGACGTCCAAGAACATTGAGAATTGAAGATTCTCAGGTTACGTCCCAGATTCCAAAGGTAATATCATTACCTATTCCACCTGAATTTTTAGAATGTAAAGATTTAGGGTGTGTAGTAAAAAATTCCAATTCCGGATACAGGATGTATCTAGATTCCAAAGATTATAAGATTAATCTTCCTATATTAGAAAGTTCAAGACATTGTTTTAATGTCCCTTCACCTGCGAGTAGAGATACTCTCAGAATTCCATTGTTAACCTGTATTGATAATATCCATCATGTTGCTCATAAGCGTGATATTTCACATACCATTTCATCCCTGAATGTTTTGTCTATTTTATTGCATAGACAAGATAGAGTTTTTGCGAAAGAGCTCCAGGATTTAGAAGCAGATCATCAAAAAATTCTTGATGAACTTGCTATTCCAGAAACACAGTCTGCGCCAGTTTTACATAAAACTGAAGACTATGATACCAAGTTAACCTGCTATGTAGTTAGAAATGGCAGAGTTAATGGAATATTCCTATCATGGGAATATACCAAACAACAGGTCTCTGGATTTTCAGGAAATGACCATTCCAAATTCCATGATTTATACGAAGCATAGATTAACATCAACCAATACCGCAATGATTTCATAGTTGATGAAGGCATCAAGAAATCAAAGCAATACCAAAACCTCATGCGTATTCTACAATCAGAGCAAATACCCCAAAAGCGTAAAACCTTTATTCAAGCTCTAGTAGATCACCCCACTACATTGGATGAAGTATCCAAATTCCAATTAGAACAACGCATCAAAGACCTTGAGTTTGAAAACTCAAATCTGAAGAGTGAAATTGAGGCACTCAAAACAGATACCCTTTTTGAGTTAGTTATGGATATAAAATATACAACTCAAAATACCCATCAAAAACTTGATATCCTACAAAATACCCTCTTGGAAGTCAAGAAAGATGTCCAAGATTCATTCTATTCCGAACCAGCAGATCCAGGTGAATCAGTGAAGTTATCTTCACCTACTCCAGTTCCCGCCGCTCCGATTTATGTATACCGACCTCCGACAGTCCCCAGGAAGTCATCCCCACAAGCAACCCCACCAGGAGAAGTTGCAGACCACCTATTCCAACAAATGATGGAAGCTACATCGTAGCGACCATTGGAGGAAGATTCCCAAGACCCTAATGCAGTTTGACGAGTGACCTGCTGCAGATTCCAAAAATTTGTAAATTAGATAATAGGATATTTCGAATTTTCTTTGAGTGGGACCCACTTGGTGTCCAAGGGTAATGTAAGGTCTTTTTTCCGTTTGTGTGTTTGTAAGGGTTGAAAAAAGCAAGGGTAATTAAGTCTTTTTAGAGAGTGACGATGGGGCCCACAAATATGCACCCGATTCTCCTATTTATAGACTTCATTTCCTTTGTTGAAGGTAAGAGGTTCTGAGTTAAGAGATTCCAATACTCTCAACAGAGTAATTCTCTTATTCAAACAGCTATATCTTCACAATACCCCGAGTCTCGAGTCTGTAAGTATTCCAAGTCTAAGTTTTTCTTTTTAGTTTTATTTGTTTGATTTTTCTAAGAGAGTAATCTCTTTATTCCTTGTAAAATTTGAGATCGGATCTTGAAGAACGACCCAAAAGATAGATTCCTGAACTTTCGGTCCAGATGTCGGCAATAAGGAGTGATGAAGGATTAGGATGAGCAGGAAAGATCGTGTGAATGCCGTTGATGAGTTAAAAGAAGGCCGTGTATCGATCGAGTGATTGTGTCCGTTTGAAATCCAGAAATTCCGTACGCTTGTACGCGTGGCTATGTGAATAAGGGAACGCAAGTCTATTAATACGGTCAATATCTTCAGTACCTTGTCTCAAATATGTATTTTCCATATTTTAGTGTTTTCGTTGTGCTTCTCTATCTCTGTGAGATCATTAAGACTATCTTAGTGATCGTTTTCCTGTCTATTTATTTTTTCTATAATTATTTGTGTTATATTTAAAACCCCAGTGACCAGAGGAAAACTCCTGTCATCGTGTTCGATCCCCCCCTTTGTGTCTTTGGCTACCAAATCGGTGTCCAAATCGATCCCCCGTCCAAATTTCCAGAAAAAGTTTACAAGGAATAGAGAGATTACTCTCTTAGAAAAATCAAACAAATAGAACTAAAAAGAAAAACTTAGACTTGGAATACTTACAGACTCGAGACTCGGGGTATTGTGAAGATATAGCTGTTTGAATAAGAGAATTACTCTGTTGAGAGTATTGGAATCTCTTAACTCGGAACCTCTTACCTTCAACAAAGGAAATGAAGTCCATAAATAGGAGAGTCGGGTGCACATTTGTGGGCCCCATCGTCACTCTCTAAAAAGACTTAATTACCCTTGCTTTTTTCAACCCTTACAAACACACAAGCAGAAAAAAGACCTTACATTACCCTTGGACACCAAGTGTGTCCCACTCAAAGAAAATTCGAAATATCCTATTATCTAATTTACAAATTTTTGGAATCTGCAGCAGGTCACTCGTCAAACTGCATTAGGGTCTTGGGAATCTTCCTCCAATGGTCGCTGCGATGTAGCTTCCATCATTTGTTGGAATAGGTGGTCTGCAACTTCTCCTGGTGGGGTTGCTTGTGGGGATGACTTCCTGGGGACTGTCGGAGGTCGGTATACATAAATCGGAGCGACAGGAACTGGAGTAGGTGAAGATAACTTCACTGATTCGCCTGGATCTGCTGGTTCAGAATAGAATGAATCTTGCTTGCTTATAGCTTTCAATAGTAGGGTATTTTCTACTATTTCTTGGGATATTTTCACACATCTGCATATATTCCTCTACTTCTTTCAAGGAATATTTTGGTATATCTTTATCAGATGATGATGGAATAATTTGATCCATACAATCTAATGTGGACCAATTAATATCAGCTGGCTTAACAACTGATTTTTTCTGAGGTATTTCCATTTTATGGAAAATATTGGCATTTGATGATGATGCCATAAAATTCGTTTCTGAATTTTTTAGAGGTTGCCTTTGATTATGTCCCTCCCTAGGCAATTGTGATGTAGTCTGGACAACATCATCATCGGTCTCATCAAATTCAGTGGTATCATCTGGGAAATGTGTATTTTTGTAATCCCCAAATGTAACAAAATAATCATTCGTAACATGATTTTCAAAAGTTGTACATGTAGTAGCAACTTTCTGTGTTGGTATATCTTTTTCAAAGATTGATTTCAAATTCCACGGAGTTTCTTCTATTAATGCAATATTAATAGTTGGAGGCTTAATTAGCCGAACTCCTTTAGACTGTACAGTTTCAATTACTGAGTCTAAGTTTAATTTGAAATTACAAAATGAAGATCCGGACAATCTTCCGAGGTATACAATAGTAATTGCTAAATTTTCTTCACGAATATTACCAAATCCTTTGGTCATAATCGCGATTTTAATTTTTTCTAATGATTTTGTCATAATAACAAAATCTGGAATGCAATAAAACAAACCTTTGTTTTTGCTCATATCGACATCGACCAATGCTAAGAGTTTCTTCTTAAATTCATCGAATCGATCATCATATATGGTAATACCAACCATGGTACCCATATCTTTGCGATTAAGGCCTTTAATCCCAATCACAATACAACCCAAATGAGCATACTTAAGTTTTTTCTTAAGTAATTTGGCTTGTGTTTCGGTATTGATAAGATTTAGAATCTTAACATCATTATCACCAACGGTGATGGGTATTTCTTCCATGTGTGAATACATCGAAGCATTTCGTAGGAATCCAGTATCTGAAGACTGGTATAATAATTCAGGGGCAAATGATGTCCGAGAATTCATAAAATTATGAATATCAGTATCGATTTCGATAACTGATTCTACTGTAGTTGGTTTCTCTATAGATTTAGATCGCCTAAATCTACTCAACCCAGTAATGATATCAATAAACGAATGACCCGTCGTTTTCGGGTTCATAAGGGTTTTTCCCTTTTTGGAATTTTGTCTTTCGACTCTTGGTTTATCATTCGACATTATATTCGTCGTCTGATGTTTGTATAATCGATGGAATCGATTTATATGGGAATTGATTGGAATATGTTGGTATATCCTTAGAGACTGTAGAGGTATTGGTTATGGCTCCTGTATTCTGATCTTTTACTAAAGATCCCAAATACTCTTTGATTTGGTCAATCTTTGGAGAATACAATAACCAAAAATCAATTATCTTTTGGGAATTATTGAGATTTGTAGTCTCAATAGATTTATTTTGAATAAGATTTTCTAATCTTTCAAATCTTTGTATCAGATCTGATGGAATAATTGACTGTTGAACAGGCTCTTTAGCTAGAATCTGATCAATTTTCTTGTCAATTTCTCCGAGATAATTAACTTACGGGTTAATGACTGATATCTGAGAACTTACCGTCTCAATCAGTCTCTTTATCTCGTTGGTATGAAGTTGCGTGGCAACGTCAATAGGTGGAGTATACGTTTGACGTATAGTTTCAAGAGCGGTATTAAGATCTGATTTTTAACCAAATCTTGTGGTATACTCGTTTTTTCTAACGAGGTATTTATACGATTTAGTTTAGACACAACTGATGTAAGTTGGTCTTGGATTGATCGTATTCCTCCGTAAACGTTTCCGTTTCCGGCGTTAATAGTAAGCTCTAATTCTTCGAGCTTGTGGAGTATTTTTGCAAAATTATGCACTCCAAGGTATATCAAAGTATTTAACTGTGATAATTGAGATAAATCTTGATCTAAGATTTCTGGGAATTTGGAAGGATTTACAATTCCAAGGTATCCTTTAGAAGGTGGGTATAAGGTTTCTAACCTTTGAATAGTCTGTTGGTATAGCTGTTTGGATTCGTCTGATTCCAAATATGGCACAATTTCTAATGATTGTGACATTAACTATACAGACTTTATAGTTCGTTGATTTGATTCGTCTTCCGACGACTCAAGATCTTCGTCACTTTCTTGGTATTGTCTTCCTAAGATTTTCTTAGAAAGATTTTTAAGTCTTCTTTGAGACTTAAAGGTATATCGTAGATTACGATTGGTATTTACAATTAATTGATCAACCGTTTTTGTAACGTTCTCAATTAATTCTAGGGTATTTTGGAGTGTTAATTCCAAAGTTTGGATCTTAGCGTTTTGCTTAAGAATAAGATCCTGTATATTATCGACCTTTTCAAGTCTGATAATGGAATCCTCAAGTCGATCCTTGAGTATGGTATTTTGCTCAGCAATATATTGTTGATTATCAACAATATCAGTAGTTTGGGTATTAGACTTGTAGAAACAAGTCTTTAATTCGGTATCTGCCTCGTAACAACTTTCAGAAAAATTGACGAGCAGGTCAATAACAGTATTCAACTGTTTATTTATTGGATTATCAATTTCAGAGTGCCAGAGATGAGCTTTAGAGACAGAGGTTTTTAGACCTTTGCTCTTACTCCGTTCAGCTTGCTCGATCAGATTATCTCTGAAATGGCAACCGTCTGAAAATTGCTCAGGGGTATGAGTTTTCCCGTAAGTGGAAGACTCTGGAATAACCAACTTTAAATAATGAAGGTTTTTGGGATTAGCTGTTTGCTTAAGCTTATCGTAGATATCTGTCATAGAAGGAGGAGAGAATGAGAGAGTTTTGACAGCATAAGCTTTCTTGGAATAAGGTGAAGTATAGACTTCCCTTTAAATATAGGTTTGTGTTGGCATCTGTAATCATTAAAGGAATCTATCATAATTGAAGATTATGACAGGCACTAGACACAAACAAATGACAGCTAATAATTCAAATGGAATCCAATAAAGGAGTCCAACACGGATAACTATTAACAAAAGTGAAAAGACAGCCCACTCAAGATTTATCATCTTTAGACAAAGTGGGGGACAAACATAAAGTAGAATAACTTGTCGTATTAAAATAATTTGGTCAAAAGTGACCGACACATTTTTAGAAAAAGATGCACTAACAAAAGTATCCAGATATAAAGCTGAATACGACAAATATTCAAAATCATGATGCTGAAATCCACTATCTTTAAAAACACAATAATTAAAAAGATAAAATACTGAAAGGGACTCATGACTTATCTTCTATCTGAAGAATCTGAGTCAAACAAAACGACAAATATAAAAGTATGAAATAACAATCACATACGTATAAACAGTGTAATCAGAGAAGAATAATCCGACGTAGATTACTGCTCTGATACCAAAAACGAAGGGGGGCATGAAACAGAGTAATTTCATTGGAAACACCGAGTTTCAGACAAAGAACAGAAATCCGTACATAAGGTGGCTTGGGAACGTGGTACTACGACGGGAGTATTCTATATGAAAACCCACATATCTTATATATAGCACAAATAACTGTAGAAAAAGTAGACATCTACAAATATAATTTTTAAAATCTCTTTAATAATTTTAAAAACACATAAGTACGTAAGGTATATAGAGAAATACATTTTATCAGAATCAAATACGATAAAATAACCCTTACAGCTAGACTTGCATTCCCTTATTCACATAGTCACGCGTACAAGTGTAGGAGCTTCTGGGACTTTCAACAAGCTTCAAGCAGACACCGTCACTCAGGCGATATACACGGCCTTTTTTCATCATCAGCGGCCTCAACCACGCCCTTTCTGGTTCATCCTAACTTGCAAAACTTCCCTTCATCACTCTTTGTTACCGACATCTGGACCGAAAGTTCAGGAATCTAGATCTAGGGTACATCGATCGCATATTAAATTCTGAAAAATCCTTTCTCACCTTACATACGACACTCAATTTTAAAATTCAAATGTAAAGAAAAAGTTCTATATTTTAATATCACTATTAAACAAACATTTTTTAACACATGTAATATTAAAGCAAAAATAGTTATAAACAACACACAAGATAAAATAAACTTATTAAGATCCATAAATAATTTTAAATATAATAAAAGTAGCAATCAAAAAAGTCCAAATATAAATAGCTAGGCTTAAAATAAAACAAGTAATCACAGAAAATATTTATAAAAACAAAATAGACAGGGATTTAACAATGACCTTGAAAAATAGGAAAATCAAAATGTAAAATAGAATTGCAGAAAGAAATGGACACAATAGAAGATAAGATAAAATACTTTACATATCATAAAAATGGAATTTTTACAAAGGGGACGATTGGAATAGAGATTTATAATCTCTTAGACACTAAAAAGAAAAGACTCAAAAGAAAAGAAGTGAAAAGAAATGATTACAGACAAACCTATAGGGTTTGAAGATATAGAAATTAGAGGAAGAGAATAACTCTGAACGAGTTGTGGAATCTCTAACTTCTAAGCTTTTCTTACCTTCAAATGAAAGAGAGGTAGTCTATATATAGAGAGTCGGGTGCACTTTTGTGGGCCCCATCGTCACTCACTAAAAAGACTATTTTGCCCTCGATCTTTCTACCCTTTACAAAGCATCTAAACAGTAAAATGACTCCTAAATACCCTTGGACACCAAGTGGGTCCCACACTATAAATTTTTACATGACTCCTTACAAAATACAAATATATTAGGACTCTGGTGAAGGTCACACAGCATTGGGATCTTGGGAATCTTCCATATTCTGTTGCGTAGCATCCATCATTTGTTGGAAGAGATGATCAGCCACTTGTCCTGGAGAGGATGACTGGGGGGAATTTCTTCTTGGCGCTGTTGGCGGTCTGAAGAGTTGTTGAGCTGGAGTTTCTTCCTTTGGCTCCTGGGGTCTATACAAATGTATTGGTGCTGCTGCAGTCACGGGAAGTGGTGCTTCATTTGGAATGTGATCTTCAGCGGGTTCGGAATAGAACGAGTCTTGGATCTCCTTGCGAACCTCTTGGAGATTATTTTGTATGGAATCAACCTTAAGTTGGGTATTTTGAGTGATATGTTTAACATCCATTATCAACTCAAGCATGGAATCAGTTTTTAGAGCTGCAATCTCCTTTTGGAGATTATCATTTTCGAATTCTAAATCGCGAATTCTTTGCTCTAACTGTTGTTTAGATACTTCTGACAAAGAAGTTGGGGTATCAGCAAGAGCTTGTAAAAAACTTTTACGTTTTTCTGGAATCTGCTCCGACTGTAAAATCCTCATTAAATTTCGAAACTGTTTTGAGTTCTTGATGCCGTCATCAATCTCAAAATCATTTCTATATGAGTTAATATTAACCCATGCGGCATATAGATCCGAAAATTTAGAGTGATCGTTACCAGGGAATCCAGTAACTTGTTTTTTGGTAAAATCCCATGAGAGGAAAATACCGTTTCGATGCCCGTTACGTACTACGTAACATTGCATCTTGGTATCAAAGTCTTCGATTTTGATTGGAGGTGGTAAATCGTTGGACTTTGTAGGTATAGCGAGTTCATCAAGCATGTTCTGATGCTCACTTTCTAAGTCTTGCAATTCTTTTGTGAATGCTAAGTCTTGTCTATGTAACAAAATAGACAACACATTAAGACTAGATATGGAATGTGCAATATCACGCTTATGGGCAGCATGATGTAAATTATCTATGCACGTAAGTAAGGGAATCCTTAGAGTATTTCTACTCGCAGGTGCTGGAACTTTGAAAGTATTCTTAGTTCCTTCGAGTATAGGAAGATTCATCCTATAATCACTGGGATCTAGATACATACGGTATCCAGAGTTAGAATTTTTGACTACACATCCTAGATCTGTACATTCTAGGAATTCATCAGGAATAGGTGTAATTTCAACCTGTGGAATAGCTGTTGGAGCTGGTTGAACACGTAGTGTTCTTGGTCTCTGCCATTGAACATGAATAAACTCGTCGCTTTCATGCGATCGTTTACTCATAGTATCTTCTGGAATAGCAGCTTTCTGCTTTTGTTTGGATGTTGATGGTAAGGCTGAAGGAATTGGTTGCGAAGAAGATGAGGGAATATGTTGTGAAGAGGAGGAAGCAAAAGATGGAGGATATCTTCCTCTACCTCTAGTGGAATGTAATCTAGGGTTAGACATTTTTTCTGAATGAGAAACAAACGGAATGAAAGGCTCGGTTTTATAGAGTCTCTCGAGGGTATCATTCAGGAAAATTTCACACTGTTTCCTTATTGGATTCTTCTTTCGAGGGGTATGAAGGTAATTCCTTCGTTGGGGGTGTTTTTGTCATATGCTCTGAATATGGGAGTATAAATAATCTGCTAAGGGTATCTGTAATATAATTATCTGTACCTTTAACATGCTCAAATGTAGGTTTGAACCCACGGTATATGATGTAACTAGTAATTTTATGCCAGCGTTCTAATGTACGCTGTTTACCAGTATTCTCATGTTAATATAGTATCGTACTATGGCATGACATGTTGATTTCTCACACATCAAATTGGAATCTTCACAATTATCTTGACTCACAGGTCCTATTGGACGAGAATGTGAAGAAGCATATACCGAACATTATCCAAAGATTAAAGGAACAAATCTGGATAATATTATTTATTGTGCGCAATTTGTGTTAAAGAAAGCACAAAGTAAGTGTGCAAAACTTGCAGGATTACGACAATTAGATCGTAGTAAAATTGAGTTTTGTCAGGATCTGTATGTTCACCAAACATATGGTTCTGTGGAAACTTGTGACTGCAAGAAAAAATACCATAAGACTAATAAGTCTTATTCCAAAGAAAAACATTCTTATTCCAAGGAAACTCCAAAAGTACGGCAAAAGAGAAAAATTGCCCGAAAATCTAGAAAATATGGCGACAAAAAGCCATTCCTTAGTAAAACTAAGCATGCTCGAGAATTTCACCCCGAGCGTACTTATACCGACAGAATTACATGCTATGCATGCGGACAGCATGGGCATATGGCGCGAACATGTCCTAAAAAACAATTCGCTCCAAATGAAAGACATCAGATCGCAGTAGATATGAACATGGATCTGATAGAAATCACGGCAAATGTGTCGGATTCCGAAACTATCTTTAGTATAACTACTATAGATGATTCCATCGAATCTGATGTTGGAAAGATATCAGATTTTGATAATATCGACATTAGTGATTTTATTGACGCTAATGGATTCCAATATGATTGTATGGATATGACAATCATACCAGATGAAACAATGTGTTTATTCCAGAACCATCCACATAGTTGGATAGAAAAAAGTGGTTCTATCGAATTACCATGCATATATTGCAAGGGATACCCAGATGAGGAACGAAGAGCAAAATGTTCTGTTTGCTCTAAAAATTCCTGTAAATTCTGTCTAGAAGATAGAAAAATATATATTTTCTCTGAAAAATATATTCCTCCAGCTTTTTCAAAAGCTAAAATTGAAAAATCGAAATCCTCAATATCGAGCGATTTGATTTTATTATTGGAAAAACGAATGATTGCAGTAGAAGAAGCAATCAAGTCGCTAGAAACAAGGTTAGAATCATTAACTATAGCAGTTAATGTATTATACAAAGAACCTATTCCAGAAAAATCTATGGATAAGCTAAAACAACCCATAGAGATGCCAGAATCTTCTAGGAAGATTATGCCATTATCTGAATTCTCAGAAATACCAGATGAAAATCCTGAGTTTGAATTAATGGATAAAACCATTAGATTATCAAATATACCAATATGCCGAAAAAATGGCGAATGGATCTCGAATCTTGTGATTCCAGTCCATATTACTATTCAAGATTGGTCCATGATTGGAAAGGCCATGATTGATACCGGTTGTACACATACAAAGTTATGTTCAACAACTATTCCCAAAAAATACCAAAAAGAATTAAAAAATGTAATCTCTGCTCTGAGCGTATCAGGAAAAAGAGATAATATTACACATTTTATTCCAATTACATTCGTACGTATGGATAATGAATGTAATAAGACACTTGGATTTCAAATCCAAGATACCTTTGTAAGAAATCTAGTTCCACTAGGTTATCTTATGATTATTGGTCTTGATTTCATCTTTGACTATAATAGTGGGATGACTATTACTAAAGATTTTGTTACTTTCTTTAGTAATACCAATACCATTAATCTTTTGCCTAATCACTTACATCAGAGTGTGCAGCAAAAACGTGGTGATGACCCACATACCCAAAATTCCATACCAGATACTCTTGAAAAATTCCGAGAAAAAGAGTTATCAATTCCACGAGTTAATCGTATGAGGTCACAATTTGAAGCTGGGATAACGCGAGTTATTCCTTTCGAAGATAATTGTGAAGATTTATTTATGCTCCCATATTCAGAGCATATGACAAAAACACCCCCAACGAAGGAATTACCTTCATACCCCTCGAAAGAAGAATCCAATGAGGAAACAGTGTGAAATTTTCCTGAATGATACCCTCGAGAGACTCTATAAAACCGAGCCTTTCATTCCGTTTGTTTCTCATTCAGAAAAAATGTCTAACCCTAGATTACATTCCACTAGAGGTAGAGGAAGATATCCTCCATCCTTTGCTTCCTCCTCTTCACAACATATTCCCTCATCTTCTTCGCAACCAATTCCTTCAGCCTTACCATCAACATCCAAACAAAAGCAGAAAGCTGCTATTCCAGAAGATACTATGAGTAAACGATCGCATGAAAGTGACGAGTTTATTCCTGTTCAAAGGCAGAGACCAAGAACACTACGTGTTCAACCAGCTCCAGCAGCTATTCCACAGGTTGAAATTACACCTATTCCTGATGAATTCCTAGAATGTACAGATCTAGGATGTGTAGTAAAAAATTCTAACTCTGGATACCGTATGTATCTAGATCCTAGTGATTATAGGATGAATCTTCCTATACTCGAAGGAACTAAGAATACTTTCAAAGTTCCAGCACCTGCGAGTAGAAATACTCTAAAGATTCCCTTACTTACGTGCATAGATAACTTACATCATGCTGCCCATAAGCGTGATATTGCACATTCCATATCTAGTCTTAATGTGTTGTCTATTTTGTTACATAGACAAGACATAGCATTCACAAAAGAATTGCAAGACTTAGAAAGTGAGCATCAGAACATGCTTGATGAACTCGCTATACCTACAAAGTCCAACGATTTACCACCTCCAATCAAAATCGAAGACTTTGATACCAAGATGCAATGTTACGTAGTACGTAACGGGCGTCGAAACGGTATTTTCCTCTCATGGGATTTTACCAAAAAACAAGTTACTGGATTCCCTGGTAACGATCACTCTAAATTTTCGGATCTATATGCCGCATGGGTTAATATTAACTCATATAGAAATGATTTTGAGATTGATGACGGCATCAAGAACTCAAAACAGTTCCGAAATTTAATGAGGATTTTAGAGTCGGAGCAGATTCCAGAAAAACGTAAAAGTTTTTTACAAGCTCTTGCTGATACCCCAACTTCTTTGTCAGAAGTATCTAAACAACAGTTAGAGCAAAGAATTCGCGATTTAGAATTCGAAAATGATAATCTCCAAAAGGAGATTGCAGCTCTAAAAACTGATTCCATGTTTGAGTTGATAATGGATGTTAAACATATCACTCAAAATACCCAACTTAAGGTTGATTCCATACAAAATAATCTCCAAGAGGTTCGCAAGGAGATCCAAGACTCGTTCTATTCCGAACCCGCTGAAGATCACATTCCAAGTGAAGCACCACTCCAGTGACTGCAGCAGCACCAATACATTTGTATAGACCCCAGGAGCCAAAGGAAGAAATTCCAGCTCAACAACTCTTCAGACCGCCAACAGCGCCAAGAAGAAATTCTCCCCAGTCATCCTCTCCAGGACAAGTGGCTGATCATCTCTTCCAACAAATGATGGATGCTACGCAACAGAATATGGAAGATTCCCAAGATCCCAATGCTGTGTGACCTTCACCAGAGTCCTAATATATTTGTATTTTGTAAGGAGTCATGTAAAAAATTATAGTGTGGGACCCACTTGGTGTCCAAGGGTATTTAGGAGTCATTTTACTGTTTAGATGCTTTGTAAAGGGTAGAAAGATCGAGGGCAAAATAGTCTTTTTAGTGAGTGACGATGGGGCCCACAAAAGTGCACCCGACTCTCTATATATAGACTACCTCTCTTTCATTTGAAGGTAAGAAAATTTAGAAGTTAGAGATTCCACAACTCGTTCAGAGTTATTCTCTTCCTCTAATTTCTATATCTTCAAACCCTATAGGTTTGTCTGTAATCATTTCTTTTCACTTCTTTTCTTTTGAGTCTTTTCTTTTTAGTGTCTAAGAGATTATAAATCTCTATTCCAATCGTCCCCTTTGTAAAAATTCCATTTTTATGATATGCAGAGTATTTTATCTTATCTTCTATTGTGTCCATTTCTTTCTGCAATTCTATTTTACGTTTTGATTTTCTTATTTTTCAAGGTCATTGTTGACTCCCTGTCTCTTTTGTTTTCATAAATGTTTTCTGTAATTACTTGTTTTATTTTAAGCCTAGCTATTTATATTTGGACTTTTTTGGTTGCTACTTTTATTATATTTAAAATTATTTATGGATCTTAATAAGTTTATCTTGTGTGTTGTTTATAACTATTTTTGCTTTAATATTACATGTGTTAAAAAATGTTTGTTTAATAGTGATATTAAAATATAGAACTTTTTCTTTACATTTGAATTTTAAAATTGAGTGTCGTATGTAAGGTGAGAAAGGATTTTTCAGAATTTAATATGCGATCGATGTACCCTAGATCTAGATTCCTGAACTTTCGGTCCAGATGTCGGTAACAAAGAGTGATGAAGGGAAGTTTTGCAAGTTAGGATGAACCAGAAAGGGCGTGGTTGAGGCCGCTGATGATGAAAAAAGGCCGTGTATATCGCCTGAGTGACGGTGTCTGCTTGAAGCTTGTTGAAAGTCCCATAAGCTCCTACACTTGTACGCGTGACTATGTGAATAAGGGAATGCAAGTCTAGCTGTAAGGGTTATTTTATCGTATTTGATTCTGATAAAATGTATTTCTCTATATACCTTACGTACTTATGTGTTTTTAAAATTATTAAAGAGATTTTTAAAATTATATTTGTAAATGTCTACTTTGTCTACAGTTACTTGTGCTATATATAAGATATGTGGGTTTTCATATAGAATACTCCCGTCGTAGTACCACGTTCCCAAGCCACCTTCCGTACGGATTTCTGTTCTTTGTCTGAAACTCGGTGTTTCCAAAGAAATTAATCTGTTTCCTGCCCCCCCTTCTTTTTTGGTATCAGAGCAGTAATCTACGTCGGATTATTCTTCTCTGATTATACTGTTTATACATATGTGATTGTTATTTCATACTATTTGTCGTTTTGTTTGACTCAAATTCTTCAGATAGAAGATAAGTCATGAGTCCCTTTCAGTATTTTATCCTTTTAATTATTGTGTTTTTAAAGATAGTGGATTTCATCATCATGATTTTGAATATTTGTCGTATTCAGCTTTATATCTGGATACTTTTGTTAGTGCGTCTTTTTCTAAAAATGTGTCGGTCACTTTTGACCAAATTATTTTAATACGACAAGTTATTTTACTTTATGTTTGTCCCCCACTTTGTCTAAAGATAATAAATCTTGAGTGGGCTGTCTTTTCACTTTTGTTAATAGTTATCCGTGTTGGACTCCTTTATTGGATTCCATTTGAATTATTAGCTGTCATTTGTTTGTGTCTAGTGCCTGTCATAATCTTCAATTATGATAGATTCCTTTAATGATTACAGATGCCAACACAAACCTATATTTAAAGGGAAGTCTATACTTCACCTTATTCCAAGAAAGCTTATGCTGTCAAAACTCTCTCATTCTCTCCTTCTTCTATGACAGATATCTACGATAAGCTTAAGCAAACAGCTAATCCCAAAAACCTTCATTATTTAAAGTTGGTTATTCCAGAGTCTTCCACTTACGGGAAAACTCATACCCCTGAGCAATTTTCAGACGGTTGCCATTTCAGAGATAATCTGATCGAGCAAGCTGAACGGAGTAAGAGCAAAGGTCTAAAAACCTCTGTCTCTAAAGCTCATCTCTGGCACTCTGAAATTGATAATCCAATAAATAAACAGTTGAACACTGTTATTGACCTGCTCGTCAATTTTTCTGAAAGTTGTTACGAGGCAGATACCGAATTAAAGACTTGTTTCTACAAGTCTAATACCCAAACTACTGATATTGTTGATAATCAACAATATATTGCTGAGCAAAATACCATACTCAAGGATCGACTTGAGGATTCCATTATCAGACTTGAAAAGGTCGATAATATACAGGATCTTATTCTTAAGCAAAACGCTAAGATCCAAACTTTGGAATTAACACTCCAAAATACCCTAGAATTAATTGAGAACGTTACAAAAACGGTTGATCAATTAATTAAAAATACCAATCGTAATATACGATATACCTTTAAGTCTCAAAGAAGACTTAAAAATCTTTCTAAGAAAATCTTAGGAAGACAATACCAAGAAAGTGACGAAGATCTTGAGTCGTCGGAAGACGAATCAAATCAACGAACTATAAAGTCTGTATAGTTAATGTCACAATCGTTAGAAATTGTGCCATATTTGGAATCAGACGAATCCAAACAGCTATACCAACAGACTATTCAAAGGTTAGAAACCTTATACCCACCTTCTAAAGGATACCTTGGAATTGTAAATCTTTCCAAATTCCCATATAAATCGATTCCATCGATTATACAAACATCAGACGACGAATATAATGTCGAATGATAAACCAAGAGTCGAAAGACAAAATTCCAAAAAGGGAAAAACCCTTATGAACCCGAAAACGACGGGTCATTCGTTTATTGATATCATTACTGGGTTGAGTAGATTTAGGCGATCTAAATCTATAGAGAAACCAACTACAGTAGAATCAGTTATCGAAATCGATACTGATATTCATAATTTTATGAATTCTCGGACATCATTTGCCCCTGAATTATTATACCAGTCTTCAGATACTGGATTCCTACGAAATGCTTCGATGTATTCACACATGGAAGAAATACCCATCACCGTTGGTGATAATGATGTTAAGATTCTAAATCTTATCAATACCGAAACACAAGCCAAATTACTTAAGAAAAAACTTAAGTATGCTCATTTGGGTTGTATTGTGATTGGGATTAAAGGCCAAAGATATGGGTACCATGGTTGGTATTACCATATATGATGATCGATTCGATGAATTTAAGAAGAAACTCTTAGCATTGGTCGATGTCGATATGAGCAAAAACAAAGGTTTGTTTTATTGCATTCCAGATTTTGTTATTATGACAAAATCATTAGAAAAAATTAAAATCGCGATTATGACCAAAGGATTTGGTAATATTCGTGAAGAAAATTTAGCAATTACTATTGCATACCTCGGAAGATTGTCCGGATCTTCATTTTGTAATTTCAAATTAAACTTAGACTCAGTAATTGAAACTGTACAGTCTAAAGGAGTTCGGCTAATTAAGCCTCCAACTATTAATATTGCATTAATAGAAGGAACTCCGTGGAATTTGAAATCAATCTTTCAAAAAGATATACCAACACAGAAAGTTGCTACTACATGTACAACTTTTGAAAATCATGTTACGAATGATTATTTTGTTACATTTGGGGATTACAAAAATACATATTTCCCAGATGATACCACTGAATTTGATGATACCGACGATGATGTTGTCCAGACTACATCACAATTGCCTAGGGAGGGACATAATCAAAGGCAACCTCCAAAAAATTCAGAAACGAATTTTATGGCATCATCATCAAATGCCAATATTTTCCATAAAATGGAAATACCTCAGAAAAAATCAGTTGTTAAGCCAGCTGATATTAATTGGTCCACATTAGATTGTATGGATCAAATTATTCCATCATCATCTGATAAAGATATACCAAAATATTCCTTGAAAGAAGTAGAGGAATATATGCAGATGTGTGAAAATATCCCAAGAAATAGTAGAAAATACCCTACTATTGAAAGCTATAAGCAAGCAAGGGATAAATTTGTCTCGAAAAATTGTAGTCAAAGGTTATTGACTCTAAAACGAGCATTCCAAAATAATCTGGAACCCCAGATATATTATACTTATGTAGAAATACATAAGGATTTATGCATTCAAGAAGAAAAGAATATTTCTTCAACTGATTGTGTTGAGTTATCTACTACAGAACTAACACAATTTATGAATGTAATTCCAAAAAATCTCTTGCCAAGAGCAGTGCAAGATGATATTAATGCCCCAGAAGAACGAGAAGTTAGTTCTGGATCCGCTGTTACAAACCCAGTTGTAACAGGAAATACCGCTATTTACCAACAAGGTAATATTCCAAGAATACCATATTCTGATATTCATTCCAAAACAAAGGATAATATCCTTTATACTTTGGGAAAAGGTACGAAAATCCAGATGGGAAGGCGACAACCCATTGGAGAACTACCAGTCCAAAGATACCTGAATATCGATGCATATTCCCCTCAGGTTTATGAAGAACTTGTAGGAAAATGAATGCTTAGCAAACTCACAGGTCCTATTGGACGAGAATGTGAAGAAGCATATACCGAACATTATCCAAAGATTAAAGGAACAAATCTGGATAATATTATTTATTGTGCGCAATTTGTGTTAAAGAAAGCACAAAGTAAGTGTGCAAAACTTGCAGGATTACGACAATTAGATCGTAGTAAAATTGAGTTTTGTCAGGATCTGTATGTTCCACAAACATATGGTTCTGAGGAGACTTGTGACTGCAAGAAAAAATACCATAAGACTAATAAGTCTTATTCCAAAGAAAAACATTCTTATTCCAAGGAAACTCCAAAAGTACGGCAAAAGAGAAAAATTGCCCGAAAATCTGGAAAATATGGCGACAAAAAGCCATTCCTTAGTAAAACTAAGCATGCTCGAGAATTTCACCCCGAGCGTACTTATACCGACAGAATTACATGCTATGCATGCGGACAGCATGGGCATATGGCGCGAACATGTCCTAAAAAACAATTCGCTCCAAATGAAAGACATCAGATCGCAGTAGATATGAACATGGATCTGATAGAAATCACGGCAAATGTGTCGGATTCCGAAACTATCTTTAGTATAACTACTATAGATGATTCCATCGAATCTGATGTTGGAAAGATATCAGATTTTGATAATATCGACATTAGTGATTTTATTGACGCTAATGGATTCCAATATGATTGTATGGATATGACAATCATACCAGATGAAACAATGTGTTTATTCCAGAACCATCCACATAGTTGGATAGAAAAAGTGGTTCTATCGAATTACCATGCATATATTGCAAGGGATACCCAGATGAGGAACGAAGAGCAAAATGTTCTGTTTGCTCTAAAAATTCCTGTAAATTCTGTCTAGAAGATAGAAAAATATATATTTTCTCTGAAAAATATATTCCTCCAGCTTTTTCAAAAGCTAAAATCGAAAAATCGAAATCCTCAATATCGAGCGATTTGATTTTATTATTGGAAAAACGAATGATTGCAGCAGAAGAAGCAATCAAGTCGCTAGAAACAAGGTTAGAATCATTAACTATAGCAGTTAATGTATTATACAAAGAACCTATTCCAGAAAAATCTATGGATAAGCTAAAGCAACCCATAGAGATGCCAGAATCTTCTAGGAAGATTATGCCATTATCTGAATTCTCAGAAATACCAGATGAAAATCCTGAGTTTGAATTAATGGATAAAACCATTAGATTATCAAATATACCAATATGCCGAAAAAATGGCGAATGGATCTCGAATCTTGTGATTCCAGTCCATATTACTATTCAAGATTGGTCCATGATTGGAAAGGCCATGATTGATACCGGTTGTACACATACAAAGTTATGTTCAACAACTATTCCCAAAAAATACCAAAAAGAATTAAAAAATGTAATCTCTGCTCTGAGCGTATCAGGAAAAAGAGATAATATTACACATTTTATTCCAATTACATTCGTACGTATGGATAATGAATGTAATAAGACACTTGGATTCCAAATCCAAGATACCTTTGTAAGAAATCTAGTTCCACTAGGTTATCTTATGATTATTGGTCTTGATTTCATCCTTGACTATAATAGTGGGATGACTATTACTAAAGATTTTGTTACTTTCTTTAGTAATACCAATACCATTAATCTTTTGCCTAATCACTTACATCAGAGTGTGCAGCAAAAACGTGGTGATGACCCACATACCCAAAATTCCATACCAGATACTCTTGAAAAATTCCGAGAAAAAAAGAGTTATCAATTCCACGAGTTAATCGTATGAGGTCACAATTTGAAGCTGGGATAACGCGAGTTATTCCTTTCCAAGATAATTGTGAAGATTCCAATTTGATGTGTGAGAAATCAACATGTCAATGCCATAGTACGATACTATATTAACATGAGAAATACTGGTAAACAGCGTACATTAGAACGCTGGCATAAAATTACTAGTTACATCATATACCGTGGGTTCAAACCTACATTTGAGCATGTTAAAGGTACAGATAATTATATTACAGATACCCTTAGCAGATTATTTATGCTCCCATATTCAGAGCATATGACAAAAACACCCCTAACGAAGGAATTACCTTCATACCCCTCGAAAGAAGAATCCAATGAGGAAACAGTGTGAAATTTTCCTGAATGATACCCTCGAGAGACTCTATAAAACCGAGCCTTTCATTCCGTTTGTTTCTCATTCAGAAAAAATGTCTAACCCTAGATTACATTCCACTAGAGGTAGAGGAAGATATCCTCCATCCTTTGCTTCCTCCTCTTCACAACATATTCCCTCATCTTCTTCGCAACCAATTCCTTCAGCCTTACCATCAACATCCAAACAAAAGCAGAAAGCTGCTATTCCAGAAGATACTATGAGTAAACGATCGCATGAAAGCGACGAGTTTATTCCTGTTCAAAGGCAGAGACCAAGAACACTACGTGTTCAACCAGCTCCAGCAGCTATTCCACAGGTTGAAATTACACCTATTCCTGATGAATTCCTAGAATGTACAGATCTAGGATGTGTAGTCAAAAATTCCAACTCTGGATACCGTATGTATCTAGATCCTAGTCATTATAGGATGAATCTTCCTATACTCGAAGGAACTAAGAATACTTTCAAAGTTCCAGCACCTGCGAGTAGAAATACTCTAAGGATTCCCTTACTTACGTGCATAGATAACTTACATCATGCTGCCCATAAGCGTGATATTGCACATTCCATATCTAGTCTTAATGTGTTGTCTATTTTGTTACATAGACAAGACTTAGCATTCACAAAAGAATTGCAAGACTTAGAAAGTGAGCATCAGAACATGCTTGATGAACTCGCTATACCTACAAAGTCCAACGATTTACCACCTCCAATCAAAATCGAAGACTTTGATACCAAGATGCAATGTTACGTAGTACGTAACGGGCGTCGAAACGGTATTTTCCTCTCATGGGATTTTACCAAAAAACAAGTTACTGGATTCCCTGGTAACGATCACTCTAAATTTTCGGATCTATATGCTGCATGGGTTAATATTAACTCATATAGAAATGATTTTGAGATTGATGACGGCATCAAGAACTCAAAACAGTTCCGAAATTTAATGAGGATTTTACAGTCGGAGCAGATTCCAGAAAAACGTAAAAGTTTTTTACAAGCTCTTGCTGATACCCCAACTTCTTTGTCAGAAGTATCTAAACAACAGTTAGAGCAAAGAATTCGCGATTTAGAATTCGAAAATGATAATCTCCAAAAGGAGATTGCAGCTCTAAAAACTGATTCCATGCTTGAGTTGATAATGGATGTTAAACATATCACTCAAAATACCCAACTTAAAGTTGATTCCATACAAAATAATCTCCAAGAAGTTCGCAAGGAGATCCAAGACTCGTTCTATTCCGAACCCGCTGAAGATCACATTCCAAGTGAAGCACCACTCCAGTGACTGCAGCAGCACCAATACATTTGTATAGACCCCAGGAGCCAAAGGAAGAAATTCCAGCTCAACAACTCTTCAGACCGCCAACAGCGCCAAGAAGAAATTCCCCCCAGTCATCCTCTCCAGGACAAGTGGCTGATCATCTCTTCCAACAAATGATGGATGCTACGCAACAGAATATGGAAGATTCCCAAGATCCCAATGCTGTGTGACCTTCACCAGAGTCCTAATATATTTGTATTTTGTAAGGAGTCATGTAAAAAATTATAGTGTGGGACCCACTTGGTGTCCAAGGGTATTTAGGAGTCATTTTACTGTTTAGATGCTTTGTAAAGGGTAGAAAGATCGAGGGCAAAATAGTCTTTTTAGTGAGTGACGATGGGGCCCACAAAAGTGCACCCGACTCTCTATATATAGACTACCTCTCTTTCATTTGAAGGTAAGAAAACTTAGAAGTTAGAGATTCCACAACTCGTTCAGAGTTATTCTCTTCCTCTAATTTCTATATCTTCAAACCCTATAGGTTTGTCTGTAATCATTTCTTTTCACTTCTTTTCTTTTGAGTATTTTCTTTTTAGTGTCTAAGAGATTATAAATCTCTATTCCAATCGTCCCCTTTGTAAAAATTCCATTTTTATGATATGTAGAGTATTTTATCTTATCTTCTATTGTGTCCATTTCTTTCTGCAATTCTATTTTACGTTTTGATTTTCTTATTTTTCAAGGTCATTGTTGAATCCCTTTCTCTTTTGTTTTCATAAATGTTTTCTGTAATTACTTGTTTTATTTTAAGCCTAGCTATTTATATTTGGACTTTTTTGATTGTTACTTTTGTCATAACGGTTTTTTCCGACCGCTACGACGAATTTGATGAAAACACAAAAAATGGAGTCGCCACCAATCTTTTTTTGCTAGGTGTGATTGGCCACCTATTAAAACCGATTTTAGCAAAATATTTTAAAATTAATTAAAACATTTTTAAAACCAATTTCGAAGTCCGCGCTTTGAACCAGAGTAAAAACAAAATTGGGTTCGGGAGTCGGTTACGTACGGGGAAGGATTAGCACCCCCGCAACGCCCGTTTAGAAAACGGTACCACTTGATCACGTGTTATCTTAAATCTCGGTTTAATGGATTTAACATCGGTATTTAAAACTAATTCTCTTTTCCTTTTATTTTATAAAAAAAAACATGTTTATTATTTTTTGGATTTTCTTGAACTTTTTTTTTATTTTTAAAAAAAAATCGAAAGTGAACATAAATTTATTATCGAAAATACTCATTAAATATTCCCGACACTCTCGGTGGTATTTAACGGGATCTTCTCACCTCAAGACATCTTAGGAATCACAACCGTGATATCCTTCGAATTCCGTCGTCGGCAATTTACATCCATTTTTTTTATTCAAATGCGTATGATGCGAATATTTAAATATCGGATACATACGGCTTAACATATAACTATAAAATTAAACATGCGAATCGTAATATTAAAAACACGAGCATGGCAAAATATCGAGCGCAATAAACATTCGCTCTTTATTCATTTTTTTATTTTGATTATTTCCATTTTTTTTTAAACGAAAACGAATTTTTGTATCGAGCATGTCGCCAAATATTCCCACCACTCGTGGTGATATTTAACGAAACTCTCTCACCTCAAGATATCTTAGGAATCATTACCGTGACGTCCTTCGAATTCCGTCGTCGGTTATTCGCATTTATTAAAAGTCTTTTTTTTTTAAAGTTAAATTAAAATGCTTTTAATAGTTATTTCCGAAATAAAAGAAATTATCTGTGTAAGAATAATTCTCGAACCATTCCGATACTTTCGATAATGTTTCGATTATTATTCTTACTCGGACCATTTCAAAGAACGATTGATACTCCGACCATCCCGAGAAAGAAATCCGTTTTTAGAAAATTTTATTTATCGAAAATAATTTTAAAAGACATGTATTACAAGAATTATTATTTTAATATTTTAAAATTGAAACAGAATAATAAAAATATATCGAATGCCGAACGAAAATAAATAAATACAAATAGTAATGAAAATAAATAAGAAAATTAAAATCATACCTGTCAAATGTCGAGAATCCGAAATTTAAAATGCCGGACTTTATCTTCACAAAACTCTTTGCTCGTACTCGACTATCTGAATAAAATCAAAAATAACAAAATCAAAATCGATAATCGTGAAAATTTTTTGTTTATATTTTTTCTTTTTTTTAATTTTTAAATTTTGATTTTATTTTTTATGTATCATTATTTTTTTTTATTTTTAATTTTTTTGATTTTTAATTTTTTATATTATTATTATTTTTTTTAATTACTATTATTATTATTTTTTTTTTATTTTTTTTCTTTTCCTTCTTTTTTTTTCTTTTTCTTTCTTTTTTTTGGCCCAAAACTCCTGGTTTTGGGCTGCTGGGCCCAAAACCAGGCTTGGCCCGCTGAGGCCAGGCCATTTGGGCCTGGTTCGGCGCGGACCGGATCCGGTTTGGGCCGGATCCGGTCCAGGCCTTCCTTTTTTCTTTTTTTTTTTTATTTGGTGGCCGGAAACGGGTCGGGTGCGCGGACCCCGGGTCGACCCGTGGGTCCGCGCGCGGGTCCTGTGGACCCGCTTCCAGGGACCAAAACGTCGTCGTTTTGCGCCCTTTTTTTTTTTTTTTTAAACAGACCCGGGTCGGGCGCGCGGACCCCGGGTCGACCCGCGGGTCCACGCGCGGACCCTGGGTCCGAACGGCGTCGTTTTGACGCCGGAGTTTTTTTTAAAAAAAAATGGAGCGGGTGACCCGCGCGGACCCCGGGTCGACCCGCGGGTCGACGCGCGGGTCACCTCGACCCGCCCCCCAGAAACGGTGCCGTTTTGGCACCGTATTTATACCCCAAACCCCCTTTTTTTTTCATTTTCTTTCCTTTTTTTTTTCTTCTCTTCTCTCTCCTCTCTTTTCTCTCTCTCTTCATCAGAAACCCTGCCAGAACCCAGATTCCGGCGCTGGCCACCGCGCCGGCCGCCGTCCACCGTCGCCGGCCGCCGTCCACCGTCGCCGGCCGCCGCTCGCCGGCAGCCGGCGAACTCCAAATCACCTCCTCTGGAACCGCGTCGGTCTCCTCTCTCCGATTCTGGGCTCCATTTTGCCCGAATCGGAGTCCACCACCCTAGATCTAGGAAAAACTTTTCGACTTTCTCTCTCTTTTTTGTTTGTTTCTGTTTGGTTTTTTTTTTGGTATTTGGTTTGTGGTTTTTTCTTTTTGCAGGTTTTTTTTCTTTTTTGAGAGGGTTGGTTCGGAGAGGGGGGGTATCCAGATCTGGGTTTCGGACCCCAGATCTGGATTTTTGGGTGTCGATTTACGGCTGGCTGAGGGGCCTCCTCCTCTGAGGGGCTTCGGCCCTCCCTGTTGGTTCGGATCTGGGGGCCTCCGGGAGGGGTCCGAATCGGTGGGGTCTCCTCTTCTTCCTCCCTCCTCCTTCTTTTTTTTTTTTTT
Source organism: Fremontodendron californicum (assembly GCA_030761205.1). Taxonomy (NCBI): domain Eukaryota; kingdom Viridiplantae; phylum Streptophyta; class Magnoliopsida; order Malvales; family Malvaceae; genus Fremontodendron; species Fremontodendron californicum. The sequence goes on from JAULJL010000041.1 coordinate 863,104, forward strand.
TTTTTTCTGATCTGAGGTTTGTTTTATGGAGGGGTTGCATGGGGGCTTGGGTTGAGTGTTGCAGGTGGTAGAGTGTTGCAGGGGTGGCGTGTAGGTTGGGTGGCGTGTTGCAGGGGAGGGCTGTCAGAGGGGGGTTGTGGCAGGCGGCGGCGGCAGGTGCAGGGGGGTTAGGGTTTGCTAGGGTTTCTGTGTTTGAAAATGGGAGTGGGCCTGTTGGGCTTGCTGGGTAGCAGGCCCTATTGGGTCTTTGGGGAAATGGGCCCGAAATTGGGCCTGGATAGCAAATTGGGCCTGCTGAATAGCAGGCCCGGTTCGCACTTGGTCCGGGTCGGATTCGAATCCGACCCGGACAAAAATTGGTTATTACAGCTGCCCCTCTTTGCACATTGCTGAGAATCAGGAATAGGGCAAAGACAGTATAACCAATTTTGTCCGGTTATTGAGATCTATTTTTAGTGAGCCTCTATCGTTTGGAAAAATAAATTGCTCCTCTAATCAGAGGCTCTATCACTTGGAAAAATAAATTGCTCCTCTAATCAGAGGCTCTATCACTTGGAAAAATAAATTGCTCCTCTCATCAGAGGCTCCACGACTTTGAAATTAAATTGCTCCTCTCATCAGAGGCTCTACAACTTTGAAAATAAATTGCTCCTCTCATCAGAGGCTCAACAACTTTGAAAATAAATTGCTCCTCTCATCAGAGGCTCCACAACTTTGAAAATAAATTGCTCCTCTCATCAGAGGCTCCACAACTTTGAAATTAAATTGCTCCTCTCATCAGAGGCTCCACAACTTTGAAATTTAAATTGCTCCTCTAATCAGAGGCTCCACAACTTTGAAATTTAAATTGCTCCTCTCATCAGAGGCTCCACAACTTTGAAATTTAAATTGCTCCTCTCATCAGAGGCTCCATGACTTTGAAAATAAATTGCTCCTCTCATCAGAGGCTCCACCACTTAGAAATTAAATTGCTCCTCTCATCAGAGGCTCCACAACTTTGAAATTAAATTGCTCCTCTCATCAGAGGCTCCACAACTTTGAAATTTAAATTGGTCCTCTAATCAGAGGCTCCACAACTTTGAAATTTAAATTGCTCCTCTCATCAGAGGCTCCACAACTTTGAAATTTAAATTGCTCCTCTCATCAGAGGCTCCATGACTTTGAAAATAAATTGCTCCTCTCATCAGAGGCTCCACCACTTAGAAAATAAATTGCTCCTCTAATCAGAGGCTCGACAACTTTGAAATTTTAAAAATGAACTTCGAATTTTTGACAATGAGTTTGAACACAACTTAGATCATCACCTCACTTACTACCTTAGTCTTACGAAAGTGAAGACTCACTCTGGATATCCCCCTCTCTTTCTCGTTTAGTTTTGAAATTCCTTGTCAAAATCTTCGGATATCGCCACTCGACTAATCATATCGAGGCTCGACCTTTGAGTTTGACTTCGCAAGAATTGAAAATGGTACCCGGAGGTTTTGAAAAATGTCATTTTGAAAATGGCGCCCGGAGGTCTTATCCAGACTTTTGAGAATAATGCCCGGAGGTCTTGAAACATGTGCCCGTAGGTCTTTAAAAATGTCTTTTCTTTGAAAATGGTGCCCGGAGGTCTTATCCGTGATTTTTGAGAATAATGCCCGGAGGTCTTGAAAACATGTCTTTTCTTCGGAAATGGTGCCCGGAGGTCTTATCCATGATTCTTGAGAATAATGCCCGGAGGTCTTGAACAGGTGCCCGGAGGTCTTTAAAAATGTCTTTTCCTTGAAAATGGTGCCCGGAGGTCTTAGAATAGGTGCCCGGAGGTCTTCTTTTTTCTAATTTCCTTTTTCTTTTGCTGTGCCCGGAGGTCTTAAAAATGTAACTCGGAGGTTTTAAAACGGATGCCCGGAGGTCTTCTTTTTTTAATTTTCTATCACTTTGAAAATAAATTGCTCCTCTAATCAGAGGCTCTACAACTTTGGAAATAAATTGCTCCTCTCTTCAGAGGCTCTACAACTTTGAAATTTAAATTGCTCCTCTCATCAGAGGCTCTACAACTTTGAAAAATAAATTGGTTTCCTGTGCCCGGAGGACTTTTTTTTTTTAATTTCCTTTTTCTTTTGCTGTGCCCGGAGGTCTTAAAAATGTAATCCGGAGGTTTTTTTTTAAAACGGATGCCCGGAGGTCTTCTTTTTTAATTTTCCATCACTTTGAAAAATAAATTGCTGCTCTAATCAGAGGCTCCACAACTTTGAAAATAAATTGCTCCTCTCATCAGAGGCTCCACAACTTTGAAAATAAATTGCTTTTCCTGTGCCCGGAGGACTTAAAAGAGGAAACCCGGAGGTTTTAAAAGAGGTGCCCGGAGGTCTTGGTGATCATACCTGAAGATCATATCTTGGAAGAAAATCTCACTGAATGTTCGAATTCAAATGTCAAATTTTCAAATAATCAATGCCATGCATGAAATGTAAATGTCATGCGATGTCAATGCGTATGTCCCTGATGATGCATGTGCAAGTACCTTCGGATACTGTACACATTTTGCGACACGATGTAGATGCAAAACTTAATAAATATGCGAATGTTCATGAATGATGCGAATGCCCCCAATTGTTTTTTTCTGATCTTGGTTTAGCTTTTCCAAATTGTTTTTCCTCTTCGAAGCAGAGTGTATCCTGCAACGCTCGTGCCTCGTAAGAGATCAACCTTTTTCTTCACTTTGGAACTATCCCTTTGCCCCGATAGTTTTTCAAAATTTTATCAACTGGAATCCGAGTGTTCATTTCTTCTACCTCAATAGTTCCATGCCTCTGGGCCAAAAGAACCTTCGTCTTATGCCAACATCGAAAATGGTTTCTTCCAAAAATATTTTCATTTATCTGCTTTTGCTTGCTTCTTTTTTTTGAAAAATGTTTGCTTATTTACTGAAAACTTTTGAGCTGAAAATGTCATCGTCTGATATTGTGATATCCTTATCTTTTGAAGATTGATGATCACTGTTAGAAGTTTTTCTGAGTGTCAATTCGGATTTTTCAAATTGAGTCGGAAGGCTTGGTACCACAAGACTTTGGTTGATCCAAGGAGACTTCGCAACAGGAAAAATGTATATCCTTTCTAGACTCACAAATGGAACAGATTTTATAGAACATGATTTTTTGGACTCAAACAAATTCAACCTTCTTTTAGTTTCCAAATCATAGCGTTTTGACATACGTCAAGGCTAGCTGGGGTGTTCAAACTGGAGAATTAATTCTGAAAAGGAAAACGGTCTCAGTTTTTTTAAAGTCAAACCTCCAAACGAGAGTTGACAGTTTTGGAATATTTTGGAATTCCCAGATGTTCCTTAAGTTCTTCAAAATGACTTCTTCTTTTGTTATGGCCTCGACGATACCATAAGCAACACCGAAATTCTCCCATTTTACTCTAGACTGCCCATGTCGGGTTTTCACCCTAGAGTCTCCTTCTTTCCATTTTTTCATTTTTTTTCTTAAATGTTTCACCCTGCATTCAAGAAATCAAGACTTATCCAAAAAGATTTTAACCAGAAAGGAGACCGAAGTCTCATGCATTTCTCTAAGAATAGACTCATCAATTTAAATGACCATGCTCGATCGAAATGGTCTTTTCCAGGTACGTAATGTAGGCCGAGGTTCGAGGTACTGAAAGAAAGATAGATAGGCCCAAACATGTGTTTAAGGTGATCAAATCAAGGATCATTTCATGAGGAGGATTCTCTTCGAAACACTTGTCTTTTCTGAGCTTTTCTCTTTATTCGATGATTTTCATCCGTTCTTTTCTTCCTTTTCTGTTTTTGCTTTCATCTTTCTTTTTATCTTTTTTTTTTTTTGCATCTCTATTTTGACAAGGTGAGCCCGTAGTCATTTGGAAGCTCAGATTTCTCTTTGATTCACGACATTCTTTTTCGTTTTTGAACCAAGACTTCACTATCCGTGACCTTTGAAAAGATCCTTCCTCGAATTTGCCCCCTAGTGTGGAGGGTGATCCTTGATCGGGGTTGAAAGAACAAAATTATTCACTAGGCTCAAAAGGGGTAGCAAAAGGATATTTTCTATTTTGTGAAAGGATGATGAAAGATGGCCATTTTTCATCTCGAACACAAGCACGTAAATCGAAGAGTCATTCCTTAGAGGAAAATAATGAAAAGGTTTTTTTCTTTCTTGAAACCGTCTTGAATTTCATAAATGCATGATGTCACACTCATTTTTCTTTTTTTGTTTTCTTTTTTTTTTCATTTTTGTCATTTTTTTTATGCATGCTCCGAAAATTACTCCATCTTTATCCACCACGCGTATTTCGTATCTACAAATGATGCACCATTTGATTGGTCATACAAATGAGACTTCGTATCATAACGAGGAATACCTTGAGTCTTTTTGCTCTCCGAAGGGATAAGAAAGAATATGGCTCGAAAACAGCTTTTTTCTAAGAACACGAGAAAATCAGGTTTAATCATTGTTACCCGAGACGTTAATCATGAAGTGACGTCTGGGCAACTCTTGTTTTGTGGTTACGGAAAGGGATGTGAATGGTTTTGGAATAACCTTGACACACATCAATTTACCATAATCCAGATTCTTGAAAAAGGTTTCACTTGTTTGAGACACAAAAAGCTCGGATTTGTTTTCAAAAAGTTTGTTCCATTGCTCATAACCTAAATTAGGATCTGCATTTTTCTTATTGCACTGACAGTGGTTTCTGAAATTCAACAATATATTCCTGGAAGCATTGGTTTTTCCAAACTCAAAAGATTCAAGCATGGGCAAGTCCGAAAGAGAGATGGAAGAATGTTGGGTCATTTCTAACATTGATCATCAAAAATCTCAAGACTCCTCATCATTTCCTAACGTGAAGAAAGATTTTTTCTTTTACGAATGCGCTCTTCAAAAATCAAGAATTTCTTTAATGTTTATTTTTGCAAATTCAAATTAAAGCACAACAAACACAAAGCTTTTGAAATTCAAAATTTATTTATTTCATGTGGATGCCAACATAAGACAAGTGCTTTCATGACGAGGCATAGAACTACATGCATATTCCTCGATGCTTGTTGACATGCTTTTAGAGGTAACCATTCTCATCCTCCAAACCCGTGGCGAAGAAACCGATTTATGACAATGCGGATTTCCACTGTTCGACTAACTCTGGAGTCAAAATGCAATCATGGACAAAAACCTTCAATCTTTTCCTTCAGTTGTCTGCATGCTCTAGTTTTCAAAACTAAACCGACTTCTTTTTTTTTTTCCTCAAGTGTGCTTCATGATGCATGAGCTATGAATGCCGCGAATGTAACACGATGCCCATATGATGCATGTAAAGAATAAACAAATTAATGCATGAGTATATACAATGAGTGACCATGTATGTCACGAATGCATGACCTTATTGTTATGACTGCAATCACGATGTCGATATGATGCATGTAAAGAATAAACAAATTAATGCATGATCATGTACAATGAGTGACCATGTATGTCACGAATGCATGACCTTATTGTTATGACTACAATCACGATGTCGATATGATGCATGTAAAGAATAAACAAATTAATGCATGAATATATACAGAAAACTATTCATGATTCGGACTGAACTTGATCATTCAACAATTTTACTGCACAAACTTTACCCCCAAATTCAATCCGCAAATTTTTTTCTTTTTGTAATTTTTTTTTTAAATGTTTTTTTTTTTTCGTAAAAATCAAAATATTATTTTCACAAACCAATTTTTATCAAAAACTTGTGGTAATGGGTCATATTATGGCACTGATGTCCAAATATTTACTCAACACTACCGGTTTGCAATTCTCATTTAATCAACAACAAATGTTTATGCAATTTTTCAAATTAGATTATTATCACCGTGAAATAAAAAATACAACTATAAATGTACATGCTTTATTTACAAGTGCATTAGTGCATGAAATGTACGAGATGTACGAAAAGAAAGAATTTTCATATTTACAAACTCAAAAAGTTAACGAACATTTGCTCCGATAGTATCAACTTATTTAAGCACCACGGTGCCTCCGGAGCGAAAAATGAAACTTATTACGGGTAGCACGATGTACGTTCATCATTACCCGATTTACAGTGTTTGTTCGGAGTGTAAACAAATAACGAAAGATCACAATGTTCCTTCCTAATTTCGAGGATATCCGATCGGAAATTTGATATGGCTCTACTCAAGTTCACTACATGAGGTTGAGTTAGGTTGCTCCTTACTGTCGCCCGTGAAGGCTAGTAAGGCATCCCGATTTAAAACGGGTTCAATTTGTTGGAGTATATTTTCCAAGCTTATGCGGAGGTTATTGCCTCACGAAAGCGTAGGTACTTTATTACTCCGAAAGTGTTTCGCTAGCCCATGCGGAGGTTATTGCCTCACGAGAGCGTAGGTACTTTACTTTCACCTAAAGGGATAAAGCTCGGGTATAGAGCTTATGTATGAAATGTATGTGCTCGTGTGTGAGAAGGAACAAGCAAACCTTCGACTATTTGTCTACGACTCTTTATTCTACACATTCCACGATTTAAAAAAAATAAACGACATAAAAAAATATGAATCAAGTATTAACGAATATCAAAGTGTAATTGCAAGCAAAATAAAAATAAAAAAGAAAGAAAATAAAGAGAGTTAAAATTAAATACTGATTAATCCATTAATTTCGAGATCTTGAAATAACACATGATCAATTTGTGGCTCGACTCTCAAGGCGGTCCCCAGCGGAGTCGCCAAGCTGTCATAACGGTTTTTTCCGACCGCTACGACGAATTTGATGAAAACACAAAAAATGGAGTCGCCACCAATCTTTTTTTGCTAGGTGTGATTGGCCACCTATTAAAACCGATTTTAGCAAAATATTTTAAAATTAATTAAAACATTTTTAAAACCAATTTCGAAGTCCGCGCTTTGAACCAGAGTAAAAACAAAATTGGGTTCGGGAGTCGGTTACGTACGGGGAAGGATTAGCACCCCCGCAACGCCCGTTTAGAAAACGGTACCACTTGATCACGTGTTATCTTAAATCTCGGTTTAATGGATTTAACATCGGTATTTAAAACTAATTCTCTTTTCCTTTTATTTTATAAAAAAAAACATGTTTATTATTTTTTGGATTTTCTTGAACTTTTTTTTTATTTTTTAAAAAAAATCGAAAGTGAACATAAATTTATTATCGAAAATACTCATTAAATATTCCCGACACTCTCGGTGGTATTTAACGGGATCTTCTCACCTCAAGACATCTTAGGAATCACAACCGTGATATCCTTCGAATTCCGTCGTCGGCAATTTACATCCATTTTTTTTATTCAAATGCGTATGATGCGAATATTTAAATATCGGATACATACGGCTTAACATATAACTATAAAATTAAACATGCGAATCGTAATATTAAAAACACGAGCATGGCAAAATATCGAGCGCAATAAACATTCGCTCTTTATTCATTTTTTTATTTTGATTATTTCCATTTTTTTTTAAACGAAAACGAATTTTTGTATCGAGCATGTCGCCAAATATTCCCACCACTCGTGGTGATATTTAACGAAACTCTCTCACCTCAAGATATCTTAGGAATCATTACCGTGACGTCCTTCGAATTCCGTCGTCGGTTATTCGCATTTATTAAAAGTCCTTTTTTTTTTTTAAAAGTTAAATTAAAATGCTTTTAATAATTATTTCCGAAATAAAAGAAATTATCTATGTAAGAATAATTCTCGAACCATTCCGATACTTTCGATAATGTTTCGATTATTATTCTTACTCGGACCATTTCAAAGAACGATTGATACTCCGACCATCCCGAGAAAGAAATCCGTTTTTAGAAAATTTTATTTATCGAAAATAATTTTAAAAGACATGTATTACAAGAATTATTATTTTAATATTTTAAAATTGAAACAGAATAATAAAAATATATCGAATGCCGGACGAAAATAAATAAATACAAATAGTAATGAAAATAAATAAGAAAATTAAAATCATACCTGTCAAATGTCGAGAATCCGAAATTTAAAATGCCGGACTTTATCTTCACAAAACTCTTTGCTCGTACTCGACTATCTGAATAAAATCAAAAATAACAAAATCAAAATCGATAATCGTGAAAATTTTTTGTTTATATTTTTTCTTTTTTTTAATTTTTAATTTTTGATTTTATTTTTTATGTATCATTATTTTTTTTTATTTTTAATTTTTTTGATTTTTAATTTTTTATATTATTATTTTTTTTTAATTACTATTATTATTATTTTTTTTTCTTTTTTTTCTTTTCCTTCTTTTTTTTTCTTTTTCTTTCTTTTTTTTGGCCCAAAACTCCTGGTTTTGGGCTGCTGGGCCCAAAACCAGGCTTGGCCCGCTGAGGCCAGGCCATTTGGGCCTGGTTCGGCGCGGACCGGATCCGGTTTGGGCTGGATCCGGTCCAGGCCTTCCTTTTTTCTTTTTTTTTTATTTGGTGGCCGGAAACGGGTCGGGTGCGCGGACCCCGGGTCGACCCGTGGGTCCGCGCGCGGGTCCTGTGGACCCGCTTCCAGGGACCAAAACGTCGTCGTTTTGCGCCCTTTTTTTTTTTTTTTTTAAACAGACCCGGGTCGGGCGCGCGGACCCCGGGTCGACCCGCGGGTCCACGCGCGGACCCTGGGTCCGAACGGCGTCGTTTTGACGCCGGAGTTTTTTTTTTTTAAAAATGGAGCGGGTGACCCGCGCGGACCCCGGGTCGACCCGCGGGTCGACGCGCGGGTCACCTCGACCCGCCCCCCAGAAACGGTGCCGTTTTGGCACCGTATTTATACCCCAAACCCCTTTTTTTTTCATTTTCTTTCCTTTTTTTTTTCTTCTCTTCTCTCTCCTCTCTTTTCTCTCTCTCTTCATCAGAAACCCTGCCAGAACCCAGATTCCGGCGCTGGCCACCGCGCCGGCCGCCGTCCACCGTCGCCGGCCGCCGTCCACCGTCGCCGGCCGCCGCTCGCCGGCAGCCGACGAACTCCAAATCACCTCCTCTGGAACCGCGTCGGTCTCCTCTCTCCGATTCTGGGCTCCATTTTGCCCGAATCGGAGTCCACCACCCTAGATCTAGGAAAAACTTTTCGACTTTCTCTCTCTTTTTTGTTTGTTTCTGTTTGGTTTTTTTTTTGGTATTTGGTTTGTGGTTTTTTCTTTTTGCAGGTTTTTTTTCTTTTTTGAGAGGGTTGGTTCGGAGAGGGGGGGGGTATCCAGATCTGGGTTTCGGACCCCAGATCTGGATTTTTGGGTGTCGATTTACGGCTGGCTGAGGGGCCTCCTCCTCTGAGGGGCTTCGGCCCTCCCTGTTGGTTCGGATCTGGGGGCCTCCGGGAGGGGTCCGAATCGGTGGGGTCTCTCTTCTTCCTCCCTCCTCCTTTTTTTTTTTCTGATCTGAGGTTTGTTTTATGGAGGGGTTGCATGGGGGCTTGGGTTGAGTGTTGCAGGTGGTAGAGTGTTGCAGGGGTGGCGTGTAGGTTGGGTGGCGTGTTGCAGGGGAGGGCTGTCAGAGGGGGGTTGTGGCAGGCGGCGGCAGGTGCAGGGGGGTTAGGGTTTGCTAGGGTTTCTGTGTTTGAAAATGGGAGTGGGCCTGTTGGGCTTGCTGGGTAGCAGGCCCTATTGGGTCTTTGGGGAAATGGGCCCGAAATTGGGCCTGGACAGCAAATTGGGCCTGCTGAATAGCAGGCCCGGTTCGCACTTGGTCCGGGTCGGATTCGAATCCGACCCGGACAAAAATTGGTTATTACAACTTTTATTATATTTAAAATTATTTATGGATCTTAATAAGTTTATTTTATCTTGTGTGTTGTTTATAACTATTTTTGCTTTAATATTACATGTGTTAAAAAATATTTGTTTAATAGTGATATTAAAATATAGAACTTTTTCTTTATATTTGAATTTTAAAATTGAGTGTCGTATGTAAGGTGAGAAAGGATTTTTCAGAATTTAATATGCGATCGATGTACCCTAGATCTAGATTCCTGAACTTTCGGTCCAGATATCGGTAACAAAGAGTGATGAAGGGAAGTTTTGCAAGTTAGGATGAACCAGAAAGGGCGTGGTTGAGGCCGCTGATGATGAAAAAAGGCCATGTATATCGCCTGAGTGACGGTGTCTGCTTGAAGCTTGTTGAAAGTCCCAGAAGCTCCTACACTTGTACGCGTGACTATGTGAATAAGGGAATGCAAGTCTAGCTGTAAGGGTTATTTTATCGTATTTGATTCTGATAAAATATATTTCTCTATATACCTTACGTACTTATGTGTTTTTAAAATTATTAAAGAGATTTTAAAAATTATATTTGTAGATGTCTACTTTTTCTACAGTTATTTGTGCTATATATAAGATATGTGGGTTTTTTATATCCATAACTAACTCAAAAAGGGTATCTGTTTTGAGTGCCTCAATTTCACTCTTCAGATTTGAGTTTTCAAACTCAAGGTCTTTGATGCGTTGTTCTAATTGGAATTTGGATACTTCATCCAATGTAGTGGGGTGATCTACTAGAGCCTGAATAAAGGTTTTACGCTTTTGGAGTATTTGCTCTGATTGTAGAATACGCATGAGGTTTTGGTATTGCTTTGATTTCTTGATGCCTTCATCAACTATGAAATCATTGCGGTATTGGTTGATGTTAATCCATGCTTCGTATAAATCATGGAATTTGGAATGGTCATTTTCTGAAAATCCAGAGACCTGTTGTTTGGTATATTCCCATGATAGGAATATTCCATTAACTCTGCCATTTCTAACTACATAGCAGGTTAACTTGGTATCATAGTCTTCAGTTTTATGTAAAACTGGCGCAGACTGTGTTTCTGGAATAGCAAGTTCATCAAGCATTTTTTGATGATCTGCTTCTAAATCCTGGAGCTCTTTCGCAAAAGCTCTATCTTGTCTATGCAATAAAATAGACAAAACATTCAGGGATGAAATGGTATGTGAAATATCACGCTTATGAGCAGCATGATGGATATTGTCAATACAGGTTAACAATGGAATTCTGAGAGTATCTCTACTCGCAGGTGAAGGGACATTAAAACAATGTCTTGAACCTTCTAATATAGGAAGATTAATCCTATAATCTTTGGAATCTAGATACATCCTGTATCCGGAATTGGAATTTTTTACTACACACCCTAAATCTTTACATTCTAAAAATTCAGGTGGAATAGGTAATGATATTACCTTTGGAATCTGGGACGTAACCTGAGAATCTTCAATTCTCAATGTTTTTGGACGTCTCCTCTGAACTGGAATAAACTCCTCACTTTCATTAGATCGTTTGGACATAGTTTCATCTGTTTCAACCGGAGGGGGATTTGATGTGGAAGCAAAAGGAATTTTAGAAGCGTTTGAAGAAGAAGGAAAAGAAGGTGATAAACCTCTTCCTTTGGAAATTCTAGGGTTAGACATTTCTGAATGACTAACAAATGGAATGAACTCTGGTTTTTTATAGAGTTCTCTAAGGGTAGCTTCTAGGAATAGATGACACTGTTCAATCATCTTTTTTGCTTTTCTGAGGGTATTCAGGTAATTCTTTTTCTGGGGGCATCTTAGTCATATGTTCCGAATATGGTAACATAAATAACCGACTAAGGGAATCAGTAATGACGTTGTCTGTACCTTTAATATGTTCAAACTTTGGTTTGAAACCTCGGTATATGATATAACTGGTAATCTTATGCCAACGTTCTAATGTACGTTGTTTTCCAGTATTTTTCATGTTAATATAGTATTTTACTATAGCATGACAATCAGTCCGTATAGTAAAGGAATCTCGTCCAATTAGAAACATTTCGAACGAAACGAGGGCATAGTATATTGCCAAAGCTTCAGCTTCAAAGGCAGATATAGGGGCATTTTTGAGTTTTTCTCTAAAAGTGCCACTGGCATACCGACATATCTTTTCATCTTTTTTCGAGGAAAAGACCGTGGGTCTAAAAAGCAAACATGCTCCCCATGATTGTCCACTAGCGTCAGTTTCGACAATCAGGTATTCACTATCAAGTGGTAAAGATAAAGGTGGTAATGCTTTTACCTTTCCTTTTAATAAAGCAAGCTGCTTTCGATCTTCACTAGATATGATCCTTTGACCATTAGCTTTTATCTTGTTGTAAAATGGTTGAAGCATTTTACTCAAGCCTGGAATAAAGGGTCTAGCATAATTTGCAATTCCACAAAATTGCTGTATCCCTTTGATAGTCTCAAATTGCTTTTCGATATCAATTTCTAATATCTTCTTAGCAATATGATCCTGTAATTTGATTGTACCATTTCCAATGATACAACCAAGGAATTCAATCATAACTTTGAACAATTCTATCTTTTTTTCGGGAAATAATTATCCCATATTGTTCAATGATCTTAAAGACTTCTTTAAGATGCATTTTGTGATTTTCTAAGGTATTTGAAAATACGAGAATATCATCAATATAACATATAATATATGGACGATTAAACATATTATCCACAAATTTTTGGAATACGCTTGGAGCATTTTTAGACCAAAAGGCATAACCTTCCATTCCCAATGTCCGATAGGATTGGGACATACAAAGGCTGACCATGGTATACTCTCCTCATGTAACCGTATCTGATAATAACCAGATTTACAGTCAAATTTAGAGAAGTACTTAGCTCCTTGGATTTTATTCAAAAGCTGATCCTTCATTGGAATTGTATAACCATGCTCGTATGTATTATCATTCAACGTTTTATAGTTGATGACCATACGGGGTTTGCCTTTTTTTGTTCACCATGATTGTTTACAAAAAAGGCAGGACTTCTATGTTTGGAATCAGATCTTTGGATAATTCCAAATTTTTGCATTTCTGCGATCTGGGTATTGAAATGATCTAACATTTCATTTGTTGTTGGTATAATATTTCCTCTAATTGTAATCAGATCGGAAATAATTTCTATTTTATAAGTAGTCTCATGCTTATGCCAAAACTTGAGAGGATCTTCTCCTATAATTTCAAGTTTTTCGAGACGACTTTGTATTTGATTTATATCCTCCAGGTTTAACTTACTATAACCCGTTGGATTAATATGATCGAAACAATCCATCTCGATCATACATTCATCAAAATCTGAAACATCTGCTATTTCATTCAGATTTTGGCCTAATAATAGAGAAACTTTCTCTATTTCATCAAATATTTCTTTTTGTAAATCAATTCCTGAATCTTGAACATCTTCAAGATTATCCTTGACTCTTTGGAAGTCAAGTAAGAAGTTATTAAATTTTAACTTCTTTTGCAGGAATGGAGAAATATCTTGGCATTGACATGTGGTATCCTTCGCACATATCATTGTGGTATAGTCACAATTTTGTTCAGGAATAACTCGCGTAATCCCAGCTTCGAATTGAGACCTTAATGGCATTTTCCTTTTTCGGAAATATTCTGTATTTCGAGCATTTTCTAATGCTTTTTGTACAGTGGTATGAGATGTATTTTTTGGAATAATCTCGGTATCTATTTGTGGATTTTCTTTCCAAATTTTTATAGTGGTATCTCATTAGGCTTCACCACGCTTTTGTTGCACACTCTGATGCAGATGGTTAGGAAGGAGGTTAACGGTATTATTGTTACTAAAGAAAGTAACAAAATCTTTAGTAATGGTGATTCCACTATTATAATCAAGAATGAAATCAAGACCAATCACCATTAGATAACCTAAAGGTAATAGGTTTAGTACAAAGGTATTTTGGATTTTAAATCCAATAATATCGTTACATTCGTTATCCATACGAATATACGATTCTGGTATATAATGCGTTATATTGTCTCTTTTCCCAGAAATACTGAGTGCAGAGATAACATTCTTTAACTCATGTTGGTATTTTTGTGGAATTAATACGGAATACAACTTTGAATGCGTACAACCCGTATCTATCATTGCTTTTCCAGCAATCTGAAAATCTTGTATCGTTAGGTGAATTGGAATCGTAAGATTCGCAATCCATTCTCCTTTCCTACGACACACAGGAACATTGGTATTAGGTATAGAATCCATAAGCTCATATTCAGGGTTCTCATCTGGTAACTCTGAAAATTCTCTTAATGGAGTCTTATCAGAACTAGATTCTGATGGTATTTGAATCTTTCCCGAAGATTCATTAATAGGTTTCTTTTCTAGAGAAATTATGGTTTTCTCTATTAATTTTAACCTGGAATCTAATGATTTGGTTAATTCTTCAACCAAAATCATTCTTTTTTCTAGTAATAATAACAAATCTTCAGATATATTTGTTACTCTTGGTATTACTACATTTTCTGTAGTCTTTGGACTAAAACTCTTTGTTCGTTTTTCCGAAAAGACAAAAATACGTCTGTCTTCAAGGCAAAATTTACAAGAATTTTTGAAACAATTCGAGCATCGCGCTCGCTTTTCTTCATCTGGGTATCATTTACAATATATGCAAGGTAATTCGATAGATCCATGGTTTCCTTGCCACTTATGATCTTGATTTTTGTATACACACATGATTTCTGGCATGTGAATTGTCTCCATACAATCATATTGGAATCCATTAGCATCGACAAAATCACTAATGTCAATATTATCAAAATCTGATATTACTCCAATATCATCATTTGGGGAATCATCAATAGTGATAATACTAAGGATGGTTTCGGAATCTGACACATTAGCAGTAATCTCGATTAAATCCATATTCATATCGAGGGCTAATTGATGTCTGGAATTGGGGGCATACTGTTTTGAAGGACATTGTCTTGCCATATGTCCATGCTTTCCACAAGCATAACACGTTATACGATCGGTATAAGTATGCTCAGGTTTAAACTCTCGAGCATGCTTTTCACGATTTAGGAATGGTTTTTTATCACCATACTTTCCAGATTTTCGGGCAATTCTTCGCTTATGCCGTACTTTGGAAGAGTCGTTTTTGGAATAAGATTCTCTCTTATGAGGTTTCCAATGTTTATTAGACTTCCTCTTACAATCACACGTTTCTTCTGAACCGTATGTTTGTGGTATATAGAGATCTTGGCAGAACTCTATTTTACTATGATCTAGCTGTCGTAATCCAGCTAGTTTGGCACATTTATTTTGAGCTTTCTTCAAAACAAACTGAGCGCAATGGACTATATTATCCAAATTTGATCCCTTGATCTTTGGATGATATTCCATATATGCTTCTTCGCATTCTCGACCGATTGGGCCAGTGAGTTTGCTAAGCATTCTTTTTTGGAATTCATTATTGAAAAAATTTCCACTAATGCAGGTATCTGACACAAAATCTGACAGGAATGTCTGGAGATATCGCCAATCGTTTAGTTGTTTTTGTTCTAAACGACGAACGGCTTCAGCTTGAGCTCTACGATCTCCTCCTGCAGGATCAGTACTTGTAATTAAGGAATAAACCGTGTTCACAAATCCGTAGGGATTGTTACCAAGGTTTAATAATCTAGTATATTGTTCAGATTTACTAGATTTGAAAGCTTGCCAAGCATACAGGGCGGATCCTGTTAGCAAAGTTTCAAGGTATCTATACATCGCTTCCGTTGTATATTGGGTATTCATAAATGTGGTATCGAACTCTCGTATGGTTCGTTGCATCCATTTTCCGACAAGTTCTTCATAAACTTGAGGAGAATATGCATCTATATTTAGGTATCTTTGGACAGGTAATTCGCCAATGGGTTGTCTTTTTCCCATCTGAATTTTAGAACCTTTTCCCAAAGTATAAAGGATGTTATCCTTTGTTTTTGTATGAATATCCGTATAGGGTATTCTTGGAATATTACCTTGTTGGTAAATTGCGGTATTTCCAGTAACAACCGGATTTACAACTGATGATGCAGCAGTATCTCTTTCTTGTTCATCAGGTGCATTGGTATCTTCTTGGATTTCTCTAAGAAGTGATTTTGGAATAACATTCATAAATTGATTTAAATCTGTGGTTGATAAATCAACACAGTCAATTTGTTGTTTCTCTTCTTTCGTACATAAATCAATATGTATTTCTACATAATTTTGGTATATATGTGTTTCAAGATTATTTTGGAATGCTCTTTTTAAAGTTAATAGTCTCTGACTACAACTTTTAGAGATAAAAATATCTTGAGCTTTCCATATATTTGGAGGATCGTACCTCCATACCTATGTCCGAATATGTATTAGACAGATGTCGGGTACGAGTACTTCAGGGAAAATGAAAAGTCGGAGTAACATAGGGGGAAGTACATTAAGAGTACTCTCTAAATCTGCTAGATAAAAATGCTAAATGATTATTTTAACAATTTAGAAATAAATATTAACATCTGTTTTCTTCCATGTGCTACCCTTGGCCACATGCAAATTTCAAGAAACCGTCGACTGGCTTGAAGGATACTGAAGATGATTTGAAAAAAAGAATAAGTTTCTTAAGTGGATTTGTGGTGTCATTCAAGGAACAAACTCACAGTGATATACAGCTTAAGCCTAACAATGGGCCTTGCATAGCAGCACACAAAGCTTTACTGGTAAGACTCCCTAGCTATGCTTGCATTAGATGTCTATGTTACTTGGACTCGGGTGTGAATGTTGGACACGAGTATATGTCCGATACGGGTATTTTCAATTTTTTCTAAGATTTTCATGTATTTGGAGGGTCCTTGGAGGATCATGTTCTCATACCCATGTCCAAATATGGATCGGACATGGGTGTCGGACACGGGTACTTCAAGAAAAATGAAGAGTCAGAGCAACTTTGTTAGATGTTATTTTGTTTCTCTGTAAACATTGATCACAGATTTACCAATGTGTAGGCAGCAAGATCTGAAATCTTTAAGAATATGCTGGGCTCAGATAGCTGCAAGGCTCCACCACCTGATACCGATATGATCACTCTGTCTGAGTTAAACACTGAAGAGCTTGAGTCCCTCCTAGAGTTTCTTTATACTGGGAACTTGCCCTTGGATAAGATGGAGAAGCATGTTTACGCGCTATATGTTGCAGCTGATAAGTATGAGATTCCATACTTACACGAGTCATGTGAGCTATATATGCTGAATTCCTTGAATACATCGAATGCTGTCGATGTTTTAGAGATCTCGGTTTCTCATTCAAACAAGAAACTGAAGGAAACTACTTTGAACTACATTGTCCGAAACATGAAGGATATAGTTTCCTCACAGAAGTATGAAGATTTTGCTTCCAGCAACCCTCATCTTTGTGTTCAGATTACAAGGGCGTTTGTTGATGCGAAAATTTGAGCATATAATTGATGGAAGAAATGGGGTTTTAGGAGGAAAGAATTTGGGATGCTGATGCGATGCATGCAACCAATGCAATGGTAAGGTAATGTGTAAAGATCAATGTAACTATGACTTTTAGAACAAATAATCCTTTTAATGAATCACTATACTAGTCCTTGTGTGAATAGATTAGAGTTATGCGAAAAGTACTTGTGTATGATATTTGTATCCGACATTTATGTTTGACATATATTTGGATGAGTATGCGGGTATGATTTTTTAACTATATATAAAAACTTAAAAAAATTGAATATATACGTCGCGAACAAATATTCGTATCCCATACTCATTCGAATTTGAGTAACATAGGATCGGAGTCTTGTATTTTATTTTGCTTATCTGTTGGCTACTTCCTGCTCCAGCCTTATTCTTTCATCAATTTCTTTGGATCATAAAACTTCTTGGTTGTTCACTAAATGGTGTGTATGTATGTAGATATTGACAAAAATAGATGTATACTGTTCAAACTAAAAAGATTGATTATAGCCTAATATATTCTATCTACTATTAAAATATTTAATATTTTTAAATTTAGTTAATAATAATGGTATATTATTTGTTAATATTTTAAATATATATCTTATACGACAATTTTTAATTTCTCTCATAAAATTTAAATTTTACGTATGTGATTAATTTAAGGGACAAATTAAATTTGTAAAATATCTGTTACATAGCAAGAATAGAATGCAAGTTCTAGATGATAGAAGCTAAATGACTTTATTTTAAGTTTTATTTTTTATTAATTATTTTGATAGCCTCAGCCACAAGCAAATCAAGCGAAATAGATGAGTGATTTAAAAGTTAAGAGAATAAGGCTTCGTTTAGTATTACTGTTGGTATAATTTTTGAGGTTAAAAATTATATTTCATCGCAAATGTAATATTAAATGAGTAAAAGATATTAGTTTTGTTTGGCAACCTAAATCAAAAAGTCAAAAAATAATGTTTTTAGGCTTTAAAAGTTGATTTTTTGATAAAATGATTTTATTATCTTTACATCTTTACACTTTTATTATTTTAAATATAACTTTTTTTTGACATTTCAATTCCTCACAACATTTTTTCACAACAATGCCAAACACTTAAAAGTTCTTCAATCACAATTTTTTACCATATTTTTTTAACACACTTTTTACAACTCAATATTTTTTTAACCCAAAATTTTTTCAATAACAATGTGAAGTTAGAATTAAGATATTATCATATGTTTTATTTAGTAATTATATAAATTATTTGACTTTTTAAAAATATATCTTGTAATATAATGTGGGAATCATGTAATCTGATTCAAGGTATATTTTAAGTTATCTAGATTTGCGAATGAATGTCGGATACAGATATGTATTCAATATGATTATACTTAATTTTAAATTTTTTATTTTATATATTTAGATAACCATACTATCATAATCATATCCGATTATGTGTCGAACACAAATGTTTCACAACATAGACATATTAAATAATTTTCCGTATGCATGTAAACATTATCATACTTAATGTTTGTTGTAGGCAACAAGATCAGAGATCTTTAAAAACAGGATTTACATTTGATGCACTGAAATGTATAAATCTATATACTATCAGTGAATCAGATCATACCATCTCATTAAAAAAAATTAAAATATATAAATTTATTTTTAATTAGGTAATATAATCTAGTTCTGATATATATTTATACTCTGTTAGTACATCGAATACAAACAAAAAAAGAAAAAATTATATTGAAAACTGGTGTAGGAAAAAATGGGGAATATCGAAGGATGTTTAGAATCTCATATGTAAAAATTCAATAGGCTTGCCTTTGATAACTTGGGATTTAAAATAAAATATTTAGATTTTAATTTAGTATAAATTTTGTTAAGTATACATTCATTTATTTTTAATTTATTAATTTTTGGAGGCTTATTTAGTGATAATCTAAAATAATATCTATATATATATTTGTGAATTTGATAAAATTTATCTTTACACGTTGGAATCTTAACTTATTAGCAAGTATATTATTTATTTTGATAAAACGATTAGGGGTATTTTAAATTCTGTTCTAGTTTAATCTCTTCTTCAAATAATTTTGAAAATATATTTTTCATATTGATTTGATGGATTTGGAATTTTACCTTTAAAATTTACTCGAAGGATCAAGAATTTTGATGGACAAAAAAGGCGTGATGTGAACCCTAGGGGTTAAACCCTTTGAACCCACTAACAAATTGAAATACCCTAACCCAAAGAAAGCCAAAATTCAGGCAAAGAAAACTTAAACCCTTAAAAAGTCTGTTTCAAAGAACCTAGATTAAACATGTAAGCTAGACCCTAAGAACTCTCGTTTCAAGAACCTAAGTTTGATAGGTTGAACGCCACAAAGAAAGATTTCTTTGATAAGTTCCTAAGTTCTTTCAAGAACTAAAAAGAGTGAAACACTCACTTTGAATAAATTCAAACTCAATTGATCAAAAGATAATTGAAGTAGGCGGCTAAGACATATATTTATAGCCTCCCTACAATAACTCTAATCTACTAAGCAATGATATGTAAAATATGGGCTGAACATGTTCAAGCCCAAACCTAAATAATTAAAAGATGTCCATGTTACATAATATAGGCCCAAATGCCTAAGTAATTATAAGAATTAAAATAAGTCCTCTTAATGTGCCACCTTGTGTTCTTGAATCACATGGACCAAACTTGGATGCAAGCTCATCTTGCATGTTGAAGCCTTTCTTGAATAACTTGCAACATGGCCCAAGTGAATTCCACTCATTCTTGCCATGTTTTCTAGATCTTCTTGGATCTTGGCCCATATAGAAATTGCCATGGGATTGGGCTATCTTGGATCCTATCATTCCCCCTTTCCTCGAAAAGATTCGCCCTCGAATCTTAGCCTTGTGTGTGAGAATGACGGTGCTAGGTACTAAATCAAGGTGATGCACAATGCCGCTTATGGGTGGCAACCCATCTTGCAACTCCTTCGAAAGTAAATTCTTACAATCCTTCAACAAAGAAACAGGCAAAATAGGTAGAGATTGGTTAGGAGCATAAAGAATAAGAACCTCACTCTCCTTTTCATCAGAAAAATTCGCAAATTCTTTGTTTTTCTCGGCAGGAATTGTCTCCTTTTCTACTAGTGGCTCCTCTCTTACTTCTTTAATTTCAACCACCTCTATTTCTTTTTCACTTTCTTTTTTACTCTCCGTTTTCTCTTGCTTTTCTTTATTTGCAGCCACCTCACTTTCTTTTTCTTTTTTTCTTCTCTCTTTTTCTTTTTTTTCTTCTTCTCCATATTTCTTCTTCTTGTTGCACAAACTTTTCAAACAATAAGGTGATCTCTTTCATCTCTTGTAGAGCCTGCTTTACTTCGTCGCATAATATGAGAGACATCTTAAAGTCGCTGCAAAACAACTTTGGTTATTAAAAAAAAAATGAATGTCAATTCTTTCCTTTTCTTTTCAATTTTTTTTCGAATCTTTCTTTCTTTTTCTGCCTATTCGAACACTCTTTTTTTTTTTTTCAAGAACGAGACTTCTTGATTTTCTTGAAATCTCGGATGAGCTTCTTTTTTTTTTCTTGGGACTATTCGAATGTTTCTCTGAATTCTTTATTTTTTTTATTTCAAGATTCAGATCAAGAATCAATAAGAAGAAATTTTAATAAATCAATAATTCAAGAAACGAAATCTTGATTTAAACCAACTCTCAGAATGAAACCCCAAACTAAACTCGCTAAAAACTATAATTATTAGACAAAGAAAGCCTAAAGCTATAACCCCTATGACAAGTATGTCTGAAACCCCAAAACAAAAAAAGTTGAGAAAAACTCCAATACCCTATGGTAAAGAAGATAAAAAGATTTGAGGTTAAACCCTTTGAACCCACTAACAAATTGAAATACCCTAACCCCAAGAAAGCCAAGATTTAGGCAAAGAAAACTTAAACCCTTAGAAAGCCTGTTTCAAAGAACCTATATTAAACATGTAAGCTAGACCCTAAGAACTATCGTTTCAAGAACCTAAGTTTGATAGGTTGAACGCCACAAAGAAAGAATTCTTTGATAAGTTCCTAAGTTCTTCCAAGAACTAAAAAGAGTGAAACACTCACTTTGAATAAATTCAAACTCAATTGATCAAAAGATAATTGAAGTAGGCGGCTAAGACATATATTTATAGCCTCCCTACAATAACCCTAATCTACTAAGCAATAATATGTAAAATATGGGCTGAACATGCTCAAGCCCAAACCTAAATAATTAAAAGATGTCCATGTTACATAATATAGGCCCAAATGCCTAAGTAATTATAAGAATTAAAATAAGCCCAAATAAGCTCTCTTAATGTGCCACCTTGTGTTCTTGAATCACATGGACCAAACTTGGATGCAAGCCTATCTTGCATGTTGAAGCCTTTCTTTAATAACTTGCAACATGGCCCAAGTGAATTCCACTCATTATTGCCATGTTTTCTAGATATTCTTGGATCTTGGCCCATATAGAAATTGCCATGGGATAATAAGCCCAAATAAGCCCTCTTAATGTGCCACCTTGTGTTCTTGAATCACATGGACCAAACTTGGATGCAAGCTCATCTTGCATGTTGAAGCCTTTCTTGAATAACTTGCAACATGGCCCAAGTGAATTCCACTCATTCTTGCCATGTTTTCTAGATCTTCTTGGATCTTGGCCCATATAGAAATTGCCATGGGATTGGGCCATCTTGGATCCTATCAAGGCGATTTCTCTGTTTAATTTGTGTGATAAGATTTAGAATATTATGCTTAGATGAGTGTGGTCACAATAAAAATGTCAAATAATAGGAAAAAAAGAAAGCAAATAATCACACTAACAAAAATAAAGAAGAAGAAAACCTTATAGTATTGCAACTCAAAACCATAAATTCCTTCAAATGCTTTTATAATAAGTTTAAATTATATAAAGATAGGTGATTCTAAAAAGTTTATTTTTTTTTGTCGTACATGTTAAAAAACACACCAAATTACATTTTATGAACATTTTTAGTACAATATTTTTATCAAAATGCTTTAAATAGCTGCATTTATTGCAATTATAAAACTATCAATAATGTACTCAAATGGACCCTACCCTACATATATGTATTATTATTAACATAATTTCCAATATTGAAAACTCTTTTTCTCATATCACAAAGGCAACAGTGTGTTTGCAACATGCCTACGAGTCTTTTCATTTTGGTAAAATTTATAGTTATCTATAATATAATATAATAATACTCTTAATTGAGTTTGATGAGTTTGATGTCACGAATTCAATTAAAAATTAATAAAAAATCCTAATTAAATTTTAATAAACATATAAAATAAAGGATATAAAATTTATCTAATATAAATATTTAAATATTTTTAATTAATTTTATTTTTTTTAAATTTGCACTCATCCTATTTAAAAAATTACCTAACTTCCTTTTTTCTTTTTTTTTTTTCACTTTTTCTTCACCTATTTTTTTCACCCAAATTGTGGGTGTGTTAAAATCTAGTTAATTATAAAATCTCTAATGAATTAGTGTTACGAGTTAAGTGATACCAACTCGATTAAAAAATTATATAAAAATCAAATTAAAATTATAATGATAAAATAAAATAAAATTAAGGGTGTTTAGATCTTTTAATTTTAAGAAAATAACAACCTATTAAAAAGTTATTCACTTTTTTTATATCTTTTAATTTTTGCAAAAAAAAAAATTACTCAATAATTTTTTTAACTTATTATTCATTTTAAAATACATTTTTTTTTTTTTGAAAAAACTTTTTTTTGTGTGTGATAAATTCTAGTGGGATAAAGTGGCCTCAATTCGCCACTGCCGTTTGTCTTTGAATTTGACGGCCCACTTTTCTTTATAATCTTTTTCTCTTTTGTTTCCTATTGTAGGCTTTGTAAATGAAAAATGCACAACAAGTACTTGTGCATGGCTTTATTTTTTTTTAATAAAGCAATTCTTTAGATATTTTCAACATTTAAAGTTCCCTTTCTATTTCTTTTTTGTTAAGAATACGCATGTAAGTAAATGAATTTAAAAAAAAAAACTAATTTTTTATCTAATAATTTCTTGAGATCTAGTAGAAGATAAATTTGAAAGCATGTATAGTGTAGAAATAATTTAAAATTTTGATTTTACAAAATTATAATTATATTTTAGCATCATTTCTTTGCAATATCCAAAAAATACTTTGGTCCAAGCATCCAAATAGCTTTTCATGATTTTTTTTCCATTGCAAATTTTCATTTATAATATCAAAATTGAAAACTATAATTATTTAATATAAAGAATTCATCTTTAAAATATTAACAGTGGATGAGATAAATTTTTTAATATAAAAAATTAATATATTAAGAGAAGATTTAAAAATAATAAATATAAAGTATAAGTTTTACAAAAAAAAAAAAAAAATCAATTTAATCCATCTTGAGTTTCAACTTTAACCTTAAAATCAGCATTTATCAAAGATAACTTTTGAGTTTTTAAAGTATCAATTATTCATTCATTTTTTTTTTCTCCAAAGAAAAAGTAATAAAAAGACCCATTCACCAACTTTTCTTAGCAAAGAAGGAAAAGTGGCATACATGTCAGCCGTAATTGAATTGTCATGGTACTTAGTTGAAATTCATTAAGTTTGCGTTTGAAAATTTAGATTTTAAATAATAAAATTGAATTTCAAAAATAATGTAATTGTGTAGTAAAACATATGTAAATGCAATATTCATGATTATTTTTTAAATTCATGGATTTGTTGGATGCCTATATGGTGAATTTGAAATACTTATAAGTATTTATGAATTTGAAATTCATCTTTTTATACATTTCAAATATATAATCATGTTAAATTTTAACTAACGTATACATTTCATTATCACAATTTTATATAGCAAATGAAATCCAAATCTAAATTTTCAAATTCATGTTCCCAAACATAGTATTACAAATTTTATTCCGACAAAATATTGCTTCATAAACATTTTGCATATCTATACTATTCTTAAAAAGAATTCCTGAGTTGGTGTCACGAGTTAAAAGACACCAACTCAGTGGAAGAAATGTCCAAAAAATCAACTATAAAAATTAAAAACAAATAAAATTGAATTAAAAATATAATTTAATAAGTTTTTAAATTTTATTTAAAAAAAATCGACTCACAAAATCTAATAAATAAAAAAATGTTAAAACCTTATGTTTATAATTAGTAAAATTGATCTCAATTTAAAAAATTTCGTCCGTTTTATTTGAAATCAAACTCAATTCAATCCAATTTGAAATGAAAAATTCAATTCAATTCAAATTCAAATTAACTTAAATTCAAAATTATCACAAAATTAATTCAAATTTAAATTGTTTGATTTTAAAAATTAATAGTTTAAATTTGAAATAATGAAAATTCAAATAAACCGAATTACCAACTTAAAATTGGAGTGTAGACGAGTCAAGCTATTTGAGTTATATTCAAACTTGATTTATTAATTATCGAACCAAATTCAAGCTATAAGTATTCAAATAATAAATCAAGTCAAATTCAAGTATTTGAGTACGTGAATCGAAAAGAGTTTAATCAAAACTTTACTTTTTAAATATACTTTACTTTTTCTAATATATATATATATAATAAAATAAAATATAATATAATATAATATAATTGTTTAATATTTATACTTATAATTTATTAAATTTAATCAAGTTTATCCAATCTAATTCATCAAATCCTAAAGGTTTGAGTTAGACTTTTTCCGAAAGTATGATAGAAGTTTATAGTGAAGACTACAATGAAAATTTATTTGATGAGAACCAAATGAGAATTTTTTTTATATTTTCGATCAATGTGTAAAAAGTAAAATAAAAATATTAGTTAAAAAAAATTATAAAAAGGGTAGAAATAATTTATTTATTCATAACAAAGGTAATAATGAAAAGAAATTATGTATTCTTATATGATGAATTAATAATAATAAATATTTAAAAAAATAAAAGATTAAAAAATAATTAGATTTGTGATTAGATTTGTTCACGAATTACATTACTTGTCAAGTTTATTAGTATAGTCGATTCATCCCATGATATTTTTTTTATAAATAAATAACTAAATAAATGTTTTAATTTAATTTTAAAATATTAATATTAATATTAATATAAAAATATTTTTAATTAAATAAAATTTGAATGAACTATTAAGTCAAATTCGATTTCAAATTTAAATTTTAGAGGTATCGGTCGAGTGTGATACGATTCGATTTATAAACATCTTCAATCAGCTAATGTCTAAATCAAAGTTTTTTTTTCTTACTTTTTATGTTTGTTAAGACAATATTTAATAAGCATTTGAGTTACTTATTTCAAATGCTTTTCCCTTTTTTTTTTTAGTGTAAGATAAATTTCATTTTTTTTTCATGAAATGGGTATTAAGGGGTAACTCAGATGCTTTTCAATTTTTCGTGAAATTATATTGTCCAATAGGAAAAATTTGATGTTTTATTTTTAATTAATTTCTATGTCAGCTTTAAAAAATATATTTTTTTAGTGCCATGTCAGATGTTTTATGACACATCAGTATTTTTGAACATATCAAATTGTCTAGTCAGTTTTTTTAACAGAAACTATTATGGATGTTAACAATTTTACTTATTTGCTTCTATTTTAAAAGTAAATTGATCAAATTACTTACAGTTTTGGTACATGGATTAATTTACACCAGACTCTAAAGTATAAGGATCTGATAAGTACTTTGACCGCTTATTAGATATTGTCTTAACAAACATAAAAAATAAGAATTTTTTTTTTGATTTAGACATTGACTGTTTGAAAGATATCTATAAATCGAGTTGCATCACACTCGACCAATACCTTTAATATTTAAATTTGAAATCGAATTTGACTCAATAGTTCATTCAAATTTTATTTAATTAAAATATTTTTATATTAATATTTTAAAATTAAATTAAATTAAAATATTTATTTAGTTATTTATTTATAAAATAATATCATGGGTTGAATCGATTATATTAATAAACTTGACAAGTAGTATAATTCGTGAACAAATCTAATCACAAATTTAATTTTTTTAATCTTTTATTTCTTTTAAAATATTTATTTTTATTAATTCATCATGTAAGAATACATAATTTCTTTTCTTTATTATCTTTGTTATGAATAAATAAATAAATTAAATCTACCATTTTTATAATTTTTTTTAACTAATAATTTTATTTTACTTTTTACACGTTTATCCAAAATAAACAAAAGTTTTCATTTGATTCTCACCAAACAAATTCTTATTGTAATCTTCACCAAAATTTATCCCATCATTCTATCAAATATATTTTAAATTACTGAATTTAAAAAATAAAAATCAATAATAGAATTTTAAGCTTCTGAGTTTTCGTATTGAGAACTCGAGCCTAATCAAAATAACCAAAATAAACTTTGAATTTTCTTTAACATAAAATGATCCGTCCGTACCACACCTCTAGCTACCCTTATAAAAGCCCCCACTGGCCACTGGCACTGCAAAGAGCCGTTGTTTCTATTAAATCTAAAACGATCGAAAAAAAAGAGAAGAGAAATGGCTTTTTCCGGATCAGACCCACCACCTTCGTTCGGGTCAGCATCCAACCCATTTTCCCGTCCCTCGGCCATCTCTTTTGCGTTCGGTCCTTCTGCTTCATCTTCTGCCAACCCTGCTTCTACCATATTCGGTTCAACAACTTCCTTCGGAGTACCTTTAGGTTCGTAATTTTTTTTTTCCCCAAAAAAAATAACACTATGGGTTAGCTGCTTTTATTATTTTTATTATTATTATTATTATTATTATTTTTCTGTAGTGTTTGGTTAAAAATGGTTAAGTGTTTGTTTGGCTTGATTTCGACAACAATGGGGTTTCCAAAAAAATGTTATTGTTTTTGGAAACTAAAAGTGGGAATTTGCATATTTTAGAAACTAAAATGATTTTAATTTGACAGTACATTCGAAAAAGCTATAATTTAATTTGGCTTTGTTTTTTTTTTTCTTCTTCTTATTGTTAATGTCCTTTAGTGACGAGCATATGTGTCCGGTGATCTAGATTTCTAGTGAAATGGAAAGGAGAGGTTAAAGAGTATCATAGTTTGACGTCAGAATGTGTTTCGGTTCTTAAGTTAAAGGTCTGAAGAGTGATAAAGGTTGGAGGAAGAGCTATAAAACTATAGAGGTCTCACGGTGCATACTTAGGATCGGCCCTCGTTAGTAGAGGTGGTAATTGGGCGAGTTTGAATTAGATCATTTCAAATTTGGACTATATTGGATTTAAATTTTTTCGGGTTTGAATTTTTTCGGGTTTGTGCCTTTTTGGCTTTGAATTTTTTCGAGTTCGGATTTTTTCAGGTTCGAGTTTTTTTAGGTTCTGACCTTTTCGGGTTCAAGCCTTTCGGGCTCAAGCTTGGGTGTGGATTTTAAGTCATTTTTTAAAATTTTTTGCTGGATATAATCATTATTACATAATTTAAATGTATAAATTCAAAAATAAATTATTATTTTTTTAAGCTTTTGTATAAGAATTATTATTTTGTACACTAACAGTGGAGTTTTTTAATTGCACAAGCGGAGTTAAAAAACTGTCACATGTCCCATTTATTTGCTTTTTTATTTTTTAAAATAAAGTTCAAGGACATGTGACAGTTTTTTAATCCTACTTGTGGAGTTAGAAAACTACACTGCCAGTGTATATGATAATAATCCTTTGTATAATATAATATTTTAAATTATATTTATATATTAATATCAATATCTGTTAACACCACAAGGATATAAAGTTAATTTATTTTATAAAATTAATTTATTATAATTGATTATAGAAAATATGTTATCATATTGATATTTAAAACAATTGATTCAAGGAACTTGAATATTCAACATACATTATAATTTATATCATGCATATATATCAATATAATTATACACACTAATAATTAAATCAAAATGAGCAAATGACTATATTTGAAGAAGAAATAAGATTAATGTTTAAGAGTTGGTAAGACAATTAAAAATATATATATTATTATTAGTTATTACTCAATTATTTCTCTTAATGATCTAATCTTAATTTAAAACTAAATTTTTTCATAAATCATGATTAAAAATTACTTGATATATATATCGTATGTATTTAAATATTTTAAAAATTTATCATTTGAATAGTAAATATTAAATAGTAATAATCAATGAAAATGAGATGATATATGATTTGTAGACATGATAATTTTAAACACGATACGATTATATGACACGTGAATGACACGAGATATATAAGATAATATCATGATGTTATTAATTAATTAGGTTGTGAGTAAAAAAAAAAATTACTTAAAAAAGAAATTTGTGAATTCTAAAAAAATACGGAGTATGAATAAACTAATTAAGTTTAGGCATGAAAGAAAAGCAAAGAAATAGTAATATAACTATATAAGTATCATGTTTTGGATCTCATACTAATTGAGTTTTTTATTTCTTAATTTTATTTATTTATTTTAGTATCTTTTGTAAAATTAGTAATATGATTGTTTGTAGGCTTGTAACTCATTAGTTAATAATATAACTTTTAATATATCATTTTAAAGAACTTTTAGACATATCACATATGCAAATATATGAGATAAATAAATAAAAAGTTACATTAAAATTTAAGAATAATGAAATATAAAAATAATAATAATCATCATTTTAGATACTTTCAACTTTATCCTAAAAAATATCTTTTAGATGATGTTTAAAAAATAATCACCATTTTATTCTTTACAGTTCTAAAAAAATATTTATTTTTTGATTACAACTCAATTATCTAAACATAATTAATTTTTCTTATATTATTATCTTAAGTTAGGATTAATTTTTAAATTAATTATTGACAATTAGATAATAGACATATTTATTTAAATAGTAAATTCATCAAGACATCAGAGGTTAAAATTATAAGTAAAAAATACAATATTTCGATAAAATTATTATTTAAAATTTTTTCATATTATAAAAAATTATTTAATTATAATTCGGTAATTCTTATTTTTAGTATTAAATTCGATATTATGATAGGGTTGGTCTCGAGTTCGAGTCAATCTCGGGTTCGAGTCATTTCAGGCTCAGGCCATTTCGGGTTCGAATTTTTCGAGTTCGAGTTTTTGACTTTTTTGATCAAAGCAAATTTGGACGGGTTCGGGTTTTTTCGAGCAGGTTTTTGAGTTCGAGTTCAGTTTGCCACATCTATTCGTTAGGCTATTTATACCTAGGCCGGGCGTCCCCTGAGGCGCCACATGTTGTCTGTTGTCGAGGTTTGGTAGCTATAAGTATGGGCGACCTTCTCTCAGTAGGTGGAACTCGACTTGACCTCTGGAGAGCTGGGTGACATCCACGTGTCCTATATGCTTCTGACCTGGGCTGTCTTAGGCCTGTCGACTTGGACTATGAGCTTAATAGGCTTAACAATTGCCTCTCAGGCGAGGCGACGACTATAAAATGGCCGAGAGCCTGCAACTTTTTATATCCTTTTGGCCTTGTGGCGTGCCCATAAATTTGTGGCAATCTCTTATACTTGGGAGATTTTTTTAATCTTCTTTTCGAATCTTCTTTTCTTGTTGGCGATCTCTCAGGTCGTGAGCTCTCCATTTATATTATTTGGTGAGCTTGTTGTGTTTGTTTCCTTTTCTGAGTTTTGCTTTTTGTGTGTAATGGATGACGTTGTGGCGGGTCAGCCAATACGCTCACTAAGGGAACTACCTTTGCCTGATTTTGGGGCGTTGTGGCGCTCTGGGCCATTACAGGCCCTTATTCCTCTAGCTGTACTAGAGGGCTAGAGGACTTGCCTGCTACTGTGCCTGGTGGCCCTGTTGCTATGCTGCTCATCCTGTTGTTAATCCTCCTCCTTCTGCTGTAATAGAGTTGCATTCGTCTCCTAACACTTGCAAGAGTGCCATTGATGGAGCCCAACTGGTGGATAGTATTTATGTTGGCGATGATGATTCAGATAGGGTACTGTTGGAGGATCATCTGCCATCAGCTAATTATGTCGCGAGGAGTGGTAGTTTTAGTTCAAAGGAGCTTTAAGATATGCGAACTATGGAGGAGTTTTAGGGCGAGTTAGTAGACTTCGTTGTAGTTTATTTATTTATTTATTTTTAACTTTAATATGGACTTATGTTGATTGTTTGCTTTTTTTCTAGTAATGACGAGGAAGACACTTGCTGAAGAGCTCGTAGAGAGAGAGAGAGGGGATGCTTCTCAAAAGAAAAGGGCTCATGCCACAGATAAAGGCCCTGCTGCCAAGAAGCAGGCTACTGGAGGTGCTGGGATCCGAATAGGAGAGCCTGCTGCTCGTGCTCCTACTCTTCCTCCAACTGTTGTTACTGAGGCCCAAGAGAGGGTTCAGTCCAAGAGGTATGGCAGGGAACAACCCCGCGCTCAGAAGCAAATGAGCAAACATGTTCTTTCTAAGGAGGCTCTTATTGTCCCTGCTCTAGCTGCCACTGGTGGGGAGAAGACCTTAACCTCAACTACACCTCATAGGGCAATGGAGCAGGGGGAATCTCGTGGGAGGGAGCTGGTGAGGCAGTCTCCTTTAGGTCCTTTACCAAGACGTGGCAAGTTGCCACTGTTGGGTTGTAATGATGCCAAGCACTTCAGCTGGCGTGGACGTCTGGCTGCTAATAGCCCTCTGCGGAGGGTGGATTCGTGCATGTCTTGGGCCCGTTCTTATCTTCCTGTCTTCGACGTTAAGGTTATGAAGGAGCAGGCTATGCCCAGCAACCAACGCTCCCTGATTGCCAGTCTCGTGGAGGTACGTGTGATTGTTTAATTCTGCTGTTGTAATTTTACCTTTGTTTTGTGTTGACTTTTAAAATTTTGCAGAGTCTTGCACTTGCAAGTGCCTTGTATGACCAAGGCAAGGACATTCGCGGCCTTCTATGGGCTGCTGAAAAAAAGGCCCAAACTAAGGCTGCAGAGGTTAGCTCTGTTTCGGCTTGTGTCCAAGAGCTAGAGGCTTCAGTAAAAGCAGGTGAGGAAGGGCGAGCTTCAGCAGAAAGGATCTGTATGGCCAAGTTAGCTGAGGCAGAGCACCAAACAAACTTAGTGCGAGGACAGCTTAGGGCCACACAGGAGAAACTGGCTGTGGTGGAGGCTGAAATGGCAGTCTTGCGGCAGCGCTTTTTGGAAGCTGGCGTGGAAAGGGAGAAGGCTGTGGCTACTGAGAAGGCTAAGTTTGATGCTGCCTTCAAGGAGGAGAGGAATAAAGTCATTGGCGAGGCTCTCCAGTTGTGCCTGCAATACAGGGAAGTGGCTCTCTGGACCTCAGCTCTATAGACTTTACTTCTATCGAGGCCATGCCTGAGGGATTTGATCCATACTGCCCCGATGCTGCTTCGGTTGAGAGCCTAAGGCAAACTTTTGGCATAACTAAAGCTGGCTTCATGCCTCAAACTCCTGTTATTCCAGCGGATGATCTTCCTGTTACTCCCGTTGTGGAAGTTATTGCTGATCCTGTTGTCCTTACTGATGGGGAAAGGTTGTTGAACATGTAATAACGACACGTGAAATAGAGCCTGAAAAAGTTGTTTAGAGTTTGATAAGTTGTATTCAGACTGTAGTGCCTGCAGAACACGATTCACACTTGTATTAATTGCAATCAGAGCATTTACATTCTTACAAGAAATATTTCTTTAAGTGAATCGCCTTCCAGGTTTTGGGTATAGATTCCCATTCAACTGCTCTAAAGTATAAGCTCCGAAACCAACTTCTTTGTTATCCTATATCGCAACTTAAAAAATAACAAATCTCATCGCGAGATATTATTCGTTAAGTGTGATATTGGGGAAACAGAGAAAAAGATGACTTAATTCCTTTTGAAATAAAATGAGGGTTTGAAAACAACCTCGAAAAAGAAATGGAGTCGCCACCAATCTTTTTTGGCTAGGTGTAATCAGCAACATATTAAAATCGGTTTTATAAAATATTTTAATATTAATTAAAACATTTTAAAAACCAATTTCAAAGTCTGCGCTTTTGAACCAGAGAATTCAAAGAAGCGGGTTCGGG
Organism: Fremontodendron californicum; assembly: GCA_030761205.1. Taxonomy (NCBI): domain Eukaryota; kingdom Viridiplantae; phylum Streptophyta; class Magnoliopsida; order Malvales; family Malvaceae; genus Fremontodendron; species Fremontodendron californicum. Next base: position 895,456 of record JAULJL010000041.1, read on the forward strand.
AGTCGGTTACGTGCGGGGAAGGATTCGCATGTGTTATCTCAAGTCTCGATAAAAGTCGGTTTTAAATTTGGCATTTTAAAATAATTCCCAATTTAAAGAACAATAATTTCATTTTTAATTGAAAATGATCTGAAATTTATTAACTCAAAATTTTTCTATATTCTCTAGCAAACCTGGTAAAATATAAATTTTTTTTATTTATTTGGAAAATCTCCGAATCATTTTCATTTTTGAAAAAAAGATATTCCTTTATTAATGATAATTGATGATATTTTCCCCAGCAAACCCGACATAGAACTCATGAATTATTTTAACTCGAAAATATCTTTATTTTTTTTAATTGAAGATCATTATCTTTATTAAAATCATTTTAAAAAGATGAATATGCAAATCATTATTAATGACATGACAAAAGATGACATAGCAAAATCTAGATGAAATAGCATAATCTAAATAACATGGTAAAATCTAAATGACATGATATAATCTAAATGACAAGAAACATAAAATAACATTATAATAAAATATGCATGAAAATGAAAAAGGCAATGCATGAACATAATAAATCCTAGATGATCAAAATAATTAAAGACTAGGCAAGAAACATCGAATATCCATAACCATATAACCACCATGACAACACCATGAAATCTAAGTCAAAACAATAACATTACTATAGAATATTTATAGCAAAAATCATATATCATAGAATATGCATGAAAGTGTATTTTTTTCTTTAAATAAGGACATTTGTATACCTAAAAAGATATCCGACTACCTTAGGAAAAGACTTAAATCAGATTTTCTAAATAAAAAATACTTTGTGATTGAATTGAAAACAATTTGAAAATTTTTGGATGAAAATGGCACCATGGCCGAAACTCCCTTTTAAAAAGGCTTTATTTTTCTAACTTTGAAAACCCGGATTTGACCACCCTTAACCCGAGTTTTATAAAATCAAATTTTATGATTAAAATGTCCCAAATCAGCCCCTCTTAATACTTTAAACAAAATAGAAAATTATTAATTCTCAAAAACAAATCTGACTCTTCTAACCAGTTTTAAAACGTTATTTTTTTACCCTTCTAAAAATTTTAAAAAAATCTGAAAAAATTCTGGAAGACTTATAACATGTCGACCTCTATGGGAAAAAATCATTTTAATTTTTGGAGCATGGAAACCATAACCGTATTCACCAAAACAGCAAGTTATCAATTCTAAAAAAAACAACTATGACTCTAATAGGCAGTATTGAAAACCTATTTTTTGCCCTTCTAGAAAATTTCAAAAAAATCTGTAAAAAATAGGGAAGACCAAGGACATGTTTATCTATATGAAAAAAAATCAGCTTAATTTTTGGAGTATGGGAACCATGATCGAAATTTTACCAAAGTCAAAACAGTGAGTTAAAAACTGCTTTGCCAAAATCCATTTTTTCAGCGATGATAAAAAAATCTAAACATCATGAAAAAAATACCATGGCAACCCTAAATGACTACTGGATATAGTTAAAAAATCAATTTATTTTGACCAATGATAAGTAGTGAAAAAAAAATTCACAAAGTCAGAATACCCAATCTAGACTATTAATTTTCCACAAGTATGCTCAAGAGAGTTTGGCTTTGAGCCATTGATTGGCTTAAGTAAAAAATCAAGTGGGGATGAAATGAAATGCATGAACAAACAGCAAGATGAAAATTTCATGAAAGAAAATAAAAATGAAAATAACAAAATCATATGAACATAACATGGAGGAGAGCATGAAAGAAAATGGTTACCTTGCTTTAGCTTTCCAAATCAAAGAGTAGTAAAAAAATCCCTTATTTTTTCTCTTTTCTTTTTCCCTTCTCTTTTCTCTCAAGAATAGCTATAGCCCTTGCAAAAAATCTGATCTCTCCTCCACTTTAAAAAATGAAAACTCCCTCCAATTTATAGGCCAACCAAATGTTAGGGATGTTGTAAAGATGTTGTCATAATGTTGACATCTTTTTTCCTATCTAGCAAGATCCAAAGGCTACCAATCAAAAATGATAAAAATGTGAATTTGCAACCATAGGATGAAGTGATCAGCCCCTAACGATAACCAGCTGTCCAAAAATCCTAACCATAATGTGCTCATCTTTTCTTTTCATCACCTTGGCCACATGGCATGATAACAAAGGCCCAATCAAATAAAAATATCACCTTGCTATCCAATTTTGGCCCTTGGATGAGAGAATCAGCCACTCCTTCCCTTCTTCATGGGTTGGCCGAATGGCCTTGAAATTTCAAGCAGCTTCTCTATTTTTTTAAATTGCAAAAATGGTCATTTTCGATTTCTTGGATAAAATTACCTTTTAGCCCTCCAAACTTACTTTAATAGAAAAAGGACTCCAAATTCAGATTTTCTTTTTCCAATATTTCCATATAAATATAAAATTCAGTTCTGAAGATTTTCATAATTTTTGGAGTTCGTTTTCTATTTTTTTCGGATTTTTCACTAAAATTGCGGACTAGACCTCCACGAACTTTGTCTTTTTTCATATCAGCTCCAATTTGAGATTTTTATTTTCCAATACCTCCTAATCAATATAAATATCTGTTCTAGAATTTTTCATAATTTTTCGAGCTCGTTTCCTATTTTTTCTCGGATTTTTCTTTTAAAGTTTCGGTTTGGTGCCCCCAAAATTTCACCTATCTCATTTGAACTCTGATTCTGGATTTTACTTCACCAATGCCTTCCAAATAATATAAAATTGAGATCTGAAAGTTTTCATACTTTTCCGAGCTTGTTTCCTATTTTTCCCGAAATTTTCTTTTGGAATTTTGGACTAGTACATCCAAACTTTGTCATTTTTCATTTGAGCTCCGATTCCAGATTTTTCTTCACCAATCTCTTCCAAATGGCATAAAACTCAGATCTGGAGGTTTTCATAATTTTCTGAGCTCGTTTCCTATTTTTTCTGAATTTTCCAAGATTGCCCTTTAACCCCCGAAACCTTGGATTTATTCAAAACGAGTCTGATTTCTAGATTTTCTTTTTCCATTGCCTTATTTATATATTGAATTGGAGTTGGTCCAAAAACGCCTGATTTTTACGATCAAGTTCCCCTCCGATTTGATTTTTCCTCTTTGCAATGTTGAAAATTTCCTCGTTTTTTTCGTTTTTCCTCCAACCGGCTCTTTTCTTGGAATTACTTCAAACTGAGCCTTGGGCTATCTTTGTTTACTCCTTTTTCATCAATTAGAGGCTTCAATTTTACCGAATCGGGCCATCTCAGCAATTTTCCCCAATTTTGCAAAATTCACCCAAAACCCTAATTTTCGATTTTCCTTCCAAATTGACTCTTCCTTTAGTTATGCTTCCAATTGGCCCTTCCAATACCCGTAGTCATTGAATATATTCCATTTGGAACCTCCAATTTTGACCAATTTGATCGTTTAAGCACTTTTCCCCAAATTTACCGAATTAGAATTTTCTTTTCATTGAATTTTCATAATGCATCTTCTGAATTCTATATCTCTCGTTGTAGACCTCGGATTATCAAAATTTTTTCACCATTGTTCAATTAAACTTTAAATCTTGATTTTGACTAAGGTTGACTTTTTAATGGTTGACTTTTTGAGATTGACTTTTCCAGGGTTGACTTTTTTCGGATTGACTTTTCATGCTGACCTCCTAAACAAAGTCTTGGAGTACCATCTGCAGGATGAGAAACGATTTTCTGCATTCTAAAAAAGCACAAGGAAGAATTTGCCTGATTTAGGGGCCTAGACAAAATTATGTGTCTACAGCTGCCCTTCTTTGGCTATTGCTGAGAATCAGGAATTAGGCAAAGACAAATAGACAATAATTTTGCCCGGTTAGTGAAATCACATGTGAAGAAAAGGAAAGAAAGTTTTCTTTATTCTTTATTCTTCCTTTTCATTTTTTTTATTATTTTTATTATTTTTTTGAAAAAACTGTAAATAGAAGATTTTATCCTTAAATTGAGTTCCCTGACTAGTCAAGGTTCGACCCGTCTTAAGGAAACGAGTTCGATTTGCAAGAGAAGAAAATACCTCGACGATGGTCTCGGGGCCTTATCTTGTCTTGATGTTAGTTGTGTTTAAAATTCTGGGTATCTCCTCTAGAAGCTTCGGCTATCACCACCAAAGACTTGCTCATTTTTAAAATTGTAAAATCCTGGATATCTCCACCAGAGGCTTCGGCTATCACCACCAAAGACTTTCTCATTTTTAAATTTGTAAAATTCTGGATATCTCCTCTAGAAGCTTCAGCTATCACCACCGAAGACTTGCTCACTTTTAAAATTTGTAAAATTCTGGATAACTCCTCCAGAAGCTTCAGCTATCACCACCGAAAACTTGTTCACTTTTAAAATTTGTAAAATTCTGGATATCTCCACTAGAGACTTCAACTATCACCACCGAAGACTTGCTCACTTTTAAAATCTGGATATCTCCTCCAGAAGCTTCGGCTATCACCACCGAAGACTTGTTCACTTTTAAAAATATGTTGAAAATTATACCCGAAAGTTTTAACAGAGGATGCAAATACTTCATGATACAGATGCAAATGTCTTTAACAAGATGCACATGCTTCATGGTGCAAATGTAAATGGCTTGGACTGACCCAAATGCTTCTTGGTGCAGATGTAGATGCTGAATAAGATGCAGATGCCTCATGGTGCAAATGGCTTAGATTGATGCAAATGCTTCTTGGTCCAGATGCAGATGCCTCATGATGCAAATGGCTTAGATTAATGCAAATGCTTCTTGATACAGATGCAAATATTGAATAAGATGCAGATGCCTCATGGTGCAAATGCAAATGGCTTAGATTGATGCAAATGCTTCTTAGTGCAGATGCAGATGTTAAATAAGATGCAAATGCTTCATGGTGCAAATGCAAATGACTTAGGTTGATGCAAATGCTTCTTAGTGCAGATGCAGAGATTGAATAAGATGCAGATGCTTCATGGTGCAAATGCAAATGGCTTAGGTTGATACAAATACTTATTAGTGCAGATGCAAAGATTGAATAAGATGAAAATGCTTCTTGGTGCAAATGCAAATGACTTGGATTGATGCAAATGCTTCTTGGTGCAGATGCAGATGTTAAATAAGATGCAAATGCTTCTTGGTGCAAATGCAAATGACTTGGATTGATGTAAATGCTTCTTGGTGCAGATGCAGATGTTGAATAAAATGAAAATGCTTCATGATGCAAATATAAATGACTTGGATTGATGCAAATGCTTCTTGGTGTAGATGCAAATGTTGAATAAGATGCAGATGCCTCATGGTGCAAATGCAAATGACTTGGATTGATGCAAATGCTTCTTGGTGCAGATGCAGAGATTGAATAAGATGCAAATGCTTCTTGGTGCAAATGCAAATGATTGACAATGTGCAAATGCTTCACGAAAAGATGCAGATTCCCCTACGAATCGTGTTCATGTAAGTGGTCCATGAATGGTGTAACTGCAGTTACCACACAATAATAAAGATGCAATGATCCTAGAAATGATGCAATTGCTTGAGATGACGCAATTGCAAATATCCATGAAGGATGTAAATGTAAGGGTAAAATGCAGATGCTTATGGAATAGTGCCAATGCAAATACCCATGAATGATGCAAATGCTTACCGACACTGTGCAGATACAAAGCTCAATAAAGAGATGAGTGTTCATGAGTAATGCAGATGCCCCCGATCGTTTTTCTAGACTTTGGCATAGCCTTTCCAATTCATTTTCCTCATCAAATCAGAGTACATCTTGAACCCTCGTGCCCCATAAGAGATCATTTCCTTTTCAATCCTTAGCTATCTCTTTGCTCCAACAGTTTTCAAACTCTTATTGACAGAAATCTATTTACCGAGTTCTATTTCTTTTTCTCATATCTGGAAGTCAAGTTCAACCCTAGTAGTTCTACACCTTTGGGGTTAGAAAGCCCTTGTCTCATGTCAACATAAAAAATTGGTATTTCAAAAATATTTTTATTTGTTTTCTCTTTTTGAAAAAATTTGCTCATTTAATGAAAACTTCTGAGCCAAAAAATATCAACCCCATAATGTGTGATGTACAAATCTCTCGAAGACTGATGATCATTGTTTAGAAATTTTCTAAATGTCAATTTGGGTTTCTCAACTTGAATTGATAGACTTGGTATAACAAGATTTTGGTTGGTCCAAAAAAACTTCACAACAAGAATGTACGTCCCTTCTAGGCTCACAAATGGAACAGGTTTTATAAAACATGAATTCCATGAGAATCAAACAAATTTAACATTCTCTTAGTTTCCAAATCATGGCATTTTGACAAGCATCAAGATTGGACGGTATGTTTAAACTGAAAGTTGATTTTGGAGGGAAAAAATCTTAGTTTTTGAAACTAATCCTCCAAATGAGAGCTGGCAATTTGGGAGGTTCAAGAATTTCTAGACGTTCCTCGATTTCTTCAAGATGACCTTCTTTTTTATGACATCGACACTAACATAGATGGCATCAAAAATTCCTATTTTACTCTAGACCGCCTATTTTTGGGTTTTCGCCCTAGATTCTCATTCTTTCCATTTTTTTTTATTGTTCTACCATGCACTTGAGAATTCTAAATTCTTCCATAGTGAAATGATAATTTGATGAGATGGGATAAAATCTGAGAAAAAACCCTTAAAGTTAAATATTCATGCTTGATCAAAATGGACTTTTAAAGCACATAATGTAGGCCAAGGTACAGGGTTCAGAAAGAAAGGATAAATAGTCCCAAAATATGTGTTTGAGGGTAATCAGATCAAGGATCATTTCTTGAAGAGGATTCCCTTTGAAGGATTTGTCCCTTTTGGACTTTTCCTTTTTACTTTGCTCATTTTCTTCTTTGCTTTTGGCTTTTATTTGCCATACTTTTTCACACTTTTTCTTTTTGTGTTTTTTTCTTTCTTCGTTTCTTTTTTTTTCCTTCATTTCGACAGAGTGAGCCCTTATTTATTTGGGAGCTCAATTTGCTTTGTATCTGTCTTTTGAGTTAGGATTCATTTCTCCATGATCTTTGAGAAGATTTCTCCTTGCATTTGCCCCCCAGTATAGAGGGTGATCCTTGACCAGGGTTCTAAGAAGAAAGAATTCTTTCGGCTCAAAAGGGGTAACTATGGATAATTTCTTTTTATGAAAAGGATATGAAAGATGGCCATTTGTCATATCAAGCACAAATATTCTTATTGAAAAGCAATCCCCAAGGAGAATAGATAATCAAAATTTCATTTTGCATTTCGGAATCATCCGAATTCTCATATGCATGATATCATAATTTTTTTTTTCTTCTTTTTTTTTGGTATGCCCCAATGATTCATGCATTAATTTCCCTTTATTTACCATGTATCCATTATTTCTACCTATTATGCCCCAATTTGATTAACCATAGGAACATGTATCATTACGAGGAACATTACAAGTCTAGGTTTATATTAAAATGTTGAGTTTCAATCTTGGGTTTGTTTGAAGTGACAAGAAAGAATATGGCCCAACATAGGTTTTTCTGAGGAAATGGAATAATTTGGTTTATTCATTGTGCCCCGAGGTATCAAATCATGAAGTGATGTTTGGGTAATTGGTATTTTGTGGTTATTAGAAAGCTGTGAATGCTTTTGGCACCTCTTTGACACACACCTAATTACCATGATCTAGATTCTTGAAAGAATGTCTCATTTGTTCGAGTTTCCAAGGAGCTCGAAAAATTTTCAAAAATTTTGTTCCTTTACTCATAGCCTAGACTAGGATTTACATCATTGCTTATTTTGTAGTGAAAATGGTTTATGAAGTTCAATCATTCATATTCCTTGAAGCATTAGGTCTTTCAAGTGGTCTTGGTTTAAAGGTTTTAGGCATAGGGAAGCCCAAAAGAGAGGGGGAAGGGTATTGGGTCATTTCTAACAATGATCATCAATATTCTCGAGACTGTTCATTACTTCATGTGAAAACCCCTTATTATTGTTTACCACAAATTTTCTCAAAGTTTCATTTGTTTTTTGCGAATTCAAATTATTACTAAAATATGATGAACACAAAACATTTAAATTCAAAATTTATTTATTTCATGTAGATGTCAACATGAGACAAGTGCTTTCATCATAATGTATAAAACTACATGCATCATAAATCCTAATATGATCATGCACCATGTTTCTTATGACACTTGGCTTTCCTATTTTCAAAACTTATTGAACCAACCTTGATGAGATCCCTGACCTTGTACTTCAAAGCGAGGCAATTCTCCGTTGAGTGGCCTTGATTGCCATAATGATAATCGCAACACTCATTAGCATCATACCAACTCGGATAAGGGGGCTTTAAAGGCTCTAATTGCATGGGTGTCACAAGGTGATTCTGGATGAGTTGAGGTAATTGCTCACTGTATGACACAGGAATCGGGTCAACCTGATTTCTTTCTCGTTTTTTATGCCATCTTCGATTATTCCCAAGGGTGTTAGATTGATAGACAGATGTAAATGTTGGCGCGGTTGCAGGCATTGGTTGGTAAGGATAAGTACCTTAAGAGACGTTGTTCAAGGTAGGGTAGGATGGCTGATACGAGGAGAATTAGGGAGATGGAGCAAAGCTTTCCATGACTTGGGCATCTTCTTCTTTCTTTTCAGATGCCCCATTTCTCTTGGCATTGGATGTTCTTTCTCCTTCAAGTTTCCCATCCTTGATAGCATTCTCAATCATCTCCTCCGAGATTACTAAATTCACAAAATTCTTCGTGGCATTGCCGACGAGTCTATCGTAGTATGGGGCCCGTAGTGTATTCACAAAATGGACGGTGATTTCCTTCTGTGTCAAAGGTGGTCGTATTTGGGCTGCCATGTCAATCCACCGCTGAGCATATTCTTTGAAGCTCTCAGTAGCTCTTTTCTCCATATTTGCAAGGTGAGACGGTCAGGCACCATATCGGTCATATGCTTGTATTGGCTTAAAAATGCATTAGCCAAATCAATCCAAGAACGAATCCGATCCTTACTCAATTGACTATACCACCTAATTGCGGATTCGCTGAGGCTATCCTGGAAGCAGTGGATCAAAATTTATCATTATCTGTATGACTCGTCATTTTTCGGCAGAACACAGTGATGTGGGCAGATGGATCGGTTGTCCCATCATATTTCTCAAAATTGGGAACCTTGAATTTAGGAGGAATGACTAAATCGGGGACCAAGCAACGTTCTATGCTTTCTAGTACCCGGAGCCTTTTATCTAACAACTGATATTTCCTTTGGGAATCTGCCAACTCAGCCTCATTCAACGCCACCATTTTCAACTTTGCCTGCTCAGCTAGATCATCTAAATTCAGGACGTTGACGGGATTAATTATGTTCTGAAAAAACTGGACATCTAACATTATATCTTCATTCTACCCCTTTTGTGTCCCCGACGCTTCTTTGGCAGTCAAGTTTTTAGTGTATCCCGTTCCTTTGATCGCGGCGGACACCAGCTCCATCAGTTTAGTCATCTGATCTCTAGATTCTGCTTGAGATTTTTCCAGCTGTTTTTGTAAGTCTTCCTGTGCCCTTTCCATTCTTTCTATTCGGGCAACTTGTTCATTCTCCATAGTTCTTGCCTGTGTCATAAAGATGCTCATTACTGCTTATACCTCTAATTTGAAATGGAAATTTCTTCAAAAACTTTTATAGCCAAGCTAACTTCTGTTTTATCCCCCCAAGTGCGTGTCATGATGAATGAGCCATGAATGCAATTTGATGTACGTGAAGAATAAACAAAGTGATGTATGGACAAATATAGTGGAAACATGTTGACTATGTTTGTCATGAATGCAACCTGATGTCAGAATAAGAAAAATCAATAATATTTAATTCAAAAATATTACAGATTCATATCGAATACGAGAAATAACATGAATATTCGAGAAATATATAAAAATATTAAAAGCGTAAATAAACATATATAAAATGTTAAAACTTCAAAGTATGTTTGTTCGGTAAAAAATATTCAAAAATATTATGGATTCATATCAAATACGAGAAATAACATGAATATTCGATAAATATATAAAAATATTAAAAGCGTACATCTTTAAATATTTGAGTGCAACCTTATGAAATTAGGTAAACAAACATATAAAAGTATTAAAACTTCGGAACATGTTTGTTTTGTAAAAAAAATATTAATTTTTTTGACAAAATATGGGTTGACATAAAAACGAGAAAATAACATGAATATTAGACAAACATACCAAAAAAAAAGTTAAAAGTTAACTTTTTTTTAAAAATATCGGAATGTAAGCTCAGAATATTACATAAATTACAATTACTAATTAGTAATATATTAAAAATCATTAATTAATTATTTTACATATATATAATTTATTGTTTTATACATCAATAAATTATTATATATATAATAATTATATATATAATAATCGAAACAATAAAAAACCTTATCAAGCAAAAGAGATGGATATAAAAAACCTTACAAAGCAAAAGAGATGGGATATATGTAAGTACATTAATATTTATATACTTTTATCATGTCAAATCAATATTTACAATAATTAATATTTATGCTTTTTTCATGTCAAATCAATATTTGCAATAATTAATGTTAACAAATGAATTTCATTCTGTGTAAAATTATCAGATTTAATTATTAGATCTTAATATGAAATTTCTTTCATAACACAGTTAAATTTTTTTTTTTTCATTTTTATCAGACTTTGGTACGGTAAATTTCTGTTTACTTTAATTTGGATGTATTTTATATATATATATATATATATATATATTAAAAAACCTTAGCCACCTTATAAAATCTCTCTCTCTCTCTCTCTCTTTCTATATATATATATATATATATATATATATGACTTTCATAACACAGTTTACCTTATTTTTTCATTTTTATCGGACTTTGCCAGAGTAAATTTCGGTTTGCTTTAATTTAGATGTATTTATATATATATATATTTTTAAAAATTGGGTTTATTGTTTTTTTAAATGGATTTATTATTTATTGTTTTTTAGATTAAATATCTACGTTTTGTTCTAAGACTTAAATAATTTATGATATAAATTCTTTTAAATGATGACTTTCATAAAATGCTTTACCATCATAAGGAAAAATAGTTTTAATATATCACAAAACGTATATATTATATATATATATATATATATATATATATATAATAATTGAAACAATAAAAAACCTTATTAAGCAAAAGAGATGGATATAAAAAACCTTACAAAGCAAAAGAGATGGGATATATGTAAGTACATTAATATTTATATACTTTTGTCATGTCAAATCAATATTTACAATAATTAATTTTTATACTTTTGTCATGTCAAATCAATATTTACAATAATTAATGTTTACAAGAATTGAGAAGTCATCTTTGTTAACAAATCGATTTCATTCTGTGTAAAATTATCAGATTTAATTATTAGATCTTCATATAAAATTTCTTTCATAATACAGTTAAACTTTTTTTTTTCATTTTTATCAGACTTTGGTACGGTAAATTTCTGTTTACTTTAATTTGGATGTATTTTATATATATATATATATATATATATATATTAAAAAACCTTAGCCACATTATAAAATCTCTCTCTCTCTCTATATATATATATATATGACTTTCATAACACAGTTTAGCTTATCTTTTCATTTTTATCGGACTTTGCCAGAGTAAATTTCGGCTTGCTTTAATTTAGATGTATTTATATATATATATATATTTAAAAATCGGGTTTATTGTTTTTTTAAATGGATTTATTATTTATTGTTTTTTAGATTAAATATATATATTTTTAATTTATCAAGCCATAGCCATCTTATAAAATCTATATACATATATATATATATATATATATATGACTTTCATAACACAATTAAACTTTGTTTTTCATTTTTATCGTATTTTGCCACGGTAAATTTTTGTTTGCTTTAATTTAGATGTATTTTTTTATATATATATTAAAAAACCAGGTTTATTATTTTTTGGATGGATTTATTATTTATTGTTTTTTAGATTGAATATCAATGTTTTGTTTTAAGACTTAAATAATTTATGATTTATATAATCCTTAAATTAAAATAACATATATATATATATAATCCTTAAATTAAAGTAATGTATATATTTTTTAATTTATCAAGCCGTAGCCACCTTATAAAAATATATATACATATATATATATATATATGACTTTCATAACACAGTTAATGTTTTTTATCGGACTTTGCCACGGTAATTTTTTGTTAGCTTTAATTTAGATATATTTATATATATATATATATTAAAAAACCGGGTTTATTATTTTTTAGATGGATTTATTATTTATTGCTTTTTAGATTGAATATCAATGTTTTGTTTTAAGACTTAAATAATTTATGATATAAATTCTTTTAAATGATGACTTTGATAAAATGCTTTATCATCATAAGAAAAAATAGTTTTAATATATCACAAAACGTAGACAAATATATATATATATTTTTAAAAATTACAAACATATAAATCTCTCTCTCTCTCTCTCTCTATATATATATATATATATATATATATATATATATATATGAATTAATTACAAACCTATAAATCAAAACCCAAAATTAAAGAAATAAATTTAATATTAAATTAAAATATACCAAAATAATATATTCTACACATAAAAACTCAGATTTATATAATCCTTAAATTAAAATAATCCATAATCAATCCAAACCAATGGCAAGCCAAACAAAACTAATAAGCCCAATTTTTTTAAAACAAATCCGGGTCCGGTCTTGGGCCAACAAAAACGGGCCTATTACATTATCATGATTTCTATCGCTGCAACTGCTAACATCAGAGTCAAAGACAGCAGCAGAAATAAGATACTTGATTTTGCAAATAGTAGAAAATTAAGTCATTTACCAGGAGTATCTCAACCTTTCTTTCACCAGAGAAAAAAAAAAAAAAACCTTCCTTCTACTGAATTTGCTTTATAGAACCCAACATTCCCACAGAAAGATGTAATTCCAAAGTCACTTTGACATCCCAACTCCACCAAATATAAAACATAAAATGGTAACAACCAATTTTGTTCAGCAAATGAATCTGACTATCCATTAGAAATACAAAACCCCAACTAAGTCGATAAAGACTCTTGCTAAAGCTTAAGCTGAAATGCTTGCTCCACCCCACTTTCTCTTGCCCATTTCCACAAGACAATACTTGCTTACCCAAGACCTCATGACACACAACCATTAAGCATACAGATATTTTCACAGTGCAGCAGGACAAGCAGGACTCATGGCATGATAATTCCCTCGTAGGAAATCAACATACAATTTTGAGTTCTTAGATGAGCCTGACACCTCTTGTTAAGTAGAAAAAAAATCTCTCAACACGACTGGATTTGAGAGGATGACAATAAGATTTTTTGTCATTTTCATAAATTACATAAAGCAGATTAATTACTACTATTCCATAAAAAGTCTAATATGACAATTATAACCTTAGATGATGCACTATCTTAAAGGCTAAAATGGGAAAAACAACACCAAAACCCTGCTGTTACGTTTTCGGAATCTAATAAATCCTAAACACAACTACAAAACCCAAGAGCGTTCCTCTCTCTCGTTCTCACTCAGTCACTCTCTCACACAGGCAAATTTTTTTTTTATTAATCAGATTGGCGCCATCTTACACATAGTCGTCTCTGAAGCAGATCGCGATCTGAATTTTCTTTTTCCCAGGTCACGTAATTTATTTTTTTTCCCTTTCATTTTGTTTTGAATTTATGCAGATATTTTAAACTTCTATGTTTTTTGAATTTTTAATAACCACGAGTGATCAATCGCAGCCAGATTTTTTATCCGAATTGTAGCCAACTTCCTTAAATTTTCATTCCAAATTCAGATGTCAGATTTTTTTTTTTTTTTTTATAGTTTTTCCTTTTTTTAATCGCAATTGATTTGAGTTAATAGCTGTTGGTCGACTTTGGCGGTGAACTGCTTTACTCTTCCTCTGGCATAATTTTTTATCTAACAGTTTTGTCACTTGATAATTAAGTTTTTCCAATTTTCCCTTAATAATTGAATAAGGAGTCTTGGACCTAGCCTGATTTTAGCATATTAAACCAAACCAATAGCAGGCCGAACAAAAGTAATAGGCCCATTTTTGTTGGCCCAAGATCGGACCACATTTCAACAGTAGCCCTGCCAATTAGCCCAGCCAAATTGGCTTTTGACCAGAACCCTTCATCTTCCCCTTTACCTTGCTGCCATTTAACCCTTCTCGTTTCTGCCTGAAGATAAACCATATTTGCAGAAATAAACCACCTGAAGATAAACCATATTCTAAACAGAAGAAACCCATCTCCTTCGCACTCGACATGCATCGCAGTGTAGGGCGCCCAACGGGAACAGATGGGTTGTCTGAAAATGTTCCTCAATTCTTCAAAATAATTCTCCAACCCGCTATCGAAAAAGATTTACTGGTAAAAATTAGAACATTTCGGAAATTTATATTTCTTTTTTCTTTAGTTTGTTTTCTGATATATTTCTCATTTATTTGTTCTTTCGTTTTTTTCTTTTTTTAGTATAAATAGGAAATCATTAATTTTTAATAACAAAAGAAGAAACAGTCATATTCCATTCCAGTAACAATTAGTGAGTCGTCGTTTTTGTTTGCTACTATTTAATTATATATATATATATATATATATATATATATATATATATATATATATATATATATATACACACACACATGCTTCAGGTTTATGCGTTATTGTTTGTGATTTTGTTTATGGCATTAAACAAGTCGCTAGTTATATCATTGACACTCTGCAATATAGTTGTATTTTTTGCTTTGCTATTACTTTCCTTCCAAGTTCGTACTTTCCCTCTATAATCAGAGATTTCTAATTGATACCATTGCTATGGCTTATTGTATATGGTACCATTGCTATTGCAAATGTTAAAGTTATTTTGTGGTATGTGTTAATAACATACAAATACACCGATTGCCTGAACAATTAAAAAAGTTAAGTGAGTTAAAATAAAGTGTTGTCATTCATTTAGAAAAAGTTTGTTTGTTTTCTTGACCTATATTGTACGTTCGGTCTAGTGGTTATATTGAGCCTGACATGGATTTATATTGGGTAACAGCACTTGCCACTACGTTTTACCAGACGGTTCATGCAAACAGTCCAAACTCCTTCAACTGTTTATTTGCAAGGACCGTTAGGGAAACGACAAAAGATGAAGTTAATTAAGCAGAATAACAGATTATGCTTAACCGATGGTTGGATAAGTTTTGCCCAAACTCATCATCTTGAGTACGGGGATTTATTGACAGTCAAATACAACTTGGAGAAAACGTGGGATGTATATGTTTATGGTAGATGTGCTACATTATTAACAGCAACCGACCTGAAAAACAGAATGCGTACGTATTATTTCTTTTAACAATGTTATAGTGTTTTATGATTCCTAACTATCTTTGGTTCATTTGTCTTAGCAATAGCAGCAATACCAAATCAAGCAGACAAACCAGAGTCATCGACAAGAAAACGTCAATCAACCCCTAGCACTGTCATGGTGAGAAACAGAAATGAAAATTGTCCACCCAAAAAAATAAACAAGCATTGTCAGAAGCTGTTTTTGAAAAACAAAAAGACAAAGCTGGTTCATCTAGAATTCGATATCAACCACAACTCAGTGAATCAACAATTTAGCGTGCAACACCTGTTAATGAAGTGAATGTAAAGATTGAAGAGATCGAGATCCTTAATCCTCGATTTGAATACAACATGATCTCTTCTGCTGTTAGTGCACCATATCTTTTGGTGAGCAATCACACTTTAGATTTATGAGAAGTTTTTTTTGCATTGTTGCATTTTGATAATGTCATTGTGTTATCTATTTCAGCACATTCCAAGGCAATTTGCTGATCACAATTTGCCTAACCATGCCACAACTGTTACCCTATCAGTTCATGGTCAGCAAAGATCATAGCCAGTTAAATATATATGCAATAGTCATAACAAAGCCTTTTCAGCAGGATGGAGCACATTTGTTCGAGAAAATTAGCTCAAAATCAAAGATCATTATGTCTTTGAACAGATCAGTGAAAAGAAGCTAAAAGTGCAAATTATCAGATGCGTCAACTAACAGAAATATGTAATATGTTTTTGAACTGCTTGTCTCTTTTTGAATAGGTTTTTTTTCAAAAATGTTTTTGCTACTTCTAATTTTGTTACACTATTGCCAAGCTACACATGTGCATGTTATGATTATGTAGGCAATAGATAAATGGAAAGTCAAATAAAGAAGCATTGCAATATATGTCCTTTAGTTTGTGTGATAAAAACATGGTTTGGTTGAAAGCTTGTGTTATAGTCTTTGATAAAAGTTTTCAAATTAACATAATTTGTTTCGTTTATCTTCATGCTCGGTGGTTCAGTTTTCAGCACATTGTTCTATTAGTCATAATGCACGAGAGATTGATGTTATACTTATTACTTATTTCAAATTACTTATAGTATACAATTAATGTTTGTTACATATACAATTTTTTTTTTATTTGTATGACTTTTTTGTTTTTTTATTTCTATTTATACTTTAATTTTGGGAATTTGTTATTGTGAATTATTTTTATCTCACATGTGCTTAATTGATTGTCATTATTTTGATGGATTGAATCTTTTAGTACTAAATGCATGTATATATATTGTTCTTTCACATTATGGTTATAATTTGAAATAAAAAACATTTTCATGAACTATAACCATTTGAAATAATAAAAAAAAAGGAAAATCCAATTTAGCTAACAAATGTAGCCCAATATATTATCCTGACCAATTTATCCGGTCCAGTCCAGATTACTACATGTAGTAATCCAA
This sequence comes from Fremontodendron californicum, assembly GCA_030761205.1. Classification (NCBI taxonomy): domain Eukaryota; kingdom Viridiplantae; phylum Streptophyta; class Magnoliopsida; order Malvales; family Malvaceae; genus Fremontodendron; species Fremontodendron californicum. The sequence goes on from JAULJL010000041.1 coordinate 912,345, forward strand.
AAAAACATAAATCATGGTTTCGCTTGGTTCAGTCCATAAATATTTCAAAACTCGAAAACCCTTTCGATTCCTAGGTTGAACTCCAAACTACTATAGCTATGGATGTTCATCCCAAAAGTAACAAATAACATAGTGCTAGTAGAAGAATTTTTAATGGCAGGAATAGCAAGCAAGAAGATCAGGATGGTACATGTGAAGGCAAGTTCAATGCCTACAAAAAGGAAAAAAAAAAACAAACAATATAAATTAGATAGTATTAAATTGCTAATATAATAATAATAATAAATATAATTATTTAAGATATTGACTTGATCAAATAAAATAAATACCCAGTCTTTGGTTTCTTAGATCCCTGCCCTTCAAATAATTGTTTTTTTGCTTTGCTCAAAGATTTCGAAACCTGAATACTGCAAGTAATTCCACGCCAAGTTCAGACAACACACAAATTACATGATAATTAATTTAATAATAATAAGAATGATATGCTTAAAAAGCACACAAAATTTTGTATACCTTGCTTGTTTCTGGATGTTTGGAGTATCAGGGACAAAGGATGGGTTAGCAGGTGATATAGATGGAGGTGTTTTGTTTAGAGTATTTTCTACAAAGTTAGAAGAACTTGATGCCGGGAGCAAATCAGACATTGATTCAATGAAGGAGGACGAAGCACTCTCAGTGGTACAGGTATCTTCATCTTTAAAAATCTTTGTAACTCGAAATTGAAGAATACCACTTGAAAAGGTTTGCTTGCTAACTTCAAGCTGAAATAATTTGGTTTGACCGATGATCTGTGCAACATCACTTGGGAAATTATACTTGTCTGTATCAGGCAACGACGTCAAAAACTCAGCTGTTTTACCAATTAATCGTTCCGCGATTCGGCCAAAAATAATAAATGTTGAAGCACCAGTCTCATCATGTACAATAGTGTTGAGTCTTAACCTGTTTAAAATATTAACTCTCTTGAACTCCAATCATTGATAAAAATTATGGGTATCATGTATTATTTAAACATTCAAAAAAACATAATTTAAAATCTAAATCATTACATATATAAGTTCAAATAAATTGATTCTAACCATGGTACTGGTGAGTCATGAGTATTTGAATATTCACCACTACACAAAGCGTTTCCGCCAACAATAACAACAGATGCTTTGCACTTGTGACATGCGCTATACCACCATCCATTTGTAGGGTCAATACCGTCGATTGTCGCCTTGCAAGTAAATTTAATAGCCTGTAATAAATGATATATATAAGATTTAATTATCAAAAAAAAAAAAAAGATATACAAGATTCATGTTTTAATAGGATCCTACCAAAATTTTGTTTCTAATATTGTAGTTGCAAAGCGCAAATTTCATACCTCAACATCATAAGGATTGCATGGCATCAGCTCTTCTATTGTTTTCCTATTCAATTTCATTTCTTCATGGACATCCATTAGTGGTTCTCGCTCATTGATAATAAAATTTATTGGTTGAACAGGAATCACAAGCCTTGAACAAAAAAATAGAAGCCAAAATCATTTACATATCAAGAGTTAAAGCACTATCAAAGTCATACAAATTGTTAAAAGAAAATCAAAATTAAAGAAGAGAAATAATTGAATACAACTTGCCTGGATCGAAATTCTAGGACCTGAGGAACATCAAGATTTACATAAAGCCTAGAAGAGGCAGTGGTTGATAGATAGACATCTAGACAAGCGGTATTAAAATAAGAATTGTATAAGGATGAGTCAAACAAATTAAGATAGTTTAAACACTATTTTGATTTTAAGATAAAGATTATTTACCTTTATACTCTTTAACAATTGCACCACACAATATTAAAATCACATGATCTTGATCTCCAAGAGTAACTATATCATCTTCTTTTAATTGAAAAGATAATTCGCCCCAGATTGCCACTCTAATTGTTCGACCACTTGGTATAAGACAAAACAATTTCAAATACCAATTTTGTAAAAAGAATCAACTATTTACATAATATATTACATTATATGTAAATTTTCAAATTAGAAATTTCAAATGCTTTTAGGCTGACATACCTCAAATCTGCAATTTCCACATTCCTTTGGTCCACCAATCTACCATCGATGCTTGTTTTTTCAAGCTTGCTTATACTCTTTATCTTACCAATAACATCTTCAAACAAGATATGTGATTGATGTAAATTCAATTAATAGTTAACAATAAGAAACATTTACAATTTATAATATAATAGAATATATATATACAATAAAATTATTGGTTAAAAAAGGACATAGTATCAAAATTACCAGTTAAAAAAGCATTGTTATTAACCCGAGCATTTAGTTCACCAAAATCCACGAAGCAAAATGCAAATGATGGAACAGATTGATCGTTTTCTAAATTTCGTTCAACGTGGGACCAACGATTTAAATAAATCATATGCTTATTGGAACAAGCCTTAAAATTGCTTTTAGCACGGCCTACATTAAAAGTTTGCAAGGTATAACAACCACCTTCTTTCAAGAGAGGTTCAAAAATAGGCACATCTTGATCTTTTATATTTCCTTGAATTGTACATCCCTAATATCATAGAGGTTAAATATATTAATAACAAATCAATATATATGATAGCCATATAAGCTAACTTAACACATAAAAAAAGCATCGAAGTACTAAGTAATAAGATAACCTCTTCGTCAATCATTAAAAATTCAAGGCTAAGCAGCTTGTTATCCTCCTTTGGATTCACGGCATTCCAAACTCTAATGATTCTTCCGCTCACCTTGGGATTTTTTTGACGGATATATAGCTGAGACAAAAGAGTGGTGGCCATAACTGAAAACAAAAGATAAATTATTTGAAAATGTCAGATTAGTGCGTATTAACATACTGTTCAAAAAATAGTTGCTTTATCAATAAAATACTTTTAACAAGAATAGATTAGAATATATAGATCTTAGATACCAATTACTAAGGTATGAACATAAATACACTTAATAACAAATAAGGCATATGACATGAATATTTACCATGATATAGTCAACATAAGTTATCAAAAATTTCTCTATAAACAACATTTTTGGTGAAGCCTAAAGGATGGATCGAATCATTTTCAATCAAGATACGAAGACCTTCTTCTGAAGTAACGCGAGAAATGGCAACGTATAATTGCCCATGCGAGAAAACTGGTCGAGGAAGGTACAATCCAACCTTATTCAAAGTCTGGCCTTTACTTTTATTAATTGTCATGCAATAACAAAGTCTAACTGGAGATTGTTTTCTTTTAAAAACAAAAGGCCACCTACTTTCTGATACATGAATAGTAATTCTTGGAATATAAACTCTAGTGCTAGAATGATTCCCATTCATTATAGTGGCTTCAATAAGACGATTCATCAATTGAGTAACAATAAGCCGAGTTCCATTACAAAGACCAATACTCTGATTTATATTGCGGAGAAGCATAATTGGACAATTTATTTTCAACTTCAACTCATGATCAGGAACACCATTGAATTTCAATGAATTCAAAAATTTAGATGAATAAATGGCTTCGTAATCAGTTGAGTCCTTTGAATCTTTGGAAATTGAATCTGAGCTAAGATATATTCGATCAATACCTGGGATTATTGCAAAGATTAATTCATTAATAATATCGACACATTTATTCGAATCTCAGCAAAGATATATTGATCAATACCTGGAATCAGTGCAAAGATTAATTCATTTACGATATCAACAGATTCATTCTTGGGAGTAATGATTGCTCTTTCTCTCAAATAGGCAATGTCATTATACCGGCTTAAAAAATCAGGGTATGTAAATGTTACCAAACTATTAAGTGGATCAACATCATCCTTGATCAGAAGAGACTCTGGGATCTTAATCCAACATTGCTCCTCATCTTTTTCAAACTGAATTGAAGGCTCCTTGCCATCACCAACATTTAAGACCCAAGATGCAAACTCACGAAGATTTGCTGTTAAGCTTTGACCAGTGACAGGCCTAAGTAAACGCATATTTACTTTTAAAGTCAAAATTGTGCAAAATTTCCAAAGAGGAGAACTGCTGATTGACGCATCAATAGTATCATGTCTATTTCCCCCATGAACAACAGGCAATATTTGACGAAAATCACCGCCAAGCAAAACAGTCATGCCACCAAAAGGAGCATCACCAAGATTGTTTTCTTGATTGTCTAAGATGTCCCGCAATGAACGATCAAGAGCCTCGAAACAGTTCCTATGATTCATGGGTGCCTCGTCCCATACAATCAAACAAGTTTCTGAAATTAACTTTGCTAAATGTGTCCCTTTTTTAATTTCACAAGTTGAGCATGGATCAATGCATATAAGAATTTTAAACCTTGAATGTGCAGTTCTACCGCCCGGCAATAACAAGGAAGAAATACCAGATGATGCGACGGCCAAAACAATTTGTCCTTCGGATCGGAGTTTTGATATGACTGCATTCCAAAGATATGTTTTTCCAGTTCCCCCATGACCATAGACAAAGAAAAATTTTCCAACTTTGTTGACAACAGAATCCAAAACAAGATCATATATATGTTTTTGTTCAAGATTTAAACCAGCTAATAAATCTTCGTGCAATTTAGAAAGCTCAGTCGTATCATACGACAATTCTTCGGTGATCAACCTATTCTCAACTCCTATAACAATTGATCTACTGGGCATTGGAAGCTTATGATCAGAAAGAGTTGAGAAATTCTTGTTAAACTTTTTTTCTAATTCAAGAATAACACCATTTCGTAATCGAGATTCAGAGATTTGCAACGTTTGAATGCCCATCATACAACGGATTCGATGAACAATGTCATCTGAAAATTTAAGCCAGTGAGCTTCAAATAATGATAAAGGATCAACAACCTCACAATGAATAATCAAAGTCACAAATAACTCACGGAGTTCAGGCGCGGTAGCCCATATGGCAGCATCTTTAATTGCATCATTCCATTCTTTATCATCACCAAGCAAGCCTAGAGCATCACACGCAGCACGAAAAGTTGGATGAACAACACCATCAATTGTTCTAATCTCAGCAAAAGAACGAGGCCCTCGAACAAAATTCAATAACATCCTTAAATAATATAGCTCACCAGAGCTTGGATGAATATATATAATACGACCAATGCGAGACCCTCGTTTTCTTCGTGTCCAAACCTTATCAAGTTGATTCCAAACCCACTTTGTAGGAAATGCAGCGTATGTTAACGATCGTGCATCTTCATACAATTGGTTAATGTTCATCCATTCAGTAAACATAGTGTCACAAATATCTGGACGATTGAGAAGAGAAGACAAATCGCGAGACTCATCAAAGTAAACAACATTCATGAAAGGTAGATGAATTGTCAAGCGTTCAACGCTCGGCTCGCGAAAATGAATCGGGAATTGAAATAACCGCCATATTGATTCATGAGGTGATAGATATCTACAATCCAAATAAGTCTTAATCTCATCCATAGCATCTGCACAGTCGTTTGTTTTCTCAACCCCGTTTGACGTGACATCGGTTATCAAAACTTTTGCCCTATCAGGTCCTTTATTAATATATTTGAAAAGATACTTAATTAACATTGTTTTATTACACCATTCCACGTTAATATGAGCATTATACTTAATCAAAAAATGAAGATTGTAAGGAACAACGAACCTGCTATCCATTTTTATGTTATTCTTAATGGCATAACTATTCGATGCACGACGTCTATAAAGGACAAAACCGTTGTCATCAATGGTTGTGTGATCATGGAATTGTTTTGGATAAAACTTAGTACACTTCCCGTTAGCCATACAAGGGCATAATGGATTAGCCAAACCACATGGGCCATGTAACATAAATCTTGCAACAGCTGCATGGCCTTGGGGATCAAGAACATAATCTGGCAATTCAGCAGTAATCAATGAATCAATTTCACTTGTCGATACTTCTTTGCATGTGCAATGCAACCAAACCAAGATATGCACATGGGGTAAGCCTCTCTTTTGGAACTCGATTGTATAGAGAGCTACATTAAAGACAACAAATAAGAGATCGCTATTCATTAATAACCAAAAATTAATTAATAAAACAATCCGCACCTGCTAGACATTTACCCAAACAATGTTTATTTGTTATATCGTCCATAAGAACATGGACCTTCATTTTAAACACCCTGCTAACGAGGTCCGGTCTATCCTCAGCACGCTGCCCAGGGATTAGAAGCAACGCCTCTTGTATCTCATCCCACAACGCATTGCATGTAAATGTAATGAACAGATCGGGAGATCCAAACCATCTACATATTGCCATAGCATCATGATAATTTTGCATCATAAACCGCACTCCGCCAGTAAAACTGGACGGTAAAATAACTCTCTTTCCAACGGTTGAGCTGTCAACATCACCGTTGTAAACAGCATCTCTAAGACCTTGGTAGAGGTCAGAACGCATTTTTTTTTGTTATGCCTAATATAATCAAGTCGAGCTTGTTCAACACAAGAAAAAGCGTCAACAATAAATTGCTGGAATAAACGACCACCCATTAACAATGTCTGCCTTTCACGTGCTCTTTGTTGTATTCTAAAAGCATAAAATTCCCGCTTGGTAACGAACCCCCTTTTTATTTTACTTGAATTTGATTGATTGGAATATTTAATTTCAAGATGATAGCCATCCTCACCGTAAGGAAAAAGTAAAGGGTATTGCATAGCCATGAAGCTAGGATGCAAATCACTGATACGCTGTAAACCTGCGGAACGATGCTCAACAATTATATCACGATGCTGATCAGTTGATCCAAAATCGCCAACCATCAAACCAGCGACTTCAGGAAATGTCTGGGGCTCATACTCAGGTCTATGCGAGGCGCGCTTGCCAAGCAACCTCAATTTAATAGGAACGTGATCGCATTCCCTAAAACGATCCCCAACCATACGAAATGCTTTGACTAAGATATTAATACGATCAAACATAGCAATCAAAGACTGCACAACATCCTTATCCAATGAGCTTGATTGGCCCCCTTAGTTAAAGGCTCGTAACCGGTTGTCAACTTCATTTTCAGTGTCATAAACATACAATTGAGCGAATCTAGGAGCTTCACCATCAATGGGAAGAAGTGATCCCATTAAATGATGGGTTGGGCCATTAATTCTAAAAACATAAGGGCCAGGTCGTGAATTAATTGCATGATCAATATTAGCACCAACTGAGGTAAAAGCAAACATTGAATTATAAGCCCGAATGTTCTCACGAAATTTACGAGATCGAACCCCCCCTTCAAAAGAAAGGAGAGAATCCAATGGTGATGGTGTTTTACTGAATGCAGGTATAGATATTCGACCGCCTTGACAGCATAGTGTAAATAATAAATCACCATGATGACGACGTTTATCAGCTCGCTCGTCAAACCAAAAGAATGCGCCACAATGTCGACAACAATGATCAAATTTGCCAAGAGAGTGCGGGAGGGAGGGATGATTGATTGCTGACACACCAGACACTTGGCGTTTTAAAAAGCAATTAATCAAAAGGCAAAAATCAAGAATACAAAATTGGAAGCTAACACGAGCATAAATAAACAAGACAAAGTAACTACCAGTTAAACACGCTAAATGAACATCTCCTGTCAACATGGTGTTTGAAAAGAAATGATCGCTTGCAGAATCAGTCGAGATTTGGGCACGGGATGCGCGATTGACTACACTCGAACGACATCTATTTTTCCTTATAATCAATTTTTGACGCAACCTATTTTCTTTACACTTGATTTGAGAGTTCATATCCTAACCCTAAAAATATCCTCAAAACCAACATATCATATAATAAGTTCAATAAATCAACAAAGTGTTTAGTGAGAACATTATTTAATATAAACAACTAAATCCATACAATAAGTTACAAAATTGAACGAATAAGGTGACCCAAGAATTATTTAATATGCATAGTTAAATCACCCTTATAAATAATAAAGCATAATCATAACAATTAGTAAAAAAAAAAAAAATACACATACAGACAAAAAGCTAAACAAATGGAACAACTTCATAATAAAACTAATTGATTCCAATAATAGTGAACGCACAAACAACACAAACAGTAACATGTTTTGAAACAACATTAGAAAAGAAAAAAAAAAACAACGGACAACAATTTTCAACAATTGATATGTTTGCCTTTTCAAGCAATGAAGGTGTTTGCAATCAATTAAGTGATATAGCATAATTAAAAAGAAAAAAATAAAAGAAAAGCCAGATTATATATTAGGTAAATTACCATTTTAAAATAATTAAACAAAACCATAAAAAAGAGGTTAAAAGCTTTTTTTATACGTATAGTTAAACCACATTTTATAAATAATAAAATAAAATCATTACATGATGATAATGTAGAAAAAATAATAATGTCTGAACCAAATCAGTTTAAATTGAAAAAATATGTCCATGGCCCAAATCAGTTTAAGTTTAAAAAACAATAATTTCTCTTAAATGAACATGGTTTTCTCTAAAGACACTTCTACACGATAAAAATAAGTTCCAAGAATTTTCTGCAAAATAAAACACAATATCCTAACGGAACATTATACGAAATAATTTTTTTTTTACACAACAAAACCTTTAAAAAGATTAGTTTTGTGAAATTTTACATCAGAAAAGCTTTTTTAAACCCGTATTCGACCAAGTCTAGCTTTAAAAAAAAATTATACGAATATTATATTAAATTTTACAGGGCCTTATCTTTTTTAAATCTTTTTTAAACCTTTAATGTAGATGCCAGAAATCAATTTAAGTTGGAAAAAACAATAATTCATCTTAAGTTAACAGGTTTCTAACCTAAAGACACTTTTACCATTGCATGTGAATGATTAAAAAAATTTCAAGAATGTTCTGTAGAGTAAAACACAAATTCCTACCCGAATATTATATTAAATAATCTTTTTTTACATCAGAAAAACAACAAAATCATTAGATGATGATAATGTAGAAAAAATAATAATTTCTGAACCAAATCAGTTTAAGTTGAAAAAATATGTACATGGCCCAAATCAGTTTAAGTTTAAAAAATAATAATTTCTCCTAATGAACATGGTTTTGTCTAAAAAAAACACTTTTACACTTGCATGTGAATGATAAAAATAAATTCCAAGAATTTTCTGCAAAATAAAACACAATATCCTAACAGAATATTATATATATATATATTTTTTTTTACACAGCAAAAGCGTTTAAAAAGATTAGTTTTGTGAAATTTTACCAACAACAGGCACATTTTCATTACATGATAATGTAGATGCCAGAAATCAATTTAAGTTGAAAAAAACAATACTTCATCTTAAGTTAACAGACACGAATATTATATTAAATAATCTTTTTTTACATCAGAAAAGCTTTAAAAAAAATAAGGCCCTGTAAAATTTTACACAACCAAATAAAAGGGACATCAACATTTAATGAATGACATAGGAGAACCGAAAGCACTTAAATGATTTAATGTAAAAAGATACTTATTTTCTTACTACTGAAAATATAATACGACAATACATAATCAATAATTTAATAACAAAACTGGATGAAAAATAAAAATAAATTGAATATGTTTTATGAGGGGATATTGTTCAATTGTAATAAAAAAAATACTACAATATTAAAGAAAGAAAAAAATGAAAGCTAGATTACATTCGACACAAAGTTGATGACATAGTATGTGATGTTGGACACTATACAATGCTGTGACAAATTTTGTAACAAATTATATCATAACAAAAATCTTTTTTTTTTTTTGGAAATTAAGACTGTCAGTTATACAAACTGTATTAAATAACATATAAATGTTAACATAGTGCAGTAGTAAACAACTCAAACAACTATGTTTTTTTTCAGATCATAGGCATTTGGACAACATAACCGAGAATTAATTTTAAGACATAATATGTAAACGCCATCAATGTGCATTAATAAATAACATAAACAAATATATATTTTTTCATATCATAGGAATCTGCACAACATAATCCTGAATTAATTTTAATACATCTAAAAAAGCCTAAAATATTATATTAAATAATATTCGACATTTATTTACACTACAAAAGCTTTAAAAAAAATTAGATTCTATAAAATTTAACCCAACCAAATAAAAGACACAACAACATTTATTGATATGAAAAGATATCTCACCAAACCAAATAAAAGGCAATTCAACTTAAACGATTATACATACATAATCAATAATTAATAACAAAACTGGCTAGGAAAAAATAAATTAAATATTAAGTTTCACAAGCAGGAGTCATTTAATTGAAAAAAAAAACAGATAAATAATTACACAACCAATTTTCAAACAAAAATAATAGATATAAATATCGTATTAAAACCATTAAGAAAATTACAGTACCAGAAAGTAGCAGATCAAGAAAACAAAAAAAAAACTAATCGACATCATCAAGACCCGCCATGATAGATGGCTGTACAGCGGGTTGATCATGAGGAGCTTGTTTTGAAAACGCGACCCTCTCTTCCAGTAAAGAACATCGAGCCATTATATCCCTGTAACGTTTCTCCAACACACTATAATTAAATTCCAATGAACAAAGTCTATACATAAGTGTATCTCTTGCACAACAAGTTTGACCAAGGAGCCATTTAAAAGTTTCACGCTCGGGGAAGTTGACATCAACGATGTCAAAACCCTTTTGTAACATCAAAGCCTTAATCCCAGCAGCAGCAGCTTCCTGGCCTGAGGAAAGTTTCTTTGTAGCAAAACTACCCCAAAACCGGTCAACTGATGGGACTTCAACAGAGCCAAAATTGATATCAACAAAAGCTCTAAAACGCTTTCCAGATTTTTCATACCCAAAAAAAGGGGGGGCCATCTTCAGTTTCTTAAGGAGATACCTAAGGAGCTCTTTGTATGATATCTCAACAGGCCGCATGATTATACGACTAAAGTTCGACAAATTTAAAGAAATGAATAACGTGAGACTAAAGAAAATAACAGTGCTCTATTAAAAACAGTGAATAAATCAAGTTGTAAAAAGATAAATAATTAAAAAACAAAACAGCATTAACGACATAATAATAAGACCCTATTAAACAGAAATAACACGAGAAAAAAAAGTAGATAAAATAGGAGAAAAGTAAAAGCTAGTCATTTAAGCAAAGAGTACAACTAACAAACTGGGACAGCAATAGAATAGGTTTAGAGTACGAATATTACCTCACAAAACAAAGACAAGGAAATAGCTGGTAATCGCCGAACCTGTTTGCCTGCATTAAGTCAAAATGGAAAAAAAAAAACACGAAAATAAATAACCATTCATCACACTTCAACACCAAAATAAAAAAAGGAATAAATAACTGTTAACGAAAAAAAAACATGGCATCAACATTCCATAAAGAACAAAGGCAGGAAAAAAGAAAGAGAAAAGAAAAAAAAAATAATTTGCTAACCTTTCTGTTGTTGTAAATCTAATCAATATACGAAGATGAGTTGAATTGGTATAAAGCTGGACTACTAACAACCAGGTTGCGGATGATCTGCAAGGAATGCGCTATTTATAAATTTTTTAGATGTGGGTGAAGGACCGAAACTAAAGCTAGAGGATGAAGGAGGTGAAGAAAAGGAAAGTGAGTATTTGGTACAGATGGGAGAGACTTTAATTTGGTAAAAACAAAACACACTGTTCGGAACGGTGGAGAGAGAACACTCCTCGGACCGCTGGGGGAAAAAAAATATATGCTTTTAACGCGTCAACACCATAACCATTAATGATTTTAGGGTAAATATGAGAAACATGCTTTGAATAGGTAAATTATTTCTAAACAGTGTAATGGACAAAACTATTATAAAACATATTGTAAAGATAAAATTACTTGAAAATATATTTAAATAACAAAATAATTTAATATTAATTTTTTTAATATTTTAAAAACAAAGCAAAATTAATTTTACAAATATTATTGTTATTCTTTTAATTTTTGTAATTAAAAGCTGACGCGTTACAAAACATGCTTTGAATAGGGAAAATAGTTCTAAATAGTGTAAAATAGTGTAATAAATAAAAGTTATTTGAAAAAATAGAAATGAATATTTAAAAATTATTATAAATGATATTATAAAAACTAAATTAGTCAAAATGAAAAAAGTACTTTTCCTTTATCTTTCATGAAAGAAAATTGTATTCTTTAAAAATTTTAATTGAAAATATTGAAAATATATTTCAGAAACAAAAAATATAAGTATTTGTTTTTTAAAATTTTTAAAAAAAATTTAAAAGAAATCAAAATTAATTGTAGGAATGGTTAAATGAAATTGTTTTAAATTTAAAAGCTAATTAAATGAAATTTTTTTTAAAGCTTTTGTAGTGTAAATAAATGTCTTCATCTGGGGAGTGTCTTTTGATTTCCTTTAAATTTAAAAGCTAATTAAATGAAATTGTTTCCTTTAAATGATTAAGCATTTAAATACAAACTTTTTTAAAAGAATACAAATTGGATTTGTTATTACAAATGGTGTTATAGGATAAGAGTAATTAAAAATAACAAATCTGGAAATCAAAGTCCTGTAAATTTAAAACATTTAATTGCTTTAATGTGTTAATTAAAAATAAAAAATCTGGAAATCAAAGTTCTGTAAAATTATTTTTATTCTTTTAAATTTTTGTATCAGGAAAACGAAAAATTGAAATTAAATTAAAAAATACAAAGAAAATGAAGGAAACAATGAGAAAGCATTTAATGTGTTGATAAGGATTAATGATTGGACTTGAGTAATTGAGTTAAAGACAAGGGAAATTAAATGAAATGCTAATTAGAAAGAAAGGCTAAAAAAATTGGTAATTAAACGTGTATAGGATAAAATAGTGTAATAAATATTTTAAAATTATAAATCTAATGAACAAAAGTTATTTAAAAAAATGAATAGTTAGAAGTAATTATAAAATATGTTGTAAAGACAAAATTATCTTTTATATAAAAATTGTTCCCTTCCTTTACTTTTTTGTATTCTTTTAATTTAATATCTAGTTTAAAAATAGAAATCTGAAAATCAAAGTTCTGTAAATTTAAAACATTAAAACATAAATTTTAAATTTCTTATTTGGTTTTTCTAATAAAAATAAGTAAAAGAATAACAATAATTGCCCTAAATTTAATTTTGTTTACTTTTAAATTTTTTCGTTAAACTTTTTTAAAAAAATACTTAAATATATTTATTCAAAAAATATATTTTCAATTAGTTTTTTTAAAGGAAAAAAATTAATGAAAAAAGAGCTGAAAAGTACTTTTTCATTTACGGTAATTTTGTTAATAACTTTTTCATTTACGGTAATTTATAATTTTAAAATATTCATATCTCTTTTTTTAATAAATTTTATTTATTACACTATTTAAAAATAATTTGCCTACTCAAAACATGTTTTTGATATTTACCCTAAAATCATTAATAGTTACCTGTTACTAACGCGTTAAAATCTTTCAGCATATTTTTTTTGTCCAACGGTCCGGTGTTCTCTGTCCAGCGGTTTTAAGCATGTTATGAAATTATAAAGGCATAGGGAGTAGTAGAGGTAGCTGGTTATTGAAAAAAGAAAAGTGAAGCTTTATTGTCTCTTCGCAATAAATAACCATGTGGGGTGCATTAATCGTATCGTATTTGTGTTATCTTTCGTATTGTGTTTTAATTATTTTTCTTATATTGTGTTCGTGACGTGTTCATATACATTTTATTTTTTAGTTTTTCAAAATATTATAAATTTGTTTGTTCATGTTATTTTTATTGTGTTTACTATAGGTGGAAAGAGAGTTTTCGTTTCTCTTTCATTAAAACTTTTTTGAGACAAAAAAAAAATTAATTGAAAATAGTTGTTTTAAAAAATATATTTAAGTATTTTTTTTTTAAAAATGTAACGAAAAAAGTTAAAACAAAGCAAAATTACTTTTAAGGAAATTATTGTTAATCTTTTAATTTTTTTATTAGGAAAACTAAATAAGAAAATTAAAATTTATGTTTTAAATTTACATAACTTTGTTTTTTAGTTTTTATTTTTTAAATTTGAAATCAAATCAAAAAATAAAAGAGAAGGAAGGAAACAATGACAAAGCATTTAATATGAATGGAAGGCTAATTAAAAAGAAAGACTAAAAAAATGGGTAGCATTTATTTGGAGATGTTTGCATTTAATATAATTTTTTCTCTGCTATTTAATGTAACCAAACAGGATTTAATGGTATGAAGATTTACAAATATTCTCTTAGAGTAAATAGTCGAATTTACTGACAAAACATTAATGAAACGCGTAGGCTGATAAAGAGACGCGTTGGACACGGCATAAAGCATTTATTTGTAGGTGTTTTTAAATATTCGATATATATTTTGTTGTATTCTAAAAGGGATATATGAATATTTAAAACTTTTTTTTTAAAATATAAACCTATAAATCTATATATATTTTTTAAAATTATAAACCTAGAAATCTATATATATATCGAATATTTAAAAAGAGATATGAATATCTAAAAATTATTATAAATGATTTTATGAAGATAAAATGACCCTAAATGAAAAGTAGTTTTCGTTTTTCTTACATTAAATTTTTTTTTGCTTTTAAAAAATTTAATTGAAAGTACAAAAATGGGTAGCATTTATTTGGAGATGTTTGCATTTAATATAATTTTTTCTCTGCTATTTAATGTAACCAAACAGGATTTAATGGTAGGAAGATTTACAAATATTCTCTTAGAGTAAATAGTCGAATTTACTGACAAAGCATTAATGAAACGCGTAGACTGATAAAGAGACGCGTTGGACACGGCATAAAGCATTTATTTGTAGGTGTTTTTAAATATTCGATATATATTTTGTTGTATTCTAAAAGAGATATATGAATATTTAAAACTTTTTTTAAAAAATATAAACCTATAAATCTATATACATTTTTTAAAATGATAAACCTAGAAATCTATATATATATCGAATATTTAAAAAGAGATATGAATATCTAAAAATTATTATAAATGATTTTATGAAGACAAAATGACCCTAAATGAAAAGTAGTTTTCGTTTCTCTTACATTAAAAATTTTTTTGCTTTTAAAAAATTTAATTGAAAGTACATTTTTTTAAAAATATATTTAAGTATTTTTTAAAAGTTGCAACGAAAAAATTTAAACAAAACAAAATTAATTTTAGGGAAATTATTGTTATTCTTTTAAATTTTTGTATCAGGAAAACGAAAAATTGGAATTAAATTAAAAAATAAAAAGAAAATGAAGGAAACAATGAGAAAGCATTTAATGTGTTGATAAGGATTAATGATTGGGCAGCTGTTTGCATTTAATAACAAAGCATTTAATGTGAATGGAAGGCTAATTAAAAAAAACACTAAAAAAATGGGTAGCATTTATTTGGAGATGTTTGCATTTAATATAATTTTTTCTCTGCTATTTAATGTAACGAAACAGGATTTAATGGTAGGAAGATTTACATATATTCTCTCAGAGTAAATAGTCGAATTTACTGACAAAGCATTAATGAAACACGCAAAGCATTTACTAAAACGTGTATAGCATTTAATTTCCTACAGGGCAAAAAGAATAAATTGTAGAAATTTCTAAGAGAGTTTTCTCACCTAGAAATTTTTAAGAGAGTTTTCTCACCTAGAAATTTCTTAAAAGTCCAACATTCGTGACACTCTTGAATTTCATCATCGGAAAAAAATCTCAATCTATCCTTCGATTTTAATTAAGCATTTATTATGGAAAATTAACTTAAAAGATATATTGAAAATTAATTATTTTAAAAGAATAAATTTTGACCCTTATTGAAAATTATTTCTTAAAAAATCATTCCATTCATTCTAGAGAACTTTTAAGAGAATTTTCTGACCTAAAAATTTTTAGAAAATCAATTGTTCGTGATCTCTTTGAATTTCATCATTGGAAGAGATCTCTATTTATTATTTTAATTTAATTAATCATCAATTAAAAAAATTAATTAATAAACAAAATATCCTAATTACTAAATAATCAAATAGCCGAGTTAATAATTAACAAATAATAATTAATAAATAATACCTGCAAAACTAAAAATAAAATTAGTCCAAAATAATTTACAAATAAAATAAATAAATAAAATAATTTAAAATAAACATGAAATACTAAAAAACATAAAAACAAAAGATAAATAAAATAACAAAAAAAAAAGCACAAAGCAGCAACATCCTTTTTTTCACTTCAATTCTTATCCCTTTTTTATAAAATAATAATAATAATAAAAAAAAACTATTTCTTCTCTCTCCCTTCAAGCTCAAGAACTCTGATGAGTGTTCTTCAGAAAACCCAGATTCTGCCATCACCGTCGTCATCCACCGAAACCAAAAAAATTCCCAAAAAATCCCTTTTTTCCTCCTCTATTCAAAAACCAACTTAGTTTTTTCCCAAATCAAACTCGAAAGTTGCAAATCTGAAATCAAAGATTCGAAACCCAAAATTTTAATTCTCCGATCTGGCTCTGTTCACCGTTGGATTATCAACAAACTTCGGCCTAGGCTTCCCCTAATTAAATCCTAAATCTCCACTGTCGTAACCTAAAAAATAACAAGTCTCATCGCAAGACTTTATTCGTTAAGTGTGACATTGGAGAAAACAGAGAAAAAAATGACTTAATTCCTCTTGAAATAAAATGAGGTCTTAAAAGCAACCTCGAAAAAGAAATGGAGTCGCCACCAATCTTTTTTTGCTAAGTGAGATCAGCCACCTATTAAAACCGATTTTTATAAAACATTTTAAAATTAATTAAAACATTTTTTAAAACCAATTTCAAAGTCTGCGTTTTTAAACCAGAGAAATCAAAGAAGCGGGTTTGGGAGTCGGTTACGTGCGGGGAAGGATTAGCACCCCCACAAGGCCCGTATAAAACGGTACCTTATTGATCGCGTATTATCTCAAGTCTCGGTAAAAGTTTGTTTTAGATTTGGCATTTTAAAATAATTCCCAATTTAAAGAAAAAATAATTTCATTTTTAATTGAAAATGATCCAGAATTTATTAATTCAAAATTTTCTTATATTCCTCGAAAAACTCGACAAAATATAAAAAAATTTATTTATTTGGAAAATCTCCTAATCATTTTCATTTTTTGAAAGAAAAATATTCATTTATTAATGATAATTAATGATATCCTCCCCAGCAAACCCGACAGAGAACTCATAATTATTTTAACTCGAGAATATCTTTATTTTTATTGAAAATCATTGTCTTTTATTTTAAACATTTAAAAAAAAAAAAAAAAGAATAAGAACATGAATGACATGGTAAAAGTAACATAGCAAAATCTAGATGACATAGTATAATATAAATATCATGGCAACATCTAAATGACATAGTATATTCTAAATGACATGGCATAATTTAATAACATGACATAATGAAAAACATAAAATAACATTATAATAAAATATGCATGTAAATGAAAAAACACAATCTTATTTTTTTTTAATTCAATAAAAAAATCATCTTTTTTATCAATGATATATAGTTGGGAGAATTTGAAGAACATCCGTTTAACAGTAGAATTATTGGTCAATGATTCTATAGTATGAAATAATTTAAAAAAAGAAAAAATTATTAAAAAATAAGTTGTAAAGACAAAATTATCCTATATCTTTATTTTTTTTTTTCCTCAATCGTTTGTTTCTCTCATCAGACTTTCCTCTCATTCTCTCAACCAATATCAACCATTTCATCTGAATCCCCTCTCTTACAGACCACTCTCCTTGATGAAGGCAACTTTACATAGTAAATTACATAGAGGACTTAATAATAGAAGAGTGGGAGCTAAATTCAGAACTTGTGACAGTAGTTCATGTCTTTTACGGAAGTTTCAACAAAGATCATTTGAATTTTTAAGAGTTTCAACTTGTAACAGTGGCTGCTTTTTTGAGAGAGAGTATGAGAACGACACAGTAAAGAAATGGGGGAAAGGTTGAAAGGAGAATGGGAAGAGGAATTTCTTTTTAACAAAGTTTGTCTTTACAAATTCCTTTTTAACAATTTCATCTTTTTTCATTTTCTTTTTATAAGTTATTTTTAATCATTAAACCATTGAATAATTATTCTCAATATAAGGTGTATTTTTTAATTTTACCCTAATTTTTTTTATGCTCGGTTAGATGTTCACGGATATGGATAGACCTGTTCATGGGTCGGACTGCGGCCCATTTTTTTTTTTTACTTCTTTACCCATACCGGTCAGCCGTCTCGGATTTATTGTTCATCCTATTTTTAAAAAATTATTTTTTATTAATTTTTATAATTAAATTAAAAAAATAATTTTATTTTAATATGTGAACAGTGATCCGAGTCGGGCCGGATCATAAATATTTTTGCCCAGGCCTGGCCTAGTACGAGCCTGACCTATCGGATCTAGGGATGACAATGGAGCGAGGGCGTCGGGGATTCCCTTATCTACCTCCGCCCCACTCTTGCATGGATGTTGGAAACATCCACCTCCATGAATGTTGGTTACATCCATAATCGCTCCACGGTGCTCCACTCCACTACATTCCAGTTTTTATTAATTACTTTTTAACTTAATATTATAAAAAAATTATATTATAATTTATTCATGAACATAATTTTAATATATAAAATTCTTTAATATATGTAATATACATATATATACTAAAAGTATATATATAATATTAGTATATATATCTAATATATATATACTAAAAATATAAGAAAATATAAAATATTTTTAGGGGGAAGATAGTAATTTCAAAAAGCGGGGCGGAGCGGACCAAGCATTTACCAAAACCACTCCCGCTCCACCCCGCTCCGCTTTTCAAAAAAAAAAACTCTCATTCGGAGCGGATCGGTGCAAAATTCATCGGTCGGATCCGATTTTACCATCCCTAATCGGATTTATCGGGCCGGACGGGCTGCCCGATCCATGAGCATGTCTATGTATGGATTCCCTTCATTAATTTTTTTTTATTTATTTATTATTTCTTAATATACAAGTCATCATCATTCATATGTTATTATGTTTGATTTTTATAATTTAGGAGTGTATTCTATATATGCGATTAATAATGATGTGTATATCGAAAAATAATATAAAAAATAATAATAATAATAGAAGAGAGTCTAACCCGATCTTAAAACTGATTTGAACTGCCATTAGCTGTTTCCCTTATTGGAAAATTAACCAAGATTTTTAGTCCATGATATGTGGGACGAACAAAAATATAAAATAGCTAGAAACAACATCAAATTTGCACTAATAAGTTATAAGAAATTAAAAAGTTAAAGTATAGCCACCATCTTTAATTATACTATAATTAAGTATACTTATTACATGGGTTTAAAAAAAAATTTATCCATTCCTTTTGTAAATATTATTTTCTTTCAAAATATTATTTTTTTTAAATGAGAAAACGTATATATTTTTAATGTTATATTTTATAATAATTTTATTTAATCATTTTTATCAGTTCATCAATTGAATTGATATTACTTGACTCGTAATAACAATTTCTCTAAACGTTTTATAATTAGTATAGATTCTTTGGTCCATTAGCTTGCTTATAAATACCAACAATAAGATCATGGTAAGGAACTAAGGATGAAGCAAGTACCCCTCGAAAAGTTAAGCAAAAAGATAAAAATTATATAATTTTCTTATCATTTATTGAAAAGATCAGAGAAATTACAAGATCCGTTACCAAAACATTTAAGAAATTTAAAAAATTTGATAAAAATAATATATAATTTTAAAAGAAAAAATGAAAATAAAAATTACATAATTTCCTTATCATCCATTCAAAAATATAATAAATTAATTTATTTTACATATGAAACTTTAGTTTACATAAGTTTTCATAATAACTTTTAATCTTCTTATGTTTTATTTAGATTCATTTATTTTAAAAATATGATAAATCAATATTTATATTTATTTTGTAAAAACTTTATTTTACGTAATTTTTTGTAATTTACTTTTTCATTATTATTAATTTAGTAAAAAAATTAATACTTGCAAATATAAATTGAAATTAAGATAATAACTTTTCATTTTTTTTTATTAAATTAATTTATTCAAATTCTAGGTAGACCTATACATGGAATGAAGAATCCATCAAACTTGTGAGGCTGGTTTGAGTATTTGAAATCGACCATCAAATAAGATATTTCAAGTCTAATTTGAACATTACTTTATTTAATTTTAATTTTAAAATATATTTTAAAATATTAATATAAAATTATTTTTAATATGATGAGGTTTGAACGGATTAAACTCGAACTTAACATCTAGAAGTATCAATTGGACTTAATTTAACCCATTAACAATTCTATTAACATGATTAAAGAAAACAAATTAAAAGATTATGGGAGAGAAATTAAAATCATGAAAAAGGTGCATTGATTTTTTTTTTATATACAAAAAAAATTGATGTGAGTATATACTAATGGGAATCATTGTAGGAATTCCACTATAAACAACTAACTAAGCCATATTTGGATATATAATTAGGCTTTACATTAATTATTACATAAAATAATCATACATATATATGGTTGGATTTGGATGGGAGAGGAAATGATTACTTCTTTAAATTGCTAACTTTCCAACAAAAAAACGTACACGTCATAGAGCCAGCTTACCCTAGCAAACAAGCTTTATCTTCAACATGGGTCACGTTATATTTCCTATCCCACTTTAATTTTGCTTTCTTTCGTCACAGTTTCCTCTTTTTATCATGCATTTCATCCAATTCATCCAATTCTTACGATTTAATAATTTTATTTATATCATGATTTATATTTTTTTTTAATCGTATAAATATAAATACGATATAAATTATTAAATATATTAAAACTTTAAATACAAATACGATATATATATTTTAAATATATCATATTAATCATGTTTAAACATATTATTTTATGTTTATTATATTATTTTTTATTTATTAAATGTGTTATTTTCATATTGTAATTTCATATTTTATTCAAAATTATCGTACGGGAGTTGAAGCATAGTCGTCAAACCACTTTAAAGTTTAAACCATGATGGTGTTTGAGGTTAATAAGCTGACAAAAACTCGATCTACCTACAATATTAAATTCTGGGTAGATATACCTATTAACCATCAACCAGGACCAATTTCATTCAAAGATGGTCCAAGCCTGGTCAATTAAAATATAAGGTCTTCATATATTCTTTATTAAAATAAAAATATAAAAAAAAAATTGCACTCAGAATATTTAATTCAATGATTTTTTTTTTTTGTGTGTGTGTATTTATAAACTTTTATGGCATTTTCCTATTAGTTTCCTTCTTCTAGTCTAGCATGTCAAGATTGAAATTTAAGAACTAATCTTCTCCACTAACGTTTATAAATAGCTAACAACTTTTTAATAGTCATTAATTAACAGATTTTGATAGCTGACCAATTGATAAGTTTTCTAGACTTTTCTTTCTATAATTAAAGAAATTAAAATTAAATTGTCAACCCCACAAAATTAAATGCAAGAAAATTCTACATATAAGAACTTGATATGAAGTGTTGAATTTGGGATTTTGACAATCTTGGATAATGGTCAGCTTTGGCGTCAGTGCGTCACTGCCTTCTATTCTTAATTTTTAAACATAGCTATGAGATTTGAGCTTGATAAAAAGTAAAACAAGCACATGAAAATAGTAACAAGCAATTTTTTTTCCGTATAAAAAAACTCGTAATCTGAGTATAAAAAAAAATAATAGAATCTATTATTCAAATTCAAAATCTAATAAATATCAGTTCTTAAAAATAATTTCATAAATTAATTGAATTAAATCGTAGATTCGTAACTAAAAATATTTTCAATGTCCAAAATAGTAGGTCATCCAATTACGTGTAGTCAATATATAACTTCCAGGCTTCGGCTACAAGTCAAACAGGCCGGTCTTCCAATCAGGACATCTTCCCCTATATAAATCACCTTCCCTAACCATTGTTTGTTCATATTTTCCTGGAAATATTCCATCTTCCAACTTTACAAAATCTTGTAATACTTTGTAACTTTCTCTCGTCAGAATCCTGTTAATTTGTTGAAGAAATTATATATGGAAGTAGAGATGTCCCTGGCAGATTCTTTAATGAAAGTTCTCATGTTCGTGATTGTTCAAGGACTGGTTTATCTCATCCTTTCTAAATCATCTGATATTTTCTCCAAAAACAAGATGAGATCGTTGAGCTTCAAACCTTCTCGTTCATTAAGCATTCGAAGAATTCTGGCATCCATCTCTGATTTACCTCAAGGTGTTGAGCCATCACCATCGTCAAGAGGTTTAAAATCAGCAACACAAGAATATCCCGAAGAATATGAAACTTACTAATTCTCATGTTCAGAAATTTAAACGCGGAAAGAGTCGAAATTAAAATAACAGCCATAACATTGAGTTTCTACTGTTATTTAAATCCCTTAGTCATATTATAGTACTTAGATCAAATTTGTTAGCTATTTTTATTTTGTGTAAACAATTTTTTTATTCTTTGGATAATGTAGATTGTAGTATAAAAGAAATTTGTAATTGTAATATATAAAATATTATATTTTTAATTTTTATTAGATGTTTTTAGTTTTATATTGTTGAAGATTTTGACTTATTATAATGTACCTTTTACTTATGTTTGACATTTGAATATTTGTTGAATGATTATACTTATTTGAATTATGAAAAATTAAGATTTTAAAATGTAATTTTATCTTATTGATGGTAGAACAATTGAAGTTCAGTTAATTCGGCTAACCGAGTTAACAAAAATAATTTTGGTCGGTTAAAAGTAAATCTTTATAATTTGATTCACTTAACGGTTAAAAAAATAAAAATTTGATTAATTCAATTAATGATTATTTGATTCGATTATTAACCTAATTGATCGAATGCACAATCATATTTGTAGTAAGTATATCCTGTTTTTCTGATAAAATACTTTTTAAAATTAATTAATATTATTTATAATAATAATATCATATTAAATATGATAATTTATTATTTTATTTATTTTTTTAATATATTAAATAAAAATATTACTATATATAATAAATTTAAAAATATCTTTAAAACATTCGATAATAAATTTAATTAATAATATTGAAGTTCCTTTTCCTTCATATTGAAATATGCCCATAGTTTAATGAGAGGTTTCCAATTTCACATTGGAATCTTCCCAAAAGTATATTTTTTTTTCTAATTAATTAGAGTGCAAATTGCAAAACCAAAATAATTAGACTATAGTCTAAAGGAATGTTGTTGTTGGATTGGATACTGATTCTTGTGTTTCTTGAAGAATATCGAACATGACTTTGACATGATAATTTAACAAAAAAAAATTATTATTTTAGATACCATTAATTTTTAAACTTCATCAATAAAACTAAATGATTGTCACAACACATCTAGACCTGCTCACTGGCTGGAAAGCTCGCCTGACTCCTACTGGATCGGACCTGAACAAAAATATTTGTGATTCGGATCGGCCCGGCTCGACCCGGATCACTGTTCACATATTAAAAAATATTATTTTTTAAAATTTTAATTATAAAAATATATAAAAATTAATAAATAAAAAAATTTATTAAAAGATGAATAGTAATTCGGACCCGTCCAGGACCGGACTTGGGCAAGGAAAATGGAAATGTTCCTGACCGCTGCCCGACCCATGAACACCTCTAATCACATCACGTTCGTGAACATATCTAAATAACATTATACTTGAATTAATTGCAATAATGGGATTAAGCTTATAATTTGATTTTATTATTCCATTATATTTCATAATCTTTTTTTTCATTTTAAATTCAATAAAAAGACTCATCTTTTTTTATTAATGATATGTATAGTTTTTCTTTTATGCTCGATTAAATGTGACGGATCTGATTTCTTCCATTATTTTTTTGTTTTATTATTTTTTAATATACAAATCATCATCATTCATCTATATAATTTTTATAATTTATGAGTGAATTTTATATATGTGATTAATGGTGATGTGTATATTAAACAATAATGAAAAAAAACTAATAGAAGGAAGTCCAACTAGGGATGGCAATGGAGCGGGGCGGGGGCGGATTTTGCAGTATCCGCCCCCGCCCCGCCATTGTACTGCTCCGCGCCCCGCCCCGCCCCGCTCCGTCATGGATGTTGAAATTTCAATACCACTACCACCTCCATAGATGTCGGTTACATCCATAACCGCCCCGCCCCGCTCCGCCCCATTTGATATTTATTAATTATTTTTATTTTTTTCAAATAATAAAGCATTTTAAAAATAAATTAAATATAAACATGTTTCTAATATAGGAAGAGAAAAAAATAAAGTATTAGATTTAAGTTTTTAAAAATAAAAATAAAAATAATAAGTTTAATTATATTATTTTATTATTCATTTAAAAGCTAAATATGTAAGGGTAAAATTGTAATTTCACTATTCGGGGCGGGGCGGTGCGGAGCAGGCAATTACCACAACTGCTCCATCCCCGCCTTTCAAACAAAAAAAACCGCACCGCCCCGCCCCGCCTCCATTGTTCAAAAAAAAAAAAAACATCTCCATTCGGATCGAATCGGTTCGAAATCCATCGGTCGGATCGGGTTTTGCCATCCCTAAGTCCAACCCGATATTCAAACTGATTTGAGCCGCCATTAACTGTTTCACTTATTGGAAAATTAACCAAGATTTTTATTCCATGATGTGGGGACTGGGTAGTGGGGACGAACGAAAATATAAAATAACTAGAAACAACATCAAATTTGCACTAATAAGTTATAAGAGATTAAAAAGTTAAAGCAGCAACCATCTTTAATTATACTATAATTAACTACACTTATTACGTGGGTTAAAATTTTATATTTTGAAAGAAAATAATATTTAAAAAAGAATGAATAATTTTTAAATGAATAATTATTTTTTTAAAGTGAAAAAATGTATATGTTTTTAATGTTATATTTTATAATAATTTTATTTAATCATTTTTGTCAATTCATCAGTTGAATTGATTTCACTTAACTCTTAATAACAATTTTTTCAAATATTTTATAATTAATATAGATTCTTTCGTCCATTAGCTTGCTTATAAATACCAACAATAAGATTCTTTATGGGAGAGAAATTAAAATCATGAAAAAGGTGCATTGATTTTTAGCTCAAAAGCAAGGAATCTAAAAGCGGATCGGAGGTTGATCGGATTAGATCAAACCGCGGTCTAATTTTTTTTTTATATTCTTTGCTCAGGCCCGGTCCGGTATTTCAGAATTTATTGTTTATTGGATTAAAAAAATATATTTTTTATTTTTTTATATTTTTATATATTTTTATAATTAAAATTAAATAAAATATTATTATTTTAATTAAAAAATATTGTTCCGGGCCGAAACAAAAAAAATCCTGCCCAAGCCCGACCCAATACGGGATGGGCCGAACGGGCTGCCCGACCCATGTGCAGGTCTAATCGGACCTCTAGTTTTTCGATTTAATTATAGCAACAACAAAAAAGATAAATTTAAAAAAATTCAAAAAAATAAAATTAAAAAATTCTAAATTAAAAAAAAAAAGAACACAAATAAATAATACAAATTATTATTTTCAATTTTAGCTTAATTTTTGGACCTTTTAATTTATAATCAATTGGGTTAACAAAAGCCCAAAAATAATTAAAAAAATATATTATTTTTGATTTTATTTGGTTTTATTCTCGATTTTTAATTGATTCTTGTCGGTTCGCCTTTAATCGGATTTTATGATAACGATTGAATTGTCGAATCTATCGATTCGTGATTGAATCAGTCAATCCGATTCGATTTTTTTATCATTGCTCAAAAGGCAACGTTCAAAGCAAATGTTGGGAGTATATACAAATGGGAATCATTGTATGAATTCCACCATAAACAACTAACTAAGCTATATTTGGATAATTAATTATTACATAAGATAATCATACATATATTTGGAATCATTGTATGATTACTTCTTTCTCTTTCCCTTGCCAACTTTCCAACAAAAAACGTACACGTCATAGAGTCAGCTCAGCCTAACGCAAAAGCTTCTTTTCTTTTTTTTTTTATACAAAGGAAGATTAAGCATAGGGATAAAAAAAATTATAAATGATGGCATTTAAATTTTAAACTAAACTTGATCATGAATCGAGCTGGATCGAGTCGCGATCCGATTTTTTTTAAATTATTTATCCAAGCTCGGCCCTGGGTCGGGCCGGGTTAGTAGGCTCGAATTCACTGTTTATCATATTAAAAATATTTTTTTATATATATTTTTATAATTAAAATTAAATAATATTATATTATATTATTATAATAAAAAAAACATTATTCCCGACTGGCCCGGATCAAAAATATCCTATCCAGATCCGGCCCATAAGCAGATCTACTCCTGACCTGCTGCATAATAACTCTTACAAGTGATTATATGAATCAATTGAATTAAGATTCGGTTTAAAAAAAAAAAAAGCTTTATCTTCAACAGGGGTCAGATTATATTTCCTATCCCACCAGGCAAGAGGGCTGACCAGAGGGGCCACTTTAATTTTGCTTTCCTTCGTCACAGTTTCCTCTTTTTATCGTGCATCTCATCTGATCTTTATGATTTAATAATTTATGTATTTATATCGTATTTTATATTTTTTATAAATTTTATAAATATAAATATGATATAAATTATTAAATATATTAAAATTTTAAAACGAATATGATACATATATTAAACATATTATATTAATCATATTTAAATATGTCGATGAAGACTACGGTAAAAACTTTTCTAATGAGAACAGTGAGCACCATTTCTACTTTAGTCCTTGCATAATATGACGTGAATTTAATGTCTGACTCAAGTCCTTCAAATAGAATTGAAACGAAGACGTTTGCAGAAGAAATGGTGAATTTTAAAATAAGGCAAAAAAAACAAAATAAATTTGAGGTTGTTTATGTAAAAATATATATTTATATAAGAAAAGGTATTTTTGATGAAAATAAAAAAAATATATATTTATAATAATTAATAACAAGGATTATGTAATTATTTAATTTATCATTAATATTTTTTTTATTATAGATAATATTATATTTAACCTTTATAATTTATAAAAATATTTACTGTATTTGTATTAAAAATATTTAATATAATATTAAAATTTTCATAATAGTGTTAATAATATAAAGATTAAAAAATATTTTAAGTTTTATATTTCAAAACTTAATAAAAAATTAAAGTGCTAAAGATTAAATAAAAAAATATATATTTTTATATTTTCTTAGAAAAAATAATATAGGTGAAGTAAACCTGACTTGATGCGGCCCATAAATACTTTTATTCTATTGACAACTAACTTGACTCATAAACAAGTCTAATCATAACTTTAATAATTTTTTAACATTTCAATTTGTTTTTAATATTTTCAGAAAAGTATATTTACTCCTTAAGAGTTCGAGTCTCACCAGTAGTTTCACTTGGTGGATAATCTGTAAGTACCACTGTTAGCCCTCTCTGAGACCTGTAGCATGCCCTGATCTTGGACTGATTAGCCTCTCCTCACCTAAATTTTTTTGTACCCAAAAATATTTTAAACTTATCTTTATTTCAATTATATATATTAACTTTGATATTAATATATCATGTTATTATTATTTAAAAATAAATCAATTGTCTTTATTTTAAAAAGTTTAATGATAGAGAAATTGATTAAAATAAAAAAAAAATGAAAAATAAATAGAAAGAATAAAAAAAATCGTATTTTTAATATTTAAAGTAAAATTTGAATAAATATTAATTTGATTAACAGAATACTAATATAGTTATTTTTTTAAGAGATAAAATGTGTTTTTCAAAATAATAGGGGTAAGTTTATTTTCATTAAAATCTCATGAAAGATAATTATATATATTTTTATTTTCCGTTCTACCCTTTTTCATTTTTTCTTTAACTAATTTTATTATCACTAAAAATTTTAAATAACAGTAAAAAAGTAATCAAATAAAAATATTTTAATAAATTCATAGTAATTAAAGAAATTTTAAAACTATATAAATTCTCATTATTTTTTAGTTAAAAAAAGTTGAATAAAAAAATGAAAAGGAAAACAAAAAAAAAAACAAAAATAGATGATTAATAATTATCAAAATGTATATTTGTTTTTTCATTTAAAATTAATATAGAAATAATAATTTAGGAAGATTAATGTATTTTCTGTCAAACCTTAGAGAGGTAAGTGGGTGTTTTTCCAAACTAAAGAGGATAAGTGTATTTTTTATTAAACCTGAGGGATAGATGTCTTTTACTCTAATATTTTTATCATAATTCATAATATAATAATACAGTTCATTTTTGGTACACTGTCAACGTAAACTTTTTAACTCCACAAGTGGATTAAGAGGTTGCCACATGTCCTACTTCTTTTTTAATTAGTTTTTATTTATTTTTAGTATTCTGTAAGGGTGTGTGTCACCCTATTAATCCTGCTTGTGAAGTTTAAAAACTACACTAATAATGTACCAGATATAATCTATAATAATATATATTTTATTTGACCATAACAATAATAAATATTTTTTATTACCCTTTAATGTAATTCTTTTAAAACTTGCAACTTTTTTATTATTGTGACAGTTCGCACGGTTCTCATTTAAATATTTCGCATCGTAGTTGTCACCATATATGTTATGTCATTTTTATTACATTGTTTTATTAAATGTGTTATTTTTATATCGTATTTTTATATTATGTTCTCGAGTTAAAGCATATTAGATTTTGGATAGATATACCTATTAATCATCAGCCAGGACCAATTTCATTCAAAGATAAACTACATGATCTTCATATGTTCTTTATTAAAATTAAAATATATATAAAAAAATTTCCACTAGAATATTTAATTCAATGATTTTTGTTTTGTTTTGGTGTGTGTATTTATCAACTTTTATGGCAATTTCCTGTCATTTTCCTTCGTCTAGCCTAGCATGTCAAGATTGAAATTTAAGAACTAATCTTCTCCACTAACATTTAATAAATAGCTAACAACTTTTTAATAGTCATTAACAGATTTTGATAGCTAACCAATTGATAAGTTTTCTAGATTTTTCTTTCTATAAATTAAAGAATTTTAAATTAATCTGTCAATCCCACAAAATAGAAACAGTAAGTAATTAAATGCAAGAATTCTACATATAAGAACTTGATATGAAGTGCTGAACTTGGGATTTTGACCATCTTGGATAATGGTCAGCTTTGGCGTCAGTGCCTTCTATTCCTTTTCTTTTTTAAACTTAGCTATGAGATTTGAGCTTGATAAAAAAATAAATTGAGCACGTGAAAATGGTAACTAGCAATATATATATTTTTTGATATAAAAAAAAAATTGTAGTTCGAAAATAAAGAAGAGATTGTAAATCCTGAAATTTGAATTTACATTTGGTGTGTTAAAATGGTGTTATCTCATATCGATAAAATTTTGAATTGTCTGTAATTTTATATTCAAGTTAGACCTCTCTATCTATTGTCAATTGATTTTAGGTTGAATGCTTAGCATGATATCAGAGCTCAAGTTTTGTTCTGTTGTTCCTACCTATTACTTTTTTTGAGTTTGTCACGTTGTAAGCTCCTCTTCTTCATATACACGTGATGGGACCTGTTAAAGTGGTATTATCTCACATCAATTAAATTCTTGATTGCTTGTAGTCTTATAGGTGTTATCCCACATCGGTGTTAAACTGATGGCACTATCCCCCATCGGTGTTAAACTGATATTATCTTACATCGATTAAATTCTAAATTACCTGTAGTCTTATATTCAAGTTAGATCTTTCCATCTATTGTCAGTTAATTTTAGATTAAAGATTTAATATGGTAAATATCACTTTTTAAAAGGGAATAAAAAAATAATTATAAAATTTAAGATTCAAATCTTAAATCAAATAAATATCACTTTCTATATAAAATGACCGTATAAATCAACCGGAGTTGATTCTTTAACTACAATATTTTCAATGTCCAAAAATGTAGGTCATTCAATTACGTATAGTCAATATATAACTTCCAGGCAGACAGGTCGGTCTTCCAATCTGGACACCTTCCCCTATATAAACTACCTTCCCTAACCATTGTTTGTTCATATTTTCCTGGAATTCCATCTTCCAACTTTACAAAACCTTGTAATACTTTGTAATTTTTTATCGTCAGAATCCTGTTAATTATGTAATCATATACACATTAACTACCCTTTTCCATGTATTGGC
Source organism: Fremontodendron californicum (assembly GCA_030761205.1). Lineage (NCBI taxonomy): Eukaryota > Viridiplantae > Streptophyta > Magnoliopsida > Malvales > Malvaceae > Fremontodendron > Fremontodendron californicum. The sequence continues at coordinate 942,612 of JAULJL010000041.1, forward strand.
TAATTAATAACATGAAAATTATGTTAGTTGTACTCTTCTTTTTTTTTTAAATATCCATGTCTGACACCTATATCCAACACATATTCGGATATGGGTATTGGGGTATGATCATTTAAATATATGAAAAAGCTTTGAAAAAATTGAGCATATCCATGTCAGATACATACCCATATCCGATACTTAACTCCGAGTCCGGGTAACATTGCAGAAAATATGTAAATTTATAAGAACTATAAAATCTTTTCTTGGTGCCTTTAAACTGCAAGATATCAGATACCAAGCTTGCAGCTGCAGGAGCAGTTTGGAAGGACTATGGCTCCCTCTTTGACCACCCATGGATGCTTAGAAACTATGTCTAAGGTTATTTGTAGCATAGGGTCTGAGTATCAGAAACAAAGGAGAAACCTTTTAATTCATAAAATTATACCAATGAAACCCTAAAATGTCCTACTTTAAGCATAGAGAAACATAGATGACCTTTGCATAAAAGGCCTTTGGAGCAGTTCTTTGAGTTCTGTATCCAGTTCCTCTGGGAGTGATAAAGGGCAGTTTACAATCTGCAATAATGAACATATTGTTGGAAAATAAGTGGCCTACGTGATAATTTAGTAAGTTAAGATAAGTGTTTAATTATTTAACAATTATTTAGTGCTATATAAGTTTGAAAACATGAATTTGAAAATTTGGATTTTATTTGCTATATAAATTGTGACAATGAAATACATACATTATGTATAAATTAGTTAAAATTTAATATGATTATATATTTGAAAGTTATAAAAACATGAATTTCAAATTCATGAATAGCTATAAATATTTCAAATTCATCACTAAATAGGCATCCAACAAATTCATGGATTTGAAAAGTAATCATCAATGTTACATTTGTTTTATTACACTATTTTTGAAATCTAAATCAATCTTTTAAAATTTAAATTTTCAAACGCAACCTTAATAAAATTACAAAACAGCATCCTAAAGAAATGACAGAAACCAACCACAGCTTTCAATATGCTTTCATTAAACAAGACAAAAATTGAGGGAGAGGAAATGAAATTGAGGACTTGAAATCTTTAAGTGATTAACTATGGAGCTTTATGTATTCCTTTTCCTTTTTCGGTGAGGAAGTTGGTGAATTTATGAAACTGTCAGGAGGAAATTACGCTTGACACGTTTAACGAACGCGTTCCGACGTCTAAGTCAATAAAAATTTTAAAAGTTTTATAAATGAACAAAGGAATATCAAAGTATTTAGAAAGTGGGTCTGAGAGTCTGGGACAACTTTTACTTATTTTTTATACTTAATCCTTGTGTAGTTGTGAGCTCGACAGATATAAAACAAGTATATATTGTAATGAAAATAACGTGTGTATGTCCGGCATGTAAAGGTCCAGATATTACTGGGTATTGTTGTGCGGAAGCGAATTGATATTACTAAAACCGATTTAAACACACTGAAAAAACACCGATATTTTACGTGGTTCGGCAACTGTGCCTACGTCCACGGGAGGAGGAGCTTGAAGCTTTGTATTAATGGAGATGGAGTACAAACAAATACAGAATTCAAAGTGCTACATAAGCACTGAACTCACAACTCAACACAATACCGAATTACTCTATAAACACAGAGTATTTGCTTCAACAATTTAGCTCTAACTTACTCAACTCTACTCTCTCAACTCATTTTCTCTCTTACTCTACATGGCTATTTATAGCCATAATATCAAGGTGTGAACATACATCAAGTGGCAGCCACCATAGCCACCTTCCACCACCTATCTTGGTGTGAACACATTGCAAGTGGTAGCCACCATAGCCACCATCCATTTGCAAGTGGTAGCTTCCATTATTGGTGGTGCAAGTGGTGCAAGTGGTAGCTCCATTATTGGTGGTAAGCCACCAAAGGTGACTTTGAGCCATACCATATTCCGACAGGTATAATAAAACTAAATCAGAAGTTTATAGTAAATTTTCACTAACCATATTTTCAACATTGTTATTAATCAGTGTTGACTGGTAGCTAAACATCTAAACTTATTTTAGTCGTAACTTTAATAGTTTCTTGTGAGAAACGATCACTAAAAATATCCCAAGTTAGTATCATGCAAATCTGGAACTGAAATTGCTTAATTAATATTTAGTTTACTTTTTGTACAATCATTTCTTTGAAGAAATCTTTTTAAATTTTTTTTAAAAAAAAAAAAGAAAGAGAGGTATATACAGTTTTTTAATCCGTTTATAAAATTATAAAATTTCAATGCTAATTAATATATAAAAAACGAACTCGTTAGTAATGAGATAATTGTCAAGAAACAAAAGTCTAGAGCCAATAAAACACACGAATTTAGATGCAATTTATTTATGTTTACAAGGAGATTTATAGAATTTTTTTATATATATCCATCAATATCTCTTTCTTAAGCAGATTTTTTTAGTAACTTGGAAAGGAAGGAAGAAAGTCAGTCTTAGAATCATAGATAATTAAGTTGGCAAGAGTCTAAATTTTTTCTTTCTCTTTCATTTCAAAAATCTTCAAAATTAAAACCCGAGAGTGCATTTAGAGAGAATTTTGAAGATTTTAAGAATCTTTTCATTAAAGATATTTTAAAACACATCAATTCAAAATTTTAGTATTTATACTTGTATTATTTGGATAAATGTTTTTTTAAAAGAAATTTAGACTATTAGAATTTGATGAGATAAAAATTAATTATAAAAGAAGAATAAAAACATTAGAGATAAGAAGAAAAAAATGCAATATCACCACAAAATTCATCTTGGAATTCCTCCTAAATTTTGAATTTTTCCATTCTTTTATCAAATAAGGCAATTGAATTTACACTTTTGAATATCTTCATTGAAATGAATTTTCTTCTTAAAATACACCAACCAAACGAACCCTTAGGAATCAAAAAATAAAAGAGTATGATAAAGCCTTTTATGATTGGTTCCATTTCCAATTTTTCCATTTCCTTTTAATGGAAATCCTCAACTGTTTGCATTATATAATTAAGGCTTTGTTTGGCAAAAATCAACTTTCAAATAATACATTTTGAAAAATGTTGATTTTTCAAAAGAGTATAGATATTTTGTTGTTTGGATAACTCGATGAAAAATATTTTCTATTGTTTGGTAATCTTTTAAAAAATTTGTTTTTTTTCAAATGGTATTATTGACATAACTATTAAAATATTAAATTATTTATTATTAAAATTTAAAAATTATTTACTATTGAAATTTTAAAAATTTTAATATTAATATTTTAAATAGTATTATTTTAATAATAATATTAAAATATTATAATAAATAAATATTTGAAAATTATTATTTATTATTAAAATGTTATTTTTATTAATATTTTAAAATAGCATTGTAGTTATTAAATTTTTTTATTAATATAAAATATTAAAAATAGTAATATTTATTATTATAATATTGATATGTCAAATAAGTAGCAATATTTTATATTGAAAATATTTATTATTAAATCATAAAAAGTATTATTTATTATATTTATTATTAAAATTGTAATATAATAACATTTGTCATTAAAATATTAAAAGTATTATATATTTTTAAATTTAAAAATATTAAGTAATGATTAAAAATATCACACTATGAAAATAATAATATTTTTATATTAAATATTCATTATTAAAATAATAAAATATTATTTATTATATAAAATTTATAATTTATTATTAAAATAATAATATAATACTATTTATTATTAATATTAATATATTTATATTTAATAATAAAATAATTTTTATTAATATAATAATATTTTAGGTCGGGTCAACTTAAGTTCGAGCTTATAAAATTATGTCTAAGGTCTTGTTAGAGTTGAATTAAGCTCACAGGCTTGATGAATATACCCCAGCACATGAATAGTTCTTTTTAGAAAATTGTCCTCCCCTTCAAAAGTTCATAATCATCAACTAACACTTTTATCTAGACCTGCTCAAGCATCGGACTACTCGTCCAAACCTGAAAGTTCGCCCATATTTTGGAGGGTTTGGACAAAAATATTATGCCCGAAATATGAATTTGGGCAAAAACATGAGGCCCATTTAGAAAATAGGCGAGCTTTAGCTCCAACAATTAAGGTCCGAGTCCGGCCGGGCCAATTTTTCATTTATATAATATATTATTTTTATATTTGATATATTATGTAATTTGTATCATATAAAAAATAAATATCTATAATATTATAATGTAAACATTTAAAAATATGATAAGTTATCCATGTTTTAGAACTTAATAAAAGAAGAGAAAAAAGATAAAATTACTAAAATTAAATAATAATAAAAATATTTGTTTAAATTGTTTTTAGAAAAAAAGAAATATGAATGGGCCTAAACGGGCTTGGACTACCTATTTACAATTATGGACGAGTTTAGGCAAAATTCAAGGCTCATATTTCGAGTCGGACCGGATTTGAGCAAACATATATAATGTTGATACCATATCTAAACCCGACTCAAACCCGACTCGGCTCGGTTCATGAGCACTTCTACTCCTGTCTCATCCCGGCTTGTAATGGCGAAGGCTATATTTCATGGACCAGGTTGCCTTCCGTTGCACTCACGATCATCAGTCTGGTTAGCTCATCCTGATAGGTTGAAAAGGATGAAAGCCTTCTGACTTTCCTGACCCACAAGCAGAAAATGCTAGGTTGTGAGAAAGTGAAACGGTTCTTACGGTTCCCAGAATTGGACAAAAAGCATGAAAGTCGATCGTTTCTTCTTTGCTTTCGGTCCATGTGAGTTTGCTAAGAGGTTTCTGATTCGTACTCATGGGTATTTTTATAATTATAATCAAAATGTAATTAATGACAATGTTTTAGTTTAAGACTAAGGAGCAATAAACAACTCCTCATGTGTAAAATTTCGTTGTGATGCATTTGATTTAATTTAATTTAAATAACGTGATATTGTTATTAAAAATTGACAAACTAAAATCTCGGATTTAACTCAATTGATTCATACAATCAGTTTTAAAATATGACATTCAACAAGTCTGATATTCGAATCTCAATATTTATAACTCTTTTTATTTATTGACCTCCTTCGTAAATATATATATATATATATATATATATTGACAGACAACTCATATCTTATTAATTAAGAGAATGATATAATTAAACTTGCGATATTGAGTAATTGGATAATTTTACTTGATATGAGAATTTATATTTCCATTACTACTATTTATTTAAAGTTGTTTTGGCTTGATTTAAGGATGTTGGTGGGGTAATCTATGTTGTTTTGTGGTGCCTTTCTTCTATACATGACATTTTTGGGATTAAAAGCTTTATATGGCTGGAGGTGTTTGTCAAAATGCCTAATTGAAGAACATGACAAGAATTTTTTTATAACATGCAAGCATTCAAGATACATATATGTCATCAAAAACTCAAAACAAAAGTCAATCTCACCAACCAAAGTGGCAAAAAAATAGCAAAGTACTTTGGTTTTTTTTTTTTTTCATTCTAACTGTATTGCAAACTCCACTTCCAAGAAGGGAGTAAAAGGTTATTAAAATTATCAGGCTATGCAATATTTGGAGTAGAGTTCAAAGGCTTAAAAAGAAATTTATGACACAAAAATGAATCTTAAAAACAGGGTAAAAACTGTGCACAACTAATCCATCATCTAAATGCTATCCACAATTCATTTATACTGCCAGCAAAATAAATGTCATCACATTATAGAATCACAAAATTTCTTCCCATGCAAAACATTACTATAAACTATGTTATCCGCACTGGGGTAAGTGTCGGATACGGATATGTATCCGACACACGTATACTCAAGTTTTCTATATATTTTGAGGATCATACTTCCATACTCATGTTCAAATATGTGTCAGACACAAGTATCGAACACAGATACTTTAAAAAAAATGAAAAATCCGGATAACATAACCTATAAATAAGATCCTCCTCATAAATCCGACCGAAACCTCAGTTACAGCATTTGACCTCTTCTCATCCATTATAAAGCACAAGGAAAAGTAAATAATAAGAAATTAAGAATGAAACAACAACAAGAAACATGAGAAGCTTATTAATACTTACAGTTTGATACAGTGCAGAGAATTTGATGCTTATCGTTTCCAACTTTCCATAACTCTGCAGATTAGTATTTTCTTTGAGTTCTTATTACTTATAGTTTCCATATGGAAACTGCTGAAGAACATGGCAACATTCATAAACAATGCTGAACCATTTCCTGTTGACTCACTAAAATAATATACTATGTTGCTCCTACTCTTCATTTTTCTTGAAGTACTCATGTCCGACACCCGTATTCGATGCATATTCGGACAAAGGTATAGGGATATGATCCTCCAAGGATCCCTCCAATTACAAACTTAGAAAAAATTGAACATAACTGTGTCAGACTCATACCCGTATCCGACACTCACACCTGAGTCCGAATAACATAGATAATATATGTTAACTAGAATATTAATTGGAAATCCGGAACATCCTGCCAATCTTATCAAGCAGAGTTGTATAATTTCAACAAAATTATGGGGCAGATAAAGCAAAGTAGTTTCCAAATATTCAATAATGCATGGGAGAAATCTAAAGAAGATATCATTAGTCAAGGTTACAACAGAGAGCAGAAACAACTTGAATGACCAATGAGTTCATACACTATAAGAACAAGGTTGAAGCTATTGTATCCAAAATTTTAGCTCTTTGTTCATTGCTTATAATTAAAAGGCAAAAGGCAAAAATCGAAAGAAAGAACGAAAATGTTATTCATCCGCTGGCTATGGCAGCGCCTTCTGCATGATATAGAGAAACGGTAAAACTATATTGCAGCTGAACTCTCACCTTAGACAAGTACATAATGCTTAACATCCACTCTATGCATGATTGTAATGATGCAACTTGTATAAAAGCACTTTGCCAGCAGCATTTCCGACAGCCATGAAACCACCACCGGGACTGAAATCCAAACATCGGGGATAATGTAAGTTCTTATTCAATGGAGGCCAATTAGAGTAGACAGTAAATGACGGGACATGCATCAGCTTTAAACTGTTTTTCTTCATGGTAGAACAGATAGCCAGTATTTGAGCATCACTATTGAACTTCATAAAATCGACTTTGGTGGTTAGATTCTCAACAGTCTTGATTGGTTTTCTTTTACCTCCCAAAAATTCATCCCTGTTGTAAATGTTCACTATCCCACTGTCTGAACCAGCCGCAAACATTCTTCCATTAGGTGATGTACAAAGAGATGTACCATTAATGCAGCCTTCATCTACAGCCTTATGGAAGCAAGTTCTTGTTCTCAAGTCCCAATGGTAGACCTCTCCATCCCCACCAGAGGTCAATAATTGTTTCCCATCATCAGCAAATGCTAGAGAGCGGACAGTTCCATTCATCTTAAGTGTTCCAATCAGTTCCTTTGTTTTCGATGAAACCAACAAGATATAACCTTCATTTCCCAAAAATGCAATCGTACTAGAATCCGGTGAAACCTCAAAAACTTCCAAGCTTTTTTCCTCCCTACCAACAAATGGCCCTATTTTATCAACTTTTGCTTTCACTAAATCAAAACAGTAGAAGAACTTCCTCCTCCCTGCTATAATGACCTGAGAACCATCAGGCAAGAAAGATGCCTTACGAACCGGACAATCTTCAAGAAAGACACTTTGTATTTTGGTATTCCGTTTACCATCAATCTGGAAAAACCTAATCCTCCGATCCAATCCAGCAGCAAGTAGTAACTGAGCATTCCTATGGAACTGAACTGAAGTTATCGGACCATTGGAAGGTTCCTCAGCATTTGCATCCACTAGTCTCGAATACTCAAGAAGCCCTGGCAACAATTTAACACTACTCTTCACCACAAGATCTTCATTTGTTCTAAGAATATCATCATCACCAACTTCACCATTTCTATAACCAGAAGCTGCCACTAAACCCTTTTCTTCATCAGATGATTCATCATCGTAAATACTATCGTTCCTTAACCCGGAATCTAGCTCTGCCCATTCGGTCCCGGGATTCAGCTTAGCATGTTGAGCCCTCAATCTAGATATATATTCCGAACCAGAAATCATACTCTCATCCTCTTCCTTCCTCAACTTTCTCAACCTATTAACCTTAGCGATGTTTATTGCGGTTCTTTCCTCCTCCTCATCCACCCAAACAGCTTTCCTTTCCTTACTCTTCTTCTCTTCATAATCACTTTCCTCAGACAATTCCACATTATTTGTGGAACTGTCCAAAAAGAACAAAGCAGAACCATCTTCAGCAACAACATCTTGAGCATTTTCCTCACCTTGTTTACCAAATTCAACAGGGGAATAAATAGAACCAAAAAGAAAGCTTTCAAGCTTTTTCATTTCTTTCTCCTGCTCAATCTCAACCTGTTTTTCTTTTTCTTTCTTTCTCTTTTTCAACTTGGAGATTTCAGAATCAGATTCCAACCCATTCTCAATATCTTTGCTATCTTCATGAATTGAAAGCTCTTCATCATCCCTTTTAACTTTCACTCTGTTTCTAGACACTGGATTTTGAGATATCAAACTCATTTTCTTTTTTTCTTTTGAAGATTCTGAAAAACCAAACAACAAATGAGAAAAGGTTTGTAAAGCTATTCCTGAACAGCTATAATTTTATTTTAATCGAAAACATCCATAAAAGTACACTCGATAATTTTGAATACAACACAACACTGAAAAAAAATAACTAAAACAAAACACGAAAAAATAATACGAATATATATCAAAATTTATATAAATATATAATATGTTAAACACGATTACAACAAAAAAAATAACACGAACATATATAACGAACATGATAAAAATATAAGAATGATCAGGTTTACATAAAAAAAAATTAAACCCTCCTTGACAAGAGAGATATCAGTAAAGAAAGGGAAAGACAGCAAGGCTTACCTGGGTGTTTTCCCTCTAAACCTCAACGCAAAAGAGAAGAAGGGACAAACAGTGGGGTGGGTTTTCTGTTGTGGAGAGGAGCGGCGGCTTTAAAGAGAAACAAGGTTGAGAAGAAGGTGAGTGACTTAAAATTATGGACTGAGTTGGGTTCGGTTCATACATAATTTTTGTCGGCCCAATCCTTTGATTTTTTATTTCTTTAATTTTTTAAACCCCAATTTTCAAATCTAATCACCTATCAAAATAATACAAAAATGATAATCTGTTATAATAATAATAATAGAGGAGGAATCCACTTACATTAGTGTACAATTAAATTAGTTTTACACATTTTCATAATTTTTTTATACTATTTATAGTTTAACAAACCGACCATTGGATTTAATAATATAATTGTACTCGTCGTGCACATAAAGTTTTGAATCGATCCGATATCTCTATCATATCGATTGATAATACTGTCTTTTTCAATATATATTTAACAGTTGAAATTTTTTATATCGAACAAATAGTTAGGTATTTTTAATTTACTTAAAGCTCGACATGCATGATCTACATGAATAGAACATGAAATACGACAATCGGATTAAAAATATATATATATATCGTATAAAAAGTTACCAAAATATGTCAAACTAATTTAGTTTTACACTAATGTAAATGGATCCCTCCTCATAATAATATATCTATAATTTATTTATATGTATAATATATATATATATATACGAGTTTTTTGAATTTTTTTAAGTGACTGTAGAGGGTGATTTTGATCGGGTGAGGAAACGTTGCAAACCAGTAAAACGAGAAGTCGTAGGGAGATGGCGGAAAGGAAGATTGGAGCAGACCCTGGAGAACAAGTGCGGTGGCAGATGGTGGTGATGAAGGTTGTAAGTGGCTGAGGATGGTTGAAAGTTATGGTGGCTGTGATAATTCAGAGAAAAACTCAGAGAGAATTTTTATCGACTAAAAGTTTGTCAAATGGCCAAAAGATCCCAAATGAAGCATTTAAACCTCTATTTATAGCCTCTCCGTGGAAGTTACCAGGATGAGTTACAAAGATAGTGGACGGGTATTAGGAGCCCACTCACGTGTAAGTAACACTTATCATGGGTAGTGGGAGAGAGAGGGAGGTTACCAAAGTAGTGGGTAACATGGAAGTTATGTGGAGGTTACACTCGAGTAGTGTTTTGGTGACAGGCAGTGAAGAAATATTATGTGACAGCACACTTAAGAATGCACTGTCTGTTCAACGGGAAAGGGAAGCACTTGTGTTCCAGGGAAAGATTAAGAAGCGGACTTCTTAACAATCTCCATATCTGAGCCTCCAAGCCATGCTCTTCAAGACGTCCCAGAAGTAGAGCAAATCCAAGAATCTTGCCAACCTTCCAGGGTTAGCTCCACAGTCTTCATATAGTTGTGTATTATTGCAGGAAGTACTGCTACCAAGAAGCGACGTGCTAAGCGACGTGCCAAGTGACGTGCCAGGAATCGACGTGCCAAGCGACGTGCCAAGAGACGTGCCAGGAAGCGACGTGTCAAGCGATGTGCCAAGAAGCAACGTACCAAGCGACGTGCCAAGAAGTGACGTACCAAGCGACGTGCTAAGAGACGTGCCAGGAAGCGACGCTAACAAGAAGACTATTACTAAGACCTGCTGCATATGATATTTGTACCTACATGAAATGTTATTGATCAAAAACGAGTGTCTACATTTTGCCCCCTGCATGAGATTTTTTTTTTATTTAAAAAAAACAATTCTCATGCACTGTAAATAATATTTAGTATGAAAAATATAGTTAAACTGCTAAGCTTGGGATCGGTCAATGCATGTGATACTAGAACAACAAGAACATATGATGGTTTGGCATTGGATCCTTGAAGATTTTAAACCTTTAAATGACGCAATTGCAATGTAGGATCATATGAGCAAATAGTATATTTTTACACTACAAAATTTTTTGCAATTTCGTCTGCTATTTAGCAAACTGCCTATTGCAAAGAAACCAAGCTCATTCGATGGTAGCTTGAAAGTCATTATAAACCATGTGAATTGAATATATATTAAAAGATTCTCATGCATTATAACAATTAAAATAATATCAATCTTGAAATTAATGATTTTTGAAATTTGATGCAATCATTTTTTTTTTTTTACAAGCCATTGGTGCAGTCAACCCACTTACGGGCAGGGGCTGCCTCCGTTTATCCCCCTTCTAGGCAACCCGCAGTGGCCGCCTGTAGGCAACCCGCCTGTAGGCATCCTGATCATGCCCCCTTTTTTTTTTTAATCAAAACCTTTTGACACTGTAGTTTCTTCTTATCCAATTACAACAAAAATATGGTATGGATGGATACTAAAGTGGATATGAATGTAGAGAGCTTACCAAAGAAATAAATTTAAATGAACCAATTTGTTACCACTTGAAATAGATAGATAAAAAAAATAAAATAAAAATAAATGCATTGAAAAATAATAATTAGAAAAGAAAGAGTTATGATTAGAAAAGTAGAGTATATAAAATTTTAATGAGATAAAAAAATAATAATAATAATTTTTTTTTTTTAGAGTTCAAGTAACACGAGGAGACTACATGTCTATAAATACATGGGCCACTTGAAAATTCTTTGACAAATCTCGTAAGCTCTACACAAAGTAAAAAAAAAAATTCATTCTTCTCGTCATCAATTTCTTTGAGAGAAGGTCGGTTTTCATCCATCTATCTCTCTCTTTCAGTTTTCATCCATCTATCTCTCTCTTCTTTTTTCTTTTCTTTTTTTTAAAACAAGCATTGAAATTTTCATATGATTATTGATTTTGTTTCTTTTTAATCAAGAATAAACTAGGGTTTTGGATTCTTTTAAAAAAATATTGCCCCCAATTTTTCTTTTGCAAATCAATTTGATTCTTTGATTTTTTTTTTTTTTTAAATAGACACATTTTGTAGATGGTTAATTAACGCCATCTACAGAATCAATATTCTAGGGCAAAGGTGTCTCGGGGGTGTGCTTGTGTATAAAAATAATAACAATTTTTATGAGGAATTTTGCAGGTAAGGTTTGTTGTATAAATTAGATTTAGTTAATACAATTTGGGGGGGTGCATGCAGGCGTTGGGGAGGGGGCTTTGTTGTTTTTGCTCAAATTTTTTAAAACAATTTTTTTATGTTGTTTTTAGCCCCTGACAGGTAAAAGACCTAAAAGGAGGGTTGGGGTTAGGGATGACAAAACCCGATCCGATCGATGGATTTCGAACCAATCCGATCCGAATGGAGAGTTTTTTTTTTTTTTTTTGAACAATGGAGGCGGAGAGGGGCGGTGCAGTTTTTTTTGTTTGAAAGGCGGGGATGGAGCAGTCGTGGTAATTGTATGCTCCGCACCGTCCCGCCCCGAATACTGAAATTACAATTTTACCCTTAAATATTTAGCTTCTAAAAAATAATAAAATAATATAATTAAACTTATTATTTTTCTTTTTCTTTTTAAAAACTTAAACCTAATATTGTATTTTTTTTCTCTTCCTATATTAGAAACATGTTTATATTTAACTTATATTTAAATTTTTTAAAAATGCTTTATTATTTGAAAAAAATAAAAATAATTAATAAATATCAAATGGGGCGGAGCTGGGCGGGACGGTTATGGATGTAACCGACATCCATGGAGGTGGTAGTGGTATTGAAATTTCAACATCCACGACGGAGCGGGGCGGGGGGCGGGGCAGAGCAATGCTATGGCAGGGCGGGGGCGAATACTGCAAAATCCGCCCCCGCCCCGCTCCATTGCCATCCCTAGTTGGGGTGTTGTAGAATTTGGGGGGGTTTGTATTGTAGGCGTTGGTGCCTGCAGGCATTGTAGGCGTGGGTGCCTGCAGGCATTGTAGGCGAGGCCTGCAGGCGCGACCTGCAGGCAGGCCTCCTGCAGAAGAGCCCCAACTTTTTTTTTTTTTTAAGTAATAAAATTTTTATTTATTTATTAATAATCAAACATGCTTTAGTAAAAGCAATAAATAAACATGATTGATTTTTTTTTTCAAATATGCTTTATTAAAAAGAAAATTTTCAATTAATAAATAAATAAAATATATGAAATTATGACTTTGCCTTTTGTTTAATTTTTACGCTACTTGAATAAAAATACTTGATCTTTCGTTGTTGTTTCGCAGGATTTTCACTCCCACCATGGTGAAAACTATGAACATACACCGACCAAGTTATGGTCAGCCCTCCAGAGATGTTATTCCACCTCCAAAGAAAAGGAAACAAACTGCTGGCAAAGCTCCCACCCAAAAGATTACTCTTAGAACAAATAAAGATGGTTTAGTCCCTGCTGTCCCCAGGCATTGGGAGGATTCAATCATCAATGCGAGCGGGGCTGATCATTTTTAGGGAATATGTAAATGAGAATGAGTATGGTCCACCTGCACTAGCTGGATACACCTTCAAATATTTCAATCCTGAGTCACGTGAGAGAGAATATATCCCAGGCAATTCTGTCTTGAAGTTCATATTTGAGCAAGGATAATTTCCATTTTCCATTACCAAACTTGCCAATACCTGCCCAGTTCAAGGATGGGATGAGTGGATAAATGAAATCTTGGCCAAACCTGCTAATGTGAGCATCCTTTCGAAGCCATGAGTACTTCATGCTGTCCGAATTAGTTCCAAGCTCCTCCAAATAAAGAATGAGAAGAAATTAAAGGTGTGGCGTGCTATTCTTGCTAGATGGAGCGCTTTCTCTCATACCATGATTACAGCTTGGGGTGAGTTCACATTTACGCTAGAAGATGTGCATATCTTACTCGAGCTTCCCTGTTATGGTGGTTATGAAATTTCTTCTATTAAGCTTGCTGAAGAAGAGACAGACATTTACAGGTTCTTTTATAATTTGCTCCAGAGTCAAACTAACAGTTCTAAGGTTGCATGATTTTCCAACTGGGTAGGTCTTTTCTTCCAGAAATATAACTCTAAAAGGGATAAAATTGCAGATCCCACTTATCCAGATCATAAGTGGGAACTGATAGCACTATTGATTCTGTGGTTGGCACGACACGTGTTTCCAAGATGTCCAGACGATGGGATTTCTCCAGGTGTAATTTCTCTGGCCATCAAGATTTCTAAGGGATTAGACTTTCTTCTTGCTCCGTACTACCTGGGATCCTTGTATAAACGACTGGACTTGTACCAATTTAAAACCAGAGATTCAGCTGGTCGGTACAAAATTATGACTTTTAGGAATGCTACTTTTATTCAAATGTGTCTATGGGAGAGATTCGGCTCTTGCGCTCCTGAGCCTAATGTATACGACTCATCTGGGACTTCTAATTCAACGATCGTTCTCAAGAATGACTACAGAGCTTGGGCATGGCTTGCTCGAGCATCAAAGAAGAGTGTCCTTGAAGTGATGGACGTGGCAGATGAATTCAAACCTAGGCCATATGTTAACTCGCTCAATGGGTATGGAAGTCCTACTCTTTATTATAACTTGTCTGATTTCGTGAGTGTACAAAGAATGCATTTTTATTTGTGGGTTCAATGTTGTGTGCTACCTTGCATGATTGAAAATTCTAGCTCAGGAGTTACTAGGGACTCATATTCAGCAGCAGTATATTCGGCCTCTAGGGTAGCACGTCAATTCGGGTATGATTAAGGAGTTCCACCTGGCCCTTCTATGTCCCGTGAAACATTTGCTACTAGTGCCAAATGGTTTCTCAAAGATTCAGTCAGGGGTCTTCCAATTAAGAGTGTAAATGCCCCAACACTTGATAGAGTTAGCATGTGTTCATCTGGCTGGCGGGCCTATTGGGGTGTATGCCTTGATGAGTGGAAGGTTTTTGTGAGGCCCTTAGCTAATCTTAGAGCTGAACTTAAGCCCCCAAATATTACTACTAGCGACATATCCTTGCGTATGCCCGACAAACCAAGACTGAAAACTTATGCAGTTGTAGATGTTGATGATGGAGAAGAGGATGATGTTCTGATCCTTCATCGACGAAAAAAGAGTCGTGCTTTATCTCATGCATCTCAAGAAGTAAGTTTTTTTTTTATATATATATACTCAGTCTTCACCCTTCACTTATCACTTTTCTACTTGTGTTTCTTGCAAGGTGTATCAGTTACTTTTGAAGCTAGTGATCCTCGAGTAGAAGAGATAGATGAGCAGGTTGATACTGATAGCGATGACGATGACGATGATAACGATGATGATGATGCATCAAATCGTTCTGAGCCGAAAACTGATGCTGCTTCTTCCAGGTCAAGGAATTGTGCTTCTGAAATTGATGCTCTCTTTTCTCCACAAGACATAGAGACTATTCAAAGTCAAGAGAAGGAACATACTAGGGATACCACTCAGCCTGAACTTGGTGATGTTACTGTTCAAAGTCAGGAGAGGGAACATACCAAGGATACCACTCAGCCTGAACTTGGTAATGCTATGGTTTCTACTACCGCTCTAGGTGTTCCTCCTGTTCCTTCCTTCCCAGTGGAGTCGCCAAAATGTAGAGAGTGATTTTGATCGGGTGAAATGTTGCAAACCAGTAAAACGAGAAGTCGTAGAGAGATGGCGGAGAGAAAGATTGGAGCAGACCCTAGAGAACAAGTGCGGTGGCAGATGGTGGTGATGAAGGCTGTAAGTGGCTGAGGATGCTTGAAAGTTATGGTGGCTGTGATAATTCAGAGAAAAACTCAGAGAGAATTTTTATCGACTGAAAGTTTGTCAAATTGCCAAAAGATCCCAAATGAAGCATTTGAACCTCTATTTATAGCCTCTCCGTGGAAGTTACCAGGATGAGTTACAAAGATAGTGGACGGTTATTAGGAGCCCACTCACGTGTAAGTAACACTTATCATGGGTAGTGGGAGAGAGATGGAGGTTACCAAAGTAGTGGATAACATGGAAGTTATGTGGAGGTTACACTTAAATAGTGTTTTGGTGACAGGTAGTGAAGAAAGATTATGTGACAGCACGCTTAAGAATGCACTATCTGTTCAGCGGAAAAGTGAAGCACTTGTGTTCCAGGGAAATGTTAAGAAGCGGACTTCTTAACAATCTCCATATCTGAACCTCCAAGCCATGCTCTCCAAGACGTTCCAGAAGTAGAGCAAACCCAAGAATCCTGCCAATCTTCCGGGATTAGCTCCACAATCTTCATGTAGTTGTGTATTATTGTAGGACGTCCTGCTCCCAAGAAGCGACGTGCCAAGTTACGTGCCAGGAATAGACGTGCCAAGCGACGTGCCAGGAAGCGACGTGCCAAGAAGCGACGTACCAAGCGACATGCTAAGAGACGTGTCAGGAAGTGACGCTAACAAGAAGACTATTACTAAGACCTGCTGCATATGATATTTGTACCTGCATGAAATGTTATTGACCAAAAACGAGTGTCTACAGTGACAAAAATGATATTTTCTTTGATTAAAAATTTAAATTATCATTTTTAATTAATTTTAAATTATTATAATTTTAACTTCAATAATAATAAGATTGGTTTATGGATAGAAAAGAGTTTTAATGATATTTAATTGTTGTCTGATATAATTTTTGGATAATATTTCATAAAACATAGATAAAGTTATAGTGTATGAAGAATTAAATTATCTTATTTGATTAAGTTTTAAAATTAACATTGTAAATTGATAAAGATAAAGTTAGAGTTCATAAGTAATTAAATCTCGTGCCATTATAAATATGGATAACATTTGTTTCGACACTGTCTCAATGTAAAAAGGGTTTGGCAAATAAGTTTTTTTTAATCAATTTGGATTTAAAAATTAATAAGATATAAGCATATTTTTTTAATGTTATAAATAAGAGTTCTTCAATCAATTTATAACATAGACAGTAATTTTTTTTGGAGATAGTTTTTTTCTTTCACTTATTTTAATGAATGTTGTATATATTTTTATTTTTTTATCTTTAATAGTTATGATTTATTGGTTTTGAAGTTAAAGAAATATTCCAATTAAAAATATGATAAATTAATCTCTCTAATTAATTTGCACGCCTTTCAAATTTTTATATTGATATACTCAAAATTAGTTATATTTTTTTCTCAAATTTTAAGATAATTTGATAACACTTTTGCTTTATAATTAAGGCTTTTTTTAATATAAGATTTCTCAATTTCATACAAATATATATTTATAATCTTAAACAAATGATGTAAAACTTTATTAATAAATAAATTATTAATTAAAAATATATTTATTTATATTTTACAATAATAATTTAAAAATATATTATAACATATATTTTATGAAATCAATTTTCATTCACAGATTTATTTGTTTAAATGACACTAAATTTTTTTAATGTTTTTGTAACCAAGAATTCATGTACATAGAATGAGAATTTAAAATATTTAAATCTTAACTTCATAAATTTTTTAACAACTCACAAATTATATTTATAAAAAAATTAATCATTTTAGGATTAAATTACAAAAAAAATATATATTAACAAATTGTTTTCGAATTGCTTCAAATTGAAAACTAAAATCAGAAAATTGTTGATTACAAGGTATTTAATCTTATAATGCAAAAGGGCAATAATAGATGAAAAACAGAGTTTGGAAGGCAAACTTAAGAATTTTTATCTTTACAAAACTTACTTTAAATTATTTAATCTGATATTTATATAATCAAATTAAACAAAGCATAGTGTTACAAAAATTCATCTTATTATTTATAAAATTATAATATATTTTAACTTCTCAAATAACAAAGACTCCATGGCCCAATGGATAAGGCGCTGGTCTACGGAACCAGAGATTCTGGGTTCGATCCCCAGTGGAGTCGTTTTGGATTTATTTTTGGCATTTTCCCTTTCGGGCCAAACCGATAACCGGCAGCAGGCCGTAATTTTAACCTTAGCCCAATTTTTTAACGTCCAGCCCTTCCCGTCTGCCGAAAATATTTTGGCCCAAATAGGCAAAAGCAAATTCTAGAAAAAAAAAAAATCTTTTTGCAAATTTCAAAGAAAATAAAAATCAAAGCAAGTTTTATTTTTTTATTGATTAAAAATATTACAGCATCATAAGTAATAATTTTAATAATTCTTAGAAGTATAAATTTCATTTCATATAAATGAAAATGAAATAACTTTTTTATGTTTTACTTTTAAATTAATAAAAAGTTGTAAAGAATGGAGAAATATATTTGATTTAATATTACTTTTTTTTTTGTTGATAATTTGGGGATGTAGGATTTGATCCCTAATCGTCGTTTGAACAGGGGAGCATGCACCAACCATTGAGTTAAGGATTTGGGTGCAATTTAATACCACTTTATTTATATATTAACTAATAATTGTTTCATATGCGTTGCATATGATGTTACACGCAATTATTTTGTCTTTATTAAATAATTTATGTTTAATAAATTTTGCTCAAATTTTGTCATCAAAATATCTTAACTTATTAGTGTTAATTTCTTCATTGAATAAGTTAGATGCAATTAATGCAATAATAAAGTGTATTAACGTTTTAATGTAAAAAAAAAAACTTGGTTCAAATTTGGATCCAAATATTTGTAGTTTCATTATTATACCTAAAGTTAAATTAATTAAAGTTTTTTCAATAATGTTCAAAAATTGGATGTATTGGAAATAAATGCTTTTCAGTTCCACTCTTCAATCATGCAATTGCTTAATTTAAATCGGTTTAAACAAATTAGTTTCATGGAAAGAATTAAAAATTTAAGACGATTCTTCGTGCTCGCTTTCCCTTCTACCCTTCTTGTTGTCTAAGCATCTAAGGTCCTCCCTTGGTAGAGGAAGCGTTAGTTGTTGCATTTAGTGTACTTGGTAAAGGCATGTTGGAGAATGGATGCACTGTGTTTACAGATTCTGTTGCGGAGGGGATTAAGTCAGCTTGTCACATTGTTTTTTTTTTGTTTTTCGATTTTCACAAACGGCGTCAATTGTTGATGATTATTTTGGTTGGCTGGAGGGATCCATGGTCGAGAAGGCTTGCGGCTAGATGGCTTAGTGGGCTGAACTGGGTAGAGCAAGATTTGCAAGCAAAGAACGAGGTTAGAGGGCGTCGGAGATGGTTCTTCGGGACACGTTTCGATGCTTAAAGCAGCAAATATCTATGGAGCAAGAAAATGAAAATAGAGAGCTAGAGAGCCATAAGGGATAGAGTGATGAAAGATTTGTTATGGGGTCCTTTTCCTTACCTCATGTGTTATATACTTGTGTCCTAGGAATCTCGATCCTGTTGTGGTCCAAGACATCATTCTGCCTTCATGTATCTTGTGTGACCAAGTTGGTATGGATAGGTGTTGCTCTTTCATTTAGCCAATTGGTAATGCCACTACAGCAATTTTGGATTTTAGTGGCGTTTTACTAGTGGCATTTTCATTCAGTCAATTGGTAATGCCACAATAGCAATTTTAGGTTTTAGTCGCGTTTACTGGCGGCGTTTTTCTTGTAAATGCCGCCAACTACCGTGTTATTAAAAATAGAGCGGCGTTTCTAAAGGAAACGCAGCTAAAAAATTATTTAGCGGCGTTTGTAGCATGAAAATGCCGCTAAATAATATCAATTAGCAGCGTTTGAAGTTACAAACGTCACTAAATGTGTCTCAAATTATGCGATTCCTTTTTTTGCCTCCAAATTATTTACCACTAAAGAGAAACGCAGCGTTTTGGTCAATGTATATAGTAGCGTTTGTGTACGTTTGATTAGCGGCGTTTCTAGTCTCAAACGCCGCTAAAGTAAGTTAAAATTGATACTCCTATTTTTGAAGCACCAAAATCTACCGCTATTTTTTTCAAAATTTTGTATTCTCTATATTTAGTGGCGTTTGTCTTCGGAAACGCTGCTAAATATGTTTGATTAGTGGTGTTTCTTTCTGTGAGAAACGCCGCTAATTGAGATCACTTAATTGCGTTTATTCTCTAAAACGTCGCTAAAGTGTTTGAAAATCGAACTTTCATTTTCAAAGCGTCAAAATCTACCGCTATTTTTTTCAAAAAATTTTATTCTATACATTTAACGGCGTTTTTCTTGGAAAAACTTCGGTAAATGAGAAACTATAGCGGCTTTTAGTACAAGAAACACCCTAAATGGTAAAAATTTCAAGGGTTTCTATCTTTATATTAACTCTTCTCTCTATACTTCATGTTATTTTCAGCAAAATTTAACAACTTCAAGAAGTTCGTAGTCCGCCTCAAACAAGTCTTTTTCTCCAAATTCTTTTAACATTTCAACGATGAAAATGAGGTATTTTCTTTTTTGAATAAACTTTGCTCTTTTTTTTTTTCTTTTTCCTCCTAAGCTGAAATTTGAAACGTTGAGGCTGGAATGCTTATTGCATTTTTTTTTCCATTGCAGGTGAAGTTCAAAGTGGGGGTTTTCTTCGTCTCTAACTTACTTTATTTCTCCGTTAATTATTTCTATTGACTTGTTTTGGTGGAGCTTATAGTTTGGATTTGTAAATATTTGTTTAATAGATTTTGATTTAAAGTCTATTATTTGTTCAACTCTTTTTACTTTTCTTTCCACATTTATTTTTGTCAAATCTTCATTTCATTACTTTGAACCTGCAGATGGAGGGAATACCTAACAAAGCAAGAAATTTGTAGATGAGTTTATTGATGGCAAAGCTTATCATAAAACTAAACATAATTGCGTTACAAGGAATTTAAAAAAAAAAATTTGGAAATTTAGCGGCTTTTCAAGAACAAAACGTCGCTAAATTAGTGACGTTTAAAAAACTTAAAGAGAACAATTAGCGGCGTTTTTTGGATACAAACGCCTCTAAATTTATTCACTTAGCGGCATTTTTAGCAGACAAACGCCGCTAATTGTTCTCAAATACCACATGTCGATGTCCTACAATGGTGTTTATAAATGCAGACAAATATCTCTATAAACGTCGCTAAATTCCCCGACGTCGTTTTTCGCAATATTTTTAGCGGCGTTTTCCAAAAACTCCGCTAAATATTTAGCGGTATTTATAAATGCCGCTAATGTTAAAAAAAAGCACCGCTAAAGATCTACTCTGCTGTAATGTGCTTTGCCTTTGGGGTCTCGCAGGCTTGACTGTTTGTTGGGATGAGATATAATATAGTGTGAGTATAACAAATATGATACATGTATTAACGTATCGCATCATGTTTATACACTATTTTACTTGATATTAAAAGAATGGAAAAGAGATGATACCCAAAATTTTAAAACTTTTGCTATATATCGTAAAGATGCTAATAGTTTGATTATGCAAAATTTGGGTCTCATTTCAAAAGGATTTTATGAATTAGTTGTTGTTGGATATCAATATATTATTTGGTGTATAAATACGAAATACGTATTTTAATACGTAGGTTGTCGTAAGTAGATACACGGTGCATAATTTATGTACACAATTGATATCATGTTTGAATGAGAAATTAATCTCTTTATACCCACTTGAAGAGGAAGAAAGTTGGTTGATGTTAGTGATTGGTGTGGAACCTCACATAGGATGAACAAAGGCATAGGCTTATGGTATTTATAAGCCTTGTTTTCATGTAGGGTTGGGCCCCAAGGGGCACTCAAGTTTTGTGGTAGACGAAGACCTACACAACTTGAGCTGGACCACACGCGCGCCGCCGAGTCGGGCTGGGTCGGGTCGGGTTTGGGTTTGGGCAGTAATTAATTTTTTACTGCCCAACCGATATTTATATTCAGTCCAAACCGAACCGGTTCAGTATTCTCCAACCAAGAGACTTGTCTGTTTAAGAAGTATCTTTTCGGACCGAACCTTTTTATTTGTTAAAAGTTTTGTCTGTTCGGTTTAAACTAAAAATCTTTTTATATTTCAAAAGCTGTCTGTTTGGCCGAACAGGTTTTATTCCAAATGATGTGTCTGTTCCGAAAAGTCATCTGTTTTTCTATATAAACCTGAGCAGTGCCTTCTTTTTAAAGTACCGAAAATTTCTCCTAATTTTAATATACTGCTCTTGTCTTTTTCCTGTGTCTTCTGTGAGAGAGACCGACATTTTTCTGGTTCGCCGTGTTGCTAAAAGTGTGCTCTTGATTGCAACGTAATCGAGGAGACCTGGGAGACGAATTGCGACATACTGTTAGCACCTGAGAGACAGGCAATAATCGTCTTAAGGTCAAAGGTCCAACCTTGACTCGATTATCCTTTTTCTGTATTCGGATTAACCTGTAAGTGTTGTCAATTTTCCATTCTGGATTGTTCGTATTTTTTTTATATGTTGTTCTGCCGGAATTACAGATAAGTAATCTGTTTAATCTTTTAATTTATATTTAGTAGTAATGAAATATTGCTTATTACTTACAAGATTGCCAACAATCTTAAGACGATTATCTTTTTGATTTGATTATTTGTTATATACTATTGTTATATATACTGTTGTTTGAACCGAATTAGTAATGGTATACAGATATATACATACTGCCAATATATTTGTTTCATTTCGTGAAAAGTGTGAAAAGTGTTAAATCCTTTACCCTTTTATGTGAACGTGTTTGTATATATATATATATATATCAAGAAGGTATCAATAGACATATGATACTTGGCGGTTTGTTTTGGATGATTTGTAAAGGTTCATTGACTTTGGTGACTGTCATAAAAAGTTTTCAGTTTGTTAAATGTTATCAGTTTTGTTAATATTAACTAATTTGTTAGAATACGTCATTCAATCTGCTTGTTCATATATATAGTAATATATATATATATATTTTATATATATTAATTGATGTTACAGTGCTACTTAGTTTTTTGCATATTTTATACATATATATATATATATATATATATATGCGTGTTGCTTGATTGAGGACATGTTTATTGATCTTTGATTAACTTGTGACTTTGATAAGTCTGTCCAAAAAGGTATTTATATAGCACTCTTCAGATAGAACAGCATCTTGGTTAGGCGAAGAGATTAAAGCTCCACAATGATATCTTGGTTTTTTGCCCAGCCGGGACCACCAATATGATATCATATTTTTATTCATAATTTTTTATGGATTTCTAATTTTCATATCAAGAAGGAATATTTGGCATGTTAAATTTGTCTGCTTTGGTTCGGTTTTGATAAAGATTTTTGATACCACCGCTCCATGAAAAGGTGAGAGATTTTGTTATCCCTTACTTTGATATTTGGTAATATATATATATAATATATATATAGTTACTTGTTATATTACTTGCTGTTTAGTAATATATTTAATATATTATAATTTTACTGTTGTCATATATATATATTTTTATATATATATATTAAGTAACAGATTAGTTACGTATACTTCTGTTGTTAGAATATATATATATATATAATATTTACTGTTTATATTGAAAGCTTTGAGGGCTTTTATTTACGTTATATATATATATATATTGTTTAATAATATATTTTATATGAATATATTACATGGTTTTACGTGTTATATTTTTATAACACATATAGAACGATATATAGTTTGTAATTATATTGATTAAATACATATTATTTATGTATTGATTTGATATTGTTCTATAAACTGTATAAAAATTGATCATGTTATTTTTGAGATAACAGATGGCCGAACGATCTATCGGTAATGCTAGTGTGCTTGTAGCACCACAACCTCTACATATTACACATGGAGAGAGACCCGAAAAGTTTAGTGGTCTGGACTTTAAATGATGGCAACAAAAGAAATTGTTCTATTTGACCACTCTGAACCTAGCCCGGTTCTTACGAGAGGAGGCTCCGACTCTGAACGAGGGAGAAACCGATTCTACGGTTGTAGTCTCGGTGGAAGCATGGAAGCATTCTTACTTCCTATGCAAGAACTATATCCTCAACGGATTGGACAACACGTTATACAACGTGTATAGCCCATAAAAATAGTGAGAGAGCTGTGGGAGTCCTTAGAAAGAAAATATAGAACCGAGGATGCCGGCACAAAGAAATTTGTGGTTGACCGGTTTCTGGATTTCAAAATGATGGACTCGAAAACCGTGATTAGTCAAGTCCAAGAGTATCAGTTGATCCTCCATGAGATTACTGCTGAATGAATGATTCTTAGTGAATCATTTGAAAACGGCAGTTTTGATAGAGAAATTGCCTCCTTCTTGGAAGAATTTCAAGTACTATCCAAAGCACAAGAGAAAGGAGAAACTTTAGAGGACTTGATTATTCGGTTAAGAATCGAGAAGGATAACTGTGGTTCAGAAAAGAAGGTTAAAACTCAGACCATGGAAGCCAAGGCAAATGTTGTAGAACATTCGCACAAGACCAACAAGAGAAAATTTGTTGGTTCTAACTCTTCCCAAGCTAATAAGGGAACGAATTTCAAGAAGTTCACGAGAACTTGTTTCATATGTAACAAGCCCGGTCATAGAGAAAAGGACTACCGTCAGAACAAGAAAAGAGCTCAAGCCAACTTAGTTGATGATAATGAGATTGAGCTCGCTGTTGTAGTATCACAAGTGAAAATGGTAGAAAACCCTAAGACATTGTGGGTTTATACTGATGTCACTTGTCACATTTGTTCTGATAGAAAGAGTTTTTCCGAGTATAATATATATATATATATATATATGAAAAACTCTTCGGTACGAGGCCATGAATAAAGTGGTGCTCAATATGACATCTGTTAGAGAACTAACTTTGAATAATGTGGTTCATGCTCTTGAAATTCGTAAGAATTTGGTTTTCGGCTCTATGTTGAGCAATAACGGGTTTAGACTTGTAATTGAGTCGGATAAATGTGTACTCACTAAATATGGCATGTTTGTGGGTAGAGGATATCTATGTGATGAGCTTTTTTAGCTCAATATTATGGATGTTATGCCAAAGAACAAGAATAATAATTAAATTATTTCTTCTGATTATTTGGTGGTGTCCTCTAATTATGCCATGGTATATTAGGTCATGTGTAGGACAAGACCTTGTAGAGAATCAACAATTTGGATTTGCTTCCGCAAATTGTTATTGATAAAAATCACAAATGGGAAATTTGTGTGGAATCCAAATTGGCTAAAGCTCTTTTCTATTCGGTAGAAAGAACTAGTAAACCTCTAGATTTAATTCACACTGATTTATGTGACTTAAAGTTTGTGCAAACTAGAGGCGGTAAAAAGTATCGAATACTTTTATTGATGATTGCACAAGATACTGTTATGTCTATTTGCTAAGAAGCAAAGGCGAGACCTTGGAAGTTTTTAAGCTCTTTAGAAATGAGGTCGAAAATCAACTAAGCAAGAAAATAAAGAGTGATAGAGGTGGTGAATATGATTCAATGAATTTTATTCAAAATATGGAATCAATATTCAAACCACTTCTCCTTATTTACCTCAACAATACGGTATTGCAAAACGCAAGAATTGAATGTTGAAAGAAATGATGAATGCTTTGTTGATTAGTTCAGGGTTATCTCAGAACTTGTGGGGGGAAGCTATTTTAATAGCTATTTACTTTTTAAATAAATATACCCCACAAGGAATAAGACAAGACACCGAATGAATTATGGAAAGGTTAAGGACCATCCTATAAATACACGAAAGTGTGGGGGTGTCTTACGAAAGTATCAGTTTCTCCGGCTTAAAAGGTCATAATAGGACCTAAAACTATGTTTGGTGCCTCATTCGAAGGGATCATGACCCAATCCTTGAGGGCAAGAGAAGGACATGTGAGAATATGTCAACTTTATGCAACAAGGGTACTCGGGTGTGATCTTGGCATCAATGAGGGTATCGACATAGTAAGTGGGGAAGAGTTTCATGGTATGGTATCGGCATGCCTTGGTGCTACCATGACTACCCCATTGTGAAACGGAGGATAAGACTTTGTCCATGGGATCGGTGATCCCTGTTGGTGCCAAGAGTGGCAC
Source organism: Fremontodendron californicum (assembly GCA_030761205.1). Lineage (NCBI taxonomy): Eukaryota > Viridiplantae > Streptophyta > Magnoliopsida > Malvales > Malvaceae > Fremontodendron > Fremontodendron californicum. Next base: position 968,382 of record JAULJL010000041.1, read on the forward strand.
GGATCCTGAAAGTAAACCATTAGGTTGTAAATGAATGTAAAGACATAACGTACTCAGTTAGCAAACTGAGTAGATTTACAAGTATTCCTAGAAAGGATACTGGAAGGCCATTGTGGGGGTACTTAGATATTTAAGATACACCTCAAGTTATGGACTGTACTTTACAAGATATCCAGATGCAAAATGGATATTCAATACAAAAGATTTCAAATCCACTAACGGATTTATCTTTATTATTGGAGAAGCTGCAGTGTTTTGAAAATCTTCTAAACAAACGTGAATAGTCAGATTTACCATGGTATCTGAAGTTATAGCTTTAGATAAAGCTGAAGAAGAAGCGAAATGGCTTCGAAAGTTTAGAAGATATTCCAAGATGGCCAAAACCTGTGCCTGCAATTTGTATACATTGTGATAACTAATCTGCAATTGGTAGGGCATAGAGTTGTTTGTATAACGGTAAATCTCGACACATTCGTCGAAGACATAATACCGTTAGATAGTTGCTCTCAAATGAAATTATCACTGTTGATTTTGAAAAATCAAAGGATAATGAAGCGCGCTTACAAAATGTTTTAACAAGAGAGCAAGTATATCATCGAGGGGAATGGGTCTTAAGCCTATAAATTAAAGTTACATAGTGGAAACCCAACCTAGCTGACTGGAGATCCCAAGATCTAGGTTCAAAAGGGACAACTAAATTATGTAACTGTGTGTAAGCACTAAAAGAGTTAAACACTCTTATCCATTCCTATGATGATTTAGTGCTGCCTGCAAGGTAGGATAAGCTATGCTTTTAATGATTCTTATAGCTTGATAAATAATCAAGTGGGGTATTGCAGGATACTCTTAATGAGCAATCACCTATTATGAGTAAGAAACGTGGCCACTTCTATGAGAATTGATCAGGCTAAATTCTCTAGAGTACTCATAAGAAACCAGGCAGTGTCCGAGGCCAAAATGGACACAATCGTGAGAACCGAAGATGTTCGAAGGGGAATTGTGTGATATCTATTGTCTTGGTTTACATGAAAGGCTGAATAGTTCAAGACATCATGTTCACTAGTTAGCCGAGTAAATCCGATAGTTATTCACTATGGAAGGTTCAAAGCCAAAAGCTACCTGTCTTGATGCAATAACTCTTCAAGGTTTAACTCTCTCATATTCCGAGTCAGTTCGTCGTTTTAATCAGACAATTTCCATTCATGTGGGGGATTGTTGGATATCAATATATTATTTGGTGTATAAATACGAAATACGTATTTTAATACGTAGGTTGTCGTAAGTAGATACACGGTGCATAATTTATGTACACAATTGATATCATGTTTGAATGAGAAATTAATCTCTTTATACCCACTTGAAGAGGAAGAAAGTTGGTTGATGTTAGTGATTGGTGTGGAACCTCACATAGGATGAACAAAGGCATAGGCTTATGGTATTTATAAGCCTTGTTTTCATGTAGGGTTGGGCCCCAAGGGGCACTCAAGTTTTGTGGTAGACGAAGACCTACACAACTTGAGCTGGACCACACGCGCGCCGCCGAGTCGGGCTGGGTCGGGTCGGGTTTGGGTTTGGGCAGTAATTAATTTTTTACTGCCCAACCGATATTTATATTCAGTCCAAACCGAACCGGTTCAGTATTCTCCAACCAAGAGACTTGTCTGTTTAAGAAGTATCTTTTCGGACCGAACCTTTTTATTTGTTAAAAGTTTTGTCTGTTCGGTTTAAACTAAAAATCTTTTTATATTTCAAAAGCTGTCTGTTTGGCCGAACAGGTTTTATTCCAAATGATGTGTCTGTTCCGAAAAGTCATCTGTTTTTCTATATAAACCTGAGCAGTGCCTTCTTTTTAAAGTACCGAAAATTTCTCCTAATTTTAATATACTGCTCTTGTCTTTTTCCTGTGTCTTCTGTGAGAGAGACCGACATTTTTCTGGTTCGCCGTGTTGCTAAAAGTGTGCTCTTGATTGCAACGTAATCGAGGAGACCTGGGAGACGAATTGCGACATACTGTTAGCACCTGAGAGACAGGCAATAATCGTCTTAAGGTCAAAGGTCCAACCTTGACTCGATTATCCTTTTTCTGTATTCGGATTAACCTGTAAGTGTTGTCAATTTTTCATTCTGGATTGTTCGTATTTTTTTTATATGTTGTTCTGCCGGAATTACAGATAAGTAATCTGTTTAATCTTTTAATTTATATTTAGTAGTAATGAAATATTGCTTATTACTTACAAGATTGCCAACAGTTGTTTCAAAGTTCATTGTTTTATTAATGGAAATAAAGAAAAGTGTAAAACTTTATTGTTTTCTTAAAAAAAAATTGAATCGCTTTTTCTAAGGAAAATACATGTATTTGTCATAGATTTGCTCAAAGGTTGGCTAGTTCATCGAGTTCAATAAGTTCGGTCTGTATTAGGCCAGATCTAAATAAAGATATTTTTGATTCGGATCGGCTCGAACTAAATCACTGTTTAATTAATAAAAATATATATTTTTATTTAATTATAAACATTAATATAAAAATATTTTTTTATTTTTTATTATTATTTGAACAGTAAATCGGACCGACGAGCTAAGCTTGGATAAAATAAAATAAAAAATTTCGGGTCGCAGCCTGGTCCAGCCCGGTCTAACTTATCAATTTATGTCTCACTATAATAACAATATATTATTCATATTTTGTTTTTTTGGATAATAAGGTGTTTTTATATATCCAAAAAAGCAGAAAGTCCTGCTATCATTTTTTACAGACTGCATATACAGTCAGTATTCATCTATACAGTTTTCTCCTATACCCCATGTATCTCTTACTGAATTATTTACAATGATTTGTTGACCAACCAACCTATCACGTACATTTTTTTACAATTAGTCTGAGTATCATTTTTTCTGATCTGTCCTGCTCCCCATGAATTCTTCTATTCATTTCTTGCCAAAGGTGATAAATGCATGCATTCCAAGATAAACTCATGATGATTGAGATTGGTGCTTTCCCCTTAAATTTTTTCACAGCCCAACTTAATTCCTCTTGCCAAGTGCCCACTTGTTTGCTTATAGCATAGGCATCCAATACACTCCCCGGACCTGTTTAGAGTATTCACAGCTGAAGAACAGGTGGTCTCTGTCTTCTTCTTCTCTATTACTCATATTTTAATATTTAGAATATATAAGACTTTGGGGTTAAAGCTTTAGTGTTTATCCCATCCGACGAAAGCAACATACAAATTGCCCACTACCACTAACCACAAAATCCTAGACCTTTGTCTTTCTCTTTTATGAACCCTTTAGACCTTTCTAGTAATTCAAACAAAAACTTGGAAGTACGAAAACACAAGTCAAAAGAAAAAATAATTATGCTTATACCCCTTTTATCTTTCTTGTTTATTTGTGTTTAACATGTATGTGTGAGTTTGATATAATTTTATATTGGATTTATTCGATTTCATGTTAGTTTACTTGTTGGTTAGTTTGTTTATTTCAATTAGTTTATCGATCTTTTATATAATATGTAATATTTTATTATAATTGTGATTTTTCTTGTACTAGCAATTTGATAAAAAAACACTTGAACATTTAGTTCAATAATAAAAGTTCGAGTTCAAACCCCTTATCTCCTTAATAAATAAATAAATTGTGTTTGTATTCGGTATGTTATTATGGAATTTCGACTAGAGATGTTTATAGATCAAATTAGGCTCAACTATCACTTCAAAGTTTTATCTAAAATTTGATCCGATTTGTCCATTTAGGCCCAAATAAGCCTGACAGTATCCAAAATAAAATTAAAATATTTAAAAATTATTTATTACTAATATTTTAATATTTTAAAATTAAAATTAAATATAAATATAAATAATTTTATTATTAAATTAGTAATTTGGACCTAGATAGATCGAACATGAACTTGAAAATCTTAGTCCAATGACTGCAAATAGAGGTGTCCATGGGTAAGGTCGGGTTCAGGCCAGGCCCATGTATGGTATCAACACCACATTTACTTGTCCAAACCCGGCCCGATCCGAAATATGGGCCTCAAATTTTGTCCAAGCCCACCCATATTTGTAAATGGATAGCCCAAGCCCGTTTAGGCCCGCCCATATTATTTTTTTCTAATTTTTTAAATATATATTTTTTAATTATTTAATCTTTAATAATTTTATATTTTTTTCTTTTATTAAGTTGTGAAACATGGACAACTTAACATATTTTTTAATGTTTATACTATAATATTATATATTTAATTTTTATATGACATAAATTACATAATATATATAAATATAAATAATATATTATTTAATTAAAAAATGGGCCGAGCTCGGGCCTTGAATGATGGAGTCAAGGCCAGTCCCATATTTTAAACAGGCCTAATTTTTTTGCTCAAACCCATTTTTGGACCTAATATTTTTGTCCAAGTCCTCCCAAATTTGAGCGGACATTCGGACTTGGACGTGTAGCTAGGCCCTTGAACAGGTCTAACTGCAAATCTAGCGGAATCTAGCTGGTAACTCAATTAATGAACATGTCTAATTTCAACGTTACTACTTTAAAAAAAAAAAATTATAAGTTCGATTAACGGATATTTGTGTGATATTGGACTACACAATTAAAGTAACCCTCTCCAATCTCATAAATTTGGTCATTTTCAAGATAAAGTCTTATTCTCTAATCACCTAGGTGTCCTTACATTAACAACTGTTGAGTGTTTGTAAGTATTGAATGAAGGTAGTTCAAATATTATTTTTTTAAAAATTAATTTTTTTATAAAAATGACAATTCTCACCAAATTAATTTTAAAAAAAATAATATTAATAAGATTTTTTTTCTTCATAAATATGATATAAATTCGAATCACTACAACGGCGAAATTCGATTCCAAAACTTGTAAATTTTCATTAGTCTTGACTTTTTTTTTTACATAAAAAAAAAAAATAATTATAGAGCGTTATATGCAAAGATGTTAAATGATAAAGGGTGTAAATGCAATTTAACCGAAAACTGAATTTTTTTTTGCAAAATGAAACTGCAAGATGCAAATGAAATTGAAACGTAATCAAAGCCACCCAATCACGACTCAGCAATAGATCGGTTCATTCTTAACCACATCTTTGATAACGCCTCTTTACACGTGGCATCTTATCCGCCGCTCAATCACCTCCCACTTGATGTCACTTAACTGGGTCCCACCATCCTATCCTCTCCCTATATTTATTTATTTTATTTTATTATTTTCTTTTATCTTTGAAAAACTCTTTTATTTTTAAATTTTTGGCTATGTTTTAGTTTCTTTGTATTTTTTAAAAAATATTTTTGGTGGAATTGGCGATGTGCGGAGTAATTTTACCGCGTGCTTTTAAATTGGGATTTGGAATTAGATTTGTGATTAGCTGTGGTTTCTTTAGAGATGTTTGATTGGAACGAAGAAGAGGTAATTAGATCTAACTTTTTTTTTTTCTTAAAAGATTTTTTTATTTTTTCTCTCTAAATGACTGCTTTTTTTTTTATTCAATTTTTTTGGCATGTTGTTACATAAAATATGAAATCATTTAATTTTTTTTAATTTATCTTTATATTATTTTATATCAAAATAATTGGAATAAATTAATTGAAAAATTATGTTTGGATTTTCTTGGGAATTGCTTTGTTTTTGTGTTCTGTCTGTGTTTTCTCATTTGAATTGTTTTACCATGAAAATTAAACAGCACCTGTTAAGGTTCCTATTTTAGGAATATTTTCGATTAAGATTGTGTCAAAATCATCAATTATAGTAACTGTAGTGATATATTTTTTTTTTGAAATATTATGAAAATAGCATTTTCCACATGGAATTATTTTCATTTCCCATGCATTGTTCGATGAGGTCTTGGTTTACGGTTGTTAGCAATAATATTATGCAAAACTATGGTTCTTAGGAATTTCTTGCTTAAAAATGCAATCTTTTTTTCTAGCTTGAAAGCAAAGTAGAGTTTCAATAATCAATACTTAACATGGGAATGAGGTTACTGTTAGAGATCTAGGGAAAGCAGGGTCATAGGATAAAGTAAATGCGATAAGCTGTACTAGAGTTGAGGAATCCTTAGAACAATTTTTGTCTAGAAATTTTTTAAGGATGTTTTTTTTGGGGTGACAATGGAGCTTTGGTCTTTATAAGGTATAATTAAACATTCATTGTATAGAATTTGTCTGGGTTAGGAACTCGAAAGCATGAAAAATGAGAATGAATGAGGGGCGAACTAGTCTGCTAGTAAGTAAACGGTTTATGTGCATGGGACAATGAATGTTTTACACGCTTTCCGGTTCATTTTACACGCATACTTTGATGTAGAATACTAAAATTTAAAATGTCAAGACAGCTTATTATCAGAACTGAAATTTCATGCCACCTTAATCACAAACTCACAAGGAAGATTAACTTTCTAGTTGTTAATCCTGCCTTGGATTTTATTGGAATGACATATTAGATTGGTAAAAATGCATGATTTTTGATAGCATATGGTTAAGAGTGCTGTGAACCACTCTGCTTGCAGTATTTGTTGGTCATTACTTTTAGCAGCCTAAGGTATACGTCCCTTTTTCTTTCTCTCCCCTTGTGCCTTACATTTGGGAAAGCTTGTGCTTTTGTGCTGACATTAGTGAGCTATTTATTAGAAACTTCATAAGAAAGATTTTTGAACATATATTCATTTCCTTCCCATTTGCACGCTGGGGAAGCTTGTGTAACCTTGTCTGCAGTTGCATGGGCAGTAGCATCATAGGCTTGACAACAATGGATAGTTAACATATGACACAGCTCTTGATCAAATACTTTGAACTATTGATTATAATTGGGCCTTAATGTAGCCTCTTAAAAGCTACAGTTTGCTTTGTGATGTGTACTCTTCCCCTTACCTGCATGTATGTGTTAATTTTTTATTAATATGTGAAAAGAAAGAAACAGTTTTGAAATTTAAGACTTACTGATACATTTAGGATTGGTGAGTTCATGTGCCCTTCAAGAACCCCCAAAAATCTCATTAGCAAATGAGAGCATATTTACATGTAATCAAATAGGATATTCCAAAAACATCTACTATATATCTCATTACCTCTCTTTGTCAATGGAGTATCTAAGTACTCCTTGGATCATTTTTTCCCAGCCTATATGTATTACCTTTATATCTGGTGTGTTAACTTTTGGAGTTCATGAAACATATACTTAGGGTATCCTATATCTACTCAATCAGCTACTTAAATGTCTTTTAGTTTTGTGCGTCAGATGTCCTTTTTTTTTTCCTGGTTGAAGGACTAACTCATCTTCACCATGACTTTCGTTTCCTCCATCAACAAGCAATCGATTTTAAGGTTGACTCTGTTAGCTTGACATCCAAGCGAGACAACAGAATGTAGTATTTTATTTTGTTTTTGCAATTTTTTGTTCTGTATGCTTATAGAAAGTAGTGTTATCTGAGGTTAATTAGTGGGAAGGATGCATTGGATTGTGATTGAAAGTAAATAATAAACACTATTAGCTCAAATCAACATGGAAACAATAAAAGTTCTGAGATCAAATTCATTTTTGGATCCAAATCATGTTGAAGGAATATTTAATGGATGCTAAGTGAAGTCGACACATTTGAGCCAAAAGGAGAGAACATTAAGAGGCTTTGTGGAATAAATGAGGCTGTGACACAAGTTAACAAAGTAATGATCTGGGTTGGGGGAGAGTGTGATGATTTTTGTTCATAATTTCCATTCAAGAAACTCGTAGAATTCTAAATAATTTCTTTCTTTTTTTTGGCTTTGCTGTGGTGAAATTTTCATTATTGACAGTGATTTATTTTAGAAAAAACCAAAAAGCATAAAAATTGATTTAATCAGGCAGACCCATACACCAGACAATAGAGCTGCAGCTTTGCTATAGCTTTTCAATTGCCTTATTTTTTTTAAATTAAATATCATTATTTTGATTGCTTAAAGATATAACAATACCTTCTTGGATATGATATAAGTGGTGATATGGACCCTTTTGTCATATTTTCAGCTAACAAATATAATATGGGATGAGGCTGGTGGGACTGATGACCATATAGTACCTTATCAAGAGGGAAGTGAAAACGGTCGTAGTAAGAATGAATGGGGTCAAGATACTGCAACCAAAAAGTCTACCGAGCAAAAGACACCTGGGGATAAAGTTGATCTTCATGGAAGAAAGTTGGAAGGCAGTTCCAGTTTCAATGCAAATGGAGGGATTGCTACCTCAGGATTTGCCATGGGCTCGTGGCCAGAGTTATCTTTATCTAATGCAGCAAAAACTGATCAGGATTCCATGGGTAGCAATGTCTCTAACAATTTGGTTGAAGTAGCTAAATGTTGTTCAAAAAATGGTGAGAATATTAGCTATTCAGACTAAAGCCAATATCATTTTTTTTCTTTATTGTTTTATAATCTAATTATCCACATTCTCTTAACAGCAGAGATGACTGAACTTAGTAAAGATCCTGAAAATTTTCAGAATCCCAATGAAGGTAAAGAACAAGGTGATTTTGTTGACTACAGCTGGGCTAACATTGGAAGCTTTGATGATCTTGATCGAATTTTCAGGTAAAGCACAATTTATACCTTTCGTGTAGCTTATGAAAGCATTGTCTTGACAATCTAGTCTGGAAGATTGGTATTTGTGCAGTCAGGCAAGTAGTATTTGTTATAATTCTCACATTTCGTTTGGAACCTGGTAAGTAACCACAAGTTGATAACTTTTGTAACCATGGAATAATCTTCGTGTCTTCAAATAAAGCACCATTTATTTTATTGGACTGTTGACTTTGAAATTTTCTACTTTCATTTGTCTGAGTTATAACTATTCTATGTACCCTTAAATTTGGAACTTAGAAAAGCTGAAACTCCTGCAGCAGTTTGATCACTCTGGTTGTCCATATTTAATATACACTTGTTATGTGTTTCCCTTGATTTTGTAGCAGTGTTCCAAACTAGTATAAGAAAAATCTATGAGGAGTCCAATATCGCCCCCCTCCCCCCTTCTGGGGAAAAAAGAGAACTACAATCATAATGTTCCTTTCCTTGTTTATCTTATACAATGGCATCCATCTGACTCAATATTCTCACAAGTGATGATTTTGCAGCAATGATGACCCAATATTCGGCAACGTGAGTCTTGGTAGTGCTGATGAGTTATGGTCCCCATCTAAAGAGGTAACAAACAGCCCAGGAAAATCCTTTCTTACTACTGTGGATTCTCCTAACCCAGCATTAAGGTGCACATCTGAGCAATTGGGATTCGAAAGAGAATATGAGCAACAAGATAACCAGTCATTTACCCTTAGCTATGGGAAACTGGATGGTTCCACATCTCATGGTCTGCATAATGTGGAATTTCGTGGAGATAAACGTAAATCCATAATTGAGGAGCAGGTGTTAAATATTAACATGCAGTATGATCAATTATTTGTTACTTTGCTTTTAACTTAGACAATCAATCCAAAGTAATTACGTAATTTCTGTTTTCACTTCCACAGACAAATGTGGAAACTGTGGGAAAAACCAGTGCATCAAAGTCTCATCTGGTTTCTGAAAAAGTTATGGCCCCTAATGAATTGGCTGATAAGGTATTCCTATCATACTCTTATACTTAACTATTCAAATTATCTTTGGTTTCTGGTATTTCTCTTCAAGATTTAGAATAAAATACTATTTTCCATGGTCCTGGGGATGGCAAGTTTTTATGATGTCTCATTCATTGTGCATTTACCGAACTATAGGTGTAAGTTTATCAAACCTTTCTTGGGGTGCTATATAGGAAGGAAAAGAGCCTAGTATCTTTCTGTGCAGAATATTTTAAATTAATAATTTCATTAGCTATAAATCAAAATAGATGGGTTGAATTTGTTTATTAGGTGCCTGATTGTCGGTTTGGCTTGGTATTATTAGCTCATGGAAATCAATATTATCCAATGAAAACCATCTGGGTGGAAAGTGCCTGTCCTTGTCTAATTCTGATGCTATATTTAACTTTGACATTTAACTGTGATTATGTGGTTTCCAGTGAAGACAGAGAATATCTTTCAAGTCCTTGTGGCAATATTACTGTTAAATTTTATTCTAGCTTTTGGTAGATGCTGATATAACTCGGAGTTTGGAATAGCTAATAGATGCTGAGAATGTACTTTTATATAGATGTTCTCATGTCCAATATATAATCTATTGAGCTAAAAAGGCCCCCCTTTTCGGTATTATGTGGATTTGACAAATAAATATTCACGCAGCAGCTTAGTTTGGAACATGTTGAAGTTTGCTAGCTATATAAAGTGACGACAGTTTCACTGATTTATATTGTCTATACAACTACTGAAGTTTGGAATTATGGAGATTGCTTGAACCAAAGACAGTTTCTACTTATTCATGTACAAAAGGGTATAGCACATTTCACCTTAAAATTTCGTCCTCAGAGGACTTTTTATGTGTTTGGATATATCCATTTTTCCTTCAAGCTCGAGTAATTGCTTTCTCTTAAATGGTAACTTCTCTCTTTAGCCAAAAGAGACCTTCTTTAGGGGTTCTTCTTTTCTCTCTTCTTTCCTTTTTTTTTTCTTTTATTCCCTGGGGGTTTGGAGGCTGCTGTGAATAAGAAATATATAAATTATTGCATTAATTTACCGGCATTATAAATTTAGGCCTTCTCTTCAAGATGTGAGTATGTTATTTTTAGTTTAATACTTCTCTGTGCAGGCATATAGGCAGAAAAAGCTGTTGAAATTTCGAAGAAAAACTGAAGAAATAGGTGAGGCAAAACAAGTACAGGATTTATATACCTGGACTCCAACTGGAAACCCATTGGCTCAATATGAGAATAATTTGGCAACCTCAATGGTAAAATCTTCTCCATCTTCAGTTATGAGTCAGCAGAGGCAGCTTCGAGGGTCTGACTCACTGCAGTTCCAACACATCTCCAATACATTTGTAGCCCCTTCCACGTATGGGAATCTTACAAACCAATATCCTGCAATACCTATGTTGTCCAACATCCAGTCTGGGGAATTTAATCAGCAACCCTTGCTTTCTTGTTATTACGTCTCCCCTGGCAAGGCAAATCCTTTAAACAGGTCAGTCGAGACTGCTTTAAAACCCTTGAGAATGACACCTCAAGAAAAAATCGAAAAATTGAGGCGGCGCCAGCAAATGCAAGCACTGCTTGCCATTCAGAAACAACAACAGCAGTTTACTCATCAAGTTCCTTGTACCAATCAATCTGTCATTCAAAAATCAACTCAAGAAAATCAATTTAAGCATGTTGAGCGAGCTGATGTTGAAGACCTTAACACTCTTGCTTCTTTTGACCCGAACTCACCTCTAGAGCAAGATGATTCTAATCCAGTCTCTGTTGCAATTGATGACTATTCAGTGGAGGGCACCGTACTTCATCAGCTACAAGAAATAATTGCAAAGGTATGCTTGACTTGCTGGTGAAGTTCTTTCCTTGCTGGTAATAAGGAATTAGTGACATCAAGAAATCAATTTTTGCAGTTGGATGTGAGAATTAGAATTTGCATAAGGGATAGCTTGTTCCGGTTGGCTCAAAGTGCAATGCAGAGACATTATGCTAGTGACACAAGCAGCACTAATAAAATTGGCAGGGATGAAAATGAAGTTGCAAAAGAAGAAAATAAGAACCATAACAGGTTAGTAAACTCTATGCTGTTGACTGGCCAAAAAAAAAAAACTCTATGCTGTTGCATATATATTTATTTCAGAAGCGAAACTGATTTTATGTTATCCTTCGAAAGTTTAATCTCCGTCATGAACTCTCCGAAGGTTTTTACTAAAATTAAATAGCCCTTGATTCCCTAAGATTTGCACTATTAATGGCTGAATGCTGACTTACTGAGTCAGCGATGTATTTTGAGCCAAGATGAAAAACATAGACTAAAAAAAGGAAGGGTGTTCGATTAAAGATTTGTTTTTCTTTTCTTTTCTTTTCTAGGTTGCTGAATTGAAGATCTTGCTCTTCTCTTGCTTTATGACAATTTGCTGAAACTTACATTTAAATAGCACAGGGTTAACTATGGTTTATACTAGTAAAAAGGATGAACTCTGACTTAGTAAGGCATCGATGTATTTTTAGCCAAGAAAGAAATATAGAAATAAAAAGGATTGCAGTCAACTATTTTTTTGCTTAACTTGCTTTCTTGGTTGATGAATTGCTGATCTTGCTGCTCTTTATCTTTGTGAGAATTCGCTGATCCTTTTCGCTTGAAATTTCTTATCCTCTTTTTTTTGCTGGTTTTTTTTTTCTTCTCAATTTGGCTATTTCTGTTATATACCTATTGGCAGTTTGATTAGGTCTCCTTGGCACTCTATTCTTTTTTAATTTATGGAAAGAATTAGAAGAATGGAAGATTTTAAGGCCTTAGGATATTTCTTTCATTTTAGGTTGACTAAGAAGAAAATTCTCCAATCAAGAGAGATTTTTTTTGCTTAAAAATCTGCTGTCCTGGGTTTTCTTTTTGAGATATTCTTTTTCTTTTCAATTTATAATCTTTATAGGAAATTACTGGAATTTTTTTTAAAAAAAAAATTCTCAACATCTCTCTTACAGCTGAATTAATAACTCAGCACCTCTTACATGTTCAATTTATCACTCCGATATGATTTCCTTTTCCAATTTCCATTAAATGACATTCACCATGGAAGGATAACATCACATTCCCTTTGTATGCATGTAATTTCATATAAGCAACTTAATTTTTTTCATCTTGGCTTCCTTCTTTGATATTTATTGAAGATAAAGTCATAAAATTTGGCAACTTTTGAATGTAACCTGTTCTTGAAGCACATAAACTGAGGTGTCATGCTTTGACATGGAGATGGGTGTCAGGCATGGCAATATGTTTGTTTGGATTTTCTGATGATGGAAAATTAGAAAGAAAAAAAACCATAGATATTAATGAAATTATGCATATTAGAACTTTGTTATTTCCTGTCAAAAGTAAACTCTGCAATAGTCATGTCACAAATGGAATTCTAGCTCTTGCTTATTGAATCCTACCATGAAACTCTGCCCTGCAGAATCCTTTCATTTGCACTATCCCATTCCATTACAGTATCTTGAGAGGGAATTATTCTCAATATTCAATCACCTTCTTTCCCTAGTGTCTGCTAAAAAATGACGAGCTTTTAGTAGGTGCTTTCTAATACCTCAATTTTATCTTATTTTTCATGTCATTAACAGCCAGGGTGTGTGCTGGTGTAAGTTTAAGAATTACAGTTGTGTTTATGGATTATCTGCTTCTCTGCGGAGATTTCATAAGTTTCCATGATCCAATCACCCTCAAACAAACTCAAAAACTCAAAAGCTTTAATGTGGTTTCGTTTGGTTCTTATTCTTGCTTAATATTTATATTATTTCATTTTAAAGTCATTCTTCTGAACTTTTCAGGTTCTTTCCCTCAATCAACAGCTCTTTTAACTTAAAATATCCATCTTTAACCCTTAATGCTGCATTTTTATGCCTGTTGGAGTTAGATTGCATTAGAAGCTTAAGTCTCATCTTATTCTCCTTGAATGTAATGGTACAGGATGTCTGATGCTGAAACAGAGACCAATCCCATAGACCGTACCGTTGCTCATTTACTCTTCCATCGGCCTCTGGAGTTGTCGGGAAAGCATCCTGAGACACTCGAATCACCTGCTTCCATAAAGTTCCCATGTGAACGCAAATCAGCGGGTTTAATGAGTTTGCCGATGGGTTGCATATCAGACAATTCACAAGTTAAACAAAACCTTGCTCACCAGGTCTCAAAAGCTCCTTCCCCATTGATGGATCCCCAACATGTGGAGCAGTTTAAGAACAGCCCTTGCATAGATACTTCTGAGAATGAATCAAACTACGGGCCTGCAGATGGTGGAGTTGCTGAGGTTGAAACCTCACAATGAAATCTAAAATTCTTCTAAGGGTAATTCCTTCCTTTAATACTTCCATGCCTATTAAATACGTGCGTTGAATTATTTTACGGACCAAGGTATTTCTTTTCTTGTCAGCTGACCTGATCCCTTTCAAGCTTATCTTGGAGTCATGAAAACCATCTTAGCTTAGCTGGATCTTTATCAACTGGCGGATCTGGAATCTGTGGACATCTTTTATCAGCATCTATACACAAAAACTGCATAGGTGCGTGTGTTTGAAGTCAATGTAGTTATGTACGTCTAAAACATTCCTCGATCTGTCTATCTTCTGACGTACTCGAGACAAGACAACTTGTGTTATATGTGTCATCAAATCTACAACTTGCTTGATATGCAAACATCATTCAACTATTGTCAAACCTAACAAGTCTTGGCAGATCGATATAGCCAATTCTATAATCTTCTGCTACTCCAATTCGAAGTTCCAATAGCTGAAACTCATTATAGAATTGATGCAACACGTATTTTTTTTTTTTTTCCTTTTCATTAGTTTAAATACCCTGTTTTAAGCTAGGAATTTTGGTGGTTATTGTTCAGTCTCTTTAGGAATTTGACACATCCGTCCAATATTTGACATTCAACTCGAGTTTGGATAACCTAGGTTATAGTATCTGATCTGTTATCAGATGGAAAAACATTTTTGAATAGTCTACTTTCAGTAGATGACTATTGTTGAGGAGCATAGGATGAGGACTAAACTTCCTAATGTTGTTTTCTTAATTATATCTTCAAAGGAGACATTATTATGCATATTTTTGCTGGAGGTGTAGTGGTGGGAGACAGTGAATTGTTTCAAGCAACCTATGTATGTTCATAATTGAAATATTATGGGCATAAATGTGTGCAATTCAAATCTTGAAAGCTTTTGCAAACATTTCATACAATAAATCCATCTAGCTGAGAAAGATATTACGTGCCTAAGTTCTCTCGAATTAGCAACTTCTAGAAGTTCATCAGCATCGTGCATGCCATATGAACTAATATTCGATTGACTTAATACTAGGTTGACGATCCCTCGAGTTTAAAAAATAACCAATATGTAATTAACTTAGAACTAGGTCAAAAGGCTGCTTTACTAATATGCAAAAGATAAAAAAAAAAATTAGGATCAAAATATAATAATCAAACTATATATGAAATGAACAACACGGATCATTATACATTATCCTATTGTATTATCTTTCAGATTCTATACTATTCCAATTCATCAGATTGTAGCAATCTATAGATATAACCAAACTAAACCATCATTATACAAATGAAAAAGCACCTTAAACCATTGATTCTTGGAGTCAAATGTATTCAAATCAATCAACCACACAAATATATATATATATTGCAAGCATCAACATTATATATATATATATAGATAAATAGATAGATAGATAGTTATATAGATATTGCAAGCATCAACATAAAAATTAAGAACATCGAATTTACGTGAAAAATCCTCCGATATAGAGGAAAAAGTCACGGGCAAAATCCGCTATTTAAGCAAATTACAAGAGTTTAATCTAAACCTTTTGCCCAAAAGCACCCAAAAATTTACATTCTCTCTCACGCAAAATTTACATTTATGTTATTTTCATGCTTAGAAGAGATCAGAATCGAATCAACTCGGCATCTGGTATCGGCACAATGGGCACAAGTTACTCGTCTTCAACCACCTAACGATGCAACCATCATGATAAACATGTCCGCAAGGCATTGAGGCAACTTTATCACCATCCAAGAACTCATCCAAACAGATAGTACATTGTTTCTTCACTTTCTTGGAACTCAAATCCTCAACTCTCCGATCTTCATAATCACCCAATTTCACCCTTTTTAAACCTTGAATCGACGACCTAGTAGCAGGCTTGAAATTCAATGTATTCAACGACTCATTAATCACTTGATCAACCTCATCATCGACTACCTGACCTAGTATTTCCAGTTCCACAACCAACTTTTTTGTTTTACGTCCAAAGTTAATAGGGTCTTTATCAATCTTCCATGCAGAAGACAAAATATCAGGAATAATGGCAGTTTGCAGGAAATCCGGAGATACACCCGTGTCGGAAAACAAGGAAAGTACGATGTTAGGACCGTGCTCTTCGGATAAAACCATGTGACGAGGATATATGATCGATCGATAATATATTTCTGTGAAAGTTTCGAAGTTAAGAGGTATAACGTAACGAAACTCTAACTCTATCTTGAAAAGTTCGTATGGAATGCAAGAACAACTTTGTTCTAAATGGTTATCTATTTCTTGACTAAGATTGAGGTAGTAATTGGAAGCCATAGCAATTTTTTGGAATTATTTGTTAGGGTTTTGTTGTTTGTCGATAATTGGAGTTTGTTGGTAAGAAAGAAAAAAAAAAAGGTCTTTTAGGTTCGAGGCTTTTAAGGATTTTGATTAAGGTTTTGGATTTTGAAGTCGGTAGAAAATACCAACTTTTATATATATATATATATATATATATATATATATATTTATATATGCTTGCAGCAAAGATATATGAATAAAACAAATTAACTTGATGTCCAAGTCTCAAGGTTCCTTTTACTTTATTAACCAGTTCTCTTTTTCTTTTCCCTTCTTTTGTTTTCAGGTCACGTTTGCTTATATATATCTATAATATATATAAAAGCATGGATATAAAAAAAAAAATTGAACTAATGAAAATAGCCATCGTTGTTCATTATATTTTTAAATTGTCATTATAATTATTTTATTATTTTTAATAAGATTTATCTAATTTATAAGTAAAAAAGTTTAATTTCATTAAAACACTTTCATTAAATGAATTAATTTGATAATAAATAAAAAATTTATATAAAATTACTTTATAACTATATTTCTAAATTGCCATTATAAATATTTTTTATTATTAATAAGATTTATTTAGTTTATAAGTAAGAAGTTTATCATTAAAATACTTTTGTTAAATGGATTAATTTGATAATAAATAAATAAACTAAAAATTTATGTAGAATTGCTTTATCTTAAAAGTTTTAATTTTTCACTAATCTTAAAAGGTGAATTAATTTATTTTATATAAATAAAAAGTTAAAATTTACATTGAATTTTTTTATCTTCATAATTAATTTTGCATTAATATTAAAAATAATATAATAATTTGATATAATTTGTACATTAAATAAATTTTACATGTAAATTTTAGGAAAAATGCATTTTATTCTTTTTATTTATTTTTAAAATATACAATTATATATTCAAAAATAAATAAATCAACGAGCATTCACATTCGAATGTATGTGATAACAAATACTAGTATATATAAAAAGAGGGAATTCTTAAATCTGATTATGAAGAAGATGGACTTTGGCAATACTTGGAGAAGATGGATTACATAATGCATTTCTACAGTTAAGGTAGCAGTGTTGGTGAATGGGTCTCCCACAAACCAGTTCCTCATGCAAAGAGGTTTTCGACAAGGTGATCCTTTATCTCCATTTCTATTCATTTTAGTGACTGAAGCACTTCATTTGATGTTAGTTGAAGCTGAAAACAGAAATTTATTCAAAGGAATATTTTGCTTTTCTCCAGAGCTTTCTATCTCGCATTTGCAATTTGCAGATGACTCTATTTTATTCTTGGAAGCAAATATCAATGAGGTGAGCAATGTGAAGAAAATTCTGAGGTGTTTTGAGGTGATTTCGGGCTTGAGTATTAATTTTGGTAAATCCTATCCTATTGGGGTCGAGGATCAAGTAGTTGATGTGATGGTTGATATAATGGGCTGCAACAAAGGATCTCTACCGTTTAGATATCTGGGCGTCTTTCTTGGTGCAAACCCGAGAAGATTATCCCTATGGAAACCTGTGATCGAGAGGATAAAATAAAAACTAGCCACATAAAAGAGGAATCTACTGTCCTTCGGGTGAAGAGTATGTTTAATTAACTTTGTTCTTTCTTGTCTTCCAGTATACTATATGTCTATTTTCAAAGCTCCAAAAGGTGTCATAAAAAAATTGATAAAATAAGGAGGGCGTTTCTATGGGGAGGATATGATCTTAAAAGGAAAATAGCAAAAGTTGGGTGGAGAAAGGTATGCTACCCCAGGAAATTAGGAGGTTTGGGTGCTGTTAACCTTCAGGTGAAAAATTGTGCACTTCTTGCAAAATGGTGGTGGAGAAACGCCAATGAAACGGAAGCCTTATGGAGAAGAATTGTATCTGCAAAGTATGGTGAGAATACACAATAATGGTTACCGGTGGTTAATAATAATAAGAAAATGGCAGTAACTTGGAAATATGTGATTCAATTATCTGCTGATGAACATTTGAAACGTTTTATTGGATCTGAAAGCTGTAGATGGCTGGTTGGAGATGGTAAGATTATTCTATTCTGGTTTGATCGGTGGTGTTCAATGAGACCACTAAAAGATGTCTTCCCCAGACTCTTTCTTCTTGCATCTGAAAAATTTGCAAAACTGGCAAATAATGGTTCATTTTTGCACCAACACTGGATGATATTTTTCAAAAGGGCATTATTTCAGTGGGAAGAGCAATTACTACAGGAACTTCTAGACAACATTGTGAGTACATATCTAACCCCCTGTTGCAAGTATAAGATTGTGTGGGAACATGACACTAAGGGGAAATTTTCAGTTAAAAAATTATCGGATGCCTTGAGTCAGCTGTCTTCTCCTCAATCAAATCTGAAATTCTGTCACCTATGAAAAATGAAGATTCCCCAAAAAGTACAATTCTTCCTTTGGATGGCGACTTTGGATCAACTCCCGACCCTGGTCTTTCTAAAGAACAGGGGAATCCTAATCTCTAGTAGTCAAAACTTTTGTCCATTGTGTAAATTGGTGGAGGAAACAACAGATCACGTTCTTTTCAACAGCTCCTAGGCTTTCAAATTCTGGTGTTTGTTCTTTGGGTGGTGGAATGTGAGTTGGTGCCAACAACAATCGTTACTAGCCTTTATGCTATTCTGCTTCAATTCTCCCTTTTCTAGCCCATTGAAACACTGGTGGTATGCTACTTGTGCGACAGTCTTTCGGACATTATGGTTAGCAAGAAATAAAGTTTTCTTTGATAAAAAAGAATGGACCGTGGATGAAATCATATTCTTGGTTAAAATTCGCTCCTCAACTTGGATTAAAACTACCTTGGGGGATGTAAACTTTTATGATGCTTTATGGTGGTCAGACCCGATTGGTTGTTACCCTCAACAAGCAAAGTTGATGAAAAGAGCTACTGCTATGTGGATCTCCCATCCACCTGGTTGCCTAAAATTTAATGTTGATGGTGCAGTAAAGGAGAAGGCTGGTGCTGCGGCCTGTGGTGGGGTACTAAGAAATGAGGAAGGTAAAATTATGGCAATCTTTTATGGTCTTATTGGGGTGCAAGAACCAATAATAGCTGAACTGCTAGCTATTCAGACGGCACTGGAGGTATATCTACAATCCTATTGGAAGAATATAGGGTGTTTAATTATTGAATCATAATGTGCAAATGCAGTTAAATGGTGTTCTAAAGCAGATAGTTGCCCTTGGAAATTTTGGGATATTTGTTCGAAAATTGATTCGTTGGTAAGCCAGTGTGGTGAGGTGAAATTCAACAATATATACCGTGAAGCAAACGAGTTGGCGGATGCATTAGCTAAAGGGGGAGTTGATCATGCAAATATGTTCATGGCTTAGTGGTAATGCAGGATGCTTACATTGTAATATGTTTGTTATGGTGTTTTTTTTTTCTTTTCAGTTTTGTGACACTGGATGTAGGCAGTATCATAAACTCTGTTACAAACTGTATCAAGTTGCTTTCATTAATATATCTCATCGTTTAGCCAAAAAAATATAAAAAAGAGGGATCTACTTATGTTAGACATGTTTTTATAACTTTTTATATGATTAATATTTTAACAAATCGATCATTGGATTTAGTAATATAATTGTACTTGTCCTACACGTAAAGTTTTAAATCGATCCGATATCTCTATCATATCGATCGAGAGTACTGTTTTTTCAATATATATTTAACGGTTGAAAGTTTTTTTACATCGAATAAATAGTTAGATATTTTTAACTTACTCAAAACTCGACGTGCATGATCTACATGAATAGAACATGAAATACAAAACTAATTTAATTTTACACTAATGTAAGTGAACACTATTTTTTCAAAACTCTTTAGAACTTTCTTCTACTCTCGAGTGCATTAGGTTAGGGTTAGATTTTTGTTTTGAATTTTTTTCTTTTTGCTGAAAATTTGTTTTGATTGGGAGAGAACAAAATAATTCAGGAAAAAGTAAATTATTAATTTATAATTATTAAATAATTCCACGTCATTTTCATATCATAAACAATAGACAAATGGTAAATTATAAAAAAACCAACTCAAAAATGTCTACGTCCACATATGAAAGTCAACAGCCACATCAACAGCTAAAGTAAGGGCAAAAATTAATAGGGTTATAATTGGACCTGAACCATTAAAATATTAATGTACAAAGAACTGATTATAACAAATTAAGGTAGAATGACTAAATCCGTCATTCACTATAGTAAAAAGACTAACAGTACAATTTGACCTTTTTTAAAAGAATGGTAATTTTTTAGGAAATTGATATTTTTTTTTAAGAAAATGTAGTTTTTAAATTAGTGATAGTTTTTTAAAAGAATGTTAATGTTTTAAGGGAGTATAGGTTTTTTTTTAAGAAAGTGGATAATTTAAAAATATATTATATTAAGAATTGAAAGACATAAACACTCTTATAATATTATTACTTAATTTATTAAATATTTGATTTTTTTAGTAAAAAAAGTGACTGAGTTGGTGTCATTTGATTCAGTGACACCCACTCAACCATTCCTTTTATAATAATATAGATATTTGGTTTTTTAGTAAAAAAAGTGACTGAGTTGGTGTCACTTGACTCAGTGACACCAACTCAGCCATTCATTTTAAATAGTATAGATAGATAATAGATATATTTTACAAATTCCTTCATGTTATGTTTGGGAATATGAATTTGAAAATTTGGATTTGGATTTCATTTGCTATATAAATTGTGAGAATGAAATGCATACATTATGTATAAATTAGTTAAGACTCAATATGATTATATATTTGAAAGGTATAAAAACTTGAATTTTAAATTCACAAATAGTTATAGGTATTTCAAATTCACCACTAAATAGACATCTAACAAATCTATGAATTTGAAACATAATCATCAATGTTACTTTTACATGTATTTTATTCACAATTTACATTATTTTTGAAATTCAAATTTATCTTTTGAAATTAAATTTTTCAAACGCAACCTCATTGTATTTACTATCATTACCAAATAATTGAAGGTTTGCAATTTTAACTCTAGTAATTTGGGGTATAGTTACAGTGTGTAGGAATTTGTTATTAGATTTGTGAAAAGATTAAAATATTATTTAATTAATAAATTTAATTTTTTATTTAATTTAAAAATATATTTAAAAATTTTAATATATATTTTTTAAAAATCGAGCCTCCTAAACCCGAGGGATTGAGCAAAGTTTTTGAAAGATCAATCGAGCCTTAACTCATAAACAAGTCTATTTTAAGTAAAAAAAATTAAAAAAAAAAAAAAAAAAATCAACTTGAAGGGGAATTATTTAATACCTCTCCACACAACTTAATTTTTATCTGGTAAAAATTTCTGTAAATAAACATTGAAAATAATTATTAAAGTTGGGCTTAAGAGTTAAGACTGTAAAAAAAAAAAAAAAGTTGGGCTTAAGACCATGAAATCTTTGTCCAAGTTTGGACCGTAAATCCGATTGGGCCCATTTAGTTATGCAATTCAACTCTAAAAGAATCTTAACAATCAATCGAAGTACTAACTCGTGTCGGATTTTTGTTCATTACATAGCATAGTCACGCAGTCAATATCTCAAAAAAAAAAAAAAAGAAGCAATCTTTTTCTTTGGTAAGGCAAAGGCCATGGAGGTGGAGGAGCAAGAGAAGAGAAAGTCAAGAAAGATTTCTTCTTCTTCTGGCCTTATTAATAATCTTGATGATGGTTGCCTCATGCATATTTTCAGCTTCTTATCTCCCATTCCAGGTTGGGTTTTTTTTCTTAAACCTTTTTCTTAATGAATATTTTTCATTTCATTGATCTCTGCAAAGATTGGTTCTTTTTTCTGCTAAGATTCTTTATTTATTTTCAATTTCGTATTTTTTTCATCTGGGTATTAAGAAAATTATGTTATTTTTCACTCAATTATTGGTTTTTTGTTTCATAGGAATTGGGCTTAAGGTTAATTGTAGTTATTTTAGGTATAATTATTAAGCAATTGACTTTGTTTTAGACATTTTTATTGTTTTACTTTTCATCTTGGTGTTAAGAAATTTATGTTATTTTCATTTTTATAGGAAGTGGACTGAAGGTTAATTCTGTTATTTTAGGTATAATAATATTTATTGGGAAGTTGACTTTGTTGAATTCATTTTTTTTGAAGGTATTTGTAATGTACTTAATTCAGGTAGTTCTTGTTTTTGAGAAAAATGAATTCTGGTTTTCTTATGGATATCGTAATTGGTGGATTAATTTGGGATAATAATTCTATATTGTCTGTCCTTAATATTTAGGTTACATTAAGATCCTGAGCTTTCATTTTGGTTTTCAATCCCAAATGCCTAAATTTAGGGTAGTTGAATTCAGAATGCTGTGGATATTCGCAAAACCAACAGTTTGAAATTCAAATTTTCCATCCCCATTCTATTAAACCAGCGCATATCTTCGGTATTTGGGTTTATATGCAGTTCACTGATGACACCACTCAGTCAGTTTTTCCTACCAATCTCTAATCTAGTTCTTGCCACCTGAAAGTTGAACTTGGATATTCTTCGTGCAACGCATGGAGTATTAGAGTAATATATATTTACTTCTTGTATTTGATGGATGTCCCCCTGTTTTTGGGGCTTTTACTACTTATACTCGGTCTGTAGGACAGGAAAACGGTGGCTGCGATGGTGGGATTTTATGTAGTCATTGCAAGATTTCTTTTATTGAATGCATCCAATTAGTATGTATTCTTGTCTTTGGATCTGTGGTGCTAATGGTGGGATATTTAGTTGTTTCACAAGAGAACTTAACGCTAACTAGGTAAAAGGTCTGAAAATAAAACATTCAAGTAAATTGCTTCGCAATAGCATTCATATTGTGTCTTTTTCTTTGTTTTCATTCTTTGAGGACCCATGGTTTCCTGATTGGTGATCGGAAGTTTCACACTCTAGTGACCTGAAAGCTTTTTATTATGCATGGTCATTACTGATGTTTTTTAACCTCATTACCAAGTGCGATCTCTTTTACATATTGCTATTGAGTTGCAGATCGGTATAACACCGCCCTCGTTTGCCACAGATGGTGTTATTTGGCATGCCACCCTCAATTGTGGCTGCGAGTTGAAAGATCTGTGAAGGATTTCTCTGAACCCGGTGTTTTCCCTAACATTGAAGAAGCTGTGTCTGCAGCCAGGTATGTAAAACTACTATTTCCAATTTGTGATTCTGGGATTATATAGTATATTACTGAAATCATATCATCAAACTTTCCCTTTTAGACCTGGCGACACTATTTTAATTGCAGCTGGCGGCAGTCATCTGGCCTCTAATATTCAGATTAGAAAACCACTCTGCCTGGTATGTCCTTAGGATTCTGGAAAAGTTAGTTATCAATAAGTTACTTGCTTGCTATATATTTACTCTTTGAAATATGAACTTTTGAGAAAATACGTCTTAATATGGCCACTAAATGATCTACCTTTGGAGGAAAAAGAACTTCCATAAGCATTGGCTTTGAACGTGCTGTCCTTTATGTGGTGCTCTATTATTTTTCAATGCCTTACCATTATATTTGAAGATGGAGATACTTTAATTTCTTTCTCATGTTATTGTTTTAGTCCCTCTTTAGTTATTATTTATGTTGGTACACTTTTCATCTTATTTTAATGCATATGATATTTTTCTGTAAAATGCACTTAAAGATGTTTCTTATTGGTATTATTTGAAATACATTTCAAGACATGTTATTTGCCGAATATTTTGTTATAAGATATATGATCACCTGAAAGGCGAACTCTGTATAGGTATAATTTTGCCTTCAAAATATATATAGACCTAATATATAGTCCTAGAATCCCCTACTATTGGGCCTGAGATGACTTAAAATTGCATTTTAGTAATAGCTTATTCGATTCAGTTATTGGGCTATGGCAAACCTTCAGCCTACTGCTACCTACCCTCTTTTCGTACCTTCTTTGCGCTAAATTATAACCTCTTCTCATTATTTGCCATTAGGAGACTTTAGGGTTTAGGATTCTATTGTAGACTATGTTACTCTAACTCTTCATTTTCCCTGAAGTACTCGTGTCGGACATCCGTATCTGACACATATTCGGACATAGGTATGGAGATATGATCCTCCAAATATATGAAAAAATTTAGAAAAAATTGAGCATACCCGTGTCGGACACACCTGTATCCGGCACTCACCCCCCGAGTCCGAGTAACATAGATTGTAGATATACCAACATGGATGACTTAAGACCATGCTCAAAAATTGTTTGCGCCACTCATAATGAGCTGTAGAACATGATTCTCTTAAAGTTCTCTTTCCCCATCCCCTACTCGGCGCTATGTAATTGTCTCCTGGTAAAGTGATCAAGGCCATGAGTAGAGAAGAAAGATTAAACTTTTAGTTATTATTGTAGCAAAAATTTTCTTTTTTTCCCGCACTTTTATCTCAACTTACTTTCTTCAGATTGGTGGAGGTGAGCTTCCTGATGAAACAACTCTCCTCTGTTTGCGAGGTTCAGACAGGTTTGCAAAATTTCAACTATGTTTTTACCTCATATATTGATGGTGATTTGTTGAGAGGTTTCTCCTTGTTCTCTCTAGAAATGTTGTGAGAAGCCAGCCACCTCCATATTGTTGGATTTCAGCAGCCACATGATTAAAGGCCCATCTATGTTACTCCGATTCTTTATTTTTTCTGAAGTACCTGTGTCCGATATATATTCGGACATGGATATGGGGGTGCAATCCTCCAAATGTATGAAAAAACATAGAAAAAATTGAGCATACCCGTGTCGGACACATACCCGTATTCGACACTCACCCCCGAGTCCAACATAGAGGCCCATAGTGGTTCACAAGTAGCTTATAATCAGTGGGTTCTTTCACATCATAACCCTTGTTTATTTTTACTAATTTCAAACATGGTCGGATGATCTTGGACCATTAATGTGGATGCTTTACCCTTTGATCATAAAGATTCTTTCTTTCTTTTCTTTTCTCTTCTCTTCTCTTCTTTTTTTTTTTAATGAAACTTTTATTAGGTAAATGAGTCCAAGATCATTCTGTCACTAATCTTTTCTAGTCAGTTGATTTTCTTGATGATATTTTTACCTGAAACTGGCTGGAAACATTTTTTTTCGAGATTTACGATAAAACTAAAAGAATGGATTGCATGTTGAGCTGCTATTTCCTTTTTTTTTTTCGAAAGAAACAACGGTGTATGTGCTGGTCATTTTTTTGGAGCAGTGCATTGGAGTTTCTATCCACCTGCAAGCTGACAAACTTAACGGTAAAGGCGGAGCTAGGTTGCTGCTTGCTTCATCGGAGTGGAAGGCTAATTATAGACGAATGCTTACTTCAGTGTGAATCGAACCCGTTGGACTATCTGTCATGCCCGATCGTGAGTACAGCCGGTAGCGGGGTATTCCCTTCCGACTTGAAGAGCCATGGCGATAGCGTTTCTGTATCTCACACTCGGATTGAAGGAGGTGCAAAGGCTGTTTTGACGAGTGGAGATCTTGCACTACAGCGAGTTCGGGTAATTTATGCTCGAACTTCTCTGTATTTCTGGTTTGATGTTGATTGTAAATAATTGGATTGGATTAGGGAATTCAATTTATTCCTGAATGTTGTTTGTTTTCTGTAGGATTAAATCTAATGTAAGTTCATGATCATTTCTGCATTACTTTTGGAACATATTGTAGCCAATGGCATTGTATGTTATCTGGTTTTATACGTTTTGAGCTTTCAAAAGTTAAGCAAATAATCTTGTTTGGCTCTTCGCTATGGATAATGTTATTTCCTCCTATATTATTCGAGTTTGGTTGCAAGTGTCGGATACGGATATGTGTCTGACATAAATATGTTTATTTTTTTTATGATTTTCATGTATTTAAAAGATTTTTGGAAAATTATATCTTCATATTCATATCCGGATATGTGTTACACACAAATATTTCAAAAAAAAAATGAAATGTCAGAGCAAGATAGATTTCCCCATCAAAATGTTGTCAAATCATCAATCTTCTATCAACTTTGGTCCTTTTTTCACTCCATTTGCAACAAACATTGTTGTTAGTCACCAATTTTTCTCATCATCAGCAAATCTGTCCAAAATCCGAGTACCCATTCCGATCTGGGCCGGATCTTGAACATGATATTTAAGGTTCAAATTTGGAAAGGAAAAAAAAAAGTTTTTTGAACTCGACAAGTAGGACCAGATCTTTGACAAGTAACTTTTTTACTATCGGAATTTGACTCAACCAATGAACAGTTTTGCATATCAAAACCATAGCAACAAAGAAATATATTCTTCATTGTTGCAGCTAGTGGCAGTACAACAGTAGACATGAAAAGGCTTTTTGATACAAAAGACAATGCCTTAATCGAACGATACCCAAAATTTATTTTCATTTACTCAGTTTCCACCACGTTCCATTTACCTGTCCAAAGGCCGGACTGTTCACCCGACCCGAATAGGGCCCGGCCCAACAGGGATTTTTAAACACAATTCCATAATCTCTACTTCAATAAATTCTCCAGATAGAATGCCATTTAGCCTCCTAAAACATCCAAAAGAGAGCACTGCACAAATTCAACCAAGCTCTTTAATAGGCTCTTTCGGGTCAAACCATCTTTGAAGCTAAGCTCAAGGATTTTACCTTTGGTTCATCGGCTGACAAAGAATTTATATCATGGTACACCCCCAATTGAATGGTTATGGATGTCCATGGCCCTCAAGAATTTCAAATGATTGATAAATAATTAAGTACAATCTCCATGAAAGAACACGGAAAGATAACCTGTAAAAGATATGAAGAAGAGTACTCCTATCTAATACAATGATCACAACAGAAAAACAGTAATGAAAAACCTAAGATGGAGGATGTCTTTAATCCAAATTCATTCACCTCTATGTTGCTCCGACTCTTCATTTTTCTTGAAGTGTCTGTGTCCGACACCCATATCCGACGCATATCCAGACATGGGTATGGGGATATGATTCCCCAAGGAGCTTTCAAATACATGGAAAAACTTAGAATAAATCAAACATACTCGTGTTGGACACATACCCGTATCCGACACTCACACCCGAGTCCGAGTAACATAGATTCACCCAATCACCAGTGCCTCCCTTGAGAACCACCTCCCTTGTTTTTGGCAAAGAAGGAATTCTTAGGTTTTGGTAGCTCATGAATGTCCATCACTTGTATCGTTCTTTGCTTTTTGGCTTCAAAAAGCACGCAAAAAACCGCAGACAATCACATTTAGTATGAAACCGAAGTGAGGGATTCAAGATTAAATAAATTTGTGGAGAGAAGAAAGCAAACCATTTTCAGCTTCTTTGTAACTTTCTTGAAGCCTTTTCCTTGCAGAAGCCAGCCTTTCAGAGTCAAAATTGCTTTCCTTTTGTTCTCTCTGTCTCTACAAAATCCCCATAAAGGCAATTCAACAAATAGACATGAAAATGCTTATGCCAAATATCAACTCACCAAACTGAATTCTTTGGGCAATGTTTAAATGGTTAAATTAAGTTGAACTTTCCCTTTCTTGGCCTTTTTGCTAAGATAACTATTTGAGCATAGATAGTAACTACAACTTCTCATTCCTTGAGAATCAAAAGCCTCAGCCTATGTTGCTCCGACTCTTCATTTTTCTTCAAGTACCTGTGTCCGACATCCATATTCGATACACATCCGGACATGAGTATGGGGATATGATTCCCCAATGACCCTTCAAATACATGAAAAAACATAAAATAAATCAAACATACCCGTGTCGGACACATACCCGTGTCCGACACTCACACCCGAGTCCGAATAACATAGGCCTCAGCATTATAGGAATTTGTCAAAACGCCAGTTTTGCAGCAACAAATCTTTTTGAAAGCATGTGCTTCTAAATTTGGTATCAGACCTCCATGTCCATCAACAAAATAATGATGCAACAAAATACCTGTACATTTTGTGGAGGAGTTGAGTGAGTAGGTCTAGGTGGAGGATCTTTTCGGGGAGGAGGGATTGGCTTTGGCTTCCTTTCAGGTTCTGAATTATTCTTGTCTGAACCAAAACTCCCATCTGTCGATTGCCATCCGAAAAAGCATTAAAAAGAAGGCTGATTAATTAAAAGCACAAAAGAAAGGAACAAAGATCAAATCCAACTTTGAATCAGATTCTATACTCACTGTGCGGATTTGGAGAGTACGCGAAATCAAGAACCTATATCAGAACAGAATCTTAGAAAGGTAAGGAAAAAAAAGGCAGAATTTTCAAACAACTTTCACATGAAAAAATTGATTTCTTTCACCTGTTGACGACCATTTTGAGGAAGTTTTTGCTGTGGTGAATCTCCATCTGCTGCCAGACAATATTCATTGTCATTTTAACTTTAATGACATGTCAATTTCCATTCACCTTTGAAATTTTTTCTCACAAAAACAAAATTCTTCATATTACAGTTTAGATAATAATTTTTACCCATAAGTGCAGCAGGTTCAAGTTCTCCAGGTTGATTCACCCTTACCCATTCATCTACAATCTCTTTCCATTTCCTGGAGAAACAAAGAACCAAATCATATAACAGACTTTCTTTGAACTGGTTTTTCAAACTATATATATATATATATATATATATATATATATATATATATGTATAAAACATAACTAAACATTTAACATATATGTAATTTCCACAAGTTCATTAAAACCTGACTAGTTGCTTCACTAATTTCCTAACATCATTTGATGAATGCTTCCTCAATTTGTTAACATGTCTCCCGATATCAGTCTCCTGAAGATAGAATCATAGCATGGCAAAGGTCATGAATCAAAATAAACAGAAAATTTTAAAAAAAAAATTCGTTCCACATAATTATTACCTTGAGAGCTTGAAATGTTATATCCATATCTGCCAAGCTTTGAAGCAAATCAACCAAAGAATCTTCAGACTGTAAAAACAATCAAAAAACCAAATTCAAATCAAAATCCAAAAATATATATATATATCAAACCAACAATACTATTGCAAAAAGATTCTAAGACCTGATCAGGTACTTCAAGACGCTCCTTAATCTCAAGAACCCTTTTTTGTTCATCATCAAACAAGGCTCCATAAGGGTCCAAATCATCATCTTCATTATCTGATTGAGGTGTAAAAGGTGACCCTTTTCCTCCTTCTCCTCCTTTACCTTCATGGAGGCTGCCTTCTTTGTTAACTTGATATCCATTTGATCTCTCACCAAAATCACAGCTTTTACACCTAGTAACCATGGAAGTAGCATAAAGCCTCTCCACAATCCCATCTCTCCTTTGCTTCAACTCTTGGCCATTATCCAAAGAAGCTACCAGAATTGCTGTATCTATAAAAGTCCACACATCAACACCAGCTGTTTCAAGAACTGATCTGAAATCATCCAAATCCATTACAATTCAATAAAAAAGCTGATGTAAATATTGCAAATTCCAAGGCCTGTTTCCAGGTGTCAGATCAAGATTTGAACTTCAACATAATCAGATCTGATTGAAAACAAAAAGACCCAAAGCTTGAATTTTGCAAAAAAAATCAGCTGACAAAAAAAAAACAATTCTTTGAAGTCAAAGCTGAAATGGGTTAATTTCTCCTGCTTCTTCTATATTATAAGAAAACTGTTTGGTTTTTGGTTATGGTTTGAGCAAAGTTTTGCTGGAAACCTCTTTTCTTCAAAGACTTTTCTCTTCAGATTTTTGTTGGTTTGTTGTGATTTGGGAGATGAACAGACAGAGAGAAAGATAAACTTTTTTTGAAATGAAATGATTATGGTTTTTCTTTATTGGGAGGAGAATATCATATAAGTTTATTCATTTGGGTACAATTAGACAAATATATATTTAAATAAACATAATTATACAGAAGTGACAAAATTGAAAATTTTATTTATTCACCAATTTAATAGTGTCATAAGTTACTCTAAAAAATATTATATATTATTATTTAATTGTTTGACTGAGTTTAATATTATGAGTCTAATGTTAATTGAATTAAAACAATCATAATAAAATAAATAATTAAAATGTAAAATAGAATATATATGTCATTTTATTTATAAAATAAATATTTTTATTTCATATGTATTTAAAAAATTACCTACTCATTACATAACTTTTATTTTTTTCTTTTTCACTATTACGAGTGTCCCAAAATCTAATAAGTTGTTCTGCAAAAGTTAGAGTTCATTGCTACTAATATTAGTTGTTCAACTTGGACTTGGCTGGACATTCCCTCAAAAAAATATTAGATCATCAATTTGATTGTTGATTATTGCATGTTAAATTATCTCTCATAAAGTATATAATATATTACATATACATATTTAAGAACTATACTTCAATTGTTGATTATCAATTTTGGTAAAAAAAAATGTATTAAATTAAGTTTTTTTTCATATAGGTTATGTGAAAATATGATTAAAAAGTACTTAAACAATATAGCTTAAAGATTGTGTGATCTTCTTTCTCACTTAGATCTTAATTTTTAGCATTAACATTCTTAAATTTTAAATTTAACAAAAGATTTTGAAAAAGATGAAAACTAACATGATTGATTTAACTCTATCATAATTAAATTAAAAATAAACAAAACTTACAAATTTAATCAATTTAAATATATTATTTAACATGTTTAATTCACTATACAACTTCATCTCTTTTTAAAATAAGTCATCAAGTCATTTCAATTACAAATACAATAAAAATGTCTTTCACTGAAAATAATGAATCCTAAATCGAATAATTTATAAACATAAATGACAAATGACTCCAATTATAAATGCTTTTAACTTTTTTTTATTCTTTAATTTTTGGATAATTAATTAAGTTAAAAATAAGAAAATTGCCTTCATTTAAAATAAGAATATAGAAATCACCCTATCTGTCATTAGTTTTAGTTGAGCACATTGAGGTGATATTGTTGGAGAGATTGGGAGACAGAATCGTGGGTGGAGGGAAGATTTTTGGTCCCGCGTTCCCGTAGGATTTTGCGCGTTTTGATGTAATTTTGTTTGTAAATATAAAAAATATGCCATTTTCCAAATTCCAATTTCATTTCCCAAATTTTGCTAGGTGTGATTAGTCGATTAAATCGATTGAAATCGATTTTAATTAGCTCATTCGATTTAATTTAATCAATTTCAATAAAATATAATTAAAATATCAATTTAAATAAATTTATTCGATCGGTTTGTAATTTATTATTTTTTAAATCGAACGGACCAAATAAATTGACACCTAATTAAGAAATAAATAAATTATATATTTTTATTTATAGTTATATAATCATACCCAACTTATAATCATATTACTCAATTTCATAAACCCAAAACAAAATCCAAATGAACATAACCGATTGAATCAATTAATTCGGTTCGATTATTTCAGTTTTTTATATAGAGTTTAGTCAAATTTTCAAGTTCGATCAATTTATTCGATTTTTAAAATTTTAGAATCAAATCGATCGAATGCTCACTTAAATTTTGCAGTTTTTTTTCCAATAAATTTGTATCAACTGTTTAACAATTTTATTACAGTAGAATATATATATATATATTAGTTATTACGATAAATGTTAATGGGTGTATATTAACTTAATGATATAGGTTAAGATTATCTAATATCTTTATTTTATTTTTAAAATCTCTAATTCATTTGATGTTATGAGTATGATAAACCAATAAAATTACATATGTCTTTTTTTTTTTTAAAGAAATAATTACCCACATAAAAACTATCCATCATTTTTCTTTTTTCTATATTTTTATTTTTTTACCCAATGGATGTGTCCGATTCTAGCTATTAATAAAAAGGTTGATATTTAATTGTGTCAAGGATATAAACTCGATTGAAAAAATGACATAAAACCCAAATTAAATCATAATAAATGTATAAAATAAAATTTATAAATACTATTTAATAAATATATTTTATTTTTTTAAATTATCCACACATTCAATTGAACTCAATACTACTTATAATTACGAAACTTGTTTTTTTCTTTCACCTTTCTCACACTTTTATTTTTTCAATTTTTTTTTCTTTCACCCCATAATGAATGTGCCATAATTAAATATATATATATATATCTTCATTTTTATTCTTTTTTTGAGAAATAAGGTGAATAATTATTTCTTTTCAATGTTATTAAAAATATGATAGATGAAAATAAGGTGAATAATTAAAAATTTTAATTCTATAGAAAAATTAAAATATTTTAAGAACATTGCATAGCTTTCTTTAAAAAATGAAAAAAAAAAATTGTTATAGAACTCATTCATTTTCATTAAAAAATTTATTTAATTCCACTAAAAAAACCTATTGTTTAGTTTACCATAACAAACTATATTATATAAAAATGAAGATGAATTAGCAAGTAATAATTTTTTATTTATTTGAGGAAATAGAGATTTGAAACTTATTTTTGAACATAAAATTATGCACCAACTATTCAACCAAATGTTAAAAGTTCAAATCAATAAGTATTTACTATAAATATAAAGTTAAGTCAAAAGTTATAAGGTTGGATTACAAAAGCATCTTTTCATAAAAATAAAAAATAAAAGAAATGAGAATAAGTGAATAATACTATCCAAATACTAAAAGTTATAAAGCACAATAGAATAGAAAGATGCTTGTGGCTTTAGACTTGAAATTTTTTATTGTCTTTTCTTAATAGGCAATGCCAATGCCACATTCCATTTGACTAACCATTTGATCAATATTTTAAGCTTTCCATCACCTAAATCATAAGGTAGCAGAAAAATTAACCTACCCCAAAGTCCAAAGAAGCACATATTTTATGTTTATATGAGGATAGATCTATTTATATTAGTGTAGAATTAAATTAATTTTATACATTTTTATAATTTTTTATACGATTTATATTTTTATAATCCGACTGTCGTATTTCATATTCTATTCACTTAAATTATGCACGTCGAGTTCTAAGTAAATTAAAAATATCTAATTATTTGTTCGAT
Source organism: Fremontodendron californicum (assembly GCA_030761205.1). NCBI lineage: Eukaryota > Viridiplantae > Streptophyta > Magnoliopsida > Malvales > Malvaceae > Fremontodendron > Fremontodendron californicum. The sequence goes on from JAULJL010000041.1 coordinate 1,001,644, forward strand.
GTAAAAAAATTTCAACCGTTAAATATATATATTGTAAAAGACAGTATTCTCGATCCGTATGATAGAGATATCGATCGATTCGAAACTTTATGTGCACGATGTGTACAATTATATTGTTAAATCCAACAGTCGGTTTTTTAAAATATAAATCATATAAAAAGTTATGAAAAATATGTAAAATTAATTTGATTTTAAACTAATGTAAGTGGACCTCTCATTTTTTTTATTTTACATATGTTCTCAATGAAACAATAAAATGATTTGATGTTTCTGTATCGAAAAGTATGCAAATGGTAGTGGCACATTCGAATCCTAATTGAATCAAAAGTTTAATTCAGTTGGTTCATGTAATCACCTTTAAAAAGTGGTATTCAGTAGATTTGGGATTCGAATCCCAACATCTGTGACCTCTTTTCCTATTATTAGATTGCGATCTCATTTGTATAAAAAAAAAAATCAAATCCTAATTATAATAAAAATTTTGCTAAGGAGTGTCCTAAAACACTTTTTAAAGTTATTATATATAATATTTACTCAATAAAATTATCAATTATTATGTATAATACAATATTATTACTATAAATATTTGATTAATTTTAAGAAAAACGCCCTAAGAACAGTAGTAAACAAAATCCTAATAATAATGGATGGGAAACAAACTTGTGAAATTAATTAGTGACATAAAGTTTAATTGTTGATTACTCATCAATAAACAAAGATCTCAACGTGTAAGACTAATTAATTCTAATATTAGTGGGTTCTAAAAAATGTCATTATCACAAATTTGGATAATAAGATTAATGTTTCATTAGGGTATAGCAATTTCTATTTATATTCAAAAGTTATGGAATCAAACTTTATTTGCAAAAATAACCTTCAACATATGTGAGTAATTGAAGAAAAAAGAGGGGAAAAAAGTATTTTTCCTTTAACATAGACTTTAAGTTAGATTTAATTCAATTTGTACATATTTTTAGCCAAAATAAATTCTATAATAGTAAAAACTTGAATTTTAGAGAGATATAAATTAGGGATGGCAATAGATAGTAAAAAATTGGATATCAGACACTATTCGATCCGTTTTTTACAGATTCGGATATTGAATTTACTATTTGCAATGGATTCGTAGCAAATTCGGATATGAACCCTTGCATATCCTTTATTCGAATTTGCTTTAATTTTGGTTTAGATAGTGTCAGGTATTCGAATCCATTATCCGAATATGTTTATTTATACGGATAAGGATTCAGATATCCGAATCCAATATTCATTTATATATTTAATTTTATTTTATAAAAAAATGATTTAATAAATTCATAAATTTAAGGGATTCGAATATCTGACGGATATTGCTCTTTAAATCAGATGCAGATTCGAATAGTAATATTGTATAGTAAACGAATAATAAACGAATTCGAATTTCAGATAAATTAAACGTATTCGAATTCAAATATTTAAAAATTTAGAAACAAAGGTTTTGACTTTTGACCAATGAAAAATTAGCTCAATGGTTAAAAACTTAAAATCTCCTTATTCTTTTTACCAAAAAAACAATCTTCTTATTTTCAATAGTAAATGATATTTTTGTTTAGACTATCGTGATTCTTATTTGAAACTAATTTCAAACATACGATACACATTTAATAATCAATACATGACATATAAATCTGCCCAAACTCGAACTATTAATTTGAATTTTTTTTTTTTTAATATTCAAACTAAAATCAATACAATGAAAATATGATCCGAACCAAACTGAATACTGTCGGTTGGAATCGAATTTGGGATTATCCTGAGAGCTTAAGAAGGCTAGTTTCAAACTCTTTAAACTTTTAAATGCAAGTACATCTCAAAATCCACATCAAAATGGGTCCAAGCTTAATTAGAATACATATCTATTCATAAATCAAATTGGATTGAATCAGATTTTATTAGTAAAAAATTTTATTTATTTAAAATTTGATTGAACAAATTAAAAAAATTTATTTTATATTATTTATAATAAAATTTGAATAAAATAAAATCAATTAAATTTTAAAAAAATTTAATTCGATCTAATTCAAATCGAATTTATCGAGCTTAATAGATAATCTGACAATTTGACAAATCTACTGCCCACTATTAAAAATATATTTTATGATCTTGTCGAGGAGACAACATATCAATTTGGTAATCACAAGATAACTTCAATAAAAGTTGCACTCATCAAAATTTTGTTGGTAACATGTCATCATCCTATCTTTCTTTTCGTTATCTAGTTTTTTATCTTTTATTTTTAAAAAACAAAAAGTTATAACTAATCACCCACCTTCGAGATCATTCGGAATTTCTGAAATTTTTTGAAGTAAAAATGCAATACAAAACTCTATCCCCACCTTCAAGCTTCAAAGCCAAATATAATACAGCAGTAATTCATGAATGATTTTACATACAAAAATTACCTTCACTTGATTTCTCTGTTTCTCCCACTGCATTTCTTCTTACTAAGCCTAACTCTCCGATCTTATATTACTCGAATTCTTCAATTTTCTTAAAATATTCGTATCCGTTATCGACACATATTCAAATATAGGTATGAGAATATAATTTTTTAAATATAAGATAAAATTAGTGAACTGCTCATCATCATCAAGTATTCCATAATATATTCCTTATCAATTTTCAATAAGCAAACGTAAATAGCTAAGTATAGAAGCTTTTGTTTTCCTTGATCTAATAGTTAATGGAATCCCAAAGACTCCTTCTACCTTTTTATACGTGTACAATTCACTCATAATTTTATCTTGCACTTCTTGAATTGAAACTAATTTTGTAATGCAATCATATAATCCCATTGTTATTTCTTCATCAAACTCAATTGTTGAATTATTTTAAAAGAACTCTGGATTCAATGCATGTCATTGATGATGTAGTTGACATTCCCATCTTGTATCAATATTTTTAAAGATTTTTTGTCATTCTTACCAAATGCATGATTGCTTCTTTAGCTCTCTCCATAGCCATATATATATATATAATGTAATATAATATAATATAATATAATATATATATCATTGGCAGATTTATTTTCATTGTCAACAAGTAGAAGAACTCAAAAGAGAGGACCCATAGCCTTGAGAGTAAAGATTACACAATTCCAAAATGAAGGCATTAGAATAGTTTTGGAGACTCATTTACCCTTTTGATTATTTGTCTATTTACTTGACATCTAATCTTGAGAAGTGAACATGATTCTCAAAATCACCTTTTGCTTGTGAATACATTGTAATGTGAGATAAGATGTGCAAAAATGAGTCTTACCGAGCCTAATTAGCTCTCTTTGTTTTGTAAACTCTCTCATATGTTTAAGATAGCGATGTGGTTATGCATAAAACTGGTGACAACGATTGCTCTTTCTAATGTCCTACTGACTTGAGGAATCTTGTCAATATCTTCTAGAATGAGTCTTAACAATTGCTCTTTCTAATGTCCTACTGACTTGAGGAATCTTGTCAATATCTTCTAGAATAAGATCAATGGTTGCGTAAATAAGATTTGTAATGCTCTTTTTGCTTGTAACAGCTTACCTGCATAAATAAGATTAGGTAGTGAATTTAATCAAAATGAAAAGGCTGAAATCATATTTTAGAAATGAAAGTTAGGGAAAAAAAGTATTACCTGCCATGACAAAGTTTCTTATATTGTCTATGATTACTTGGACAACATTGGCCTCGCCCATGTGTTCCATAAAAGAATCCAGCAATTTAAACATTTTCTCTGTAGTTTTACATATAGCATCAATGGACTTAACAAAAACGGTTCCAGAAGGGCAATTGACCAAAAACTTCATCAAACTCCTACCTTTGATATCAGTCCATTCATCTGACATAATAAAACAGTCATGCTTCGCCCAAGCCTCTATGACTCTTGAACAAATCGGTTGTATAGTCCATCTCTTTTTTAAGTAGAGGGACTCATAACTCGAGATAGCTTGGAGTTTTCAAGTTAGGACTGTATTTTTGTCTTTTCTTTTATTAAAGTTTAAAATATGAGTAAATTAACATATTTCTAATGTAACACTATAATATTAAATATGCAATTATCATTTATACAATATAAATTATATAATATATTGTATAATTGTTGATTGGATCGAGCTGGACTCAAATCTTAAATGTTGGAGTCAAAATTTGACATGTTTTTTAAACGTGTCTCATTTTTTTCCACAAGCTCATTTAGTGGGTTTAATATTTTTATCTAAACCTCTTAAATATAGAATAAACCTTCGAATTTAAACGAATTGCCTAATCCTTGAACAAGTCTGCAACATAAGCCTCTAATCTTTGACATAAAACACTTTTTTAGAATGCAAACCCTTTTTATATATAAAGTCTTCTACACTTTAATTTCACTAATAAAGTGAAACAAAATCAGTTGAAAAAATTATTAAAAAGAAAATTAAATTATAATAAATATATAAATGTAAAATTTATTTTTTGCATACAATTATTAAAAAAAAAATACTTATTTACTTTATCACGTAACTCCTTACAAGTTTCACCTATTTTTTCGCATTTTCACTTAATTTTTTGGATAAATGACTTATCAATTTTATAAAATTTGACACCTAATTCATTCTTTTACTTAATTGAGATTTTCACAAATTTAATATAAACCAAAATCATAATAATACTGCTTTTATATAGTTATATGAACACAATTTTAAATTTTACTATCCATTTTTTTAAAAATAAAATAAAAACTTTGGGCCAGTCCAGAAATTATTGAATCTTAAACCAAATTCCAGAGGCCCAGCCCATTTATAAAATAAAAAAGCCCTAATTTTCCTTTCTTTCTCTCTTTTGTGAATCAATTTCCTCCCAAAATCCCAATTTCAAAAATTCTCCAAAATCCCCCCTCCCTTCATGTCTCTCTAAAAATAAAATTTACTCCAGAGAAGTCACGTGCTATCACATCCAATTCATCAAAGAAGAAGAAGTAAAAACGAGAGTCACGTGAGTAAAAATGGCGGCCTCATCGCCAGCCGCGACGAAAAGCACCGCCGAAACAACCACCACCACCCCCAACGCCACAAACACAACGACAACTACGACGGCTACAGCTGCTGCGACAGCGGCGACGCCTCCTCCTCCTCCTCATCCGCCGTTTCAGCGTATGGACACACCGCTTAAGACACAGCGTGGGCTTAATAAGCCCAAATGTATTCAGTGTGGCAATGTTGCCCGCTCCAGGTAAAAAAATTCTCTCTTTCTCTGTTTCTTTTTTTAAAAAAATATTTTACTCTCAGGCTTTTCTAATTTCATGTGTAGTTATGAGATATTTTAGTTCTTTTTTTTCTGGCAATTGGGATTTAGGTTTATTTGGAAGTTAGTTTAATTTTTTTCCCAAAAGAACAAATAAATTAAGGAAAATTATCCAATGAAACAGCAGGATACTTTAAGTTACTTTGAATTTTAGATTCAAGTTCCATTTTTGGCCATAAAGAAAGGAAAATTTTAGATTCTAGATCGATTTAGGTTGGTTGTCAATTTTGTTATCTGGTTTTTGTTTGGTCAAAAGTTGCTAAAATGTAAAAGCAGTGAAATTTATCCTATAAATCCGCTATAAAATTTTAAACTCCAAAAAAGAGTTTAGATATGTGTCTACTGAATTATATATAAGCAACTCATTAAGTTGACATAATTACTTGAATTAACAAGTATCTTATTAGTTAAATCTGTTTGAGGAGCTTAAAAACTCCAATTATGTGTTTGAAAGTGTTTTCTTTTACTAGTTGGTTATACAGCTTGAAAAAAAATTCCCATAAAATCATTCTTGTTACTTGGATTTCTTGTACAGGTGTCCATATCGTTCGTGCAAGAGTTGTTGCTCAAAAGCAGAAAATCCATGCCATATTCACGGTTTGCCAACTTTAACATATCGATCAAGAAAACTTAAAAAATGAGTTTACTTTGGTTATAATCAAACGTCAGTTGTTTTGGTAACAGGATGATATCCAATTTTACGGTTACTTATAAAAATGAAGTGGGAGTTTTAAGGTCACTGGGTGTTATAAAGTAAAATTCATGTTGGACATAGTTAGAGTGGATATTATCTTGAAACACATTATAAAGATCTGAGGATTCTTCTTGGTAGTCATCTACCTTGATTCACTTTCTTTTGGCCACTTTGCAATTGCATATGGTGACTTTCAGTATTATTGTCGCCTAGATTAAATACTTTAATTTTGTTGGAAAGGTTATTTATTCTATTGAAGGTTAACAATATGCTGAGCTAGGTTTAAGTTTATTTCTAAAAGCATGCTCTGTTAAGGTGTTGTCTGAAGGGGTTATCAAACTCTGCCCCTTTTTTTTATTTAAGGGAAAAGGGGAAATTTTTGATGTGGGAATTGTTATTTTCTGATAAAATTGAAAGTGCAAATATCCTTCAGATGATAGATTGTTTTAACATTGGGATGATTTGTTTCCTTATATCCTCAGAAAAATCTAAAACAACGTACTTGGATAATCTAATCCTGTAGAAATATCCAAGAGAAAACAAATTCTTGTTCACATTCTTAAAGATGTGGGAGCTTTGCTAAATTTTATCTAGGAGAGGTTACCAAATAGTTCTGAGAACTCATTGGTTTAATACTTTTTATTTCAAAGCAATCATCAGTTTTCTGTGATCCGCAACATGAGTTCTTATATTGAGTGAGAACAGCATAGATTTTTGTAAGGTTGCAGGAATTTATATCATTCTCTGGATTACTATATGACAAAGAAGGAAAACTCAAAAGTCTGGTCTCTACTGAATGTTAGAGATGTTCTTTAAAAATAAGGACTGTCGAGTTCTCTGGAGATGTTTGTTTTATGGTTGGTAATGTACTTTTTTCTGATTGGGCTGAAATTAGTGTAAATTGAAGGAGGTATGAATGTTCATAGATTTTGTGTTCTCCTTTGGTTGGGGAAAAACAAAGAATTTGTTCTTAATACCTGAGAGTATGTATTGTTAAGGAATGAAGCAATGAACATCATAAGTACCTCAATTCCTGATTTATATTATAATTGCAGTTTTAAAGTCAAATTCAGCTTTTCCAGAGAAGACACCAACTTCAAACACTCCTTCATCAGACCAGAAGTCAACTCAGGCATCTTCTCAAGCGTAAGTTGCAAAATCAGCTACTCGAAATGTGCATCTAGCTTTCATATTTGATTTGGGTGTAGAAGTCTGTGTGACTAGGTCTAGCTGTTAAAACTGAAAGAATGAGACAAAACTAAGAAGCATATTTCTGTCTGGGCAACATCACTCTCTGTGTCAAACTGTCACTGCAAAGAAGCAGATATTTCCAGAAACTTTTTAGGCTTGAATGTTATATTTCTTGTTGGACAATGTGGCTGTGTCACGTTGGTCAAAATAGACACACCTTGAAACGTACTTCCAATCTGATGTTTTTATGTATTGCTTTTCTACCATCACCAATACTGTTTCCAGCTATGTTACTCGGACTCAGGGGTGAGTGTCGGATACGGGTATGTGTCAGACACGGGTATGCTCAATTTTTTCTAAGTTTTTTTCATATATTTGGAGGATCTTACTTTCATATCCATATCCGAATATGTGTCAGGCACGGATACTTTAGAGAAAATGACGAGTCGGAGTAACATAGTTTTCTAGAATTCTTATTTAGCATAGGTTTTCGAAGCCCATTGATACTTGATTATCTAAAGCCTCCTGGAAATGTAATTGGCTCTAGAATTTCTTTTTGTTTCTTATCCTCTTTAGTCCTTTACATTTTCTTTTCCTCTCCATAGTCAACTTGATTTCCTAAATTCTTTATGGCCCCCTACCCTTTTGTTTTTAACTTTTTTGAGTTGCTGGTCATTATTATTAGTTGTATACATGAGTTGTTCAGCCCTATCTTCCTGGGCTTTAAATTAATTTTTGAGTTTGTAATTTGACATGTGGCTGATTCCTTCCCTGTTGAATGCTATTCAGGACTCTCTTAAGGGTTCCCTCATTTCGGCAACTTTCCAATGCTTTTGCACAATTTGACAATCTGCAGGTCCGCTCAAAGAAACACCTGACCAGAAAGGTGCAGTATAGTTTATAGTAAACAGATTCTCTTGTTCAAGTTTGTTATACGTATGTTACTCGGACTCGGATATGAGTGTTGGATACGGGTATGAGTCCGGCACGGGTATATTCAATTTTTTCTAAGATTTTCATGTATTTGGAGGGTCCTTGGAGGATCATATCCCCATACCTATGTTCGGATATGCGTCGGACACGGGTACTTTAAGAAAATGAAGAGTCGGAGCAACATAGTGTTATACTACTGTATAAGCCTTGACTGGTGTGCTATTTCAGGATGCTGTAGCCTTAAATGACTGGAGGTTTTCCAAGTTGAAGGAATTCAAGGACAGAAATATTGAAATCGAAAACAATGCTTTTGACCGGTACATGCAGAATATTAGTTTACTTGAGGAAGTCTTTTCTACAAAATCTATGGATGAAGGGTCCAATGAGGATGAAGGGTCTAAACCTTGCCCCATTTCAAAGGAAGACGAGACATCGATGACGACTTCAGGTCTGAAATTGACACTAAGATCGGACCCAGTGAGAACCGATAACTCCAGAAAGAGGATACAACAAATTGTCGATCAGGGAATAAAAAAACTTAAGAAAAGTGAAGCAAATGATGGTGCTAATGATCCAGATGACCAAAATAAACTGGATAGTAAGCTGAACAAGGTAAAAAGCTTGTGGGTTGAGAAAGCTTCAGTTTTGAGTGATATTATCGATAAGTTGAACAAAGCTCGAAACGAAGAGGATCTAAAATCTTGTCTGGAGATGAAAGCGCAGCTTTATAATCAAAGCACAATGTCGATCGAGACAGAAATTAAAGATCCTGAAGCATTGAACGAGCAGAGTGCAGAGAATGACATAACTTCCAGAAAAGTGGCAGATTATCCATTGTCAAAATTGCTTACGCCAATTGAAATTGATCAAGAAACTCTCAACAAAGTTGATGCACATTTTGCTTGCCTAGAGCAGATAGAAGATTTATAACTGTAAGCAGGATTCTTCACTCAAAGACAGACTAGTCTTAGGTTAACCTGTTGAGCTATGGTTAATGGTGAAGGTTTGAATTTTCACCCCTTTTTTGGCTTAGTAACAGTTGCTTAAATTTATTGTTGTAATTTAGGATTAGTTTAGTATTGTTGTCGGAAAATGTTTGGGTTAGAAAAAGTTTGGATTGAAAAAAGTATGGTGAAAAATTGTGGTTTAAGAACTTTTAAGTGTTTGGCATGTGAAAAAAGTGTTGTTAGAAATTGAAATGTCAAAAAAAATATGTTTAAAATAATAAAAGTATAGAGATTGAAAATAATAAAGTCATTTTATCCAAAAATTAGCTTCTAAAGCCCAAAATTTTTATTTTTTTGGCTTTTGGGTTTAGGTTGTCAAACTATGGTTTCAATCGTAAAAACTAATTTTTTTTTTAATCCGTTTAGCATTGCGTTTGTGGTAAAATGTAGCTTTTGATTTCAAAAGTTGTGTCAACAGCTATACTAAACGGGGCATTCGTCCCTCTTATGTGCTTAGCTGCTTAGTGGAGAAATTAGTATCGTTGACATTGCAGTTACTCTAGTGTGATCAATTTGAATGTAACATAGAAATTTATTACCTGCATTCTAGTTTAGCATTGCTATTGGAAAAAGTTTGGGTGAAAAAAATGTGCATTGAAAAGAATGTGCTTAAAAAGTATGGTGAAAAATTGTGGTTTAAAAACTTTTGAGTGTTTGGCATTGCTGTGAAAAAATGTTGTGGGGAATTGAAATGTCAAAAAAATATATGTTTAAAATAATGAAAGTGTAGAGATGTGAGGATAATAAAGTCATTTTATCAAAAATTCAGTTTTTAAAGTCCACAAAATATATTTTTTGGCTTATCGATTTGGTTTTTCAAACCATGATTTCAACGGCAAAAACTATTTTTTTTATATGTTTAGCATTGCGTTTGCGGTGAAAACCAAATTTTGACCTCAAAAGCTGTTCTAAAAGCAATGCTAAACAAGGCCTTAATTGCTCATTTTTCTGCTATTCGTGTTGTCATCGTGTGTTATTCTTATGTTATCTTGATTTTTTATTTTTCTTAAAGTATCCGTGTTCAATACCTATATCCGACACATAATTGGATATAGGTATGAGGATATGATCTTTCAAATATATGACAAAACTTTAAAAAATTGAGCTTATTCGTATCGGATACATAACTGTATTCGATATTTACTCGTGAGTCTAGGTAATATAAAGTTATTTTGGAGAGCTAATTGGTTAGGTTAGAACTTATGAAAAGGACTTTGTTCATTTTTGCAACCCGTTGGATTGAGCAAAGAAACCAACCAAAGTTTGGGGAAAGGATAAAACAATACCAACATTTTGAAAAAGGAACATGTTTCAGGACTCAAAAGAAGTCGTAGTTTGAAAATAAGAAAAGGAGTTTCAAATATTCGGATTCGAATATTAAATTTGTTGGATGTCATTTTTTAAGAATAGTTGCATCAATCAATTGGATTACGTTCGAATTCGGCATATTTGAGTTTGTTTCAAAATATATAAAAAGAAAAAAAGAAATATCATTGTTAAGGCATGTGGCAAAAATAAAAGAAATAGATTTTTTTTTAACTTAAAAAATGCCATGCGGCAATGCTACATGGCAATTCTATCTCAATTGCCAAAAGAATTAACGATGTTAAATTTTCATCCAATAAGAGCTTAATTGATCTTAAATAAATAATTAAAACTCAATTTGATTATAATAAAATGACAAAAACTCATGATAGTTAGATTTAATTAAGTACAAAGGCTTTATTTGTATTCTAACTTTAAAAATTAAAATGTATGATTTAACTAAGTACAAAGGCCTTTAAGGGTTCTACTTGGAGGAAGACATAAGAGAATTGAGATGATCAATTCTAGAGAGTGATAACAATGATGAACAACATTGAAATTAAAAACAGAAAGGTTAAAATATTAAAAAAATTCTTGAATTATTTTATTTTTCAAGTAAATTCCTATACTTTTATTGTATATAAATAAGCTTTTATTCTTGAATTTGTGTATCTAAATAAATCTTTATTTCAAATGAAAAATTAATTTATAAGGGATTATTTAGACACAGATTAAATGTTAAGAACTTATTTTTATACAAATTAAAAATTAAAATCTTATTTGAATGCAAATTGAAGATTAAGAACTTATTTAAGTGTATAAACAAGAATTTATAGAGACAAAGAGATAAAATTCATGGTTTTTTTATTTTATTATTATTTTAGCCAAATAAAAACTATTGAGTTGAACATTAAGCACACCAAAATTATATTCTTTTATTGATTTATTGAAGGGTACAGATAGAGTGAATGAAAATGCATGCCACACTCAAGTAGTAAAGCCAACTAGAGAGGCTTTTTAATTAAGGGTATGGCTTGCTAGAAAGCAATTATTTAAGTAGCTAGCTTTCCAAATTTATTCTTTATTATTATTTTACAAAACACCATTTTTTTATTCATAATAATATTGTTTGATTGATATTTTTACCTTTTACATTTATTTATTTATTGTTTTTTCACTTTTTTTATGACAATAAAACAAGGTAATTTAACTTAAAAGAAATTATTTTGACTAGGTGTAGGGAGAAGTGAGCCTTATTAGGTCAGAGTCAGATGAACATTTAATAGAATATTTTTTGGGGCAGTCTCGAATGGCGGATGGCGGGGTGTCCCTTTCAAAGCAAATCCTTACCTCCTTCAATTGTAGGGTTCCATCTACTTTGTTACATGCAATTTCAGGATATGCTCCCAAATTTTTTCTGATAGCTTCTGATAACATTTTTGCTGGATAAGGATCTTCTTGGGGTTCAATTTTTGTACCTGGAGGAGGAGGAGGAAAACAAATGTTTAATCGATAATCGATTTTATATATAAAGAAAGATTCACTCGTATATAGACCTATTCAAAAGCCTGGCAGACCCGATCCGTATTGGGCCGGGTTTGGATAGGTGTTTTTATGATCCGGATCGGTCCGGCCCGAACTACTGTTCATTATTTAATAATTTTTTTATTTAAATTTAATTATAAAAATATATAAAAAATATATATTTTTTAAAATTAAGGATAAATAGTAAATTCAGGCTCACGGGCTTGCCCGGGTCCGCCCAAATATGGGCCTGAGCAAGCAAAAAAAAGGTTTCGAGCCGCGGCCCGGCCCATGAGCAAGTCTACTCGTATATATGTAAAACTAATTTTCATAAATTTTTGTATAATTTATATATTTGTTTAATCCAAAATATTTCATATAATTTTATTCATTTAGATTATGCATGTCAAATTTCAAGTTAATTGAAGATATCTAATGATTTGTTTAATGAAAAAAGATCTGCTGTTAAATATAAAATTTTTACAGGCAAGTTTGTCATAAGAAAATATTTATAATCTATCTATAATTCATAATATAACTAAAATGTATTTATAAGGCATAAATTAGTTAAAATTTAATATGTTTATCTATAATATATATATAAAAGCATGAATGTAGAGAATCTTTTGAACTGACGAAAATAAATATATATGTTTATTATATTTCTAAATTTCCATTTTAAATAAATACTAATAAGATTTATCTAATTTATAAATAAGAACTCTACTTTCATTAAATAAATTTATTTGATAAATAAAAATAAGTTAAATTTTACATTAAATATTTTTAGAGTTTTAATTTTAAATTAATAATAAAAGTAATAAATTTATGGTAATTAACATATGATATATTAATATACATGAAATAAAATTTACATGTTAATATGCACTTTATTAATTTAATTATTATTTAATTTTTTATTTTTAAAATTTTAATTTTATAATAACATTAAAACTTTATATTACTCTCGTATATTTTATACACGAGACAAATTTCATTAATTTAAAATATTTACAATGTTCAACTACTTATTTGATATATATTATTATTTAAAATTAGTATTTACGTGCAAATATTTCTAAATTTCCATTATAAATTTTTTCTTATTATTAATAAGATTTATCTAATTTATAAGTAAGAAGTTTAATTTCATTAAAATACTTTCGTTAAATGTATTAATTTGATAATAAATAAAAAATTAAAAATTTATGTAGAATTGTTTTATCTTAAAAGTTTTAATTTTCACTAATCTTAAAAAGTGACTTAATTTATTTGGTATAAATAAAAAGTTAAAATTTACATTAATTTTTTTTATCTTCATAATTAATTTTGCATTAATATTAAAAATAATATAATAATTTGATATAATTTGTACATGAAACAAATTTTACATGCAATTTTTAATTAATATACATTTTATTATTTTTAAAATATACAATTATATATTCAAAAATAAATAAATCAATGAACATTCACATGCGAATACATGTGATAACAAATACTAGTATAAGTAAAAGGTTAAAAAAATATAAATTTCAAATTCTAGCAAGTATTTCAAATTTATCACTAAATAAGCATCTAATTAATCTATGAATTTGAAACTAATCATGAAAATATTTTTAAAAATCAAATTATATTATATTTTATATATTTTTGGAATGTAAATTTAAATAATTTTTTTTTACTATTTTAATCAAATAGTAATTGATTGGGCTCAGACTAGACTTGCTCAAGGGCCGGACAGCCCCGACCTGGATCACTGTTCATAGAATAAAAAATATATTTTTTATTTAAATTTAATTATAAAAATATATAAAAAAATAAAAAATATTGTTTCATTAAGGATGAACAGTAAATTCGGACCCACGGATCGATCCGAACCCGCCCAGGGCCGAGCCTGGACAAGGAAGTTGAAAATTTTGCAGGCGACGATACGGCCCATGAGTAAATCTAGCCCGAACTTGAAAATGTTTGTTCAAAGCCTAGCCCTAGCCCTAGGCCATGTCTATATACATTATACGCCCTTATCCCATAAAATTATGCTTTGTTTTGGATTTTTACAATTTTCAAATTTGATTATTGATATTTATTTTTTTTTAAATTAAGTTTTTAATAAAAATATATTTGAAAACTTCTTCCTCCTCCAAGGTATTTAGAGATTTTTTATTTATTTTATATTTTATAATTTTAAAATAAAATCAAAATTGAAAAAAAAATTGACCATTAAAAATAAAATAAAGATAATATTATATTATATTATATTTATGAGACAAAAAGAATAATTGTATATCAACTTATTTACTATTAAATTGAGCATATATATAGATATATACTTTACCACGTAAAGGGTCGTACAGCGTGGCGAGACTTATGGCTTCAACAAAGTACATATAAGGATTGTTAGGATAATCGGAACACATTCCATGGCGTTTCCATTCATGTTTCCAAAACTCAATATTCAAATTCTGATCATCAGGGTTCTTAAGGTTTGGCCAATGTCTCTTCAAATACACTACCAAGGCTGCCGTTTGCCGTAATGATTCCTACGAGTTTACATAAATAAATGAAAAAAAGAAAAAGAAAAAACCCAATGAATTATATTGAAAAGCTTAACATTACGAGAAAAATACCAACTAATTTAGCTGAAATTTAATAATTAAATTCAAAAGCAGGATTTAAATAAAAGCTGTAACGTGATTCATCGTCGATAATATTTACCGTGATAGCATTCATTACGTCCGCAATCACGATAAATCAGTGATAAAAAAAATTAGACCAATTCAATTGGGAATCGAAAGTCTGTCCGGTCTAGTGCTATACATAGGATGTTACTTGAACCGACCTAAAATCAGTTCAATCGGTAAAAAATCGAAGAAAATAAAAAAAAACAGGTTTTTATTTTTTTGTTTTTTTCCAAAAGTTTTTTTGTAAGTGATGAGATTTGAACCCATAACTTCTTAGATTTATATTAAAAATCATACCATTAAACCAAAATGCATGATTTTATCAATTATTTACTATATTTATTTAACATTAAAAATATTTTTTTAATATTTAAAATTATTTTAATTCAAACCGATCGTTCCAACCGGTCCAATCGATTGAATTAATTGAACCGATAATTAGAAGTCATACTGATTTAATTTTCAATCCGATTTTTTTAACCTTACGCAATAAACACGATGCGATTAAAATCACGTCTGAAACCGCAATTTAAATCTATGTTCAAAACTTACAATAATGTCATCTGGATTGGTAGGAGTGACATCGGTGCATCTATTTGTTGTTGGATCGTAGGGAAGCACCGGTTTGTCATTTTCAAATTGTGGCCATAAACCATGGATGGTAAAAGTGGTGAGAATGGTTAAACCAGCACAAGTGAAACCTGGAGAATTACAAACCGAAGGTGGCCATTGGAGACTGAGTTTGTAGAAGGCGAAGTTAGCCACCTGACCTGTGGCTAACACTACCAAGCTCACTGTGGCTAAGACAGTTGCAGCGATAACCAATAAATGGCTGTTCATTGTTGCAATATTATCCAGGGAAAAGATGCAAATAATTTGCTTGCATTAATTGAATGTTTGCTATAAGGGTTTTTTATAACAATTTTTACAATCATTCTCAAGCAGAATATTAGTTAAAAAAACGTGCCAATGGCTCATTCATCATGCACGGTGTCGTATTCGTCTATTTTTTTTTCGTGTCATAATCGTGTTTGAAGTGTTTTATATTTATATAAATTTTGATATGTTAATAAGTTGTGTCTATGTTACTCGGACTCGGGTGAGAGTGTCGGATATGGGTATGTGTTTGACATGAGTATGTTCAATTTTTTTATATAAGTTTTTACATGTATTTAGAGGGTCTTTGGAGGGTTATATCTCCATACCCATGTTCGGATATGCGTTGGACACGAGTATCGGACACCGGTACTTCAAGAAAAATGAAGTCGGAGCAATATAAATTTGTGGTATATAGATTTTGACATGTTCGTATATTTGTATTGTGTTTGTGTTTTTTTTTCTTCATGTTATATTATATTTTAATTATTTTTTTCGTATCATTTTCGTGTTATATAATCATGTCGTGTCCGATATTTTTAGGTTTATGCATCGAAACCACACCAAATGGTTGCCGCACTAGGATTTGATTGCTGCATCCACTTTAATATTTTACTGATCCTTCGTGTGGTGGTTTCCAGGCAGAAGTCTCATCCGTTAGCCATTATCACATAAATTTATGGAAATGTTATTTGGTGTTGAAATTTGTTAAAGTTATATTTAAGGAATGAAAATTATAATTAATGATTTTTTTTAAATTCAATAAAAATAATGCATTATAAATGTAAAAAGAAATTTAAAATAGAAATGTAATAATATTTAATCAATGCCTATAAGTACTGATTAATCGATCTTCAATTTTATACTTCTTCTGTACCATTTGATTTGCTCCAAGGTTAAAAAACCAGACGAGAGATTAAATCGGTCAGATTTTCGATTTTCAATTCAATTAATTGGACTAGTAGTTTGATAAAAAAAATTAAATATTTAAAAAATAATTTTAATGTTAAATATAGTTAATAATTAATAAAAAAAATGCATTTGGCTTAATGGTATGATCTTTAATATAAATTAAGAGGTTAAATGTTCAAATCTCATCAATTACAAATAAAATTTTGAAAAAAAAATAAAAATATATAAAATCGATTTTTTACCTATTTTATTCGATTTTTTAATGATATTTTACTGGTTAAACCAATTCTCTATAGGTTCAACATAATTGATTTTATATACTATAACGGATCGAACAACATGCCGATTTTCGATTGAACCGATCCAATCGATCTAGTTTGATTTTTTTTATCACTGATTTGCTCCTATTTTATTTTATTTTGGTGTAATTTATTCTTTTGATATTTTGTAGTTTTTAATGTCAAAAAATATTTAATGTTGTAAGGATTAAAAGTCATTTATAAATAATGTACATGTATCATGTATGGAATGAAGAAAAGATTATATGAAACTATTACAATATGTCAAAAAATATTATTTTCATTCAAATTTTGATACATCTGACAACAATGTTTTCAGTACTGTATTGACTACTGACTCAATCTTTTTTTCTTTTTGATCTTTGCATTAGACCTATCCAAGGATCGGCTATCTGTCCGGCACGATAGGCTTGGCCTTAATTAGATCGGGCCTGGACAGAGATTTTTTTAATTCGGGTCAGTTCAATCCGAAACACTGTTCATTTAATTAAAAAAAATTATTTAAATTTAATTATAAAAATATAAAAATATAAAAATAAAATATATTTTTTAATATTTTTGAACACTGGCCCAACCCGAACCAGGTTTGAATAAGAGAAAAAATTTTTTGAATCGCGACCCGATTCATAATTCCTTCCAAAAATACTTCTCTCCCTCATTTTAGATCCACTTGTCTGCCTACACTAACTGTCAAACTCCTCGTGAACTAAAAAACCTGTTTTACATCTTGTCTTTATATTGCATCAAGTTTCATTTCAACATTCTTATAGCTAGTTAATGCATCTATATTTATTGCTCGTTAATGCATCTATATATTCATTTCATTTTATTTCAAGATTTTTTTTTTGTTTTTCTCCAATATTATGTATTTGATTATGTTTAAATGTGTTTAAACGTGTCATAATTATGTTTTGATTAAGACATATCTTCTCATGTTCAATACATATTTTATTATATCAAAATTATATCTGTGTCGAACATATATCCGAAACTTATCACTATCCTCAGAGTATCGATGCTTGATAGATTGAATGTTTACAAAGAGTTTTTATAACAATTTTTGTAATCATTCTCAAGCAGAATATTAGTAAAAAAATTGGCAATGGCTCATTCATCAGCCTGTAAAACCCGGTTTAATTGCATGCACTCATAGAATCCTCACCAATGGGATTGCCGCACTAGGATCTGATTGATTGCTGCATCCACTTTTTATTATATTATATTAATATAATCTAATATTATATATTAAAGACAAGTAGAGAGCTTTATATTATATTAATATTAGAATTTCACAAACTCATGTGAGAGAAAATATATATTTTTAAATATAATAAATTGTGTTTTAAAAAATTAAATATAAAAAAAATGTATAATTTTTGTAAGTAGGTAGTTTTTTAAAAGTAAATAGATAATTTTTTTTATAAAAAATTATTATATAAATATTAAAAGACATATATATTCTTATTTTTTTTTATTTGTTAACATTTAATGATTTTTTGATATTTTTATCAACTGAGTTGGTGTCACTTGACTAAGTGACACCAACTCAATTATTTCCTTTATAATAGTACTAGAATTTGAAACACTCAAGTGAAAAAAAAAATATGTTTAAAAGAATTAAATATAAAAAATAGGTAACCTTTTAAAGTGGATAATTTTTTTTTTTAAAAAAGTGAGTAAAAATTGGGTAGTTTTTTTTAGTGAGTAGTTTTTTTAGAAGAGTGGATGATTTTTTAAAAGTAAATAAATATTTTTTAAAAAACAATTATTAAAAGACAGTTATTTTTATTTATTTTTTTTAATTTTATAACTTTACTTGATTCTTTTGTATTTTCTTCAACTGAGTTAGTGTTCGGTTAACTCGTGACATCAACTCAATCATTCTTTTTAATATAGTAG
This sequence comes from Fremontodendron californicum, assembly GCA_030761205.1. NCBI lineage: Eukaryota > Viridiplantae > Streptophyta > Magnoliopsida > Malvales > Malvaceae > Fremontodendron > Fremontodendron californicum. The sequence goes on from JAULJL010000041.1 coordinate 1,020,271, forward strand.
GGATAGATAATATAATATAATATAATATAATATCATATTATATATTATTGCTACACTCATAGAATATGCTCTCAATTTTCTATTCATAGCATCTGATTCTGATATCTCTTTTGCTGTATAAGGATGATTTCGTGGTTACTGTACCTAGCAAGTTGGAAGAGGAAAACAAATATTATCATGAATGAAATTAAATCATCGGCTAAACTCGGATTTAGTCCAAGCTATCTTTAAAATGTGACATCTAACAATTTTGAGATTTTAATTTTAACATTTATAACTTTTTCTCCCATTCCCAAACCAACCTTCTTTGTAAAAAAAAAATCAAATCCTTGGCTGAGACAAAAAGAAGCCTGATATTGCTTTCCTTTCTTAGATAGGATTTTTTTAAATACATGAAATTAAAGTTATAATTAGTAGCAGAAATTTCAATTACGATCGCGGATGTGTTTTCGATCGCATCGTATTTATCGCGAATCTTGAAATAAATAAATATTGAAAACAGAGAAAATTGAAATCGTAAAATAATGACCGTAATGTCACGTTGCAGCAACTTTTTAAATCCCTTGTTAGTAGCTTATATTATATCAAATAAAATATCTTAATATATTTAGGGTGCAATCACAAAACGATATTTCGATAAGATGGGTGTCTCCCATTGAGATCCAAATAGACCCTTAGGGTCCGTTTGGATATAAACGAACCCTCAACGAGGCGCGATTGGGGCACTTTTGTGCCTAATCGTGCCATTTTAATCGTTTGGCAAATGGGGCCAGCACGATCTCACCGTGCTGACCTTTTTTTTAAGCTCCAGTGAAAAAGAAAAAAAAAACCCTCCAGTGGGAGGATCTTTTACCTTTTAAACCTTCATGGTTTTTTTATATATATAATAAATTTTATTATTATATAATAAACTAATAAATATATTTTATAATAATAAGAATTAATTAAAATTAAAAAATATATACAAAAAATTATATTGATATATAATTTTTATTTATCTATTAATAAAATAATTATTTCACAAAAATTTAATAATTTTTAATAATTTATTAATTTTATAAATAATTAGTTCTTAATGATCATTTTTTTTACTATAATTCACCTCACCGCCACCACTGCTTTTGAATCTAAATAAATATCTCACCACTGATTTTAATTTCACCACTACAGTACCCATCTCACCGCTACAATAACTAATCTCATATCCGCTGTTGTTTTTAATCTCACCGAAATCAATTTTACCGTCTATCTAAATAGGCTCTTAGTGCATTTCCAAATTGTGTAGATAAGTCTCCTAATGGATTGTGTAGGCGGGCGAGAATTATGGCGCTGCCATTCATATTTCCAAAAATTCTCATTCAGTGTCTGACTCTCACCATCCTTAAGGTTTGGCCAAAATTCCTTTAAGGGCTAGCTCTAGGATTGTTTTACATAAACGAATCATGAATTGAAGTGAAAACTTTCAAAACTAATACATGAAAATCAAAACAATAATATTTTACGTACCAAAATTTCATCTGGATATTTAGGAATGACATCGGTGCATCTTGTTAAATTAATAAATATACGATACAATATATTAGAGATTACGATACGATATTTTTATTTAGTGTTTTTTTTCTTCTAAATTGATGAGAATCTTTTATATAAATTGGACACTTTTGTACAAACTAATAAATAATTCAGAACATCAACAATGTAGTCATTTGGATATTTTTCATGGATGTAGGCACCATAGCCGAACCACGTATTACTTTGTGTTATTACGATCTTGCCTCATCTCTTTCTTTTTTATACAAATATAATTGAGAATACAAGAATCCATTTTCTTGTAACATGATATCATGGTTTCTTCTTTTGTACAATTTGATTTGCTCCAAGGTTAAAAAACCAGATAGGAGGTTAAATCGACCAGATTTTCGATTTTTAGTTCAATTGATTGGGCTAGTTGTTTGATAAAAAAATTAAATATTTAAAAAATCATTTTAATGTTAAATATAGTTAATAATTAATTAGAAAATGCATTTGGCTTAATGGTATGATCTTTAATATGAATTAAGAGGTTAAATATTCAAATCTCATCAATTATAAATAAAATTTTAAAAAATATATAAAATCGGTTTTTTACCGCTTTTATTCGATTTTTTGATGATAATTTACCTATTAAACCAATTCTCTATAGGTTCAACATAACTGGTTTTATATACATAACTGGTTTTATCGAACAATATACCGATTTTCGATTGAACCGATCCAGTTTGATTTTTTTATCACTGATTTGCTCCTATTTTATTTTGGTGTAATTTATTCTTTGATATTTTGTAGTTTTTAATGTCAAAAAGTATTTAATGTTGTAAGAATTAAAAGTCATTTATATATAATGTACATGTATCATGTATGGAATGAAGAAAAGATTATATGAAACTATTACAATACGTCTAAAAATATTATTTTCATTCAAATTTTGATACATTTGACAACAATGTTTTCAGTACTGTACTGACATTGACTCAATCTTCTTCTTTTTTACCTTTGCATTAGACCTGTTCAAGAATCAACTATTTGTCCAGCCTGAGCCTGGCCTTAAATAAAACGGGCCTGGACAGAGATTTTTTTAATTCGGACCATTTCGGCTCGAATCACTATTCATTTAATTAAAAAAATTTATTTAAATTTAATTATAGAAATATATAAATATTAATATAAAAAATATATTTTTTTAATATTTTTGAACAGTAAAACGGGCTTACGGATCTGGCCGACCCGAGCCCAACCCAAATCAGGTTTGAGTAAGATAAAAAAAAAAAAAAAATCTCGGGTCACGACCCAATTCATAAACAGGTATATGCATTGCCACTTATATATAGGATGTAATTCCTACCCAAAAATACTTCTCTCCCTAATTTTCAGATCCACTTGTTTGCCTAAACTAACTGTCAAACTCCTCGTGAACTAAAAAACCTGTTTTACATCTTGTCTTTGTATTGTATCAAGATTTCATTTCAACATTCTTATAGCTCGTTAATGCATCTACATTTATTGCTAACTTGGCTCTTTTTGTTTTCCCCCTCATATTCAGATGTGTCCAAACGTGTCATAATTATGTTTTGATTGTATCTGATTTTATTTATATATTTTTTTTTATGTATTTTTGCATGTTCAATACATATTTTATCACGTCAAAATCATATATGTGTCGAACATACATGTGCTCATGGGCCGGGCCGGGCCGCGGCCCATTTTTTATTATTTTTTTTGCCCAGTCCCGCCCGTTTAGACCCGAATCACTGTTCATTGGAATAAAAAAATATTTTTTTTTATTTTTTTAATTAAAATTAAGTAAAAATAATATTATAATAATACTAAAACACTGTTCCGGGCCGGGCCGGGCGGCCCGGAACATAAATTTGCCTGCCCAGGCCCGGCCCGTGAGCAGGTCTAGTCGAACATATATCCGGAACTTGAACACAATCCTCAGAGTATCGGTGCTTCATAGATTGAATGTTTGCAAAGAGTTTTCATAACAATTTTTGTGATCATTCTCAAGCAGAATATTAGTAAAAAAATTGGCAATGGCTCATTCATCAGCCTGTAAAACCCGGATTAATTGCATGTACTCATAGAATCCTCACCAATGGAATTGCCGCACTAGGATTTGATTGCTGCATCCACTTTTTATTATATTATAATATTATATATTAAAGCCAAGTAGACAGCTTTATGTTATATTAATACTAAAATTTCACATGATCACAATGTGAGAAAAAATATATTTTTAAATATAATAAATTGTGTTTAAAAAAAATTAAATGTAAAGAAAAATGAATAGTTTTTGTAAGTGGGTAGTTTTTTTAAAAGTAATAGATACTTTTTTTATAAAAAATTATTATATAAATATAAAATATATATATCCTTATTTAATTTTTTATTTTTTAATATTTAATGGTTTTTTGATATTTTCACCAACTTAGTTGGTGTTACTTGACTCAGTGACACCAAATCAGTCATTTTTTTTTTTTATAATAGTACTAGAATTTGAGACACTTACTATGTGAGTAAAAAAAAAAATTGTTTAAAAGAATTAAATATAAAAAATGGGTACCTTTTAAAGTGGATAATTTTTTTAAAAAATGAGTAAAAATTAGGTATTTTTTTTAGTAGGTATTTTTTTAAAAGAGTAGATGCTTTTTTAAAAGTAAATAAAAATTTTTTAGTTAAAAATATTATTAAAAGACATAATTATTTTTATTTAATTTATTAATTTTATAACTTTACTTGATTTTTTTTGTATTTTCTCTAATTGAGTTGGTGTCTGATTAATTCGTGACATCAATTCAATCATTCCTTTTAATATAGTAGGGATAGATAATATAATATCACATAATATTATATTATATATTATTGCTGCACTCATAGAATATGCTCTCAATTTTCTATTCATAGCATCTTATTCTGATATCTCTTTTGCTGTATAAGGATCATCTCGTGGTTACTGTACCTAGCAAGTTGGAAGAGGAAAACAAATATTATCATGAATGAAATTAAATAAGAGGCTGAACTCGGGTTTAATCCAATTCATTCATACAGTCAATTTTAAAATATAATATCTGTAATCCTTTTTTCCATTTCCAGGCCTTCTTTGTAAAAAAAGATATAATCAAATCCTTGACTGAGACAAAAAGCTTGATATTGCTTTCCTTTCTTAGATAGGATTTTTTTTTTTTAAATACATGAAATTAAAGTTATAATTAGAAAAAAAAATCCCGCTTGGGATACTTTTATTTTTCTATAAATTTTAAATTAATTAATAATAATAAATTTATTTTAAATTATATTTTATTAAATAATAATAATTTATTAAATTTTTATTTTGAAATTGTAATAATATTAATATAATTATATTTTGTTAATTATGAAAATTATTTATTTATAAATTACATAATATAAATGCATTTTCAAATGTTATTTATATATATATATTTAAAAATATTTAGACTTGAATGTATGATGTATATTTTTATTTATAAAAGTTAAAAATAATAAATAAGAAAATAAAATCGTGGTTTGTATTTTATTCTCTCATATGATTGATTTTCTCAGATAAGTTAGCAGCAAGTTCATTTTTTTCATTCTTTTTTTTTTTTACTTTTTTTTCCGAGCGGATCGGATACGGATCTTAAATTGACCCGCGACTCAACGTGCAGACTTACCCCTTTAAATACATCATTTAAAATTAAAATTAAAATAATTAATAAAAGAATTTTTTTTAACTTTTTTCCCGAGCCGATCGGATACGAATCCTAAACTGATCCATGAGCCAACGTGCAAATCAACCTCTTTAAATATATTATTTAAATTAAAATAAAAATAATTAATAAAATAATTTTTTTAACTTTTTCCCATGATTGGTCAGGTACGGATCTTAAATCGATCCGCGAGTCAACATGAGGACTAACCCTTTTAAATGCATTATTTAAAAATAAAATAAAAAATTAGTTAATAAAATAAATTTTCGGTGCGGGTCGGGTACGGATCCTAAATTGATCCGCGAGTCAATGTGTGGGTCAACAACCCCTTTAAATACATCATTTAAAAATAAAATAAAGTAAAAAAAAATAAAAAATATATATATATTTTAATTTTTTTCCAAGCGGGTCGATTAAGGATCCTAAATTGACCCGCGAGTGAAAGCATGGGCCAACCCTTTAAATACACCATTTAAAATAAAAGTAATTAATAAAATAAATTTCTTATTTTAACATTTTTTTTCTCAAGCGGGTCGGATACAGATTCTAAATCGGTCCACGAGTCAACGTGAAGACCAACCCCTTCACATACATAATTTAATAAAAATAAAAAACTTAAAACTAAAAATATTTACTAAAATAATTTTTTTTATTTTTTTCCCAATCGGTCGGATATGGATCCTAAATCGACCCGCGAGTTAATATGCGGACCAACCTCTTTAAATACATAATTTAAAATTTTTTAAAAATAATTAATAATTCTTTTTTTTTTAACTTTTTTTCCTTGCTGGTCTGGTACAAATCCTAAACTGATTCACGAGTCAACATGCAGATCAATCTCTTTAAATACATCATTTAAAAATAAAATTAAAAATTTAATAAAAAAATTTCTTTTTAAAAAAATTTTCCCAAGCGGGTCAAGTACTAATCCTAAATCGACCCACGAGTTAACGTGCAGAACAATTCCTTTAAATACATGATTTAAAAATAAAAAACTAAAAATAATTAATAAAATAATTTTTTAAAATTTTTTCCGAACGAGTCGAGTACAGATCCTAAATCGACTTGCGAGGAACATACGAATCTGACATGCTCATATAAACAATCTTATGCTGTGAATGTGTATTTATTTTTTTTGTTGTGAACATCAGATCTTTAAATCTTGGAGTATTTATTTGCATCAAATGCTCTGGTGTTCATAGAAGCCTTGGAGTGCATATATCAAAGGTATGGTTCTCAGACTATGCTCCTATTTTCCTTAAATGAAGTTTTACGTAACTGATTATATTACCTTGTGCGTTCATTATCTGGTTTTATGAGACATCTTAAAGCTTATGGAAGGAAAAATTACTAATTCAAATAAGGTAGGCAAGGATTCTGCTGGTATAAAACTTTGATAGTTGCATTAATGCATCTTGAATCTGCCATCCCTATGTCTGCTACCTTCAGTCGCCATCGTTAGGACCTATGTTACTCGAATTCGGATATGAGTGTCAGATACAAGTATGTATCCGACACAGGTATGTTCAACTTTTATTTTTTTTATAAGTTTTTTCATGTATTTGGAGGATTCTTGGAGGGTTATATCTCCATACCCATGTCTGGTTATGCGTCGGACACTAGTGTCGGACACAAGTACTTCAAGAAAAATGAAGAGTCGGAATAACATAGGTTAGGGAACACTAAAGGTTGAGAATTGAGATTAATTCGTAATGAGGACTCGGACTAATTAACCATCTTTAGTTATTTGATGTTGTCAGCTAGAGCAGTTAGATAGAAAGAACAACCAGCTATTAGGAGAAAGAAAATTAGGAGCTAGTAGTTATTCATGCAATAAAGCAATATAGAGGAATAAGCAAATTACTGGCCTTGTGAAAAATCTTTTCATGTTTTTTCGTGTGTTATGTAATAACTTAAGCAGAAATCAGATAAGGGAGTTTTGGTCTCTATGAAGCATGCTTCTAGTTTCTGGGGTAGAGGATGTGATGATTATAGTTCACTAATAAAGTTTTCTGTCGAAGTTTGCCAAATAGCCTATTCAATCACTTCCTGGTCATTGATTTGGATATGTTGTAGCATTCTGATTTTAGTTCTTAGGCTTATATATAAAATTGCCTCCTATATTATACCTATTTTCTCGTCTTGGTACTTAAAATTTTTTTGGTCCAATCGAGTACCTATATTATAATTTTTTATCCCAATCGGGTCCAAATCGGGTACCTAATCGGTCTACGGAATTATACTATAGGTACTCAATTAAGGTAAAAAAAAAAAGGTACTAAAGTGGAAAAAGAGATACAGTACATGAGGCAATTTTATATATAAGCCTAGTTCTTATAACGATTGAGCCGAAGATATTGAGGACCATTCTCTCTCTCTCATACACACACATGCAGAATCTATGTTGTTCGGACTCTTCATTTTTTTTGAAGTACCCGTGTTCGACGTATATCAGGACATGAGTATGGAGATATGATCCCCAAAAACCCTCCAAATACATGTAAAAACTTAGAATAAATCAAACATACTCGTGTCGGACACATATCCGTATCCGACAGTCGCACCCGAATCCAAGTAACATAGTGCAGAACACACGCATAGATTCACGCACATGCATATATCTGCTAATTTTCTAATTTGATAAGCAATTGTGCTAGGTTTTATCAGTGAAGCTAGATGAATGAACAGATGAACAAGTTGATTCTCTGGAAATTTTGGGTGGCAATACTGTATCAAACAGTAAGTAAGAAGCTTTCTTTCCTGATAATGTCAAAAAGCCCAAACCAGATTCCTCCATTGAGGAGCGCTCCGATTTTATTTAAGATTCAATATGCCACACATTTGAAAGGTATAAGAAGATGAATCTCAAAATCTCAAATACATATAGTTATTTAAAATTCACCATTAAATAGGCATCCAATAAATTTATGTTCTATGAATTTGAGAATAATTATGAAGGTACTATATATATGTGTTTTATTACACAATTTATGCTAAATTTGAAATCTAAATACCTTTTCTCAAATTCAAGTTTTCAAGGTAATCTAATTTTGAAAATGGTGGGTTTAAGAGAATTTTGTATTTAGATTGTGTAGGCCGAACTAACAAGTTATGCAAGATTATTCTGATTAATCACCGTGGAATTTGAAATAAAGTGTATTGCAACTATAGACACTCATTTTGATTATTAGTCATGTGATCTGATTGTTAAAATAATACAATTTGAAGCAAATTCTTTTATTTTTTATGTGAGGCTCATGTAGTCCTATATGATTTATGGATTAATGGGTAGAAAATTGATGGAAAGAGGGGAAGGCTAGTAACTGCTGGAAATAGACAGATATATATACTTGTCATGGACTCCATAAAGTGTTATTCCATTAGGGTTTATGATATTGCAGTTAGAGAATAATATTGGTATACCTAATTTGGTTGTTAAAATCTTAAGTCTTATTGTCTTCTTTCCGAAACCACATCTTTTAGCAATGTTAAAGTGAAATAGGTTTTTAACAGATGGTACTTGCAGAACAAATGGAGTGACACAAAGTCATCTTGCAAAGGTATTTGGAATTGAAGGGAAGAACTACTTTTATATATTAAAGAACCTTGAATGCAGAGGGTTGATTGTGAAGCAACCAGCAGTTGTTAGGAAGAAAGAACATTGCACTGAAGGGGAGTCCAAAAACAGTTCAGTGACCACCAATTTGATATACTTATATCCATATGCAAAGCGTTTGGGCTCTCAACAGAGATTTGAGATTAATAAAGAAGAACAAACTGTGGAAAGTCTTGGGTATGACGATGAAAATGTTCCAGATGATGATGGTTTTGCTTTAGAAAATGTTAAACAGAATGTTCTCGTGAATGATTATCTACCTGCAATGAAAGCTGTTTGTGATAAACTGGAAGAAGCCAGTGGAAAGGTCAATTATATTCAGAATGTTGTTAGATTCATGGATTGGATGTTATGCCATTATGCTGATTTTCCTTCTATTGAAGGTTCTTGTTGTCTCAGATATTAAACGAGACTTGGGTTATACGAGATCCTCAGGCCACAAAGCCTGGAGAAACGTAAGACTGCTATCTTCACTTCTTCCTTCTCTCTCTCTCTCTCTCTCTCTCTCTAAAAGGGGCCAAAGGGTGGGGGGGGCGGCTTCATTTTAATTTCTATCTAGTCCACAATTTGCTCTTCTTTAATGATTTTTTGGATTTGTCTTCCTCATACCATGTCCTGCATATATGTTCTCAGATCTACCGCAGGTTAAAAGATGCTGGTCTCATTGAGGATTTGCATGCTGTTGTGAATGAAAAGGTGATGTAAACATATAGTTCTTAGTTCATGCTTTTGCAAGACTTCACATTTACTTTTTTTCTTTTACCCTGAATAGAAATCCCAAGAAAAAGTTGTGTTGATGGGTTTACACCTTGTGAGGATTTGTAATAAGCTTTTCTAGCAAACTCTTCTTCCTCTCTCTCTCTCTCTCTCTCTCTCTCTCTCTCTCTCTCTCTCTCTCTCTTCTTTTTTTTCTTTGTTAAAATTTGCCTAATATTGTCAAATCATGCTCAACTTGACTCATCTAAGTTCTAAACCTAAATTTGGGGCAGTTAGTTAAATGAATCCTTTGGCTTGATTCTCTAACAAGTGAGGAGCTGCTGAATCCATCTTTACTACAACTTTGTGCTTATTTTATTTAATTTTTAACCTTTTATTCCTGTTTATATATATTCCATAGTTTAGCTGATATTCTATTAGTTTAACCTTCTATTCCTGTTTATATCTTTACTCTAACTTTGTGGTTATTTTATTTTTTAACCTCTACAACTTTGTAACTGCTGACCTATGTTATTTGGACGCGGGTGCAAGTGTCGGATACGGGTATGTGTCTGACATGGGTATGTTCAATTTTTTTCCTAAGTTTTTTTCATGTATTTGGAGGGTCCTTGGAGGGTCATATCCCCATGCCTATGTCCGGATATGCAACAGACACGGGTGTTGGACACGGATACTTCAAGAAAATGAAGAGTCGGAGCAACATAGCTATTGACTAATTAATAGAATTTAATCAATATTATAAGCCATAGTAAGCACAAACTAAGTAAACATTAGCAGTTCCCAATCACCCAGGGAAGTAGCTGGATTTGGAGGAAAATCCTACAATTGAGACCATTAGCAGCTCAATTCACCTATCAGAATAATGGAAGATTAGCTTGGAAATTTCCTGGGGACAGGTTTTCAGTGGCTAAAGTGTGGCAACAAATCAGGCCAAGGCAGCCAAAGGTGGATTGGGATAGATTGGTATGGTATGCCTACCATATTCCAAGGCATTCCCAAATATCATGGATGGCAATTCAGAACAAGCTCCCTACAAAAGATCGATTGATGGAATGGGGAATGGAACTTAATGGAACTTGTGATATGTGCAGTCAACAAATGGAGACTCGAGACCATTTATTCTTTGAGTGTGAGTATTCTAAAGCAGTATGGAGGGAGATTCTGCACCTATGTAAGCTTCATAGAGTGATCAGAAGCTGGGCCTTTGAAGTTCAATGGGCAAAGAGGAAGCTAAAGGGTAAATCTCTTATTGCTACAGTGCTTCGAATTGCTTGGAATGCTCTCATATATCATGTATGGAGGGAGAGGAATAACCGCAGGTTTGGTAAACAATCTCAGCAATGTATGCAAATACTTGAGAAAATCAAGGAGGAGGTTAGCTATAGACTAGGGGGGATGAAAATCATAAAGGATGATACTGTTAATAGAGATTTGCATGTAGCATGGGGGTTAAAAAGCTCACTGATAGCATAATTTGTTCTTAGCTATGTAAAGAAGACATTGTAAAATAGTACATTTGTTTGCCAGCTATGCTGGTTGTATTGATGTAGCAGTGCATGCTACTTTTGGATAAATAAAAACTTTGCTTATCCAAAAAAAAAACTAAGTAAACAAGGTTGGACATCTTTTATGAAGAATGATTTTTTCCTTTGACACACAATGTAAGATCCCTTTTGTCTGAAATTAATGCAACTTTTTCATGCCTTTGGTCATTCTTTCTAGGCCGATATTGCCAATACAGGTGCTTGCAGTCAATTATACCATATAAGATCATGTAAAACATTCTAGATTATATTATATGGACAAAATTCTGTCTGCTTCTGCATTATATAACTGCTTGTTTATGTTGTGATAAATTTCTATTTTCTTTAGGTTGAGCTTTGCCTAAGGTTGGTGAAGAGGTTTTCTGAAAAGAATTTTGAGCCAAAATTTCTTGGATGTGATGATCATCTTGACAAAGCACAACAGCTGAAGTTTGGAAGGTCAATTCCAAATGTTGACCAGATTGTAGAGCTTCCCATTGATAATCAAATTTACGATATGGTTGATGCTGAAGGATCTGTTTGCTTGTTATGACGGTGTTGAATATATTTTCCTGACTTTGCTTTATTATAATCGTGTTGATCTTAATGGTTATGAACTTATGATGCTGTGTTTTTGTCAGATATTTCCTCAAAAAATTGTTGTAAACTGAAGACTGGGTCTTCAAATGTAAATCAAGGCCTCTAGATATTTATTTATCATGCAGTAACAAAGATGATTCCTCAATTTGAATATGTACTGCACGGTGTTAATGGAGTAAAAAAAGCATGAGCAAGCTTGTTATTTAATCAAGTCTTAAGCAATTCTCACAGCTTGTTCTTTTTGCAGCCTTAGTTGAAGATATTCACTTGAATTTATGGTTATCACCTAGTTCAACTATATTAAGACTCTTTCTTCCATCAGGGAATAGTGATATTGATCAGTTGTAGTATTGCCTCAATCTAATTGTAGTATTAATGTTCGATGCTACATGGATGATTTAAATCGCTTGAAATGCATGTATATTATGTATAACATGCGTGTGCTTGGGGCCAGTACTCTACTACTCGTTTGTCCCAAAGAAGTAAAAGATGAACTGTTGACTCCCGGGCACACTCAATGCCTAAATTCACGCTGATTTTAATGTACTTACTGATGTATGCCTGAATAATGCTGTAACTTGTAGATAGCTTTAATTGTCTATTTCATAGTTATTTCAGCTTTTGACTAGGCTTCCTTTTATGTTTTAATCATATTATTTTGTGTAGTTTTAAACTTTTACTTATCTGTGCCTTTTCAATGGCTGGTTTTGCATGAAGCATCCCTGCAAAAGCATGTCTTTTGTATCCAAACTGGTAATTTTTTCATGTTCATATCTGGTATGAGCAGGTGTATGAGAGGCTTGGAATTGATAAGAAAAGGAGCTATTCTCGATTCCTTAACATGATCTCTAGGTTTGGGATGCACGGGCAAGCTGAAAGCCATAAAAAGACTACAGTGTATCGAGTTTGAACATATGGGAATTCTTATCATAAATCATCAAATGCATTTTTGATTAAATCAAAAAATGCCGATGATGAAAATCAGATTTCTAATATTGATGTTGGCAATTCAGAAGTTCCTGATGGATCGAACCAAAACTTTCTTAGAGTATGATCCTTCAACTTCTGCAGGCGGTTTTTTTACTCCAAATGATAAGTGAAATTTCCTGTGGCTCCCCTGGAGAAACTAACCATGTTGTTCTATATTCTGACAACATGCAAGGGCTTCCAACTGAACAAAGTAATACTGCCCATGATGCAGAACTTGATTTAGTTAGTAGAGAAAGTGAAATACGTGCTCCTCCACCACAACCAACGGGTCTTGATTTGTTGAAGCCTCCTGATTCTGGCTCATATCAGACATATTCAAGACAAGTTCTGACTGCTGATGGTGCTCGAAGGGAGCCGAGGATACTTGGACGTTTACAGGTGTTTTTTTTATGCCAAGCACTTGACTGAAGGCTTTTATAATGGGATTTATGTTACCCGAACTATTCATTTTCCCTAAAGTACTCTTGTCCGACACATATTCGGACACGGATATGGGGTATCATCCTCCAAATAATATATGGAAAAACTTAGAAAAAATTGATTGTGTCAGACACATACTCGTGTTCGACACTGACCCCCGAGTCCGGGTAACATAGACTGGGATTATAACCTTGTTTCCCATCCTTATAACAATTTCTAGCAATACAAACATTATTCTAGTTTTTATATGCAGGATGAGAAGTTTATTTTAAGACTTGAATTGTATCGATGGCTCGTGGAACTTGAGAAGGACAAGAGCACAAAAATGGACAGGAAGACAGTTGATCGAATGTTAAAGAAGCTTCAGCAACAAGGGCACTGCAAATGCATGCACATTAATGTGCCTGTTGTCACGAATGTTGTCGAAGCCGTATTACTCAGGTGGTTCTGCACCCATCTTTTGAAGCTTTACATCCAGAGTTGCTGAGTGAAATTCATGACAGATTGAGATCATTTGAAATGCAAATCCGTGGCCGTGGATCATCGAAGTTGAAAAACAATGATTCAATTCCTGTATTAGATGGTGTTCAGAGAACTCTGAGCCATGTTGTTTCAGATGCCAAAGCTGCTAAATCAGAAGCCATGCGTGCTAATGGTTTTGTATTGGCAAAAATGATACGCTCAAAGCTGCTACATGGGTTTTTGTGGGGTTTCTTGAATAGTTCTCATGGTTGGGACGATGCTTTATCACTTGAGAAACACCTACATGATCAGAAAAATCTTCATGGCTCATGCATTTTATTTTCACTGGAAGCAGCCATCAAGGCCATTCCACTTGAACTTTTCTTGCAAGTTGTGGGAACTACTCTAAATTTTGATGATATGATTGAGAAGTGTAAGAAAGGCTTTTGTCTTTCTGATCTTCCCATTGAAGAGTATAAGCTTCTAATGGATACTCAGGCAACTGGAAGACTTTCATTGCTCATTGACATCCTACGCCGCTTGAAGGTACAATTAATTGGCCAAATTTCCAATAGGTTAATTATGTAAGAATATTTCATTCTTGTGGAAAACTTTGCTTCATTAATGTGTTCAAAATACTTTCTCTTTGGAGATCATGTAGTTGCTTTTTAACATGAATAATCTGGGTTGTATTCTATCCAAATATGTAGTTGACATATTAGTGGCATTGTTGTAAAACAATGATGGCTGTTTTAAGTTATTGATCCTCCACTGAATGTAAACTTTAGCTTTTGTTTTTTAGATAAACAAGGCTCAAATATTTTCTTGCCTTGTATAAAAAATAAGTGGTTGCTGCTCTGGAAGAATGCCTTTTCTTAGTCATTATTGTATGTGGTTTAATGTTATATTGGTTGAATATGTGCTTGAAGAATTGCCTTTTTTTCATGTCTTCTTCTGTGGTAGTTGTCTCTGTGAACATAGGTTATTAGGAATATAATGGTGGCAAAATTTGATAGGCATTAGCAGAATTCAAATTTGAAACTGTTCATATATAACAGATTTATGCTGACATCCAATTCCAAGCAGTCTTATGTGAATTTAAATTCACTTGATAAGTTGCATCACATTTTATTTTAGTTGCTGGAAAAGACAGGAGATGGAATATGTTCCAATAATATATTAGTAGAAATTCAGTATTGTCGAGGCGTGCGCCTAGGCGCGCCTATGCCTTGCGCCTTGGCGTTAGATAACAAAAACGCCTCAGACCCTTTCGGGCGAGGCCCATTTGATCAGGCGCACGCCTGGTGCGCCTAGGCACGTTTTTTGTAAAGCGATAGACGTAAAAAAAGCCTGCCTGATTGCGGTTCTCTTTAATTTAAACTTTTTCCATTAAATGTACCTTTGCTAGTAAGAAAGGGGATATTATCAAACTCTCTACTTCTCAATATTTGAGTATTCAACAACAGACATGGGACTATAAGGAAATCATGCATATTGAGCAAAAAAAAAATTGCATGTTTTGTAGATAAATTGGACCACTTTTTAGTGGTTATTGTCATAATTATATATCTTAAGCTTATTTTATATATATATATATATATATATATATATATATATATATATACACACATACAAAAACACACATATACATATTGCGCCTTACTTCACTCAAGCGAGCGCTTTATTTGCGCCTAAGGCATTTAAGGGTTCTAGCGCCTAGAGTGTGCCTTGCGGCCGTGACAACACTGGGTAGAATGTGAAATACTGGTAGAGCATGCAAACATTCCTGATGGACAAAATTAAGACAGTTTCTAGGGGAGCATACATTTTAATTGGTATTTTTCTTTTAAATTAGAAGAGTTAGTTCAGTATAGATTATTTTTTGATTAATTTCTCTCTATGCTCCAGCCTCGTATATTACTGTTTCTTTGACTGAATTTATTTGATGATGTAGTTGATTCGCCTGGTACCTGATGAATGTTCAGATAACAGATTAAAGGTACCACATGCCAATTTGACCCATGCTATGGAGCTTAAACCTTACATAGAGGAACCACTATCATTGGTTGCCAAATCTACTTTTAGATCTCTTGATCTTCGTCCTAGAATCAGGCATGATTTCATCTTGTCTAATAGAGAAGCTGTTGATGACTATTGGAAAACTTTGGAATATTGTTATGCAGCTGCTGATCCAAGAGCTGCTTTGCACGCATTCCCTGAATCTGCTGTTCACGAGGTATGCACTATAGACAGAAATGTATAGACTAAAAATTCATGGCACATATGTGGTTAATAATTGAAAAAATAAAATAAAAATTAATATTTTAGAATTTTAGTTGTAAGAATAGATTTTTGAAAATAGGAGATATTGTCCTTACCGAATTAGATCAGACTCCAACTCATTTTAAAAATTTACAATGATAATACCAAGTCAATGTGATGCTAAGTTCAGCTGTCACTTTAGGTATTAGTGTGTGTGTATTACTTTTTGTGGATGATTAAGAATTCCTATTTATAAGCTTAGTTAAATTGCCCATACGGGCTATAAGCTTTGGTTTGATAACTTTTGTGTTTTTTGTAAGTTATATCCACTGTTGCTTGCATCTATATCCATTTTAATAGCCTGCTATGTGAAATGTAAAAGCTCTCTCAGGAAAGTGGTTATTGCAGGTTTTCCTTAATCGATCATGGGCCTCAGTTCGAGTTATGACAGCTGATCAGCGTGCTGAGCTCCTAAAGCGAATAGTGAAGGATAATTTAAATGAAAAACTTTCATATAAAGACTGTGAAATGATTGCAAAGGATCTTAATCTGACTTAGAGCAGGTTAATTATATTTTGCTTAATGTTATTTGAATCCCCCCCCCCCCCCAATTGTGATCAATCAGTTATAACCAGTTGTTTGCTTTAAACAAATTTATTTTCTATTTACAGGTGCTTCGTGTGTATTATGATAAGCACTAAAAACGTCTTAATAGATTTCGGGGTGTTCCAAATAGCAATGAAGAGCAGCATCAACTAGAAAGAAATAAACAGTCATCTGCTCGGAAAAGAAAGAGATATTCAAAGGTGAAATCGATAGAGAGTATAGAGTTGATGCAAGAACCATACAATTGGATGAACAGGAGGTTGCTACACTACCTGATGGCATTGATGGATTCACTCTGAAAGAATATGATTCTTTAGCTTCTTCAGTGGGACCTAATGTCTTCCAAACATATCAGGAAGCTGATCATGTTGAAGCTGTGAATAAGCCAGGGTCACTTGAAGAAGATGAGGAGTGTTATTCCTTAATTAGCCAGAATGCCTTTTCGAAAATGAAGCCAACACATAAAAAAAGAATCTCATGGACAGATGAAGCGGATAGGTAGACAGTAGTAATATCCAATATATAAATCTTACAGTTTTTGAAGCAAAGAGAGGGTGGCCACGTCGCCCCCTCCAATTTTTTTTTTGACCCCACTTTACTCCAATTTTTTATGGGCCCCACTTTATTGTGGACCTCACTTTATTTTAGTGTATAGAAAAAAAATGGTAGGAAAAAAAAAAGAAAAAAAATTTATGTATTCGTGTTATTTGTTGTGTTTAAAGTATTATATATTTATATAAATTTTTACACGTTGATAATTCGTGTTTCAATTCATTTAATATTTTACATAGTTTTTCATTGTGATTCAATTTAGAGAAAAAATTGTGTGTTCGTGTCGTATCTCAATTCATGACATATTTTGCATGATTTGTCATAGTGATTCGATTTAGAGAAAAATTTGTGTGTTCTTGACGTGTTTGTGTTTTTTTCCCCTTCAAAGTTTTATAAGATTTTACACGTTAATAATATATATAAAGTACTATAAATTTTTACACGTTAATAATTCATTTTATGTATATTTTTACATGTTCGTGTATTCTTATTGAATTTTTCGTGTTGTGTTTTAATTATTTTTTCTATATTGTGTTCGTGTCGTGTCTCAATTCATTTTATATTTTACATAGTTTGTCATTGTGATTCAATTTAAGATAAAATTTGTTTCACTTAGATTTATCTTTTAAGCTGACTTTATAAATTCTTTATAACTTTAAATTGTTATGACAGTTCTCTTTTGTTATTTTAAAAAATATTAATTTTTTTTTTTTTAATTGTTAATTTTTGTTTTTAGAAATGTTCTCATCGTATATTTAACATTTGATTTCCGCGGCATCGCGCGGGGGTTTAATCTAGTATTCTTTAAATTGTGTGGAAATGCACCAGAAGCATATCTCTACAGTTAACAAACTGAATAGAAAGTGGACATAGGAGCACTTTTTAAAAAAGATAGATCTATCATATCCTTCTATTTTGGCTCATGTGTAACTTATCTCCAACTAATGATGCTTGCCTAGCAGGAATTTAGTTAAGTTATAAATGGTTTGAGAACCACATGATTGGGGGAATTTCAGAATGTCTGACCTTTTTTATTGCTTGTGTTTAACATTTCGTATGTGCATTTGGTGGTTGTCTATCTGGTCTCCTTGATGATAGATATAGTCTAGTGACTGTCAGAAGAGGAAGATGTTTACAGTATATTATGTTATTTGCTTAGGGTATATTATGGTTCTTCATGTTTCACATCAATATGTTCTTTGCAGGGAATTGGTAACCCAATATGCAAGATACCGTGCTGCTCTGGGGGCTAAATTTCACCGTGTAGATTGGACTTCACTTGCTGGCCTTCCAGCACCTCCTCGTGCTTGTGCAAGAAGAATAACATTTCTAAAAAGAAGTGCAAAATTTAGGAAAGCATTAATGAAACTATGCAATATGCTTAGTGAACGGTATGTGATGCATCTTGAGAAAAGCCAAAATAGGTCATCCAACAATAGTGATTGCATTGCAGACTTCTTGTCCGATCTTCATCAATTCAATTCTCCAATGGGATTGAACATGGTGAAGATGCAGGCTTTGAGGAAGAAAGATGGGATGATTTTGATGACAGAAAGATAAAAAGAGCTTTGGAGGATGTTCTTCGTTTTAAACAGATTGATAAACTGGAGGCCTCTAAAAGAGTTGGATCTGTATCTGCTGAGTGGTCGAATATAAACATGAATTCAGAGGATTATGTAATTCCTGATCTTTAGGGTTCACATCTTTTATGTTTTATTCCATTAATGCTCCTAAAGTTTCATAATATTTATCTAATTGCAGTTGGAAAGATTTTATTGATTTTCATCAGTGGGCATTGTTTCCCAATATTTGGTAGATAATATTTATCTTGCTTTTAAGTACTCTTGGAATTGAGAGAGCTGAAATTATTGTGTTTTTTCTTGTTTCCCTAGCAGGATTTACAGGGACCTGATTTGGCAACTACACAAGATGAGGATATAGGGAGGCCTGGTACTGGGCGACATAAAGGCTCTATTCAAAGCTCACAACACCATCGCTTTCATCAAAAGTTAGTTAAGCTTTGGAATGTAGGAAATGGTGTTGGCAGACAAGTACACGAATCTTTGGCTGTTTCTAATGCTGTTGAACTATTTAAGCTTGTTTTTTTGAGCATATCTACAGCGCCACCATTTCCAAATTTGCTGGCAGAAACTTTGCGCTGTTATTCAGAACATGATCCTTTTGCAGCTTTTAGCTACCTTAGAGATAGAAAAATTATGGTAAATATCAGTATCTACTTTCTATATTTTTAAGTTATTGCAATCTATGCAATTACATAGAGGTGTTAACTGTTTTGGACTTAAGTCAAAGAGCAGTATTTCTTAATCTTATGGAATAAGATGCAATCAATTTCTCTAGAGTTACTTTTTATTTCAGTTAAAATCTTATGATATTCAAGAAGATATCCTTGGAGCCTTAGTGATTGGCTTTTGGCACCATTTGACCACTTACCAATTTCTCTAGAGCTATTTTTCATTTCAGTCAAATCTTATGATGTTCGCGAAGATATCCTTGGAGTCTTAGTAGTTGGCTTTTGGCACCATTTGTCTGTTTAACTTTATAAGTGTATACCTTCATCTCCTGCCTTCAGCTCAAGCAGTAGATCTGGTGAGCAGGGCTGGGGCAGGTTGTATTTTTTATCTTATTAACCAAGTAAAACAGTGTCATATTGGTTTGCTGTTTTCTGGTCTGTCTTTGTTGGCAACTCTGGTATTAATAATTACTTTTTCATTTTTGCTTTATATAAAGTGATTGTCTTCTTTTCACATTGCCAAACCGTCTCAGATGACTTCGCCTTGCCTTCCCTTTACTTGGTGTCACCATGCCAGCTCCTTTGAGCTGCATTATTTCTTATCTTCTCTCTACTGTGCTGCTACTAACCCCAATTTCCAAACTCAAGCAGTTATAGAAAGCCGCTTTGTCATTTTTCAACGATTTCAAGGTGAAGCAGCTGAAGCGGGCGTTTCTTTTCCTGCATTATCCAAGGTGAAGCAGCTGGTTTTGAGAAATTAATCTTGAGAGAGAAAGAGCAGAGCAGAGAAGCAAAAGAGTGAAGCAAAGCAGAGCCGAATCGGACCGGAATTTCTCATCTCTTTGACATTAATCACAGGAAAGTTTCATGCCTGTGGTTAGAGCGAACGTGAGAAGATGAGGTAGAAGGGTGGAGTTCCTCTGCGGCAAATGAGATATTCTATTTCCAGATCTGCTCTCATGTTCACCAGATCTGCGTCTTGATCATCATCACCTGAAGCTCCATCCATGTTATAAGTTCCAGATCTGCTCTCATGTTCATCTTCTCTGATTCTTCTCTCAACACTTCCCCAAAATTCTCACCCATTAAAGGTTTTTGAAAGTCCAGCTTCAATCATCCAGGCCGATCTTCCTTTCTTTCTTTCTTTCTTATCTAGTGAGCAGACAAGAAGATCCAAAAGCCAAAAAAAAAAAAAAAATAGTTGTGAATTAGAACGACCAGATCCACCCCTCCATTTCCACCACCACCACCGTATCCAGGAGCAGGTTTTCGACAAGGCAACAGCTGTTGTGAATTAGAACGACCAGATCCACCCCTCCATTTCCACCACCACCACCGTATCCACCCCCTCCATCTCCTTCCTCCTCCACCGTATCCACCTCCACCATAATCACCAGATCCAAAAACACGCTTTCACTTTCCTTACGTTGGAGACCAGAAATATTACAGCTTGGAGATGACTATATCCACCGCACGAAGTATTCTTTTTTGGCACCAGTTTCTTTGCTTGCTAGAGTCAAAACTCTAAAAGCAATTCAGCAATCATCTCCCAACCACACGAAGTATTCTTTTTTGGCACCAGATCCACCAGACCCACGACCATATCCACCAGATCCACCACCACCCCCTCCATAGAAAACCAAAACAAGTCTTCACGACCAGATCCACCCCCTCCATTTCCACCACCACCACCGTATCCACCCCCTCCATCTCCTTCCTCCTCCACCGTATCCACCTCCACCATAATCACCAGATCCAGGGTCAGCCCCGGTTTTTTTTTTTTTTTTTTTTTTTTTTTTTTTCAGATCCTGTTCAAAGCAGACCCAAGACGGCCTTTTCGCACCTGCGACACAGATGACGGTGGCAGTGGCGGTGGAGCTTTAAACTGTGAGCAATACTGCGACCTTGAGAGAAATGCAAATTCACAATTTTTGATTTGGAAGATTGGGGAAAAAGCTCTCAACTCACAATAGATTGGGGATGAACCTTATGATGACTCCATTGGAGAAGACAGCTAATCAAAGATTGGAAGGTGAGGACTCCCAGCAAAGAAGCTTTAAACACGTTGTTACTGGAGATTATCCCTCCATTACAGCTGGAATGGATCGTGGTAAATTGGTGGAACGATCAAGGGAGATTGGAGAAGAACGAAGAACAGAGTCAGTTGTATCTAACTCTGCTGACGTGGCAGCTCTTGATTGGAGGAAATTGTTTGCTGCAGCTGAAAATCAAACTTTGAGATTCTTTCCTCCGCTGAAGATGGATGGGAAAGTTACTGTAAAACCACCAGATGAAGTATTTGAAGAAGGAATTCTTCAATGGAAGAACTCACTGATTGCGCAATTTATAGGGAAACCTCCAAATTTCAGTTTGTTCAATAAGCTGGCTAATATGCTATGGGGAAAGGATGGAGATCTCCAAATTAAGCCAGTAGGAAGGAATCTTTATGTTCTTCAGTTCCATAATATAGAGACAAGGGATTGGGTGCTTGAACATGGACCTTGGCACATCCAAAACAGTCCAATCATCTTGAGGAACTCTGAACCAGACCTGAACACCTTAGAATTCAACATGGAAAAACTTCCTATCTGGATTCATCTGAGCAATGTCCCATTGGAATTATTCACAATGAGAGGTCTGAGCTATATAGCTAGCGCCATTGGCACCCCTCTCTATATGGACAAAATAACTGCAAACAAGCAAAGGCTAGCATATGCTAAAGTTTGTGTTGAGATAGATGTGGCTCAAGAATTGCCCAATTCGATTGCAGTGGAGCTCAGAAATGGCTCAGTGATCCCTATCACAGTTGAGGCACCATGGATGCCTCAGAAGTGTTTTCACTGTGGTACTTTTGGTCACAATAACAAAAGTTGTCCTCGCTTGCCAAAGGAAATTCCAACCAAAAAATGGATTCCTAAGCAGAAGGATCAGAATGAGCTGACAGAGTTGAGGATTCCTGATGAGCAGACGATTCCAAGGATCTCTGAAAAGCAGATAGAATTACCTGCTCAGGTCATCATAGAGCAATTGGAAAGGCCAGTTCCATCTGGGACAGAACGAGGATCCACCTCAACCACATGAGCTATGGGCTCAGACAACAGATTTGCAATATTGGAATCTGTTCCTGAAAATAAGGAGGATAATGGTAACACAGAGTCATTTATGGAGGATAGGACTGTAAGCCACTCTCATCAGATTGTTTTTTCAGAAGAAACAAGAAAGCCTAGGGCTGCTGCAGCAGGAGTGGCAGATCTGATGAAGAACTTGAAGAGAAGGAAGGGGCCTATTGACAAAGGAAAGGCTCGAGTTAAGGCTTCTGCCTTGGGGAGTCACTCTCCAACTCTTCATTAATGAACTTCCTTGTTTGGAATGTTAGAGGACTCAATTGTCCTCTAAGGCAGAAACAGGTAGTCAGTAGAATTTCTAAGTTGCAGATTGATATTGTCTGTCTTATTGAGACTAGAGTAAAGTTACCTAAAGTGCAGAAGATTGTTGACATGCATTTTAAGGGATGAAACCTCCATCATAACTACTCTGAAGCTTCAAATGGAAGAATTTGGATCCTTAGTAAGGTTCACCTGGATGTAGATATGAAGGACTCAACAGAACAGTCCATCACATGCCAGATTAATGCATCAGCAAGATTCTGACTAACAGACTCAAGAGCAGTCTTCCATTGGTGATCTGTCCCAATCAGAGTGCCTTCATTCCAGGCAGGAGTATCACAGACAATATCCTGCTTGCTCAAGAGTTAGTCAGAGGCTATGGTAGGAATACTCTGTCCCCAAGATGTGCCATAAAAGTGGATTTGCAGAAGGCATTTGATACTATCAGCTGGGAATTCATCTCTGCAGTCTTGAAGGCAATGCGGGTCCCTCAACAGTTCCTAGATTGGATTGAAAGTTGCCTATCCACCAGCTACTTCTCTATATCTGTTAATGGATGACTTATGGGCTTCTTTAAGGGGGCAAGAGGAGTCAGGCAAGGTGATCCCCTTTCCCCCTACCTCTTTGTGATTGCTATCAATGTCCTGTCCAAGTTGCTGGACTCAGCAGCACAGTATGGGGTCTTCTCTTATCATCCAAAGTGCAAAAAGCTTCATTTAACTCACCTGAGTTTTGCTGATGATCTGCTAATCTTTGCCAAGGGCAATCTTGATTCAGTGAAGGGTATTCAGCTAGTGCTAAGTCAATTCTACACCTACTCAGGGCTCCAACTTAATAGCACCAAAAGTGAATTCTTCTCCTCAGGAATTGACAGAGAAGAATTAAGGCTCATCAGAGAGTCCACAGGGTTCAAAACAGGCACACTGCCTGTCAGATACCTGGGGGTACCATTAGTCACTAGAAGATTAACCATGACAGACTGTGAGCCACTTTTGGAGAAGGTGACAGCAAGGGTTAGAGGATGGGCAACAAAGTTCTTGTCTTATGCTGGAAGGCTTCAGCTTATCCAATCAGTTCTGTTCCACCTGCAGAACTTCTGGTGCAGACATTTTGTTCTGCCCAAGCAGTGCATAAGGAAGTTGATGCAGCTATGCTCAAGTTTCTTATGGAAAGGGAAGGAAGGCCAAGCTAAGGGAGCTAAAGTTAGCTGGAAGTCTATTTGCCTGCCAAAATCAGAAGGGGGACTTGGTGTAAATGACACTGTCACTTGGAATCAGGCATGTATTCTAAGGAATTTTTGGGCTGTACTGATTGAAGCAGGCTCCCTATGGATATCCTGGATCAAGACTTATGTGTTGAAGGATAGAGATCCATGGCACATCTCTATCCAGAGTGGGAGCAGTTGGAATTGGAGAAAGATCATGCACTTGAGAGAGGTGGCTGCCAGAATAGTTCTCACAACTGCTGATGGAAGCTGGAAATGGCCTTTCCCTGAGGGAAAGTACCAAGTGTCAGCAATGTGGAACAAGATCAGACCTTCAGCTGGGAAAATGGCTTGGTATAAGTTGGTATGGTATAATTTTAATATTCCTAGGCATTCTATGCTCTCCTGGATGGCAATCCTAAATAGATTGGCCACAAAGGATAGACTTATCTCCTGGGGAATGGCAGTGGATGATAAATGTTTGCTGTGCAAACAAGAGAGGGAAACCAGGGATCATCTATTCTTCACTTGCTCCTACTCGAAACAGATATGGCAGAGAGTGATGGTACTTTGTAGGTTAAAAAGGCAGGTTGCATGTTGGAATGTAGAGCTTCAATGGGCCTCTGTTAACCTCAGAGGTAAAGCACTAATCACAACGATATTGAGGCTAGCTTGGAACGCAGTTATCTACCTAGTTTTGAAGGAAAGAAACAATCGTTTGTTCAACTCAACTGAGCAAAAGGAGGAGCACCTCACTGAGCAAGTGAGAGACATGATCTCGACCAGGTTAAGTGATCTTAGGAAGATTAAAAGAGATTCAGTTAATACGTTTTTATGTAATTCTTGGAGGTTAAATGCAGACATGTTTGTCTAATGGCATTGGTTTTCTGATTTATTTAGCTAGGCTAAGCTAGCTTTGTAACATGTAGCAGCACTGCTGCTTTCTTGGATAAATGAAAATCTACTTATCCAAAAAAAAAAAATTTCCTTCAACTTTTGGCAGATTGGCGGTACTTGCTGTCAACCTTTTGTACTTTCTCAACAGTTCTTGCACAGTATTTCTAAGTCTCCGTTTCCTCGCAATACAGGAAAGAGAGCATCTAATTTTTCTGCTTGGATTCGTGAAAGAGAAAAAGATCTTATGGAAGGGGGGATTAATCTTACTGCAGATTTGCAATGTGGTGATATTTTCCATTTAATTTCTCTGGTTTCTTCTGGTGAACTTTCTATTTCCCCATGCTTACCAGATGAAGGTGTTGGAGAAGCTGAAGACTTGAGAACTATGAAGCACGGGTATGCCAAAAGTGAAGGAGTACCCGTACCTGGTACGGGTACGCCTTGGATACGGCTGGGTACGTACCAGGTACGTACCTATTTTTTTATAAAAAATAAAATAAAATGGGTATAGCTTGAATACGATTTGGGTACAGCTCGGTGTGGATTGGATACGGCTTAACCAAAATTTACCAGCATTTTAATGCCCAAAGCATATTTCCCATAGAGAAGAAAAAGAGAACCTGCAGCAGCAAAAAAAAGAAAGGAAGAAGAAGAAGAAAAAATAGGCAGAAGTTCAAAGAGCAGGGAAGCTGCAGCGGCAAAAAAAAAAAAAAAGAAGAAGAAGAAAAAAGGATGAAGCAGAACTGCAGCGACAAAAAAAATGAAGAAGGAAGAATGCGGCTCAGCCAAAAAAGAAAAAACAAATTTAGGGCATGTGTTGTTTAAATAAAATTATAAGCCCAAAATATTATAAGCCCAAAATATTAAACTCCCAAAATATTATAAGTCCAAAACATTTTTAATTATTTAAATAAAATTAAATGCATAAATTTAACCCAAACAATAAAATTATTATATTTTAAGTTATATTTTATTTTTAAATTATTATATAAATGAATCAAAATTATTTAAAACTAATAATAATTAAAAATAAATAAAATATTTTTATAATATTAACGTACCCGTACCCTAATTTTTTAAAAATTTCCCTATCTCGTACCCGTACCCGTACCGGATACCGGTACCGTACCCGTATCCATGCAACGTAGCTTGAGAAGCTTAAAACGTAGAGCTGAGGATAATGAATTATGTGATGCGGATAAGGCTAAGAAATTAAAATCCATTGCAGAAGGTGAATTCGTTTCACGACGAGAAAAGGGCTTTCCTGGTATTATGATATCTGTGTATAGCACAACATTTCCCACAGCCAATGCTTTAGAATTGTTCAAGGATGAGGAGACTTTCAACCCTGAACTTGTGAATGACAAAACCCTAAATCAGAAGTTTAACAGTAGTTCAACTAATTTGGACCATATGAAGGAAATGCTTGAGTTTGGAAATAATGTCACCGTAGCATCGAAGTCTAGTGAGTCACCTTGGGAAGCTATGGCTAGTTACACTGAGCATCTGTTGTCAAAACCCTTTGATCCTGAGATCATCAAGGCTGTTTGTGCTGAAATTCGGAAGGCTGGTGACCAAGGTTTGAGCATAGAAGATGTTTATAGTCTTGTCAATATGCCAGGTATATTTTTTGGTTATGTTTGTACTTGCGGTTCCTCTTCATATTTATGAAAAGAGGATATATGTATGTAACTTCCAGTTCATTGAATGTTTTGAGATGTTCCTCTGCAGGAGAAAAGACACCTGAAATTATCATTGATACGCTCCAAGCATTTGGAAGAGCTTTAAAGGTTGTTATAATTGACCATTGGGAATATTCATTTTGTCTAATAGTATGTAATATTTTTCTCAAATATGTATTTCCTCTTTCGCATCTTGCCAATAGTGCAAGGGAGGGGTTATTTTGGAAAATGTCTTTTTCCAGCAATGACAGTAGAAAAGGTTAAAACAAAAAATTTCGGCAATTCATTTGTATTCATTTCTGTTAGAAAGCAGTTTTGTGGTCTTTTTGGGGAAAGAGGGAGAGAAGAGCACGGCTTGGTAGTTTGTACTTTCTTGACAAAGCACTAGACGATTTCTTAACTTTTCATTACCAAATTGTTGTGCACTGATGTCGTGATCGCTTTCGTACAGGTCAATGCTTATGACTCTGTTCGAGTTATTGATGCTTTATACCATTCCAAGTATTTTCTTGCCTCAGTTTCTTGTTTTCATCAAGATCTTAAACCACCTTTGTCACTAACGTCCCAAGAAAAAGATGACGGCAACTTGATCCTTCAGCAAGAAAATCAGAGTCTTGATATTGCTAACTTATTGGGGAGTGTAACTGTTGGTGATGTGGACAAAGTTACTATTCTTAATCTTCCTGAAGAGCATGCTTTACCTTCGAATGAAATTCCTACTAGCAATGTGAATGAAAGCTGCATGTGTGGTAAAGTTGGTTCATCAAAAGGGGATAATGAGGGTGTAATTTATAAGCCTTTTTCAGGTGAGCGATTGGTGCCTATATTGCCTTGGATAAATGCAGATGGGACCATCAACAGGATGGTCTACAATGGACTTATACGCCGTATTCTTGGTACTGTGATGCAAAATCCCGGGATATTGGAGGTACGGGCTTTTCTGTAGACAATTCTATTTATTTAATTCATGGTTTTTTGAAAGCAAGTGGAGAACAGGAATGTCTTAATTTGAAGTGATGAAATTTAGAACTTCTTTAATTTCACAAAAAAAGGCACCTTTTTAACACTTCCAGCGACATGTTTTAAATTTCATAAAAACTTGGGAAAGTTTTTGCTTGTCATGAATTCAGTTTGGTTTGGTTCATGTGTTTCGAAAAAAATTGAACTGAATTAAAGTAATTTGGTTTCAAAATTAAAAACTGATCCTAATTATGTTTTTAACAGTTTGGTTCAGTGAGGTATTTCTCAGTTTTTGGACTTTTGAAGGGCTTTCAACTTTGCAGTTATTCTTGTTAAGTGGTGTTATCCTATATCTCTTAAGTCATGGGTTTCTTGTGATTCAAGTTGAACCTCTCCATCTATTGTTAATTGATCTTAGGTTGAATGCTTAACATTGTATAAGAGCCTAAGTTCTGTTATGTTATTATCCCATTTGAGGTTATTTATCTTTTGTTAGGTTGTTCACGTGTAGGCGCTTGTTGAGTTACACGTGAGTAAGAGTATAAAGTGGTATTATCTCACATCTCTTAAGTTTAGGGTTTTTATGATCTTATATTTAAGTTGGATCTCTCCACTTATTGTCAATTGATTTAGGTCGAATACTTAACAATTCTTTTGAGCCTAGCTATTTGTACTCTTTTTCTTTACAAAGAAAAAGTGAATTTCAAATTTTAGACTAGATAAAATAAGGATTTAAATGAATGATGACTTCGGACTTATTCGGACATTAAATAACAAAATTTGTTGAAATCAAACTGAAATGAATGGTTTTCTCCATTGTTGAACAGAAGCCAAAACAAACATTAAGATTAAAGATTCAGTTTGTTTTTGTTTTCTTTTTTTTTTTCTTTTTTTTTTCCTATATTTTGCACAACCCTTCTTCTGGGTGGTTTGCCCATTGCTTTGGGTATGACTTTTCTTGATGTTGATGTTGGCGGTTTGGGCAATGGAGTTGGCTTTCTCAAGGTGGGGTGTTAAGAAAATGTGTTTTTTTTTTTTATCATATGCTTTTCTGACTTTCTTTTTTGTTCTCCTCTTCAATCATTGAACCAGGAGGATATTATCTGTCGAATGGATGTAATAACCCCCAGGCGTGCTGTTGTATTTTCCTTTTGTTGAGGGCTATGTTATTCGGACTTAGGTGTGAGTGTCAGATACGGGTACGTGTTCGACACGAGTATATTCAAATTTTTCTAAGTTTTTTTTATGTATTTAGAGGATCTTTGGATGGTCATATTCCTATACCCATATCCGGATACGGATGTCGAACACGAGTACTTCAAAAAAAATAAAGAGTCGAAGCAACATAGGTTGAGGGTGAAGGTGGAAGTTTGTAGCCATCATGCTGAATGTCTTGCATCACCCCTGATGGCTAAGATGGGAAAATGGTTAATTGATGATCTATCATCATATAATAAATGAATTAGGCTTTTGGATAAAAATATTTGCACAGTAATCTTGACTTTTTCTGCCTGTAACTCGCGATCACGGATGGTGAGAACTTGGAAGTTCCAAACTTCCAATACAGAGTTGCAATTCTTTTCTTTTTGATTTTTGGTAGATAAGTTACTATGTTGTGGTCTAAGCGAAGTAGGATCCTAGGATGAATACTTTCCCCCCCAACCCCCTGACATCGAGAAAGAAAAGGTTAACAATATGAGAAAAATAGTAAAATTTTATATATATATATATATATATATATATATATATATATATATAAAAGAGCGTTCATTTATATCTATTAAACGTGTTAGAGTCCACAATTCTGGTATGCTTACAACCAGTAATTTTTGCTTATGTTACTTTGACTCCTTATTTTCTCTGAAGTATTTGTGTCTGACATCCATGTCTGATACATAATTGGACAAGGGTATGGGGGTATGATCCTCCAAATATATGAAAAAACTTTTAAAAAATTGAACATATCCTTGTCGGACACATACCCGTATGCGACACTCACCCTCGAGTCCGAGTAACATAGATTTTTGCCTCATTAATAAGCTTGTCTACTGATATAAAAGACTTAAAAGTTTTTTACATGAAATTCCCTCTAATGCACATATCTCTAAACTTTATTGTAGAGCTGTAGGAAGCTGCTGGAATTGATGATATTGGATAGACACCTCATAGTGAAGAAGATGCTTCAAACAACAGGTACTGCTCCCCCTGCCCTTCTCGCAACCCTACTTGTCGGATTTAGCTTTAGAAAATCAAAGATGGTATGCCGCCAAAATTTCTTTGCAAATCCTACAACTACATTTTTGCTATAGGAATAATGTCGTCATTTTTACAATTTTGTAAAGATGCTTGTTAGTTAGTAATTATTTTTATAATAATAGAAATTTTTTTATGGTTACTTCAATAATTTATAATACAATATTTGTTAATTTCAATAATAGCTAAAACAAAAAGGTTGGCAATTGTTTGAGCTGTTCAATGTCAAAAACAAAAAAAAAAAAAAAAAAGGCTGTAATTTGAACAGAAGTTGAGTGGTCATCAATGAATACCTAGATGGATTGAAATTCCATTGCCATTTCAAATAGGTTCATTGTTCCCGTCCAGAATACAATTCATTCATTCGGCATGGGTTACATAAGCCCCCAATAATTTATCGGATAAATTGATAAATCGAATATTTCCGGCTCACCAAGCGAAACCGATGATTTCTTGATCACGATCGGCTATTCCATTAAAGAGCGTTTCCACGGCCCTAAACAGAAATCATGCATACAACTCTATGTGGGAGACACCTAGCTTGCTTTTTAGTTGATGTCTAAATTATACAAACAAATTTTGTACTTATAGCGACAGAAAATACAAATGTTTGTTTGCAATTAGAAGTGCTTATGGGTCAGGTCGGATTTTGATCGGGTTTAGGTATGATATCAATATCATATATATTTGCTCAAGTCAGGTCCAACTCGAAATATGGGCTTCAAATTCTGCTCAAACTTATTAATATTTGTAAATGGATAGTCTAAATCCGTTTAGGCCCGTCCATATATATATATATATATTTTCTAAAAAAATTTAAATAAATATTTTTTATTATTTAATTTTTAGTAATTTTATTTCTTTATTTCTTTTATTAAATTCTAAAACATAGATAACTTAGTATTTTATAAATGTTTATAATATTATATATTTATTTTTATATGATATAAATTACATAATAAATTATATAAATAAAAAATAAGTTGGGTCGGGCCGGGCTTGAATCTTGTTTGTTGGAACCAAGGTCCCACTCATTTTCTCAATGAGCTTCATTTTTTTGTTCAAACTCATATTTCAGGTTTAATATTTTTATCCAAATCCTTCAAAATATGAACAGATCTTTGAAGTTGGACGGGTAACCCGATCTTTAAAGAAGTCTATTTGCAATTGCATGATCTAAAAGTAAGCCAACTCCAGAGGAGTACACTTTAAAGAGAAGCTTTAATTATTTAATTAATTAAACCTACAAATGGGATCTTTAATAATGAGCTCCGATGAGCTTCATTTGAATCATGGCCGTCAAATATGACTGCACTAATTAATAGCCATTGGATTGAAGCTGGATCAAAGTAAGATGGAAGAAAAAAATTACAAAATAATGAGACTTTACTGTAAAATAAAAACATATTTACTAAAAAGGAAAAAGATTTTTTAAGAAATATTAGGATAAAATATAAAAGCCTCATTATATTTAATATCTTCTTTTAGTTCGAAAAAGGACTTTTTTAGCTAACGGTCCGTTTATTTCATTGGAATGAGGAACAAATTAGAGCCACAAAATTTTTAAAAGCAATTAGGTGATCTGTATAGCCCGATAAAATTTTAGGTTTTACTTAAATTCCTCTCATGATTTAGTGTTGGGTAAGATTCATTCTATTATTTTTAATATATTTATTATTATTATTTATATGTATAATTTTTTTTTTATTAATTGTGAAATTTATATTTATGAACAATGATTAAAGATATATTAAAAAATAATGGAATGAAAAATAATTAAGTTAGGTTATCAAGTCAAGCACTAAGATCTTTTGCCACTTTTCAGGCCTCGTTTAGCATTGCTTCTGGCACAACTTTTGAGGTTAAAAGCTGTTTTTCACCGCAAACGCAATGCTAAACAGATAAAAAAAATTAGCTTCTGCTGTTGAAACCATGATTTGAAAAGCCAAACCAAAAAGCCAAAAAATATAGCTTTTGAGCTTTAAAAGCTGACTTTTGGATAAAATGACTTTATTATCCTCACATCTCTACATTTTTATTATTTTAAACATATCTTTTTTTGACATTTCAATTTTCTACAACACTTTTTCACAGCAATACTAAACACTTAAAAGTTTTTAAACTACATTTTTTCACCACACTTTATAAACACACTTTTTTCAACTCAAGCTTTTTTCCCTAAAATATAAAAGCCTCATTATATTTAATATCTTCTTTTAGTTCGAAAAAAGACTTTTTTAGCTAACGGTCCGTTTATTTCATTGGAATGAGGAACAAATTAGAGCCACAATTTTTTAAGGATTAATATTTGATGCATTGAATGTGTATAGAATTATACACTATCAGTGCATCTTACGATGTCACGTGTTAAAGTTAGGTTGTAGGGGTTAGTGGTTAGGGTTAGATTAGGAGTTAGTGATTAGGGTTAATGGTTAGTTTTTTATTAAGTATCAATATAGGATTTACTGTCAGTGTATAAAATCTATACACTAACAGTGTATCAAAAACAAACTCATTTTTTAAAGCAATTAGGTGATCTGTATAGCCCGATAAAATTTTAAGTTTTACTTAAATTCCTCTCATGATTTAGTGTTGAGTTAAGATTCAATCTATTATTTTTTTAATATATTTATTATCATTATTTATATGTATAGAATTTTTTTATTAATTGTGAAATTTATATTTATGAATAATGATTAAAAATATATTAAAAAATAATGGAATGAAAAATAATTAAGCTAGGCTATTAAGTCAAGCACTAAGATCTTTTGCCCACTTTTTAGTCTCATTAAATTTCAAGATCAACTGCTTTGTACAGAAGTATAAATTACATTAAGTTAAAAAATATAGTTTGTTAACTTCTTAAATTTAAAAAAAAAAAAAAAAATTTTTTTTTTTTTACTTTGTTAATCTTTTAAGGAAGAAAAATTTTAAAAATTGTATTATCACATGAACTTTTAAAAACTTATGTCCTAACAAAACTATTGTCACTTTAGTTTACTTTCAAAATGTCGAGTATATAAAGAAAATCTTTAAATCGGCTATAAGTACTTAGATTTAATTTAAAATGATTATATGTTAGTTTGTGGATAGAAATTTTAAGTACAAATTGGATTTAAAAGAATATAACAAATTAATTATGGTTTTTTTAATACAATAAATTATTTTTAATTTTTTTAACTTTACTTGTGAAGTTAAAAAATTTCATTATCAATATACAAAATAATAATATTATATTTAATGCGTATATAATTGATGGCCTAGATTCAAATGGTGATCGTGTAGCTCACTACAAAAGATCCCATTGTAGAGGTCACCAAACTCCGTGCGGACAATCTAAATTTAATAATTTTGAATACTATACGAAAATATATATGTATATAATATGTTTAATAAATATAAAAACAGTGTAATAAACACGACACAATATGATTAATATATATCATATTTATATTTAAAATTTTGACACATTTAATAAATTTTATTATATTTATATAATTAACATTAAAAAAAAAACTCATTAAATAATATATGCATATATGGATTGAGAGGTCTAATATAATCATTGCAGACTCACTTCAATCATTTTTTACCAAAGGAGTACGGGTAAATTTGGCAGTTACCACCAATGGTAATTTCACCCTTGTCTTTTAACATAACTATGAAATAATGAGTAGGTTGGCCATTAATCTATATTTTTATTGAATAAAAATGAACATTTGGAGCCCCCATTTTTAGTTCCATTAATTCTTAATCTTTTGTCATTGTCCAAGCCCCATGTAATTATCGATTCACTAATGGTTATTATTAATAAAAAAAACATTCACATGGAATTCGCATATATTATTTGTCTTTTTATAGCTTGCAGAGACAGAGAGGGTTCTTCCACGGGTAATTTATATTTTGGTTCATTAAATTTAGTATCAATTTTTATATAGGTCACAAATGTTTAATTTCATCAAATTATATCATTGAATTTTTATTATTAATAAATTACGTCACTTAAATCAATTTCGTTAAGTAATTCTAACGAAAAAACAAACTTAGCGTGAATTTTTTTTACCTAAAATGGCAGTTGGATATTATCTTAATGAGATGTAAAAAAATATATGCATGTTGAGCTAATTTTTTCGTTAGAATTACTCAACGGAATTAGAATAAGTGACCTAATTTATTAATAATAAAAGTTCAGTGATGTAATTTGATAAAGTTAAAGATTTGTGACCTACATGAAAGTTAATGCTAAGTTTAGTGACCCAAAATATAAATTACCTGTTTTTCCACTATATATATTCTCAGCTATTGTTGGATGCATCTCAGATTAACGGTATAGTAAAAAAGGCAAATTTGGGAGCCACGACATGAGAGTTGTTAATGTATTAATTGTATCAGTCAATTGTAATTAGGTTATCAAAATATAATATCAGAATCGTAATCTGAATCATAATCTTTAAGATTATTTTAATAATCTAATTACAGTTTGATTGATATAATTAATACATTAACAATAGCAATAAGTAATTAGTGAAAAGATGTTGGCATGGTGATAATGATGTGAGTAGCTGAATAATCCTGAATTTGAATCTTTAGAAACTGACATGATTTTGAACTTAATTTGATTCTCATTTTTATATTTGCAGCAGGGCGTTGTTGAATTCGTTTGGAAGTATAGGATTCTAATTAACTTGATCCTTTACCATTGAGCCAAGTACTCGAGTTGAGTTCTGCTGAATTCTTAACGAAATTGGATCAAGTGCTAATGGATAGGGATTATTCGGTTTTAACCGAATTAATCGACCGAAACCTAATTCGGTTAGATTAATCGGTTAAATAAAAAAAAAATTCAGTTCGATGATCGATTAAGGGTTTTGATAAATTTCGGTTAATTCGGTTCAGTTAAGCAAAATTAACTGAATTAATCATATTAACTTAAATACTTTATGCTTTCTTAGTTATTTTAATATGTTTGATATTTGAATTTTATTATAGCTTTATTATGCTTTGTTTTTTGGGTTTTAGTTGGTTGGTTGAATATATTATTATGGATGGAGTACAATTAACTTGTTTGACAGTAACGATAGAGTTTAATAGCGAAGTAAATTTAGTAATTAAAAAAAATTACCGGTTTAATCCAATTGGGTCATGCAATCATGCATGCAGCAGATCTGAAGTTCAAAAATTTAGTGATAATAATTTTTAGATTCGTTAATAGTGATTGACGGACAAAATTAAAGACTTGTTAGACAATTTTTTTTAAAAATAAATAGATTTTTGGTGAGTAAGTTAACATGCTTATAAATAAATTAAAAAAAAAATAGATTAAGTATTAGTGAAAGATGTGAGGATAATTGTAGGTAGATCTTTTCAAGGAACGGGTTACCTTAAACCAAAAAACGTGATGTCTTGAGTGTGAACATCTTACTAATTAATATGACTAAACAAGAAAAATCAAGATTGGTTCAGAAAATACATATCTAGAAGGTATGAAGCTATAATTTTGGACATTATCAAGAAAAACACAATTTGCCTACAGGGAGTAAGGATTTGAAGGAGTGAAAATTGGATGCAATCTATTGTAAAGGTTGTGAGAATGAAGGTGGGAAAATAGATAGGAATCAATAAAAACCCATATGTATATTGCTGTTCTGCAACTGCAAAACATAGAAGCAAACATTTTTAATTTAACTCAAAATTTTAACAAGTATATTTTATTCCAAAATTATGACTTCAGCTACTTAATGGGATAAGAAAGTAAACCCGAAATTGGTTTATATAATCTCCCTTAAAAGATGACATTTAGCAAGTTTAAGGTTCGAATTCTAGCATCTAGCAAAAAAAAATGGAA
Source organism: Fremontodendron californicum (assembly GCA_030761205.1). Lineage (NCBI taxonomy): Eukaryota > Viridiplantae > Streptophyta > Magnoliopsida > Malvales > Malvaceae > Fremontodendron > Fremontodendron californicum. The sequence goes on from JAULJL010000041.1 coordinate 1,055,743, forward strand.
TGTGAAAGTGAAACATAGCCATTATAATATACATGTATAGGTAGAAAAATTGAAGAAGAAAAAAAAGCAAAAAAATCTCCATCAAGTATATATGTTACAATCACAAACTAGACTTTGTAGCTAACACCTGCATCTGAGATCCAGTTTTCCCCCTGGAGGAATTCCTTGACTGTAAACTTTTTGGCTTCTTTATCAGTAATATTTCTCAAACCTTTCCATTTAACTCTATCTTTGATTGAAGAACCAAGGCCAATGTTCTTATATTCAGAGTAAAATATGGTATTTGGTGCAGTAGTTCCACTCCATGGCAACCACCCTGCTGGATGTATCAGATTCCCAATGTTTGAATCCATGAAAATGGTGGTTGAGTAATCCTTCCATGGCCGTCCAAGGTATGTTTTAACAGAATTACTCAAATTCCCATAGCCCAAAATGGTGCAATTCTGAATAATAATCCCAGTATTCTGGTTTGCATCGACCTTCCCTTGAGCTGTGAGTATGTTTTGTTGGTTAGCCATAGGTTGCCTGGGGAGAATGTTACAGTTTTGGAAGATAACAGCTGAGTTTCCAAATATGAAATCAATTGTTCCAATAACGTTGCATTCACGGTAGAATTGTCGGTTTGAATGTGCATAAAGAGTGTCTTGAAAGGCATCAAATTTGCATCTGTAAAAAACTGATTGGTCTGAAGTTGACATTAAAGCAACTGCCTGATGCTTTTCTGGTCCAGCAGTGTTTATAAATCCCATTTCTCGACCAACAAAGCCTTTTCCGAACACAGCTGCAAAGAAAGAAACCCAAGTTTACACTGTCAAACATCCATTAAATCACACTATAAACTTTATAAACTATATTAGTAAATTACAATGTCATCTCATCAAACTTTTTTCATAATTGTCAATTTTAATAAGATAGCTAGCTATGATTTATTAACAATGTATTATTAATGCATAAAATGTGACCTTGTTACTTAATGATTTGCTGTCCAATAACCTATGTTACCTGAACTCGAGGATGATACAGGTATGTGTCTGACACGGGTATACTCAATTTTTTTTTTAAATTTTCATATATTTGGAGGATCATATTCCCATACCTATGTTCGAGTATGTGTTGGACATCGGTGTTGGACACATATACTTTAGAAAAATGAAGAGTCCAGATAATATAGCTAATAACCTATGTTGCTCTGATTTTTCATTTTTCTTGAAGTACTGTGTCCGACATCCATGTCCAATGCATATCTAGACATGGGTATGGGGATATAATCCTTCAAGGATATTCCAAGTACATGGAAATCTTGAAAAAAATTAAATATACACGTGTTGGATACATACCCGTGTCCGACACTCACACTCGAATCCGAGTAACGTAGTTAATAACTACATCTACTTAGCAGTTGAAAACTTACCAAAGGTTGCAGTTGAAAACGTGGGAGTTCCATCAGCATAATTGAGGTTTCCAGATACAATTGTCGATTCCATCCCATCACCAATCATCATGACATTCCATTTTTTCTTCTCAACCCTTACATTTTCTTCATAAACTCCCTTTTTCACATAGATCACAGTCCTCTTCTTGCTTTTCTCAGGGACTGACTCGAGAGCAGCACTGATAGTCTTATACTTACCAGACCCATCTTTTGCTACAATAATATCAGCTTTCTTCTTCAAATGATCCGAACTTTGAAGCAATATCCTTTCTTTCTTATGCAACCAATCTGGCTTTTCATGGTAATTATTTGGAGGAAAACTCATTAACCGCCTTAGATTAAACTTGCTTGCAAGCTTTGAAATCCATCTTATAATGGCGAGACTGTTGCTAATTAGTTCAGAAGAATACTTCAGATGGTCATGAACAATATTGGCTTTGATAATGTCTCCTTTGAGCTCCTCAAAGCCATCAATGCAGGTTTGCTGGTAAGAACCAGCTGCACTTAGCCATGTCCTGAGATCATCAACAGCTTGAATAATCGAAACTTCACCCGATGAAGACAATAATATTGAGCTATTCAGATGATCAATTGTGAGGCTCAAAAGTTGACGACAATTCTTCAAAGCTGAAATTGTCATCTCATCAATGTTGTCACCTTTAAAAACTCCATTATTCTTGGAGAAATACTGGGACGAAGATGCTTTCGATAGCTCAGTAATGGCTACTTTCATCGACAACTTGAAGATGTCTTCCGGATTTAAATGGCCGCTGGAGTTAGCCAAATTAGGAGCAAGACTATTGAAACATGTATCTTTATACAAGGTCACATCACATACAGCTTTGATGGAAGTAGAGATAGGCTTAAATCCACCATTATTGTTGCCACCATTTTTGGAGTCTCCTTTAGAGCTTCGAGTTCCAAACACAGCAGCAACTATTATAGCAGCAAGGACTAGGAAAGACAGGCAAATGATGGCGATTCTTGTCCTGGTTTTCCGACGAGCCTGGAACCTTGCTTGATCTGCCTCATTGACTTTGCTATAAGATCTGAAGAATGACATGTTTGAAATCTTTTTTTTTTTTTTTTTTTTTTGTCTATTGGATTATGGTTAGAACTTGGAGGAATAGCTTCATATATAGATATTAGTATTATTTAAGGGAATATCAAGCTGTAAGCTTGTTGTTCTGAATTGACATTAATATTACGTGCGAGCCACTTTCATTACTCCTTTTTGTTTGTCAAAGTTTGTGCTACTCATGTTGGTGAACCTTAAACCAAAAACTTGAAAATGTTATAGTACTAACTAAATGCCTACATGTTTATTAGTATTTGAAATAATTTATATTATATTATATTCTATTATAAGCTAAAATAATAAAAAAGTCCATGAACGTTATCATTTTAATTAAACATCTAAGTCTTTAACTTTTAATTTGCTCTCAAATAAACTCTTGACCTTTAATCTGTATTCAAATAAGTGTTTAACCTTTAATTTATACTTAAATAAACTTTTAACATAAATTAATTTTTAATTTGAAATGAAGACTTATTTGAATATAAATCAAAGGATAAAAACTTATTTGGCTATAATAAAAGTATAAAGGCTTTTTAAGAAAAGTGAAATAATTCAGGTTATTTTTAATATTTTAGCCTATATTATATTGTGAGCTCGTTTTTTATGCACTGAAAGTTGAGTTTTTTAATTGCACAAACGGGATTAAGAGACTGTCACATATTCCTTTTTTTTTAATTTTTTTTTTAAAATATACTCTTAAGAGTATATGTCACGCTACTAATTTCGCTTGTAAAATACAAAAAACCATATTGACAGTGGATGAGCTAATTTCTCATTATATTATATAAAAATTATATTATATATGGGTATTTTGGAATTTGAATTTAGAGTATTTGATAATGTATTACTATTATGTTTTATTTATTTACATTATATAGGATTTATTAATTAAGACATATGTATAAAATCCAAATAACTGAATGAAAATAAATTTATAAACAATTAAATGAAACAAAATTAGGATTAAATTAAAAGTTCGTTTTTAATACATAAGTAGTGTTAGTATCACAAGTAAGATTAAATATTTAAATTTTTTTTATATATCTTAAAGAATACGTGTTATTCTACTACTCTAGTTATAAAATTTAAAATTTTTTATTAACGATAAATAAAAATTTCACAAACAATAAATAAAATAATTTTTCAGAATCAATAAGCCGGGAAGTTTCCAGGGCATAAAAGAAAACCTAGGCCACAAAATACGGTTCCCTTTTGACTTTCAATTTTCAATTGTCAACTTGCTCAAACACCAAAATTAATTAATTAATTAATGTATTATGTTTTACAATTTAAATAAATGCGTCAAACTATCATCAAAAGAATTTGCAAACTACTTTTTTATGTTGTATCCTTTTTTTGACGAGAACTTACATCTAACAATTTTGGATAAGATATGAATACGATACGAAAAAAATAATTAAAACACGACACAAAACACAACATAACACGAACACAACACGAATAATAAACATGCCAAAATCTATATAATACCAATTATTAACATTTTAAATTTATATAAATATATAACAATTTAAACACAATTATAACACGAAAAAATATATGAATTTCGGATTCATGAATTGCCAGATCTATCAGACCTAACAACCCTTCTTAGTTCTTAATCATAAGGGAGTTTCTTTCTAGCTTTAAAATTCAGTTCCTAGAGTTAAAAGGCGTTTAATTTAAATGCTAGTTTCATTTACTCTTTCATGCTCTGAAGGATTGCAAGTTGGCCTGTGAAGTTTGAAAGTACATGAAAATGGAAACGAAGGGGCGTTGGCTAGGCAGTAATTCAGTGGTGGATTGAATTTATGGTGTGCTCCTCCCAGGATTAAAGGATGTTTTCGTTAAGTTTATCATGATCATATAAAGCATATCGTATCCGAGGAACGAGTTTCGACACGAACAACTTATCGAAGAGAAATGGATTGCAGGAAGAGCTGTTATGTTGCCGGAGGAATTTGTCCGGAACAGATTGCAGGAAGAGCTCTTATGTTGCCGGAGGAATTCTCCGGTGAGAATGGGGTCAGGCAGTAAGGACAAGAGGTGCAATGGAGTTCAAACTGAACTTTGATGCAGTAGTGTATGCTCAAAGATACCACATGGGTGTGTAGGAATCTATGTTAGTCCGACTCTTCATTTTCTGTGAAGTATCCGTGTCCGACACACATTTGGACATGGGTAAGGAGGTACGATCCTCCAAATATATGAAAAAGTTTAGAAAAAATTGAGCATACCCATGTCAGACACGTACCCGTATCCGACACTCACTCTCAAGTCTGAGTAACACAGGTGGGATATTAGACAACTATCAAAGGAGAAGTGATTGCTAATGCTGTCTGCACGGAAATGGCAAAAGGCATGTTCTTTTGTGGCAATGAGTCTAAGCTATAAAGCCAAAACTGAATCGACTCTTCATTTTCTTTGAAGTATCCATGTCCGACACACATTCGGACATGGGTAAGGAGGTACGATCCTCCAAATATATGAAAAAGTTTAGAAAAAATTGAGCATACCCATGTCAGACACGTACCCGTATCCGACACTCACTCCCAAGTCCGAGTAACATAGGTGGGCTATTAGACAACCATCAAAGGAGAAGTGATTGCTAATGCTGTCTGCAGGGAAATGGCAAAAGGCATGTTCTTTTGTGGCAATGAGTCTAAGCTATACAGCCAAAACTGAAAATTCATTTTGGGATAATCAATTCAATGATCTGGATAAAATTTTGGCAAATCTATTTCAACCTTCAACTTTCATAACAACTGACTGACAGGATACTGCATCTACAAGCAATTAACAGTGCAAGAATTTGTGTTAAATTCTTGACCATTGATCCTTTCATTGACTCATACTTGGAATATAAAAGTAATAGAAAGGAAAGGATTGAAGATGAAGTGATTAATGCTTACTCCATGATACTGCCTAAGGAGCTTTAATGGCGACTAGCCACCTGATTTAGGATGGAGATAGATTGTCACAACCAAACTAAGGGCAGAATTTAGGTCAGAAACATCCCAAATTTATGTGTAGTTTCATAAACTGGAAACTAAAACAGGAAATAATCCTGACATACATGCTAGATATATATGGCCAATATACCATATAATCAAAAGAAAACAGATTCTCACAGCCCTGATATCAATCAGTCATGGAGAGTTAAACATGCAGCAGATAAAAGAACAATATAACTTGGGCAAAAAAAAAAAAAAACAGAATTGTCCAAAATGAAAAGCAAAATCTATAAACTAAATTTAAAGAAAATACTTCATTCAAACATTGACCAACAAAAATGCAATTAGCACTACACATGACACTCATGGCTCTTAAAGAAATCAAAAGAAGTTGTCTCACAAAGGTTGAGATATTAGTACTTTAAAAATGAAAGTTAAATTAAAAAATAAAGGGGGGGGGGTTAGAATGAAGATAACAATAGAGTGGCATTCTTCACCATCTTGTTGTAATTTGTTAACAATTCTAGACTCCCTAAACCCAAAATAATCCATCATTTGGAGCATCTCTAAATTCTTAACATGTCCAGATAGAGGCACCAAGAGCCGTGTTGCATTGATAGAAATCCGGACAAAGTAAGGTAGTTAGGATATCAGATCAATACATTCTTAAAGATAGTTGACATTTGCAGAATCTAGACATCAATCTGTCTAAAATCTCATAAACCATTACTAAGTTGTACACTACTCTACACTCCTGTAAATACTCAAACCCGTGGTTGCGTATTGTTTACACTTTGCATAAATTAAGAACAATTTCATGGTGAAAAGCAATTAGGTATTGCTTAAGGCCTGAAACAAACCAGAAATAATTCCCACAGTCTTGGTTCTGTATGAAAAAATGAAAATTCAGGTATATGCACTGAAGTTTCTTTGATTACAAAAGTGAGTTCAAGAACAGAAGTACAGCATAAATAATAGTCTATTCTCACTCCAATCTGTCACTTACAACATATGTGAGTCCATTACATTAAGATAACACTAAATATTTACAATACCATAAAGGAGAAATAAACAATCTCCTTGACAATCAAAATGCCCAAACCAAACATGGCATTTTGATTACATTACACTATTATTGGCAACATCCAGTTTGAACAAGACAACAAACAATCATCAGCTCTCTGCTAACGAAACGTTTCATGGCAAACACATTAAAGCATTATCCGCATCATCAATATATGTTAAGAAATGAAGAAAAGGAGCTTCTAAATATACCTTAACACCTTGTAGCAATCAAGGTTTTAAGAGCAGCAATCCGGGCACCGAATCAAGCCATTTTCATTGCATTCAAAGCATCTTTTAAGCAACCCTTCATCTTCATCAAACACTTTTCGGCTCCCACAACAATTCCCACAAGGCACAAACCTGACATCCCCACAAGCATCACAAACAAACCCAGGTTGTCTCCTTGGAAACCCATCAAGAATCTTAGCCAATTCACCAACTTCAAACATGCTTTTAATCACATCAGCACCACCAACATACTTTCCCTTTATGAAAACCTGAGGCAAACTCACATTTTTCACTTTCAAAACGCTTTGTAACTCTTTCTTATAAGCTGCATCCATTGAAATATCTCTTTCATCAACCCAAAGTCTAAACCCTCTAAATATCATCCTGACAGCATAACAATCCTCGAAAGTCCTTCGAATCCCTCGTAAACTAGTTAAATAAACAACAATTCGATCTTCAGTTCCGGGTAATCTTATCAAAGGGTTATTCAAACTCGAAGAAAACGAAGACGAATACCCAATTGATTTCGTGGGTCTTAAAACAACCTTAGTGGAAGGTTCTTTAGGACTGGATAAGTTCGATGAAGATGATGAAGATTTGCCTGATTCGAATAAACTGCGAAGCTTTTTAACTTTTCCTTTGACGGAATCGATTGAATTGTGAAATTTGGAAATGGGAGCAGCTCGATTAAGAGGTGATGGGTTCTTGAGAAAAAGATGAACTTTGGGGGGATTGGAATCAGCAGCGGTTGTGGCGTGAATCGTAAACGAACGATTCAAAAACATCGACCCAGATGATGATGATGACGACGATGATTTCGCCTTGTTCTTTCCCAATTCTGCCATCGACCCAGATCAGAAAAACTCACAAATTAATAAAAAAAATCCAAACTTTCTTGTTTTTTGGAAGAACAAATTGAAGATTTTGAAAAATTGGTATGAATCTTTATTGGGTTTTGGTGGATGGTATTTGTTTCTTTTCTTGTTCTTGTTATTGTCGTTGTGTTTTGCTTTTGAAAAATAGATAACGAAAAGTGTTTCGTCGGAAGAAGGAAATGAAAGTTTTTTTTTTTTTTTTTTTGAGAGAGAGTTTGGAGGATCAGGAGAGGAGGAAAAGTTTTTTTTTTTAAATTTGTGCGAATTAGTTTTATATAATTAGTTACGAGGGATTCAAAGTTTAAACCATAAATAATAAATAATATTTAAGAAAACATAAAAATATTAAAAACATAGTATAAATAATATTATTAAACATGCCAACAAAATATTTAAAATATAAATTAAAATTTTTCATGATTTCAAATTAAAAATTTTCAATTTACGGTATTATTTGTATAAAATTGGATGGTTTCACATTTTTATATATTTAATTTTTTTTGTTTATAAGACCATTTTGTAGGAGTAATATTGTCCATATGAATTTTAAAGTAAAATTTGTTTTATCTCCAATAAATAGAAAAGGTTTAAAAAAAGCCTTTATAATTAGAATTTTTTATCTAAAAAATATGGTCACAATCTGTTATATCCCTTATTTTTTGCTATTTTCCCCCAAATTTCTCCTATTTAATTTACTAAATTAATGGTCAAAATCTGTTTTTTTATGGATATAAGAATATATTACACACATCTAAATTAAAGATCATCAGTTAGTTATTTAGATTTGTGTAATATATTCTTTTATCCATAAAAAAACAGAAAATTTCAGTTTTATTATTTTGTGTTAAAGAAATTATCTCATTCACTAATGTGTGTAATTTCAACTCACCTTATTTCCAGCTTTGGTATGTATAGTATGTGAAATATTTGGAGAAAATTTCATTAAAATAACAAAAATAATTATATAATAATAGTCCAAAGAGAAATTTGTTGGAATAGCTAAGAATTTGTGGTAATAGCTATTACTAAACATGTTCAACGGTCGAGTTATCCGTTCAATTTGACAGGTTCGATATATATTGGTTGGAGAAGCATTTTTCAATTTGGATCAGCTCGGCTTGACCCGAATTACTATTTATTAATAAAAAAATATTTTTTATTTAAATTTAATTATAAAAATAATTTTTTAATATTTTTTAAATAGTAATTCAAACTTATGGATCAACCCGAACTTGGGTAAAAAACATAAAAAAAAAAAAAAAATACAGGTCACGACTCAGCCGATAAATAAGTCTAGCTATTACCATCATATTCCAATTTGAAATCATTAACAAAGTAAATTTATACTAGTAAAAACACCAAAGATAAAAATTATGTATTTAGCTTTCAATTTAAGGGAAATATTAAATTCAACTCTAAACTTCCTCAACTTCCTTTATAATGAAATCTTATAGGTTTGCAAATTGTGGTTAGCTTAGAAATTAACCTAGTTTTATAGTGGATATTCTTTATAAGAAATCCATGATCTCCTTCTCAATGGTTGGAGATAGCATAATATCCATGATCACTTTTATTACATAATTTCTTTTATTTTTAAAATTTAAATTCATTTTTTATGCAAGTTTATAAATTCATATAACTCGAAAGTCTAATTAAAATGATCCAAAATTTAAATTGATTTATTTTAAAATTCAATTTAAACTTCAAATATTAAATCCGAAAGACCTAAAATAATTGAAACCCAAATTGATCTATTTTTTTCAATATAAAAATGACCCGATCCAAACATCCTATCCGAAGTTGACTCGTTTGAGATATACTACTTTTACTTGTGTAAAAATAAAAGTTGTCTAATTTGGGAAATACCCCGTTTTGGAAGAACAGAAATGGGTCAGAGTGTGACAAATGGCAGTTATAGAAGTGTCCGGATCGGATTCGCATCGAATTTATATATAATATTAATATCATATATGTTTGTTTAAGTCCAGTTCAAAATATGGGTTTTAAATTTTAATTAAATTCGACCATATTTATAAATAGATAATCTAAATTCGTTTAAGTTCGTCCATATATTTTTTATTTAATTAATTTTATATTTTTGTTCTTTTATTAATTTTTTAAGCATGAACAATTTAACATATTTTTTAATGCTTACACTATAATATTATATATATATAATTTTTATATGATATAAATTATTTTATATTTATGACATATCAGAGACGTATATTTTTAAAACAATAAAAAATTCAAATGCCGAGTTACTTCTGTCCTTTTTGCTGCTATTAAAAAAAAAAAAAGCAATAATTAAACACTAAACTATAAAAACCAATGAAATATATAAATATATATTTGGCTGCATTTCAGACTTCTTAAATTAACAAAATCATCCATATTAAAAATTGATTCAGACAAATAAACAAAAATTAGATACTACGTGAAACAGAAGAACTAATAAATTAACTAAATCAACTTACTAGCAAAAACTCTTTAAAAGCCATTCACAAGTTATTATCCAAAAACTAAAACTGGTTAATATAATGTTTGTTCAATAAGAAACAAAAATGAACGAAAAAGAAAATAAAAATCTCTTCTCTTAACTCAGTCTAATTAGTCGGCATCTCAAACCGACAAATAGGGCAATAATGGCTTTGCTTCAACCATTTTTCGATGCAATCACCATGAAAAATATGAAAACAAGGCATCCGAGAAGCATCCAATCCAACCTTGAGTTCTTCCAAACATATCATGCAATCTTCTTCTTCATCTTCACCTTCTATTCTAACCCTCTTTAGCATCTCTTTAACCGATGATTCTTTAGTTGCAACCATTCCATAGTTACTCCTTTCAAACTCCGACGTTGATTCCGCCAAAGCTCTTCTAATCGAAATCTGATCGTTGTTTTCGTGTTCCACAATGTTTGCCCATATATCTGAACGTAAAGGCAAGATTTTGTAATTATTATATTCCATATTAAACGTCAAATTATCTGCGATTCTAAATCCACGTTCAATAATATCATGAATGAGCCTGCCATAAGAAATAGAAGCTGTGTTGATTCCGAGTCTTGTAAATATGGGAGCAAGAACTCGGTGAACTTGGTCGTGGTTTTTCAAAAAATTGAGATCGAAACGAAGAGTTTCTTGAGAAGAGATAGGGTTATTGGTGCTGGAAGTGATGAAAGTGCCTGTTATATAATCACGGCGAAAGAAACAGAGATTGACTTTGATGGTTAATTCGATTTGGACGAAACGAGGAGGTATATTGTGATGGGTTTCTGGTATGATTTCGGGTTGAAAAACACGATGATGAAAGCTATTACATTCGTAAGAAGTAGAAGCCATTGAAGAAAACTTGAGCAGAAAGTTGTATTCTAACAATCACAATCGGGTTTTTGAAAGTTTTCAACAATGGCAGTGGACATTGGTATTTATAAGGGGCAATGGCGGCAGAGTTATCCTATATCGACTAGAAATACGAAATCCTATTTTATTTGTGAAAGGAGTAAACTGTAAATATCTCTATTATTATTACTAAATCCTATAGATGGGGAACACATTTTTTTTTTTAAATATTTATGATAATTCATAGTCTTTAATTTTTTGATTAAAAAGTCAATTGATGGGAACACATTTTTTTAAAAATATTTATGGTATTTATAAGGAGCCGGGGATGAAATAATTTTATCTAATAATAATTTTGTATCGTAGGGGTTTAGCAGCAAAAATTAGTTTGATAGAAAAGTATCAATTTTACATTTTTATTGAATGTTATTATATAAAAATATTTTTTATTGTGTAAGTTATTATTTGATTGAAAATATTAAGTTTACATTTTTGTTGTAAATATATATTCCGACATAAATATAGAGATATAATCTTTCAAATATATGTAAAAACTTTTAAAAAATTTGAAAATATCCATATCTAACACATACATGTATCCGACACTCAAATTCAAGTAACATAGCTTACATTTGACAGGACTCAGGACCCAACTTGAAGATAATGCAATGAGTTCCATAGTAGAGTTTACAGCATTGTATTAATAGGGATGAAGCTTTGGAACCAAGGAATTTCTAGAATTTCTTATGCATGATCCAGCAAATGAAAATAACCCTGCTTTGCCTATTGCCAAAATGAATGATTTCGAATGATATTTGATAAATACAACTCAAAAGGAACATTTCGAATGATATTTGATAAATGTATATAATTTCTCTACAAGAACCAGTTTCATGCTAAAATATGGAAAAATACTGAACTAATCCCTAGTAAACAAGCAGCAGAGTAACAAAAGCTAATTACTGCAAAAAAGTCAAAGAACAAGTTCACTAGAAATTCCAAGAGTAAAACATAAGCCCAATACAAAATCAAGTTATGCCCCTCCCGACATGTGTTTAATCACTGTAGCTTAATATTATCTCTTTGCTTAAGAATTCTTATGAAAGCTCTGTTTTGTTTTTCTTTTATAAATAAATTTCATTGTTCAAGAGAACAAAGAAATTGACTACTTCAAGCAATGAACTTCCATAAAGAAAATTATATTTTCAGTAAAAAATAATTTCCAGAAAAGAAGCCAATTTCAGTTGTTTGAAAAACTCATCAAAAATTATTTTCCTGTGTTTGGCATTCAATGAAATTACCCAAAATTCATAAATGGCCAAAGCAAATGAATTCATAAATCCCCATAATTTATGAGCAAATTAATCAAAACCCAAAGATAATATTCAAATTTATATGTTAATTGAATTAACAAATTTTGAAAGAAAAAAAAAAAAACCAAGCTTGATCGCAATAGGAGGAATGCAACAAGAAACCAAAAATATGGCAGCTCTTAGCATAGGGACTTGTGGAGGTCAAATGATGCAGTAGCAACCTAGGTGTGTATCCATCATCCTATGTTGATGTAGGTCTCGCCCAGATTGATTGGAACCCTGGGCTAAGGGTAAAGGGATTAATTTGTCTCCTCCCATCAGCTATAGCTTTTGGGACAAGTGGTAGATTGCCCTGCATCAATTGGTATCAGAGCAAGAGGTCTCGGGTTCGAAACTCTTCCAGCTTGGGTGTGTGATGCAGGAGCATCCTAGGTGTGTACCCATCACCCCATGTTGATGTAGATCCCACCCCGATTGATTGGTGGAACCTTGGGCTAAGGGTAAAGGGATTAATTTGCCTCCTCCCATCAGCTATAGCTTTTGGGACAAGTGGTAGATTGCCCTGCATCATCAAAGCTAGAAACCCAGAAGGGAATGTTTAGTTAAGCTTGGTCGCCATTGACACTAACAGGTTTCTTTCAACTGCATGCTTCAAGGATGCCCAAAATCATAGTAATTCATAAAATGCACAAAACGAAGGGGATGTGACGAAGAAAGGGAAGAAAAAAATGACGCAATTTTCGTGGTTCCCAAACGGTTACTTTTTAACTTGTACTGTTTCAAAACCAAGAATTGAAGTGTTAACATAAAAGCTACCCTTGAATTTTCACAAAATGAAGACAAAAAAAAACCCATCTTCCATAATCAAATCATAATCCCAAAAAATTAATAAATTCAGTAAAAAAACAACTATTGAATACAAACCCATAAATCAGAGAATCAAATTCATGAACAAAATCAAAAGAAAAAAATGGGCCATACCCGTTTGACAAATTGGATGAAAAGAGAAGTACGCCTCCTCTTCCTCCTCAATCTTGCGGGTCTGAGTTTCGATTTGGCCAGAATTGATGGAGCAGTGAAAGATGGATTTTTCCCCAAAATCGATTTTTTTTTTTTTTAATTCAAGGAGGAGAAGTGAATTGACGGAGGTCATCCGTTTTGGGTTGTTTTAATTTTCTGATTTGTCATTTACGCTTAAAATTACGAATTTAGCCTCTCTTTTTTTCCTCTTTTTTATTACTCAAAAATCAATACTCCCTTTCCCGCTCCCAAATCTACCAAAAATTAGGGTTTAGGGTTTTTATCCAGTGCTCTGCAAATCCACTCACTCCAGTTCTTCACCGCTCTACAGTTTGGACAACTGCCAAAATTGTCATAAAATAAATTCTAAACCTTATATGTGCAGAAATAAGACCATGGGACTTAAATTTTGCAATTTCCTGAAAATATTCAACCTTGATTCTTAGAACTTTAGAAAATGAAAGTCAAATAAACCAGTAGACTTCTATAGTTAAAAAACGTAAAACAAGACCTTTTTATATGATCAATGTCTAGTTTATCTTTGGTAAGACACCATATATGTCCAACATTAAAGAGAAACCACAACTTTGGATTTTCTTTTCTTTTTTATTTTATTTTAATAATCTCTGATTTTAACAATAGTAGAGACCCGCGCGATGCTGCAATAATATTGATTAAATTTAATTCATTATTTTTTTAATCATTTTATAATATTTTTCCTTTTTTTTTCATTTAGAGCTATAAAATGTACAACAAATGAAAACGAAATTTTAAATACAATCTAAAATCTTAATGTCCAAAAGAAAGCAAAAAATAAGAAGTGTTGAAAACATATCATGCACAGATTGAAACCATCTTAAGACAGCAGCAACAATCTTTATATATCTTTAAGTCAAAAGAATCTCAAATAAAATAGACATAGTGTTGAAAAGAAAATTTGTCTAAGATGCAAGATTGATGATACTGGATTTGACTATATATATAAAAAAAAAAGACCAACCTTATTGATATGATGAATTAAACCTAATCAATTATTAAAGATAAAAAAAAATAGATAAGACACTTACCTTGAATATTTCTCATGGTGTAGTCTACCCTAAACTTATTAGCCCTCACACTCCAGCATATAAGATACTTACCTAGTCTTTGAAAGTTACATGACTCAACGTAACAAATAATATAATTCACAATTTATCTACCATGAAATCAAAAGATAACAAAAGTTAAAGAACGATGAGAAAATAGGCAAATAATTATAGTTAAAGTTAAAGCAATGAAAACAATAACCAAGAAGTAAAAGCGAATCATTCACAATCACAAATTTAAAAAGGAAGAACTCTTGATATGGTTTTAAATGATTTAAATAATATAATTCACATATAATAGTTTACACTCATGTGAAGCCAACTTAGAGTAACTAATCTATAGCATATATTTATTGAGATCAGAACATGGAAAAACATAATTGAACTCTTTAGGATCCATAACAACCTATCATAATTGATTGTGCAATTATACCAGATATTAGTGTACATACCATCTAAAAGGTATTCTAGAGCTACATAACCTAAAGTGCCTGAAAGCTTCAAATTATTCCTGTTCTGGGCTGTATCAGTTACTGCAAGACCAATCTGAAAGCTGTATCCAGACAAAATGAATGAAAGTGAGCTTCAATAGATTTATTAATAGAAGACAAAATGAAAGAAAGTGAGCTTTTCATAGATTTATTAATAGAAGACATTTATAAGGTCCAACAGCAATAGTACAAACAAAAAGTAAGAGGTCAAATAATTTAAGTTATAATTATTACCTTTGCGTTGAAGTCTAAATCCAAAAGAATATTAGATGATTTCAGATCTCTATAGATGACTGGTGGATTGCAGTGATCATGTAGATATTCTAATCTTCTGGTCAACAATGGAGATTTATTTAATATTGCTCATTAACTAAGCAATAAGTAAAATCTATCAAAACCTCACCTTGTTGTATCCAAGCAATTTTCATACGCCTATGCCAAGTTAATGACGATCCATGAGAAGGTCCTAAAGTATAATTAAAACAATTTAGAAGTCAAATTATTACATTTCCTTTTTCATTACCAGAGAGTTTTTCTTTCATTTCTATCTTCATCATGAGAGAACGAAAGAGAGAGTTCTTACCATGTAGTTGAGTTTCCAAAAAATCATTTTGTATCAATTCATACACGATAAACCTCGTCTCAATGTCACTGCTAAAATCCAATAGTGAAATTATATTCGAATGCTTAAATTTACATAGCAAATTCACCTCATTATGCAATTCCAAACAATAACTCCACATCAAAAATAAAATCCTAGAAACCACATAAAAAGAATTGATCAGATTTAAAAAAGTGAAAGATAACATGATTTTAAATAATATACTAATAAAAAGAACACAATCAAACCTCATTTGAGTCTTGGCTTGTGAGATCATCTTGAGGTAATTACCTTTTACTTTTGCAACAATGGGATTGCATTATCATCTAATTGATTTCTAAGTAATACATATCATGGAATAAATCACACAACTTACCTCCAAAACCAAAATCCACTTCCAATATTCAAATAAAGAATAAATATTGCTATATTGATAGCTAAAAGGTCCAGAACAGAGCAAACTATATATAAAATTTATTAAAATGTTTAAATTATATAAACAAACCAACCTCTCCTCTATGATTATAGCTTTAATGTACTGCAATCAAATCAAATAAACTCTGAAAAACATATTTAAACAAACAATAGAAAATGAAAAAAAAAAATCAAAAATCAAAATTACTACAAATCTAATAAATATAAGTTGTTAAAGGCATGTCATAAACAATTTGATGGCAACCCAAAGCCTATGAATCCTATCATATCCAATTAAAACATCTTTAATCCTCATTCTTTGGAAGGCTAAGAACTTACCTAGAGAAGTACTATCAATCCACCAACAATAATAAAATCTTCCCACAATAACAAGCCCTCAACTTACTACACCCATATCTGTCCAAACAAAAATTGCAGTCATATTCACTTGGTAAGTCAGTCATACCACATAAAGAATAAAACAACATATTAACAACACTGTAATCACACATTAGAAAGTAAACATTAACAATAAAACTCTAACAAAAGTAGCCATAGCCTTTCAATACTCACCTGTAAGAAAGAGCAAAAAACAAAACATAAAATCAAATAATTATATCTATCTCACAAAAATCAGTTTAAACAATTTAAAAACTTTAAATATAAATAATTAAACAACTTAAAATAGCTTACCCAAATCAAACTTCCAAATATATATCCTACTTGAAATATATATATTATTTCCTTGAGGAAAAAAAAAACTCAAACAGGATTAAAAAATACCGAAATAAATCGAATATGAGGGCAGATGTACTGAAAAATATAGAAATCATAAACAAATTGATTATACAAGGAAAGCATAGTCTGCTGCTAACAAAATTTAAATTGCTATCTAAAGATTATATGTTCCAATTCATGAGACAGATCCATTATCTGGTATCAATCAGACTGGTCGGGCCAAACAAACTGTATATCACTCTGACAGCTTTGCAATGGCTGGAAACTCTCTTCTCCCATGTCAAATACACTTGCAAAAAATTAGATTACATGTAGTATCAAATATAATATTCAATAGATATTAAAAGTAAGTAATGTGCAAATAAGTAGTTTTTAACCAACAACTGAGCTTGGTTTTGGTAAGACCTTATGGCCATAACTGTCTGTTTAGGCACTGCTGCCATATTACAATCTCAAAATCACCTTAGCAACATGAGTACCTTCTCTAGTATTGTCCTTCCTTCGCTCATCAACTCCATAACAAATAAAAAAAAAGTAGTTAGAGAAAAAAATAAGAAAGAAAAATTCAATCATGTCAATTTTAGAATAATGCTTTTAAAGAAGAAAATTTGATATTGAGGGGAAACAGAATTAAGGCATTTAATTAAGTTAAACCAAGATTATGAAATTTGAAAAGGGAAACAGAATGCAAATTAAATATACCTATAAGAATTAGTTAGTTTTTCTCACTAAGCTGTGTTAACTGTTAAGTGATTTTCATGAACCCCAAAGAAGTTCTGGTCAATATACGTGGAGAACCCTAATACCTAAACATAGTCTGTCTCAAAAACATACCAAACGAAAATATATATTATACCCATTACCCTTACCTTGCGATTTTGGTCGAGAGCAAAGGGTTTCCGATCGATCCTTCAGTCGTGTATTGGAGGAGAGTAGTCAGAGTATCAACGTTGTCCCCAACTGTTGAAGGTTGTATAAAATCACTGGTTACAGAAAACGATCTCAAATGGGTCAGATTTAATGAAATATGAATTCAAAAAAATAAAACAGGATCAGACAAAACTTAAAAAGGAAAAAATGAAAAAACTAACCAAAAATGCCTTCCTTAGCCAGATCAAGCCATGCCATGATTGAAAACGATTTCGATTTGCTCGGATTTGACCTAAACTCCATCACTGGTTTCCCTCTCTTCCTTCTTCTCTTTCTTTCTTCTTTTCTTCCTCTCTTTTTCTTTTTTGATATTTCTTCTTCTCTTCCCGAGAGCTAACTTTTTTTTTTAATAATGACAAAAGCCAAAACGTTTTGTTTTGGTAAGGAAAATGAAAACAATAAAGATTAAAAAAATTAAGTGTAGGTGAAAATATTAAAAAAATAATTAAAAAGTACAATGACTAAAAAAAAAAAGACAAAGTGGAGTGCACGGCACTCCACTTTGTCTTTCTCTTATTTTTTTAATTTAAATTTTTTTTAAAAAAAAACTTAAAAAATATGAACAGTATCTTTTTGACATATAGACATGCATGGTCGAAAAAATTTGACCAGAGATAAAATCGGTGGGATCTTTAATTTTCGGTTCAATCGATTGACCCGATTGGTCGATTGATTTATAATAAATAATTAATAAAAATAAGTATTAAGTTTAGTGGTATGTTTTTATTGTAATCTTAAGAGGTTATGGGTTAAATTCCCATATTTACAAAAAAATATTATTGAAAAGAAATAATTAAAAAAAAATGTTTTTTACCGATTATTTACGTTGAACAATTTTTTTACCGGTTCAATAGGTTTTCGGTTCTTTGTATATTTATTTTCAATTATATATATATTTAATATTTAATAAAATAATTTAAAATTTTAAAATATATATTTAAAAAATAACACGAACACGGCACGAACACACAAAATTTTTCTCTAAATTGAATAACTATGAAAATTATGTAAAATATTAGATAAGTTGAAACACGACACGAACACAATATAAGAAAAATAATTAAAACACAACACGAAAAATAACATGAACATGATACGAATACACAAACGTGTAAAAATATACATAAAACGATTTATTAACGTGTAAAAAATTATAGTATTTTAAACACACACAAAATACGAACACAATTTTTTTCCTTTTTTCCTTTTTCTTTTCTTTCTTTCTTTTTCTATATTTAAAAAATAACATGAACACGGCACGAACATACAAATTTTCTCTAAATTGAATAATTATGACAAATTATGTAAAATATTAAATGAATTGAAACACAACACGAACACAATATAAGAAAATTAATTAAAACACAACACGAAAAATAACATGAACACGAAACGAATACACGAACGTGTAAAAATATACATAAAATGATTTATTAACGTTTAAAAAACTATAGTATTTTAAACAAACACAAAATATACATAAAACGATTTTATTAACGTGTAAAAATATACATAAAAATGATCTCACACCCTTCATAAATTTCTCATCTACAAAATTTATCTTATGGATATAATATCTTAAACACACACGAATACAACACGAATACACGAATTACAAAATCTAAAATAATTTAAATTTTCTTACCAAAATTTCTCAAAATCTTCCATTTTTCTACATCATATTTTTTTAATATTTAATAAACTAACTTAATTTTTAAAAATTTAAAAAACCAAAATTTAAATATAAATTAAAAAAAAAGGACAAAGTGGAGAGGCCGGCCTCTCCACTTTGTCCCCCTTTATTAATAAATAAATAAATAAAGAAAAAAAATAAAAAGAAGAGGAGGGCGACGTGGATAGCCCCAAATCTCTTCAAAACATCCTAAATTTATATATAGGATTTGCTTGAGCTTTCCTGAGCTATTGGTTTGTCTGCACTAAAAGGCAGTACTAGAACCTCTTTTTTTTTTTTTTTAATCTTTGTGTGTCTCAGTCAAAATTAGTGATTACCAAAATCTAGGAATCTTTGTCTACCAAATCAATGTGTAAATAAAAAAATAAAAAAGAGAAGGGCGACGTGGATAGCCCCAAATCTCTTCAAAACATCATAAATTTATATATAGGATTTGCTTGAGCTTTCCTGAGCTATTGGTTTGTCTGCACTAAAAGGCAGTACTAGAACCTCTCCTTTTTTATCTTTGTGTGTGTGTCTCAGTCAAAATTAGTGATTACCAAAATCTAGGAATCTTTGTCTACCAAATCAATGTGGGAGGATATTTGAAGTTCTTATTTCATAGCTTTTATTGCAGTTTGCTGCTCATGGTTGTAAGCCTCATGGATTTACACTTTGAGGTTCCTTTTGCACCATGAGCCTTGTCTTTATGGTAAAGCCTATAGGTCTAAAACTATGGTTACTACATGTTTAGAGGATGAGTTGCAATTCATTTGAAGTTAGGCTATCTGAATTTTAGTTGTTCTGTAAGATTCTTTTATTTTTTTATATTTCTTTTAGCTCATGGTGATAATTTTGCTGCCAAAAGAATGAGAAAAGCTGACCCAAAGGAAGGCTGTTGATTATACAAGCACTGTTGTGCGATATATGTAGGTAGCTTTTTAAATTTTGGTTGTTTTTCATGTGCTTTTTGACATATCTTTATTTAAATGGTCGCATGGTCAGATTATTTGATCTCATTGACACAAATTCTTATGGTCATTGTCAGATGGCTTATATGTCGCTTCTATCATCATTATTGTTGATGCACTACAGCAAATTGGTCTTTCAGCGGCGTTTTTTTTTTTGGAATAGCGGCGTTTATAAACGCCGCGAAAAAAATTAGAGGCGTTTTACAAAACGCCGCAACAAACGCCGGTAAAAACAGTGACGGGAAATTTAGCGGCGTTTTCACCATAAACGCCGCTAAATTAGTGGCGTTTTTAGGTACTTTAGCGGCGTTTATAAACGCCACAATTGAAGGTCCGAAATGGTAATACTTGAAACTTTAACGGCATTTTCTGTTCTCAAACGCCACTAAGTGTTCTATTTTAGCGGCGTTTTTGAATACCAAACGCCGCTAAATTTTGGCTTGTAGCGGCGTTTTCTGATCACAAACGCCGCTATAATTGCAGGAATTTATATATATAGCGGCGTTTTTTATCAGAAAACGCCGCTATATTTGCAGAATTTTATGTATTTAGCGGCGTTTTTTTCACAAACGCCGCTATAAATGCAGAATATTTTTTTAAAAAAAATACTATTTATTTCCGCTGTAAATGCAGAATATTTTTTTAAAAAAAATACAATTGAAGGTCTGAAATGCGCAACATTGTCGAATAATACACAAACAACACAAATTATAAAAAAAATATATAATATAAAAACATTGTTTAATATGAACCATACAATGTATTATTCAACACATCAAATCCACTTACAAATTCTTTAATCTGAAGTAGATGAGCCTCCTAAATTCTTTTGCTGCACTAAATTCATCAATGACTGAAACTGTGTCTGCAGCTCCTGATATCGTCTATCCTGTTCTTCTTTTTCAGCTTGTCTCTCTGCTTCCTTCTCCTCAAAACGTTTATTCATATTTTGCATTTCTTCTCTCAGCATCTGAACTTCATATGCACTGGAGTTTTGTGAAGAAGAAGCAGTAAACCGTTGAGAACCAAGTCCATAGTAGCTAGATGGTGTCGGACCCATTCCGACACCTCGAACCCGTCCATATCGTTCTTTTCCAGCTACTTCAGTGAATATTTGATTCTCCACATCTTGCATATTCGCTGATGATCCATCTGATGCTCCGACTTGATACTCAGCAATTTTATTTCGAGCTTTCTCCTATAAAACAATAAAATTAATAAAATCTTTTGTAAAACATATTTGTAAATGAAAACAAGTTTGAAGAAAATATACCACAATTTCCTGAGTCTCGATGTTCAAATAGGATCCATCCTTCTTAGTATGAGTTAACTGAAACAGTTCAACTCGTCCAATTTTTTCACCCCGCTCAATTTCCTACAAAACAAAAATAATTAATACTAAATTGTATTAAAATAATTGAGAACTAATATATTAATACATTATGAATGTAAACTTACTTTTTCATTAGCTTTTCTGGCAAAACTTTTTGAACCACTGGTGTGACTGTATTTCTGTTGTTGTCTACTGCTTACCCCTATCTTTTCTCGTTCCTGTACATTAGACAAAGCACGTTATAAAACTATACATATTCCATAAAATTGTATTATATCAAGTACTATAAGTGATAACTCGTATAATTATATAGTTTTTAGTTATGTTTTATTATTGTTTTGTGTCAAATACGAGTTATTATTGTTTAGTCTAATTGTGTTTATGATCTTTTATATTTTTATGTAATTTGGTGTTTTTCACAAGTTTCTTTGAGTGATTTCAGATTACTAGAATTAAGGGCAAATCCAGTTCAGTTCCAGTTCCGACACATTTTGCCATATCAGCTATATCTGGCGTTTCACTGAAGCAATAAGGCTGAAATTTGTAGCCGTGCAAAGCTAAGAGGCATATCTATCTTTTTCATGTTTTATACTTCTTGAAACGGAGTCGTTTTCCCTAGCGAAATCGACCATCAAGTTGGCTGATGTGCAATGACGTCTGTGCTGACCTGTTTTCGTATTTTGCCCATATCTGCTTATCCACATCAGCAAATGAGCTGATTCCAACGGCTATGGATCCGTAACTGATAGGGGAACCTTTTTCTAGAAGACCATGTGATCCGATCAGGCCTCCAACATTGACGAAATCGACCATCAAGTTGGCTGATCAAAATTGTCATACAATATGACGAAAATTGTTAGAAAAATTCACCCACCTATTATACCTACCTTTGAAATTTGTAAAGCTTGTCTCTTGTCATTTAGCCTTCCAAAATGTGTATAAATAGAGGGCCTTGGATGATTGTAGAGGATCATATTGTACATAGGTAGGATATTAGCCATTGTAATAAAATTCTCTAAGTTTTCTTCTTCTTTCTTTTCTCTAGTTTTCTTTTTCTTTAGAAAGAGCAAGAGGTTGGATAATTAATATTCTTCTTCTTCTTCTTTCTTTCTTTTATTTTCTTCTTAGATTCTATTTAATTTTATGTTTATAATGCCTATGCTAGGCTAAACTTCTATTTGGTTAAGGGTGATTTCAAAGCCCTAGACATGTTTTGTGATTGATTTTCAGATTCTATCTATCATTAATTTTCTATCAAAGTTGCTTATGTTCTTCTACAAGAATTGTTCATGATGTTGTCTTGATTTATTTAGGTGTACAACTAGATAGATCTTGATAATTATCTATTGCTAGTTTAGGAGTCTTGATCCGTGTAATTGTCTTGATTTCCTATTCATAAGTGGCAATTTGTGATTAATGATTATGATCAAGTTTTCAATAATTGCAAAGTGGAACATAACCTAAGTTGAACAATCCGAGCTTATGTGTTTGTTGCTTAGATCAACCTATCTTTCTCATCATAAAGCTGCCATTAAATTGAATTTAGAGAGCTTATTCTAGGTTGTTTAATGGTTAGAGATTAAATAGAGAGCTTGTTCTATTTAACGACAAACTAAGGAAAGATTGGGGTAACAGAGCTTGTTGTTATCTACGGTTGTTAACTTTGATAGTTGGTTGATATTGATAGATCTGAAATTGATTCTTAATGATTTCTAGTGGTGGAGAATGAAACCTTAACCATATTTTTCATATTTGATTCTTCTTACTTACTTGTTTTCTTACTTTTAGTTTGCTTATTTTTTATATTTATTTTTATTGGCTGGTTATACCGCCTAATTTGTATATTAACTTTGTTTTATTTTTATTGGCTGGTTATACCGCCTAATTTAGTATATATATTTTTATTGGCTGGTTATACCGCCTAATTTAGTATATATATTTTTATTGGCTGGTTATACCGCCTTGCATCTTATTCTTATTATTTACTTAGTTTAAATCTGGCTTCAAAAACCCCTTTTCTTTTATTGTTCTTGAATTTAAGTTTTAAACTATTAACTTATAAACTAAAACCCAATCCCTGAGGACTCGACCCTTGCTAACTACTATACTTACAATTTATCTTTTTAGTGCAAGGTTAAATAAGATACACTCTTTTGGGTGCATCAAATTTTTGGCGCCGTTGCCGGGGATTGTTTTCTTTAGTTTATTTGTTACTTGGTTTATTCTTATTTTCAGTTCTAATGAGTTTTGTTTTCTTGTACATACGGGTTTTTCTTATCAAATTTTGAAAAAAAATAAATAAAAAAAACAAAAAAAAAAACGATGGAATTGAGCAATCTAACACTTGAAGAGTTGGTGGCATACATGAACATGGAGAATCAACAAGCCAATCTCACCTTCCCAGTTCAACAATTTGCCATGGGAGGATGTCAAGGCCATCAAGTGTTCCAAGACCAACAGTATGATCATTACTCAAACACTTACCATGAGGGATGGTGGGATCATACTAATTATGGCTACTCAAAAAATTACCAAGAAGTAGATCCTTATGCCAATTACACTCATCCATCTAGCTTCAATCAATCATGGTCCCAAGAACCAGATCTTTTTCAACCACCACATATGACTCAAAACTCAGGTACTTCTTTAGAAGATCTTGTCTATTCTCTTGTTACTGATACTTTGCAATTTCAACAGGAAACAAGGGCAAGTATCCAGAGTTTGGAAAGGCAAATGAGCCTATTGGCTAGTAGTATGGTGGTATGGGTAGCACAAAGATCTGAAGAACTCCCTGCCCAAACGATGATTAACCCAAAGGAGAATGCTACTATTGTGACCTTGAGGAATGAGGAACAAGATGAGGATGAGACAAAATTAGAGATGAATTCTATTCTTGAGGATAATGAAACCAATGATCCAAATAAGAGTATTTCGGCACCTGAGGTAACGTTTGAGATTCCAATTTTTACTAATGTTTCTTCTCCACCTTTTCCTAGTAGATTCGCAAAGTTCAAGGAGGATGAACATGAACAAGACACGCTGGAAACCTTAAACAGTTTGTTTGTGGATGTCATTCAACAAGTACCAAAATATGCTCCATTCCTCGATGAGATATGCACCACAAAGGATGATGGAATAATACTTGTAATGGAGAATGCATCCACTGTTGTGCAAAGAAAGCTTCCTCTCAAACGCATAAATTTGGAAAATTTCATGTATGAGCCTGACAAGCCTAAAAAGCCAAGAAGGGGTGTTGGTTAGGTTCAAAACACTAACTCAAGTGTTAATTGGGAAGGCAACCCAATTAAAGAAGAAATTGCCAACCTTCCATATTCAGATTTGCTTTCTCTTTCTCTTTCTTTTCCTTTTTCTTTTATTATTTTTATTTTTATTGTTTTTATTTTTATTTTTTATGTTTACTTGTTAATTTTTGTTTAGTATTTTAGGATTATTTAGGTTGCATGAGTTTCTTTTGTTTTGAGTCTTAGTTATTTCTATTCTTATGTTATTAGTTCTTTTCTCTTACACATGATTCTTTCATTTGGGTTAATAGACTTACATTGAGGACAATGTAAGAATTAAGTGTGGGGGGAATGATTTAGGATTTCTTTTATTTTTGTCTACTATTTTTTTTTGAGTCTTTATTATTATTATTTTTAGTGTGTTTTAGTTCCTTTTTAATACAATGATGAGATATGAATTGCATAGGTCTAAACTGGTTACTAGTGAGAAGATTTTCATGAGAATTAAGCTTGATACTAATTTTTATGAGCCAATGTTAATATGATATGTTGATTGAGAAAGAAGCATGTTTAGACTTAATCTGACTTGTATAATCATTCTTGTGAGTTTTTGAGCCTATAATGATTGATGCATTATACAAATCAATCTAATTTCTTTCTTGAGTGCTCTTATGATTACATGATTCTCTAGAACTTGCTTTAAACCATTTGAGACTATATTGATGCATGTAACAACATGAATATGATAGAGGCATTAGGACTTTTTAACTAGGGCCAAACAGCCATCCCTTATTGATGTTCCAAGAGAACATCCCTCTAGTGAACCAATTTGAGCCTACAGTGAATAAGCTATTTATTTGGTAACCACATCTTACACCTAGCCTAAACACATTTATATCTTTACCCTTGTTCTAAAGATGGACTAGAATGTTTGAGACATATTGCAAAAACAAGGGATACTTTTTGAAAATTTGGGTTAGAACAAAAGATAAGTGTGGGGGAGGAGAAAGGCAAAAGTCAAGAGAAAAATAGAGGCAATATTGCCAAATACATTCCTATATAAAAAAAAATGAATCATCTCTTGAATTTGTGGAAAAAGAAAAAGATGTTACAAAGTTGTTTAGAATGAAGAAAAGGCCCAACATGAATATCCGGCCTAGGTGACTATGTACTTGTAAAGAGTTTTGAGAAGTTTCTTTGTATAATCTTTTTATGTCTCTAAACTTTATGAACTCTTTGGAACCTTTGTGATATCTTTATCCTTTTGTTCTTCAACCACATTACAAACCCCTTGGCCCTATTACAACCTTGATTAAAGACCTCTTGATTTATGAAGTTGCATGATCTTTTAGTGGAGAATAGGTGGACAAGCAAGCATATGGTAGAAGTGTTTTCATGAGATTGATTGAGTGTAAACACTTTACCACTACTTTAAAGAGTGAAAATCAAGAGAGTATCCCATGTGAGAAGTTGAGATTAAATTTGAACATGCACTATTTTGATTGAGATATGTTATGCTAATATTGGCTTAACTCAAACAATTTACATTCAAGCTTGATTTTTTGTGAAATTCTTTAAGCTATTGATTAGTTTATAAGACTTGTTCAAATATTGTCTCTAATTTGTATTGAAAGGATTAGGAGTAAATATTTTTAGTATATGTAGTTTATTTATATGAAGTTTATTTATATTTTAATTTTTCAATGTTTGTGGGTATCGTTCTAGTAAACCCTCACGAGACTAAACTCGTCCACTAGGGACACCTAGGGGTTTAAAGGCTTGTGTCACATGCTAAGTGCCACCGTGATTTCCTACGAAAGTGGATTAGATTAGATTTTCTTATTTTATTTTTATTGAGTCGTTGCTAGGGACTAGCAACAATCTAAGTGTGGGGGTGTGATAACTCGTATAATTATATAGTTTTTAGTTATGTTTTATTATTGTTTTGTGTCAAATACGAGTTATTATTGTTTAGTCTAATTGTGTTTATGATCTTTTATATTTTTATGTAATTTGGTGTTTTTCACAAGTTTCTTTGAGTGATTTCAGATTACTAGAATTAAGGGCAAATCCAGTTCAGTTCCAGTTCCGACACATTTTGCCATATCAGCTATATCTGGCGTTTCACTGAAGCAATAAGGCTGAAATTTGTAGCCGTGCAAAGCTAAGAGGCATATCTATCTTTTTCATGTTTTATACTTCTTGAAACGGAGTCGTTTTCCCTAGCGAAATCGACCATCAAGTTGGCTGATGTGCAATGACGTCTGTGCTGACCTGTTTTCGTATTTTGCCCATATCTGCTTATACACATCAGCAAATGAGCTGATTCCAACGGCTATGGATCCGTAACTGATAGGGGAACCTTTTTCTAGAAGACCATGTGATCCGATCAGGCCTCCAACATTGACGAAATCGACCATCAAGTTGGCTGATCAAAATTGTCATACAATATGATGAAAATTGTTAGAAAAATTCACCCACCTATTATACCTACCTTTGAAATTTGTAAAGCTTGTCTCTTGTCATTTAGCCTTCCAAAATGTGTATAAATAGAGGGCCTTGGATGATTGTAGAGGATCATATTGTACATAGGTAGGATATTAGCCATTGTAATAAAATTCTCTAAGTTTTCTTCTTCTTTCTTTTCTCTAGTTTTCTTTTTCTTTAGAAAGAGCAAGAGGTTGGATAATTAATATTCTTCTTCTTCTTCTTTCTTTCTTTTATTTTCTTCTTAGATTCTATTTAATTTTATGTTTATAATGCCTATGTTAGGCTAAACTTCTATTTGGTTAAGGGTGATTTCAAAGCCCTAGACATGTTTTGTGATTGATTTTCAGATTCTATCTATCATTAATTTTCTATCAAAGTTGCTTATGTTCTTCTACAAGAATTGTTCATGATGTTGTCTTGATTTATTTAGGTGTACAACTAGATAGATCTTGATAATTATCTATTGCTAGTTTAGGAGTCTTGATCCGTGTAATTGTCTTGATTTCCTATTCATAAGTGGCAATTTGTGATTAATGATTATGATCAAGTTTTCAATAATTGCAAAGTGGAACATAACCTAAGTTGAACAATCCGAGCTTATGTGTTTGTTGCTTAGATCAACCTATCTTTCTCATCATAAAGCTGCCATTAAATTGAATTTAGAGAGCTTATTCTAGGTTGTTTAATGGTTAGAGATTAAATAGAGAGCTTGTTCTATTTAACGACAAACTAAGGAAAGATTGGGGTAACAGAGCTTGTTGTTATCTACGGTTGTTAACTTTGATAGTTGGTTGATATTGATAGATCTGAAATTGATTCTTAATGATTTCTAGTGGTGGAGAATGAAACCTTAACCATATTTTTCATATTTGATTCTTCTTACTTACTTGTTTTCTTACTTTTAGTTTGCTTATTTTTTATATTTATTTTTATATTTATTTTTATTGGTATGGTTCGTAGTAAGACATTAGGATCAGTATTTCGATCGAAATACTTTTTCTTCAACTCATGCTTAAAGTCTTTCCATTTTTTCCCCAATGATTTCATAACGAATGATGTGGGAATCTGCAAAGAAAATCGTGACTGAAACGGAGAAGTTGTACAACGTTAGTTTCGATGATCAACAAAATTATTAAAATAATGCAATACTAATGTAACATGCTTATACCTCAATAAACTTTAACATCTCGACTTTCTCAGTATTCGGCACGTCACGCCATGACTCATAATGAATGGGACACTTCATCCCATTTCGAGCAATCAGGCCAAGAAAGCTAGCCAATAATTGTGCTTCTGGACCAATTGGCTGCTGCTCATTATTTGCTGCGACAACAATACGCTCTTCAGGAGGTAGTGCCCATAACTCCTTTAATGTTGTACGACCACGAGTTCTGCGTTGTCCAACATTATCAACTACACAAAAGCAAATATATTAGCAATTTCAATATGATTTTGCGTACTTTTAACACAAACGCCGTACCACGATACCTGTATTCAAGTTCGTATGAACTGCAGTTTCTGCAGCTATGGAGGCAGTCGACAACTCTGGTGGGTTAACATCTGCAGTAGACGCATTCGGCACCTCTGAAGGCGTCACTCTAGTGTCACCCTCAACAGTCTGAATGATATTGATATCCCTTAATCTTTTCCTCGCCATGCTATCTGCATCAATTTTAAGTAAACAACATTAGTATAAGAATGAAATACTATTATGTAAAAAACATTAATAATAATATTAGAAAGCATAAAAACATATTATATACAGAGTATTTGTTTCAAAATAATCTTACTAGATTTTGTTTTTTCATCAATTTTCATAAATGTCTTCATCAACATCTTCGCGAACCCACCGAACATCTGTATTGGTACTGGGGATATTTTCATCCATGTTTTGATCCGTAAATGGCAAGCATTCAGTTCTTTGTTCAATATCATCTTGAAATTTATCACCCATATCAAACAGGTTTCTAGGTGTGTTACGGAGTACAACATACCAACCCGCATCATTCGGATCTTCGGAATAAAATACTTGTTTGACTTGAGATGAAAAAACATAAGGTTCGTCAATCAGTTGTTGTCCGGTGTGAATTAATCGAGAGAAATTCACCATTGTAAATCCGAACTGATCTTTTTTAACACCTCTACTAGTATTCACATCAGCCCAATCACATCGAAATAACACGACCTTCCACTTGCCATAATAATCCAACTCAATAATATCAGTTAGAATTCCATAATAATCAATATCCCCCTCCACAGGATTACTATCCCTAGCACTAGCATAGCTTGTTGTTGAAGAAGAAACAACAACTCCACAATTTTGTGTTCTCCTAAAGCGTTCACGGGATTTAGTATGAAATCTAAATCCATTAATGATGTAAGCACTGTATCTTTTCACTATTCTATTCGGTCCTTGTGAAAAACACTTAATTTCTTCGCTAACATCTCTTCCACTCCAAACCTATTACAAGAAACGCAAAGGCAAACACTTCACTTTATTTATATATTAAAGAATACATTGATCGTAATAAAATGATAAAAACTTGTGTTACTTACTACTTCTCCTAACCATTCATGGAAATTTTCCGTAAATAACTTATCAAGCTCGCGAAGTTGTCTTCTTCGAGAACGTAAAGTTCCTCAAATCATAATTCTAAGATGTTTTATTAAACACATAATGAGAATAACAGACTCCCTTAATCATTTACTTTGTCTTTATTAGAACTCGATCTTATATCATCTAAGATGTTTTATTAAACACATGTCAAATCCACTATATATCAAATTAAGTGGTCTGCTGACCACACCATCTTTGCTTTGTTTGAATTCTTGAGTGCTTCATCTATATGCTCTTTGCCATGGGAAATGAAGATTCATCAAATCATAATTCTAAAATAAAAATGAACTAATAAACTAGTAGAGATAAATATGCATTAGATTAAGCAATAAACCTGAAACTAGATCATGTTATGAAACCATTAGATACATTAATGGTATGTCTATGTCATCAATTCCAACATACAGTAGCTGTCAGCAGTTATAAGAACAAAGTATTGTCATGTGCTCTAAAATATCATATGCAATTAACATACCACAAAATGTTGAAGAATACATCTCAGAACCACCCTTGTCCAATTAAAAATTCAGAAACGCATAAGAATCAACATAAATTTAGCCCAGTCATGTAGCATTTGATCCTGTCGATTTAAGTCTATTGCCGTATAGCCCTGAGCTGGTTTCATTTGAATTTAGCAAGAGAAATCAGTCTAATACTGGATTTGTTTCATCCGAATTTAGCCAGAGAGATCAGCTTCATACTGGCACACCAGTACAGCACAAGCTTTGCTAACTGGGAAACTGGGTGAGCTTGCTGCTTTCAAATACTTTACTAGCATCTTGGGTAAGACAGTGAAGTGGGTCAATCAATATAATGAAACTGGGTTACCCTATGATTTAATGGTAGAAGAGGGAGGTCATATAGAATATATTGAAGTTAAAGCCACTAAATCTGCAAGGAAAGACTGGTTCTATATATCAACAAGAGAGTGGCAATTTGCTACTGAAAAATGTGAGTCTTTCAGTGTTGCACATGTTCTTTTATTAAGTGATAAGGAGGCTAAGCTCACAGTATATACGAATCCTACTAAACTTTGCCAGCATGGCAAGCTGCGATTGGTCGTTTTGATGCCAACGCAGCGGCAGGATTTTGCAATCGTGTCCTAAATGGTGCCATGTTTTTATATGTCCCTTGGTTGGCTACTTTTGATGCCAAAGAATCTGGTGCTGGAATGCTGGAATCACCAAAGTTATTGCTCATATTTGGACCTAAGAAAACTGCAAATTGAATCCCCTGCTATGAAGTAATCTGACAGAACTGAGTTGTATGCTAAATTGCTAAGACAGTTTTAAGGTACTTGTTTTCTGGTGCTGAGTTGGATTTTTCAAGAGAACATGGTATCTCATGGAGGACTAAATCCACATTTCTGAGGAGCTCCTGATGGGATTTAAATACACCATTTCAATAAGCTCTAACATGATGATGATGATGATTTAAGGCATTGATGTACTTTAAGATGTTGTACCATAAGACATAGGTGTATACATGGACAACATTCAAGAAGATATAACTCTTTCATTGTAAATTTGTAATAATATATTCTCTCATATAGTTATGTGTATAGTCTTTATATATTTTTTATCTTAAAAAGCTTTGAATTGAGATTTTAGTTAAAAGTATTTATCCTCTTGAATATATTGGCTTCCTTTGAAACTGGTTGGTCAGATCAGACCTGTCTCCAAATCTGTTCAGCTGTCCTAAACTGTCCTACTATGTTTTGAAAGAATAAATATTAAATAGGAAGTTGGTTTAATGCTATTCTGCTATAGTTATATATATATTCTCTCCAAATGCTTGTTAAATTTACCATAGAATTTAAATCAAGTAACAAAGTGTATATGATCCAACTATTTACTTAGAGATTAAAGAGAAAGAACTTAATGAAAAAAAGTTCAATTTCCATCATGACTCGAACAAAAAGTAATAAATCAGGCTCACAGTTCCTAGAGTTACCAAGCTTTTGTTGATATAAGATCCTTCTTTTCGTCTAACGCCTATTGTTTCAGCCTTCGAGCTCTCGGAACCTGCCAGATCGATGAGGTTCTGCATGTATAGGTAAAATATGGAAAAGTTAAAATGTTTTCATCAACAATGGGATAAATAGACACTAAAATCGTAGCTCCTTTCAAAACAGAGAAGAGGATAAACATATATAAATAAAATAAAAATAAGACAAAACTGGAAATATAAAGAAGTAACCAAAAAATAACTGAGATTGGTCCTAGGACTAAGGCTGTATAATTTACCAGCTGTGACAGATTTACTGCTTCGCCTTCACTATTTTCACCATACGGGCTGCTCTCTATTGTCCGTAGACAAGGTGGTCACAGGAAATAATTAGTTGTGGCAGTAAATTTGTGAACATGTAAAAAAAAAAAAATACTATCCAAAATATCAACCAAAAAAAAAATACTATCCACATTTATCTTAAACCAATTTTATGGATTTATATCGTATACCAAATGGATTTATATCGTATACCAAAACAGTATGCAGGCAAAAAGGAACAAAAACTCATCAGAAAATTGTCGAATTACTTACAGTACATTGAACGGATTTGGAGATGAAGAAAGACAAATCGGCTTGGAGATGATGATTTGGAGATGAAATGCGAAAAATCGGCTTGGAGATGACTTTTTGGGGTTGGAGATGAGAGAGAGAGAGAGAGAGAGACTCGGTTTAGGTTTTTGATTTGGGGGCTGAATTCATATTAACAAACATAGCGGCGTTTGTATCAACAAACGCCGCAAATTTACAAGGTAAAACACATCGTTTTGCCTTAAGCCATAAATGAATCAATATAGCGGCGTTTTTATTACCAAACGCCGCTATATCGAAATATTTAGCGGCGTTTATATTTACAAACGCCGCTTTATCTAAATATTTAGCGGCGTTTATATATAAAAACGCCGCTATATTATATTAGTTAGTGGCGTTTGTGGACACAAACGCCGCTAAAACAAAAACCTAAACGCAGCGTCTCGCCTCCAAATTTTGGCGCCCAAATTTTACTAAATTGATAAAATTTGATTATAGTTTAGCGGCGTTTATATAATGAAAACGCCGCAATTAGTACAGATTTAGCGGCGTTTGTATATATAAAACGCCGCTACTTTACAACTTTCCGGCGTTTCTAATAGAAACGCCGCCGGGTATTCAAAAACACGATACTCCGCGGCGTTTTTAAGTCAAACGCCGCTATGTTAGCGCCACTGAAAACCAATTTGGTTGTAGTGATGTCTGCTCTTTACCAACAACTTCATTGATTTCTCCACCTAGAAATCTGCCTGCTTTTTCTTCCTTATATTTTTGCTCAAGTTCATTGTTCAATTTGCCTGTAACTTAAAGTTTATAAAGCTTTTTGGCAGTATTCTTATCCATAACTCAACCTGTATGATAGCTTAATATATCACCTATGAAATTGTGTTTCACTGTTTTCTACTGGTGCTGGAGAATCCATCTTAATATAGAGGTAAAGATATTAGGTTTTGTTCATCGTCATTCATGTATGGTGTTCAGCTATGCCTTTTTGTGCTTCAAGGGGACAATATTAAGTTGATGTCCTGAATACTTTTTATGTTTTTCCTAGTTGCTCAGAGTTAGCTCCCTTTTATTACTTTTTTTGGACCAATATTAACCAAATTCACCTATCATCCCTATTCAATTCATGACTCATGAGTAGATCCTACAAATATAGATAAGATTATGTATATCTCAACCATTGTTGTTATTATGTAGTGTTTATTTTGTTTGATATGCATGCTCTCTTCTATGGATACCAAACTCAAATTTTCTTTTTCTTTTCCTTTTGCTCCCTTTTATTACTTTTGGACCGATATCAATCAACTACACCTATCATCACTATTCAATTCATGATTCATGAATAGTCCTACAAATATAATAAGATTATGAGTAGCTCAACCATATTGTTCTTATATCCAGGGGTGAGCATTCGGTCGGTTCGGTTCTAAAATTCTGAAAACCGATTAAACCAAACTAATATATAAAACCGACCGAAACGAAAAAAATTCTAAAATCGAACTAACCGAACCGAACTTAATCGATTCAGTTCGATCGGTTTAGTCGGTTTCTCTAATATAATTCTTTTCTATCTGTGCAACATTACTCCCAAACTTAAACAATCAGAAGAATTATATAAAAAATAAAATAAAAAACAAACCACAAAATCAAATGCTAAAAGACATAAATCAAAGAATTCATTATATTATAATGAGGGTGAACAATACAAAACTCCCTCAAGAATTTTGAATTATGGCATATTCCACCGAAACCAGAATTTAGAAAAACTATTCAAAGGACTTTTAAACTCAAAACCAGTTCACCTTGGATAATGGAGGAAAAGAAACGCCCGTAGTGCTCTATGATGCCCGAAGATCTAGACCAGTGAAAGAAATGGGCTGAAACTGAATATTGAGGCAAGGGAGGCGGCATGAAGATTGAAGAGAGAAAGGAGCGAGAGAAAAAAAACTATAGGGTTTTTTTTTTTTCTTTTCTGTTTTAGCATCAGCAGATTGGGTTGGGTTATTAAACTACAAACAAGTTGCCATATACTGATGCTCATCTATACCGACGGTAATAATCCGTCGGTATAAGGTATCTATACCGATGGATTTTTGTTACCGTCAGAATATGTTTACCAATACCGACACTTTATATTTCGTTGCTATAGATGTCCCGTATACTGACGGTTTTTCATTGACCGTCGGTATAGGTATGATTTGTAATGACGGTTTCTCCTTCTTCCGTCAGTATATTTGTTGAAAAAACCCGCTTCTTTTTTAAAATTATAGGAAAATTTATTTATATATTTTTTTAATTAAATAAATTTATAGCAACGGCTTTTATAATTTTTGACCGTCGGTATAGACATAGGTTATATAACTTATATTGAGGTTTGGCTTCTTCTCTTTTTCTTTCATTTTTTTTTTTAATTTCTAACCTAATCTAAAACCCATCTTCCTTTCTTTCCTTCCTCAGCCATCGCACCACTCTTCCGAACCTCAGCCATCGTGCATTTCTCCTTCTCCTTCCTCTTCCGTAAATCAACTCTTCCGAACCTCAATTTTTCTGTCTAACAAGTGAACCCAACATTCAGATTTATATTTTTGAATGTTTTTGTCTAACGAGTGAACCTCAACCATCGGTATGTTTTTGTCTAACATTTAGATTTCGGTCTACCATTTCAACTTTTCTTTAATTGTCTAACATTTAGATTTCTATGTTTCTGTTTACTTTTTAGGTCAATTGCTGAGATCTTGAATGTTTGGTTGGTTTGGGGATTTTCCACTTGGCATTGAAGATTTGTTCCCATTTTTTATTTTTATTTTTCTTTTATGGAAGATTTGTTTTATCCTTCAAAGGTTTTTATTAAGGGATACTCTCTCTATTTCTGTGACTATGAATTTGTCACTATGAACTTGACACGCAAAGACCCATCGGTATGTATCTTTTGTTGTACCCTTCACTGTCTCTTTCTCTCTAAGGTCACTCGTATTCGTGACTTGGTGAACCAAAATCTGTAGGCCAAGATAGAGGGTCTGGGTATATAATTGCTTAAATTTGCTATTAATTAGTTGGTCTTGGTAGGGAGTTGAAAGTGAAAAACGTGAAGAAAATGCAACATATATATATATATATATATATATTTAGAATGTCTTTGCTGCTTTATTAGAATTTCACCATTGACAGATCATATTTCAAAGCATTATAATATAAATTTTCTATTTAGTGTTTATGTTTGGACACTCAACAAGATTTGGGGGAAGAACAAACGCAATTTGTTGCGCACTGGTGGGAATTTAGCCTAAGTTTTGGGAAAATAATGGGTATGTTTTAACTATATATACATCAGAGAAATGAAGGTCTTCTTTGATATTATTCAGACTTTTAATTTTTTAAAATATTCATATCCAACACATAATCAGATATGATTTAGGAGTATAATCTTTCAAGTATAATATTGGACTAGAATCCAGACCTAGTTGGATTGCAATTCGTGAGTTTCTTGTTCTTTTGTTATAAGGGAATGGACCATTGTGGCTCATTTTTAGATGCTGAATCAGATCGTCGGTATTGTATTAGGTTATATTTCCCCCTTTCTTTTCCACTTCTCTCTTTCACCCGTCTCTTTTCTTATCTAGCTCTTTCACTTATTTTCCTTTTCAATCGGTAATCACCATTTCATTTCATTTCCCGATTCGACTTTCTCATCTCTTTCACCATTTTTATTTTTTTTTGGTATATTCTTTGATTGTTAGATATCTGTTCAATGTTAGAAGAGGCACGCGACCACTTAAACAACCGACCCATCTTCTCAAACTGGTCAGTTTCTCTATTTTTTTTTCATTTTGTTTTCTCGTCGAATTTGCTTTTATATCTCCTTTTCCTGTAGTTGGATTGTATTTGTATTTGGGTATGGATTAATTATTTAGTCCTGTTAATTAAATTTGTGACAAATTGTCTGTTGATTTATTCATAATCAATATAGAAAATTTGATGATAAATTAAATGGGCAAAACCATTAGATTTGTTGCAGCATCAATCTGGGCAAGATGGGAATGGGAACGATTTATTAATCCATGCAATTATTCTCTTTCTCCACGCGAAAGAAGCCCCTATTGGATGATAAATTAAGCTTGTGAAGATTTGAAAAAGGGCTCTAAATTTAGGTTCAATTTAATTAATTCTCTTAAAGGATGAAAGATTAAAATGTTTTCAAAATTGTTGGGAATGCTACAACCTGCTCTTGTCATAAGATTTGTGCATTTAGATGTTACTATCTTTGATTTTTACACTTTGTTAATTCATTTCTTATCCATTTCCATTAGTTAATTAATAGTAATTAAATTTCAAATTTGCAGTTCTACCAAATTTAGAGATCCATCACAGTAACTTCAGAAGCAAAGATTTAAAATAGTAGGCATCAATCTGTATTCTTCGTTTCAATCTATTACTACCTTCTTCTAGTCTCTTTGTGTTTTTGGTCTAGTGATGTTGCATGTTTATGCATGTAACGTGCTGACCTCTTGTTTTCTTCTCTATCTTGGCTGTTCTTTGTATTTTATTAACCTATGCTACATATATTTGATGTAGGGTGGTCCATCTTTCCTTGCTTGTCGGAGGTTTTCAACTACAATTTTGACACCTGATTTAAGTGGAGATGATTTTCCTTCCAATTTACTGTCTTCAAAGACTGTACTAACACCAGAGCATACTATAGGTATGGAAAAGAATATGGAACTATATTCCTTATGTAGCTGTTTGCCTTTAAAAATATTGTGATAGTTATAAGTAATGGCACTTTCATTTACAGTAGTTGATAAGTTATATAATTTTTGAAGTTGCTCAAAGAAAAAAAAAAAGAAAAAAAAAAGAACCATTTAGGACTTTCATTTACAGTAGTTTCATTTACAGAGCATACTATAGGCATGACATGATTGTCTATTACTTAATATTATTTCAATGCAGATATTTAGCAAAAAAAAAAAAGGAAAAGAATCATTGTTTCCAGATATGCCATGTTTAACACTTAACAGAACCATTTAGGACTATCACAAGAACCATTTATCCTAAACCTTATTGAAAATGTTTGTCTCTTATATGATTGCGTAGGTTTATTCATAGCAATAGGTTTCATGTTTGTGCAATATATCTAGTTGGAATGGGAGATAACTAAATGTCTTTATATTACAGTTTTAATCATTTCACATTCTATGGATAAGACGTGGATAAATCTTACGTCCAGAGCAAGTGAAGAATACATTAATGGGGTCATCAATTTCTTAGAATTTGCCTTTGCAAGATCATCTGAAAATGGAAAATTTTGGTGTCCTTGTGTTAAATGTGTCAACAGATATAGAGTATCTAGGGTAGAGGCATTTGATCACATTATATGTAAAGGTTTTCTGAAAGGATATGCTCGATGGATTTTTCATGGAGAGGTCTTGGATGCTAGCTCTGCTACTATTAGAATTAATGAGGAAGATAGAGAGTTAGGTCATGATGTGAATGAAATATTGCATGATATTATGGCCGAAAGAGGTAGGAATATTGATGTGGATTGCATAGAATCGGGAGATGCTTATGGAGACCAACATCATGGTCGAGGAATTAATAGTGACAAGTTCTATGATTTACTTAAAGATGCAGAGGAGAAACTATATCCAAATTGCAAAAACTTCACAAAGTTCTCTTTTGTAGTCTATTTGTTCCACATTAAGTGTTTTAATGGATGGTCTAACAAATCTTTCAATACATTATTGGAGGTTTTGAAACTTGCTCTACCAGAAGGTAATACATTGCCAGGGTCTTATAAAGAATTGAAAAATGAAGAAAGGTTTTGTTATTTCTTATTTTTGAACTAGTCTATTACAAGGTATTTATACATGAAGGAAGGGTTTACTTAATCCCTAAAAGATAGGAATTTGATAGTATTTACAGCTAATTTCAACCTGGAAATCCCTGATTTCCAGCATTGGGTTTCCAGCTGGAAATCCCTGATTTCCAGCCTTGGGTTTCCAGCTGGAAATCCCTGATTTCCAGCATTGGGTTTCAAGCTGGAAATCCCTGATTTCCAGCCTTGGGATTCCAACTGTCAATCCCTGATTTCCAGCACTCCTCCTCAAGCTGGGGAGTAGATATTTTCCATCCCTAGCTTGCCTACAATCTGCTGAAATGCTGAACTCATCAGTCCTTTAGTTAAGACATCTGCTAGCTGGTTCTTTGTAGAAATATAGGGAGTGCAAATCAATCCACTTTCAAGTTTCTCCTTAATGAAATGTCTGTCAACCTCCACATGTTTAGTTCTGTCGTGCTGAACTGGATTGTGAGCTATGTTGATTGCAGACTTATTATCACAATACAACTTCATTGGAGTCTCCCATTTAATCTTTAAGTCATCTAGTATAATTTTGAGCCATAACAGTTCACAAATACCTTGTGCCATTGATCGAAATTCTGCCTCAGCACTAGATCTTGCTACAACTGGTTGTTTCTTACTCCTCCAGGTTACCAAATTTCCGCCAATGAAAGTACAATACCCAGATGTTGATCTTCTGTCAGTAACACAGCCAGCATAATCGGCATCTGTGTATGCTTCTAGTTCCATTCTTGTGCCTTTTCTAAAGAGAACCCCTTTTCCTGGATTGCCTTTCAAATATTGTAGGATCCGGTATACTGCAGCGAGATGGACACCTTTAGGATTTTGCATGAACTGACTCACAACACTCACTGCATATGCAATGTCAGGTCGTGTGTGTGATAGATAGATTAGCTTCCCCACAAGTCTTTGGTACATGCCTTTGTCAGCTGGTTCTCCTTCCACAAATTCTCCTAATCTATGATTTGGCTCAATAGGCGTATCTGATGGTTTGCAACCAAGCTTACCTGTTTCTTTTAACAGATCAAGAACATATTTTTGCTGTGAAACAAAGATTCCTTCCTTGGACCGAGCTACTTCTATTCCTAAGAAGTACTTCAATTTTCCAAGGTCCTTTATTTCAAACTCTTTTGCTAAATACTTCCGAAGAGCCTCCTTTTCATCTGGATCATTCCCAGTTACAATTATATCGTCCACATAAACTATCAATGCCGTGACTCCCCCTGAAGCCGAATGCTTGATAAACAATGTATGATCACCCTGACTCTGTTTGTACTTCATATTCACCATTGCTTTGGTAAATCTTCCAAACCATGCCCGGGGAGATTGTTTGAGCCCATACAATGCTTTTTTCAGTTTGCACACTTTGTTTTTGTCCAGATTTATTCCAAAACCAGGTGGTACTTCCATATAAATTTCCTCCTCAAGATCACCATGTAAGAAGGCGTTCTTCACATCGAACTGTTGTAAAGGCCAATCATAATTTGCTGCTAGGGATAACAATACCCTTACTGTGTTCATCTTCGCCACTGGTGCAAATGTCTCTTGATAATCCACCCCATAGGTCTGTGTATATCCCTTGGCTACTAGTCTTGCTTTATACCTCTCAATGGATCCATCCGACTTATACTTCACTGTGAAGACCCATTTGCATCCTACTAGTCTCTTTCCAGTTGGTAATTCTGTTAGTTCCCATGTTTTATTTTTCTCCAAGGCCTCCATTTCTACTCTCATTGCATGCTTCCATTCCTCTTTGCCAAGTGCCTGCGATAAGGTCTGTGGGATGTCTACAGTGTTTAGATGGGTAAGAAAGGTTTTGTGTGGGGTTGATAATTTTTCAAATGACACAAAATGGGATAAAGGATGTTGTGTGCATTTTCTAACACCTTTTCTTGTAGCTATGGGCAAATCTAAATCAAGAACAGTAGGGGATATCTCAGTAGAAGGACTTACCTCAGTTCCAAGTGACGATTTGGTTTCTTGAACTTGCACAGGATTAATCACTGGCTTTATCCTTCTTGAGTAGACCTGTAGTGGCTTTGTGAGAGTAGGATTTATGAGTTCACAAGGTTCAGAGGTAAGTTGTCTTTCAGGAGTGGGTTCTGTTTGTACAAGAGATATTTTAACCACCATTGATGGTTCTCTCAAGAACAAATCCTTATCCTCCATAAATGATGCCTCCCCCTGAGGATAAGGGCTAGAAAAATAGCTTTCGTGTTCTGCAAAAGTAACATCAGCAGAGACATAGGTTTTACGAGTAATAGGATTGTAGCACTTGTACCCTTTTTGAGTAGGTGAATATCCTATGAATACACACTTGACTGCTCTAGGATCTAACTTGCTTCGACTATTAGAGTGAACATGAACAAATGAGACACATCCAAAAACTCGAGGGTCTAACTTCATAGACATATTGAAATCTGAAAAATACTTAGAAAACACCTCCATTGGACTTTTAAAATCAAGAACTCGAGAGGGGATACGATTTATTAAATGAGCTGCAGTAAGGACTGCTTCCCCCCAAAAGGTTTTTGGAACATTTTGTTGAAACAAAAGAGCACGAACAGAGGCTAACAAATGACCATTTTTTCTTTCGGCAACTCCATTTTGTTGGGGTGTGTCAACACAAGAAGATTCATGAATAATTCCCTCTTTTTGAAAGTATGGAGACAAAGTTTGATTAAAGTAGTCCCTAGCATTATCAGTCCTCAACTTCTTAATTCTAACATTGAATTGAGTTTTGACCATTGTATGAAAAATAGGAAAAATGTTGCTCACATCAGATTTTTGTTTTAACAAATAAATCCATGAAACTCGAGTACAGTTATCTATGAATGAGACAAACCAACGAGCCCCCGAAATGTTGGGAACTCGAGATGGACCCCAAATATCATTGTGAATCAAAGAAAAAGGAACAGTAGTTCTTTTATTACTCAAAGGAAAGGACACACGTCGGTGTTTAGCAAATTCACAAACCTCACAGTGAAACTCATTTAAACTAACATTCTTAAACAAAGATGGAAACATGACACTAAGAACACTAAAGGAAGGATGCCCAAGTCTAAAGTGGTAAAGCCAAATTTGGTCTTTATTGCAAGGAGAGTTATTGGAGAGAAACGAGATAGGTGATTTGTTTTCACTGTTCACTTGTTCACTAGGTAACTCAAGATAATAAAGGCCATGTCTCACCTTAGCATGTCCAATCGTCCTCCTCGTAACTTGGTCCTGAAATACACAAGAAATATGAGAAAAAATCATATTGCAGTTTAGATCTTTTGTAAGTTGGTAAGCAGACACAAGGTTTGTAGATAACTTGGGTACATGTAACACA
Organism: Fremontodendron californicum; assembly: GCA_030761205.1. Taxonomy (NCBI): domain Eukaryota; kingdom Viridiplantae; phylum Streptophyta; class Magnoliopsida; order Malvales; family Malvaceae; genus Fremontodendron; species Fremontodendron californicum. Next base: position 1,097,365 of record JAULJL010000041.1, read on the forward strand.
TTTTTAAGAATAATGGATGGGCTTAGAACAATGTCTCCTTGGCCTGCAACAGTGGCCAAAGATCCATCAGCAATGACTATTTTTCTGTTGCTAGGACACGGATGATATGTGAGAAATTTGTGTGAAGAATGAGTCATATGATCGGTTGCCCCAGAGTCAATAACCCAAGAGTTTGAAAATTCAAAATTGGCGGCACTTAAAGCATATAAGGAATGAGGCTTACCAGAATTTGCCAAGAAACAGGTACCTGTAGACTTTTCTAATGAATCAAGAAGTGATCTTAGCCGTTCAATGTCTCCTTTGTTGAATTCATTCTGTTCTCCACCATGGAACTCATTTGATCTGTCTTCTTTTGATTGAGTCATATGCACCCGGCTTCTTTGTGTTCCACTTTTAGGTCCTCTATTCCATTGAGAACTTTGTGGCTTGCCATGAAGCTTCCAACAGTGCTCCTTAGTATGACGGGGCTTTTTACAGTGGGTACACCAGAGGTTATCCTTGTTTTGTAAAGTGATTGTTTTTGAAAGAAGTAGCTCGGTCATGGAAGACATTTTGTAAAGTGATTGTTTTTGAAAGAAAAATCAGCAATGAAGGCTGCTGATCAGTGACCAGAAATTCAGCTATGAAGGCTGAAAAAAGAGAAAAAAAAATTTAGCAGAAATTCTGTTCTTGGACAGATTTCAAATCCCAGAAAAAATTTTGAAAGAAAAATCAGCAATGAAGGCTGCTGATCAGTGACCAGAAATTTAGCTATGAAGGCTGAAAAAAGAAAAAAAAAATTTAGCAGAAATTCTGTTCTTGGACAGATTTCAAATCCCAGAAAAAAAATTGAGCCTATAGCTCTGATACCATGAAGAAAGGTTTTGTTATTTCTTATTTTTGAACTAGTCTATTACAAGGTATTTATACATGAAGGAAGGGTTTACTTAATCCCTAAAAGATAGGAATTTGATAGTATTTACAGCTAATTTCAAGCTGGAAATCCTTGATTTCCAGCCTTGGGTTTCCAGCTGGAAATTCCTGATTTCCAGCATTGGGTTTCAAGCTGGAAATCCCTGATTTCCAGCCTTGGGATTCCAACTGTCAATCCCTGATTTCCAGCAAAAAAGATGATTTCTTCCTTACGTTTGGGATATGAAAAAATTCATGCTTGTCCCAGTGATTGCATGTTGTTTTGGAAGGATAAGGCAAATGAAGAAATTTGCCGTAAATGTGGTGCTTCTAGGTGGAAAGAGAGCGTGAATGATGTAGAAAGTGATACTGAAGATACTTTTGTAAAAAAGAAGAAAGCTGCAAAGATTTTGCGTTGGTTTCCTCTAATTCCAAGACTACAAAGGTTATTCATGTCTTCAAAAACTGCTCCTTTAATGACTTGGCATGAGTATGAGCGAACTAAGGATGGACGTCTAAGACATCCGACAGATTCTCCTGCTTGGAAAGAATTAGACTCTCGATATCCTCAATTTTCGTTTGACCCTCGCAACGTTCGCTTAGGATTAGCTTATGATGGCTTTAACCCTTTCAAAACAATGAGTGTGATTCATAGCACTTGGCCTGTTATCTTGATACCTTATAATTTTCCTTTATGGATGTGCATGAAGCAATCAAACTTTATGCTTTCCCTACTCATTCCTGGTCCAAAAGGTCTTGGAAACAATCTAGATGTATACCTTCAGCCTTTGATAGAAGAATTGAAAGAACTTTGGGAAATTGGTGTTGACACTTTTGATGCTTCCAAAAATGAAAACTTTGGACTACGTGCAGCATTACTTTGGACCATTAATGACTTTCCTGCATATGCCAATTTGTCTGGATGGAGTACAAGGGGGAATACGCATGTCTTTGTTGTGGATACGATACTGAATCCAAGTGGTTACGGCATGGTAAAAAGTATTGTTATATGTGTCATCGCAGGTGGTTAGAAGCTGATCATAAGTTTCGAAATGATAAACAATCTTTTGATGGGAGTCAAGAATTTAGAAGTGCTCCTTCACCACCTTCCGGTAGTGTTGTCTTGAGACAATTGGAGAACTGGAATGGTAATGAAAATGAACCTTGGAAAAAAAGAGCATTTTCTTCACATTACCTTATTGGGAACATCTTTTATTGCGTCACAATCTCGATGTGATGCATATAGAGAAGAATGTTTGTGATAACATTCTTGGCACATTGCTTGGACAAGAGGGGATGTCAAAAGATAACTATAAAGCACGACTTGACCTTGTAGAACTAGGTTAGCGTTCTTCATCCAAAGACTCATCCTGGGACTAACACCCAATACTTGCCTCAAGCTTCTTATCAAATGAGCTTGAATGAAAAAAAATGTTTTTTTGAAGATTCTCAAGGAAATGAGAACTCCGGATGAATACTCTTCCAATGTCTCACGTTGTGTGCAACTTAAACAACGGAGGCTTACAGGTCTCAAAAGTTATGATTGCCATCTCTTAATGCAAGAATTTCTTCCTATAGCAATACGATGTTCTTTACCTGATAAGGTATGCTCGATTCTAATAGACTTGTGCAATTGGTTTAAAGACCTTTGTTCTAAAGTTCTTGAAGAACGTGAGCTTGAATTACTTGAGTCTCGGGCTGCATTAATTCTATGTGAAATGGAGAAGATTTTTCCTCCATCTTTTTTCACAGTGATGGTGCATTTAGTTATCCATTTGGCAAATGAAGCAAAAATTGCTGGTCCAGTCATATATCGGTGGATGTATCCCATTGAAAGGTATATGGTCAAGTGTTATAGTATAGTGACCATTGTTTCCACCTAAATTTTAAATTGATTTTGCTAATGATCTCTATTCTTTAAATAGGTTTCTTCTTACACTTAAGAATTTTGTGCGCAATAAAGCTTATCTGGAGGGTTCAATTGTGGAAGGATACTTAGCAAATGAATGCTTAACTTTTTGTTCACGATACTTTGTGGGGATTGAGACTAGTTTTAACCGACCCATCCGAAATGGAGAAGAAAAGAATCCTTTTGATTAAGAAGAAGTATCTATTCTTTCTACTATAGGAAGACCTTTGGGAAGGAAAAAACATAAAGGATTTAATGTTAATAAGCGTAAAAGGGTCTCTCGTGTTGTTCTTGATAGGCAAACATGGGTGCAAGCACATCGCTATGTGCTATTTAATAGTGATGTAGTTGCTCCATTTTTAAAGTAAGAACACATATCTTTGTGCTTTTCTATATTACCTCATAACTTTCTTTTTTCTAATATTTTAGGGTTTTATAAAACTTTTTGCCTATAGGAAACACGAGCAACTTATCAAAAGGCGTAACCGCTCCCCTCGTCTTTTGCCATATGAGATACAAAAGTTACAAAGTGAAACTTTTCATGATTGGTTTCGTGATCATGTAAGTTTTGCATCATGTTTGGACCACGCATTTTTAGTTTTGTGTAGTTAGATAAGTATTTTAATTACGTCTGCAATTACCTAGGTTGCACATTTGGATCAACAAGGAAATGCAGACATCACAGATCAACTTCGATGGCTTGCTCGTGGTCCAACGGATACGGCTAAGAGATACACTGGTTACATTTTTAATGGTTTTAGATTCCATACCAAAGCACGTGAGAGATGCTTGAAAACTCAAAATAGTGGAGTCGTTGTAACAACCAAAATAGAGAATTATGCAAGTGCAAGAGATGCACAACCTATTGAAGGAGAAGTTAATTATTACGGGGCTTTAACAGACATCATTCAGTTGAATTATTCTGGTAGATTTAAGATTGTGTTATTTAAATGTGATAGGATTGATATCAATAGAGGTTGCAAGAAAGATAAGTTTGGTTTCATACTTGTGAATTTTTCACATCTAGCCCACAGTGGAACTAATTTGGTTCATGATCCTTTTATTTTGGGATCACAAGCTAAGAAAGTATACTATGTTAATGATGAAGGTTATCAAGGTTGGGTTCTTGTAAAGCATGCAAAACTTAGGGATGTATTTGATAAGGGTGATCTATTATCCTTCGATAGAGAGCAAGGGAATGCAGAAATGCATGATGATGAATTTGATGATACGCGTAGTGCTTCAAATTGGGTTAGAAATGAAGCTGATGATGAAGGAGTGGACGTCACACTAGAGATGAAGAATGAGCATGTAGAAGAAGATCCCATAGATGAACATAATGGGGAGGACATTTTTTAATTTTATAGAAAATAGTTTAATTATAGGTAATGGATTTGGATTATAAACATTGTGACTTTGTATTTTCCTATTCTTTCCTTTTCCATTTGCCATAGATGAACATATTGCATTCTTGCTTAGCTTGGCTTGGATTTCACTGAATGTTATTGAGTGCCTAATGTTATTGCATTCTTGCTTAGCTTGTATTCTCTGTTATTGAGTGTCTACTGTTGTATTATTTGTTGAAACTCAAAATAGACTAAGTGGTAAATGTAAATCTGATGCCAAGAAAGCTTTTTTTAGCTGTTGTTTTTCGGTTGTGTTTCAGTTACTTGAGATGGCAAAGCGTAGACGATTGAATATCATTAGGGCAGATCGGAGCTCTAATTCTCAATTGCAAAGGCAATCTGAACAACAATCAATGCCAGCAAGATCCGAGCTTCCACAACATGAGCCTTTGCAAGAGCCTCCACAACAATCAATGCCACCAACTTCTTCTTCTACCCCGAATCCAACTGAAGATGCTACATTGGGTAACCCTCATTCTTAATATACTATTCTAGTATTGTAGTTTAAATTATTATTGTATTAAATTGTTTTCTATTATATAATTGTTATATGTAAACAATGCTCCACGTAGAAAGGTTCGAGGTGCCACACGTATGGCCGATATTTGGGATTTAGAAGAAAAGGGCATGTTTTTGTTAAGGTGAATGATCACAATATACCAATTGGTAAAGAATCTTGCACTTTAACACGATTCATTGGTACATTGGTGAGAATGCCTAGTTTTGCACCTATTAGTTACCAAAATTGGCATGAAATGCCGGATTTGAAGAAAGAAGAAATGTGGGAAACAATAGAGGTAGAAAATATTAAATGTTTTAGTTTCTAGTTCATGTGTTCTTACAGTATTCACACAACTTGACATGATTTTCTTTATTTTGTGTTTTCCTTTTCCAAAATTTTATTCCAAGTTTGAATTTTAGAAATTCGATTCTGATGCACCTGTTAATGAAGAAACTATTCAAGAAACTAAGACTTGGACAATAAAGAACATGAGTACAAAGTGGAGGCAATGGAAGGATGATTTGAAGTCTAAATTTTATGATGAACACACAACACCAGAGGAAATGGCTGCTAAGGTTGATGATCCCCGGATTGACAAAGAGCAATTTATTTTAATTGCTGCACATTGGTTGACTGGTAAGCGAAGGTAGATATTTATAAACTATATTTTAATTTTCTTTTATTAATCGAAGGTAGAAATTGCTGCACATTGGTTAATTACAGCCTTTTCTTTTATTTCAATTTGCTTTTATAGGAACAAAGTGATTTAAACAAAACAAATCGCTCAAAGTTAGATGAGCCTCATTGCAGTGGAACAAAATCATTCCCTAGGATCATCCAAACTTTGGTATTTATATCAATTTTTTCCTTTGAGTTAAATTTATATGAAGTCTACTTTATGTATTTGTGGTTTTGTTATCTAGATAGTTAATAGATGATTTTTGTAGACCGAACAAGCTAATGGAGTTCAACCATCAAGTGTTGAGGTGTATATTCATACTCGTACACGTAAAGATGGAAGTGTTGTGAATGAGAAGGCAATAGAAATTGTGGTATTCTATCCTTCTTTTTTCTTTACTTATCTGGCCTACGACTATGATTATGTTGATTTTGTTGACTGATCACTACTACTAAGGTCAAGCTATTTATACTTTATGGCACCATGGTGTTATCATATGATCATATTCTGCTTATGTAATGTAGCTAGTGAGACTTGAATGAATGAATAGTTAGCACCTGAACTAGCGAGATTGTCTATTTTTCTTGTTCTGTTTTTGTTTTTGTTTAATTGTGTGCACTAAATTGAACAAAAATTTTGTTTCATGTAACACTTTCCTTATAGGAACTCATAAAAAAAGGTTTGGATGAAATTGGATCTGAAAATTCTCAAGAACGCTTATGGAAAGATGATGTGTATTCAAAAGTTAAAGGACCAGAGAAAAAAGGGGCTACTCCAACATAGGCTATACCGACATATACAAAAATCGTCGGTATAAATACGGTATCTATACCTACGGATACAAAAGCCGTCGGTATAGATTCCGTATCTATACCGACGGATACAAAATCCGTCGGTATAGGTAAAAGCAAAAGGGGCTACCCCAACATACGCTATACCGACGGTAGTAACATTAGTGACGCCTAAAATCGTCGGTATAGGTTATACATCCTATTCCGACGGTCACCTTTTTCGTCGGTATAGGTCTATACCAACGAGGGTTTTATCGTCGCTTAATTTTTTGTCGGAATAGTCATTTTGACCGTCGGTATAGGGTTTTAGGACTTTTAGTGACGGATTTTAGAGTTTTACCAACGCTTTTTGGACCGTCACTATATGGCAATTTGTTTGTAGTGCAATGAAATATGTACGTGTATATTTGGCTGCATTGCAGACTTCTTAAATTAACAAGATCATCCATATTAAAAATTGATTCAGACAAATAAACAAAAATTAGATACTACGTGAAACAGAAGAACTAATAAATTAACTAAATCAACTTACTAGCAAAAACTCTTTAAAAGCCATTCACAAGTTATCCAAAAACTAAAACTGGTTAATATAATGTTTGTTCAATAAGAAACAAAAATGAACGAAAAAGAAAATAAAAATCTCTTCTCTTAACTCAGTCTAATTAGTCGGCATCTCAAACCGACAAATAGGGCAATAATGGCTTTGCTTCAACCATTTTTCGATGCAATCACCATGAAAAATATGAAAACAAGGCATCCGAGAAGCATCCAATCCAACCTTGAGTTCTTCCAAACATATCATGCAATCTTCTTCTTCATCTTCACCTTCTATTCTAACACTCTTTAGCATCTCTTTAACCGATGATTCTTTAGTTGCAACCATTCCATAATTACTCCTTTCAAACTCCGACATTGATTCCGCCAAAGCTCTTCCGATCGAAATCTGATCGTTGTTTTCGTGTTCCACAATGTTTGCCCATATATCTGAACGTAAAGGCAAGATTTTGTGATTATTATATCCCATATTAAACGTCAAATTATCTGCGATTCTAAATCCACGTTCAATAATATCATGAATGAGCCTGCCATAAGAAACAGAAGCTGTGTTGATTCCGAGTCTTGTAAATATGGGAGCAAGAACTTGGTGAACTTGGTCGTGGTTTTTCAAAAAATTGAGATCGAAACGAAGAGTTTCTTGAGAAGAGATAGGGTTATTGGTGCTGGAAGTGATGAAAGTGCCTGTTATATAATCACGGCGAAAGAAACAGAGATTGACTTTGATGGTTAATTCGATTTGGACGAAACGAGGAGGTATATTGTGATGGGTTTCTGGTATGATTTCGGGTTGAAAAACACGATGATGAAAGCTATTACATTGGTAAGAAATAGAAGCCATTGAAGAAAACTTGAGGAGAAAGTTATACTTTAACAATTACAATCGGGTTTTTGAAAGTTTTCAACAATGGCAGTGGACATTGGTATTTATAAGGGGCAATGGAGGCAGTGTGATCCTATATCGACTAGAAATACGAAATCCTATTTTATTTGTGAAAGGAGTAAACTGTAAATATCTCTATTATTATTACTAAATCCTATTGATGGGGAACACATTTTTTTTTATATAAAATATTTATGATAATTCATAGTCTTTAATTTTTTGATTAAAAAGTCAATTGATGGGAACACATTTTTTTAAAAATATTTATGGTATTTATAAGGAGCCGGGGATGAAATAATTTTATCTAATAATAATTTTGTATCGTAGGGGTTTAGTAGCAAAAATTAGTTTGATAGAAAAGTATTAATTTTACATTTTTATTGAATGTTATTATATAAAAATATTTTTTATTGTGTAAGTTATTATTTGATTGAAAAATATTAAGTTTACATTTTTATTGTAAATATATATTCCGACATAAATATAAAGATATAATCTTTCAAATATATGTAAAAACTTTAAAAAATTTTGAAAATATCCATATCTAACACATACATGTATCCGACACTCAAATTCAAGTAACATAGCTTATTCGGGTTCTTGTCTTTTATGTTATTCGGGTTCTTCATTTTTTTAAAGTACTCGTGTCCAACGTTTATATCCGACACATATTCGAACATAGATATAGAAATATAATCTTTCAAATATATATAAAAAAAAAAAACTTAATTTTTTTTTGAAAATATTTATATCGAACGCATACTTATATCCGACACTCAAATTCAAGCAACGTAACTTACATTTGACAGGACTAAGGACCCAATTTGAAGATAATGCAATGACTTTCATAGTAGAGTTCATAGCATTGCGTTAATAGGGATGAAGCTTTGGAACCAAGGAATTTCTTCAATGTTATTCTGATTCTTCATTTTTTTTAAAAATATTCGTGTCCGACATATATTCGGACATAGATATAAAGATATAATATTTCAAATATATGTAAAACTTATTTTTTTTTTTTGTTGAAAATATCCATATAGAATACATACATATATTCGACACTCAAATTCAAGTAACATAGCTTACATTTGACAGGACTCGGGACCCGACTTGAAGATAATGCAATGACTTCCATAGTAGAGTTTATAGTTTTGTATTAATAGGGATAAAGCTTTGGAACCAAGGAATTTCTAGAATTTCTTATGCATGATCCAGCAAATGAGAATAACCCTGCTTTGCCTATTGCCAAAATGAATGATCAGGTCAATCAGCTAAATGACATCAAGCAATTGCATCCATAATAGAGTTTTATATCATTGAAATGAAGTGTAATTTCTAAAGTTTCTGATACTCATTATGCTCAAGCATTTAGCAAATAATTAAGTCCTGTATGCAGTTATAAGCCACATCAGAATAATTTTAGAAACAGACCAATATGTTTTTGTCAAATCCAAAATAACAATCATGAATCAATTCAATTGCAACTCGTTCTCACAAGCAGGCCTGATAAAATGCCAGCTTGAATCATGAAAAGCTGCAAAATAATCATCTGAAACAGTCTTGATTCCGAATTCATCGGTGAATCTTCGAGCAGCTAAGATGTGTGTGACCGACTCAACAACGGATGAGTCCATAAATGGCACTTCCTGATCATAGTACTTAAATGACACATGCTGCTCATAAGTCTCAAAGCTATTTCCAAACAATGCTACTCGATTTAATGACTCAACTTCCCAATTTGCCTGCAAAAGATTGTTGTATAACTCTGCTTCACAATGTGGCATGAAGAAAAGTGTTGGCTTCTTAACTTGCCGGCGACCTTGCTCATTTACAGACAAAACGGAACAGCCAAGGGACTCTAAAACCCGAGACTCGGTTGCAGATAGAACTGGATCAAACACCTCTATATCCCCAATCCAACTGAACTTTCTTTTCATCAAAATTGCAAGGCTAAGCTGAAGTCGAGGAGTTTCATGAGACTCAATGCTGCCAATACCATATACCACCATCTGCAGTTTCAACTCAGATCCCAAAACCCTGTAAAAGTGATTCAAGACTTCTGGACTTTGCATTTGATCCAAGAAAGTCAGAAAAAAACGAGACTTTTCAATTCTTTTCATACAGATTTGTATCTTATGCATAAGCTTTGATTGCCTCTCAGGATCAATTTCAAGATCGGTTGGAACCCATGGCTGTTGTTCTTGTTGTTGTCCTTTTGCTGTTGTTATTTTTTGGGAATTCCTTCTATGTCTACCCCTACGTGGTAAAACAATTGTCCACTCTCCATTTTGAGTATGATTCTCAAGAGTGAGAACTTTTGCAGAAGCAGCAACCATTTGCAAAACAAAGATTCTCTTTATCTCCTAGAACTCAAAACCGCTTTTTTCCCCCAAAACAATTTAAGTATAACCACAGTTAAATCCTGGGGAGTAGCGGGTGGTGCAGGACACTACATCAACTGTTGGGAAAACTTTTATTCCCAATTCCGAGAGATATTGTACCTATTATCATTATTGTGAAAATAGAATCTTAATATGAATATAGAAGTTTAGTGGGAGGAAAACAACAGAAATACACAGGCGAGACATGCTTGCATGCATGCATTCCAAAAGTTGAATTCTATGTTACTCGGACTCGGGTGTGAGTGTCGGATACGGGTATATGTCTGACACGGGTATATTTAATTTTTTATTTTTTTTTAAAGTTTTTCCATATATTTGGAGGGTCTTTGAAGGGTCATATCCCCATACCCATGTCTGATTATGCGTCGGATACGGATACTTCAAGAAAAATGAAGAGTCGAAGCAACATAGGTTGAATTGCATTCTATCATTTTCTTTTTTTCTTCTCCAAATTGATTTACTGTGTCCAGGCTGCCTGTCTTGCATGCACCATAAGAATGCTGATAGATTAAATATGTTCACTGCCACTAGGAGATGATGAGTATATATGCACATAAAAAATAGGTTATGAGTCCACAATAGATTAAATATGTTCGATGCCACTAGGAGATGAGTATATATGCACATAAAAAATAAGTTATGAATATATTAGATCGAGAAGAGCAGCTTCCTTTTATTGGAAAAAATGATTCTGCAACCAGTTTATTAGTGGACATCTCCAAATAGTTATTGCATTTAAAATTTTGTTATTACTGAACACCTTGAAAAATTGGTGCTTCAAGTCTTTTTAAGGAATAAGAATCTAAAAATGAGATATAGAAAGACTCATCGTTGAGTATGGAGGAACGACAAAAAGCAATTTATTTCTGTTAACATGCAAATCTTTTACTTATTATTTCGATCTGATCCAAAAAATAAATTGAAAATCATTAGCAAAAGCTACTAATGCAAAGTTACAAACACATTCATTGGAGGTTTATATCTCTAGCCCTCTATTTAGTACTGTGACCCTCCAAGAACCTTTCAAATACATGAAAAAACTTAGAAAAAATTGAATATACCCGTGTCGGATACATACCCGTATCTGACACTACACCCGAGTCCGAGTAACATAGATATAACTGACTCAAAAGAAACAAATCAAAAGGCACATTTCGAATGATATTTGATAAATGAATATAATTTCTCTACAAGAACCAGTTTCATGCTAAAATAGGAAAATTACTGAACTAATCCCTAGTAAACAAGCAGCAGAGTAACAAAAGCTAATTACTACAAAAAAGTCGAAGAACAAGTTCACTAGAAATTCCAAGAGTAAAACATAAGCTCAATACAAAATCAAGTTATGCCCCTCCCGACATGTGTTTAATCACTGTAGCTTAATATTATCTCTTTGCTTAAGAAATCTTATGAAAGCTGTGTTTTGTTTTTCCTCTATAAATAAATTTCTTTGTTCAAAAGAACAAAGAAATTGACTACTTCAAGCAATGAACTTCCATAAGAAAAAATATATTTTCAGTAAAAAATAATTTCCAGAAAAGAAGCCAATTTCAGTTGTTTGGAAAACTCATCAAAAATTATTTTCCTGTGTTTGGCATTCAATGAAAAATACCCAAAATTCATAAATGGCCAAAGTAAATGAATTCATAAATCCCCATAATTTATGAGCAAACTAATCAAAACCCAAAGATAATATTCAAATTTATATGTTAATTGAATTAACAAATTTTTTTTAAAAAAAAGAAAAAACCAAGCTTGATCGCAATAGGAGGAATGCAACAATAAACCAAAAACATGGCAGCTCTTAGCATAGGGACTTGTGGAGGTCAAAGCTAGAAACCCAGAAGGGAATGTTCACAAGGCTAGTTAAGCTTGGTCGCCATTGACACTAACAGGTTTCTTTCAACTGCATGCTTGAAGGATGCCCAAAATCATAGTAATTCATAAAATGCACAAAACGAAGGGGAGGTGACAAAGAAAGGAAAGAAAAAAATGACGCAATTTTCGTAGTTCCCAAACGGTTACTTTTTAACTTGTACTGTTTCAAAATCAAGAATTGAAGTGTTAACATAAAAACTACCCATGAATTTTCACAAAATGAAGACAAAAAAAAAAAACCCATCTTCCATAATCAAATCATAATCCCAAAAAATAACTAAATTCAGTAAAAAAAAACAACTATCAATACAAACCCATAAATCAGAGATCAAATTCATGAACAAAATCAAAAGAAAAAAATGGGCCATACCCGTTTGACAAATTGGATGAAAGGAGAAGTAAGCCTCCTCTTCCTCCTCAATCTTGCGGGTCTGAATTTCGATTTGGCCAGAATTGATGGAGCAGTGAAAGATGGATTTTTCCCCAAAATCGATTTTTTTTTTTTTAATTGAAGGAGGAGAAGTGAATTGACGGAGGTCATCCGTTTTGGGTTGTTTTAATTTTCTGATTTATCATTTACGCTTAAAATTACGAATTTAGCCTTTTTTTTTCCTCTTTTTATTACTCAAAAATCAATACTCCCTTTCCCGCTCCCAAATCTACCAAAAATTAGGGTTTAGGGTTTTTATCCAGTGCTCTGCAAATCACTCACTCCAGTTCTTCACCTCCCTACAGTTTAGGGCTCTCCTCTGGGGTTTTCACAATGATGTACGGCGATCCACAACAGCAGCAGAACCAGCCGCCGCCGCAAGGTGTGGAGTTCCAGAGAGGTCCTCCGCCACCGCTTCCGCAAATGATGCGGCAGCCCTCAGCTTCTTCCACTACTCTTAACTCAGAGTATCACCACCCTGCTCCTCCTCCTCAGATTCCGCCTTATGATGGTAGAATAATAATTCTCAATTTTTTTTTTTTTTTTTTTTTACAATTTTGCATTTTTTCAATTCAAATGATTGTGCATTGTAAAAATTCTATTGAAAATTAGTTATTTAATTCTCGAAATTCAAAGTTTAGGTGATTGCATACCTGAAACACATCTATAAATTGGTAAAAAAGGGGGAAATTTGTACTTAAGGTCCAGAGGCTTCACATCTAGGTTAGGGTTGGTTTAAGATTCCTAAAGAAAGCATAATTGCTGCCGGAATTTTAACAAACAAGATTTAGGTTCCGTTTAGTTGGTGCTTTTGCTATTTGCTTTTTGTTTCCGGAAGCAAAAAAAGCAAAGAAGTGCATATTGATACAAAAGCAAATTATATTTTTGGAAGATTATATATAAAATATGTAATTATTTTTAGATAATAGCTACGTGATTTTACTTCTGTTTAGACTTATTATATTAAAATTGGTGTGCGATTTTAATTTATTATTATCACTGCTTTTCTACTTTTGCTTAGTCAATTGCAAAAAACAAGTAGCAAAAGCATCAATCAAATGGAGTTTAAATTGAATAAGATTATAAACCAACATGTAAAATTCTAAAAATTGTAGTCCTACAGAGCAGTCAAGATCAAATATGGGCAACCGCCAAAATTGTCATAAAATAAATTCTAAACCTTATATGTGCAGAAATAAGACCCTGGGACTTAAATTTTGCAATTTCCTGAAAATATTCAACCTTGATTCTTAGAACTTTAGAAAATGAAAGTCAAATAAACCAGTAGCCTTCTATAGTTAAAAAACGTAAAACAAGACCTTGTTATATGATCAATGTCTAGTTTATCTCTGGTAAGACACCATATATGTCCAACATTAAAGAGAAACCACAACTTTGGATTTTCTTTTTTATTTTATTTTATTTTAATAATCTTTGATTTTAACACTATTTGCTTGAGCTTTCCTGAGCTAGTGGTTTGTCTGCACTAAAAGGCAGTACTAGAACCTCTCCTTTTTTATCTTTGTGTGTGTCTCAGTCAAAATTAGTGATTACCAAAATCTAGGAATCTTTGTCTACCAAATCAATGTGTGAGGATATTTGAAGTTCTTATTTCATAGGCTTTTATTGCAGTTTGCTGCTCATAGTTGTAAGCCTCATGGATTTAAACTTTGAGGTTCCTTTTGCACCATGAGCCTTGTCTTTATGGTAAGCCCATAGGTCTAAAACTATGGTTACTGCATGTTTAGAGGATTAGTTGCAATTCATTTGAAATTAGGCTATCTGAATTTTAGTTGTTATGTAAGATTCTTTTATTTTTTATTTTTTTCATATTTCTTTTAGCTCATGGTGATAATTTTGCTGCCAAAAGAATGAGAAAGCTGACCCAAAGGAGGGCTGTTGATTATACGAGCACTGTTGTGCGATATATGCAGGTAGTTTTTTAAATTTGGTTGTTTTCATGTGCTTTTTGACATATCTTTATATAAGTGGTCGCATGGTCAGATTATTTGATCTCATTGACACGGATTCTTATGTTCATTGTCAGATGGCTTATATGTCGCTTCTATCATCATTATTGTTGATGTCTGCTCTTTACCAACATCTTCATTGATTTCTCCACCTAGAAATCTGCCTGCTTTTTCTTAAATTTTTGCTCAAGTTCATTGTTCAATTTGCCTGTAACTTAAAGTTTATAAAGCTTTTTGGCACTATTCTTATCCATAACTCTACCTGTATGATAGCTTAAGATATCACCTATGAAATTGTGTTTCACTGTTTTCTACTGGTGCTGGAGAATCCATCTTAATATAGAGGTAAAGATATTAGGTTTTCTTCATCGTCATTCATGTATGGTGTTCAGCTGTGCCTTTTTGTGCTTCAAGGGGACAATATTAAGTTGATGTCCTGAATACTTTTTATGTTTTTCCTACTTGCTCAGAGTTAGCTCCCTTTTATTACTTTTTTTGGACCAATATTAACCAAATTCACCTATCATCCCTATTCAATTCATGACTCATGAGTAGATCCTACAAATATAGATAAGATTATGAGTATCTCAACCATAGTTGTTATTAGATAGTGTTTATTTTGTTTGATATGCATGTTCTCTTCTATGGATACCAAACTCAAATTTTTTTTTTTTTCTTTTCCTTTTGCTCCCTTTTATTACTTTTGGACCGATATCAATCAACTACACCTATCATCACTATTCAATTCATGATTCATGAATAGTCCTACAAACACAATAAGATTATGAGTAGCTAAACCCTAAACTCTAAACCCTAAAATCGGTTAACCGAAATTTTGCTCACCCCTACTTATATCCGTGTTTATTTTGTTTGACATGCATGTTCTCCTCTCCTCTCCTCTCGTCTCCGATACCAAACCTAGTCTTTTTTTTCCCTTTTGAACCTCTAATGGATTTTGACCTACGTGTATCAAATA
This sequence comes from Fremontodendron californicum, assembly GCA_030761205.1. Classification (NCBI taxonomy): domain Eukaryota; kingdom Viridiplantae; phylum Streptophyta; class Magnoliopsida; order Malvales; family Malvaceae; genus Fremontodendron; species Fremontodendron californicum. The sequence goes on from JAULJL010000041.1 coordinate 1,112,637, forward strand.
TCAATGGTTCTGCAGATTCGTATGTGGCAGCGGGATTCTCGGGACAGGACAACATTGCAGCCTACTCCAACAGCAGCAATTGATGTTAGTGAACATGCTTTATCTTTATTCTCTTGTTACCTGGATTGTGAATTTTCTGTCAGATGTAAAACATGTACTTCTGTCGATCCTTCATGCAGGTGTTGCCTACAGCTGCCTTTTTAGATAATCAATCCACAAGTTTTGCTGCCAAATTTGTTCATACATCTCTAAACAAAAACCGGTGTTCAATAAATCGCATTTTGGTGAGATAGATTAAAATCAATTTTTTTCTGTATTGTTATCTTTTGCTCAGTGGGTTTTCTTTCATATTGCTTTTTATCATCCAATTATATTTCACTAGTTGTGTGATTAATTGATTTAGTCTTGGTTCATATGGGAGAAGCTGTTTGACCCCTTTTTATCTGCTAACAACCGCCCAAAATTGATTTGGCATCTGACTTTGGGGCCGAATTTTTTAAGTTAAAAGGCTCGATAACTAGCTTTTCTAATGTTAGAAATGACAACATTTGTTATCTTAATGTGTTTATCGTGATTAAATACCCATCCAATCAAATTAACTTCTAAAACTTTGGGTTTATCTTCGTTTATCCAACAAATTGAAAATAAAGGAGTCTGTCAACAATTGGATATGAAATGGATAAAAACCATCCAACTTATCTTTATTTATTTTTTATCCCCAGCTTACTGTTAGGTGCTGTAGATAGTGAGACGTAATAGAAGCTACTCTTTTTTTATACTTACGAGATTGCACGGCTTATCTCTTGATATTTTTATGCATGATGACAGCTGACCCTATGTTGCGAAAGAAGCTTAGCTTGTTATTATTGCTGATGGTCACGCTTCTTCTTGGAATTGCTAATGACTTTATGTGTAGAAGGAATGCTTTCTCTAGAATAACAGAATTTAATTAATCCCCCCTCCCCCCCCCCCCCCACCAAAAAAAAAAGAGAGAAAAAAAGGTTTTTGTTTAAGTTACTAAATTAACTTAGCTGCTAGACTGAGTTTTATTTTTTTCTTCATTTTAGTGGATTCCCATGGGTAGACGTCTCATCACAGGTTCTCAGAGTGGGGAATTTACTTTATTGAATGGACAATCATTTAATTTCGAAATGATTCTTCAGGTATATTTCCATTAATTGAGATGTTTATCTTATTTAATTAGGATTATTCATTAGAGAATCCACATTGATGGCTTTGGACCTTTTTTCCCCTTAAATACTTAGGCCCATGATCAAGCCATCAGGTCTATGGTTTGGAGTCACAATGACAACTGGATGGTTTCTGGTGATGATGGGGGCGCAATAAAGTATATATTCGTAATAGTCTTTGGTGCTATGTAGCCTTACTCTTTCATGCTTGTGAATATTTGTTCTCCACAGGCATATTTTTATGCTGATGTAAGCGTGTATGTGGGATTTACCTTTTAGGTATTGGTAGAATAACATGAATAATTTTAAGGTCAATAAATCTGCTCACAAAGAATCAGTTCGTGACTTAAGGTACCTATTTAAAATTTTTAATACTTTTTTTTTTTCCTGCTAGAGTTTTATCTGTATATAATTTATGACGTACTCTTTAAACAGTTTTTGTAGGACAGATTTAAAGTTTTGTTCCTGTTCTGATGATACTACTGTAAAAGTGTGGGACTTTGCCCGGTGCCAGGAGGAGCGATCATTAACTGGTAATGTTTCTCGACTGTATATCAAGTATCAACTAGAAGAATGAGTTAGTTTGCCTAGTTGGTGTTTTCCTGATGGCATACCAAAGCAGCATAATCTCTTACCTCATTGATTACTCTACTTATTCTGCTTCATTTTTGCAGTTTTATTATAATGTGTTTGTACTATAATATCATTAATTACCTTTTGATAAAGCATTGCCATCTCTGACAAAGATCACCAAAATATACATCAGTTGGTTTCTTTAGCACCCTAAAAGTTTAGGCCACGAAATTAAAAATCTACTATATATATATATATATATATATATATATATTTCTTGAATGCATGAATTAACCTAAGAGTTCCAGACATGGTTTGAACTCAGGCAGGCCATGGTTGGGATGTCAAAAGTGTTGATTGGCACCCTACTCCTTACTGGTTTCACGTATGTATCATGTTTATTTTTCCAGCTTCTTTTGCATGATTGTCTGTATAATGCCTTGGTTGGCCTCTCTTTAGGTGGAAAAGACAACCCTGTGAAGCTTTGGGATGCTAAGACAGGGTGAGAGCTATGCTCATTGTGAGTACATATCTCGGTGAAACTCGATAGTATAGCTAACAATTTTGATTATATTGAGAAGTAATGCAAGTCTTTTGCAGTCATGGCCATAAAAACACAGTACATTGTGTCAAATGGAACCAAAATGGTAATTGGGTGTTGACTGCTGCAAAGGATCAAATCATCAAGGTCACATCCTCTATCTTTCTGCAAAGCTGTTATTTAATTGATGGGAGTAGATATTGTTTTTTCTTTTGTCATATTCACCTTTGCCTTTTATTTTTCCTTTTCAGCTTTATGACATCAGAGCTATGAAGGAACTTGAATCTTTCCGAGGCCACAGGAAGGATGTGACTGGTTAGTCAGACTTATTCTAAGTGAACCCCTTGTGTATGGATATTGCTTAAAACTCCTGACCCATTGAAAATATTCTTGACTGCAGTTTTTTATTCACCATTGAGATACAGCTCGAGAGACTAAGTTGATTGTGGCTTGTAGTTATTATTATGCTTGATCATTTCTTTCTCTTCTTGCATGACTTCTATAAGGATGATTCTTAAATATATTGATTTCCAATATTCCCAGCGTTGGCTTGGCACCCATTCCATGAAGAATACTTTGTCAGTGGGAGTTTTGATGGATCTATGGCTCATTTGCCCAACTTGCTGCATACTTGGATGGCATGTATTTCTGTTGAAGCTGGGTTTATGAATATGGATTATGGATGAACCTCTTGGTGTAAATTAAAAAATTATTCCATGTGTTTGTTTGAGAAGTGGATTAGGAAAGAATGTAATTTTCTCACATATGGTACTGCTTGAAGTCATGTATAATAGGCCTGTTTGAATATGGCAATTTGCGGATCTGCATATTGGTTGGGCATGTAGAACTAAGTTTTTTCTTGCAAAACTGAAACAGTTATATATTTTTTTCCCCTTTTTGAAAGAATAACGAGTTATTTAATTTGGATTGAAAATTTTGAATGCTGCATCAAATTTGTAAATAAACTCGAGAAGTTTAATCATCTTGTAACTTCAAACCAGCTACTAATCTTCCAGAAATACTTTGTGCTCATGGTTTTTTTCTTGATGTAAATACCCGTTTACTTCTGCAAGCAATAATATCCTATGAACTTTGAATGGTGCAGCTGGGGTAGATTTTTCCATAAATGTGTGGTGCTAAATTATTTGTTTAAGTTCATTCTTTTATTGGAGACGAATTTAAGACGTTTGATCAAAACTTATTTCAAAATTTTAGGGCATGCAAGGTACAATGAATCAGATGCCTCCATTGCCACTAGGGCATTTTATGGGCATGAATCCAATGCACTCAGGATCCTTGCTGACCAATGGTGCCCCTTCAGTTGTAGGTTTTCCAAATGGTATGCAAAATATGCAGGGCCCGGCAAATGTAGGTGGAGGCCAAATCTATCCGCAGGGTGGTGCATTCAATCGTGCACAGGGTGGGCAGATGCCGATGATGACAGGGTTCAATCCTTACCAGGTAAATTGGAGAAGGTTCTTTGCTGCTGTAATGACATTCTATGTTACTTTGACTCTTCATTTTCTTTGAAGTACCGTGTCTGACGCATATTTGGACATGGGTATAGGAGTATGATCCTCTAAATATATGAAAAAATTTAGAAAAAATTGAGCATACCTGTGTCGGACATATACTCGTATCCAACATTCACCTCCGAATCCGAGTAACATAGATGTCATTTGCTCTCCTGTTCTGTGTCTCTGTCCCCATATTTTATGTCAGTGTCTGCATTTAAAGCCAGAACACAACAATCAGAAGCACTTAAGTGGCACTGATTGGTAGCTAAATGAATAGCTATAACATTCCCTCTCTCTTTCTCAAAGCTCTTTTTTCGCAATGTTAATAGGGGATAACCCCCATGTTTAAGCAGGATCGAGGTTTGAACCCTGTCCCTGCATGGTCACCCCCCAAAGAGGCACAGGGTCACAGCCTTTAGTTCCATTCTCAATGCTCTCTTTGGCTATGGCGAAATGAAGAGCTTAATGAAAACTTTTACACTCCTTTAGAATGATTGGACATTTGTTTAAACCAATTTGATTGGTGATTCTTAACTTCATTTTGTCAGTCAGATATGCAGGCTGCAGCAACTCTCTTGTTCAAAATTCCACCATTTTAAGATTTTTGTTTATGTTTTACAATATCGTACATACTCGATTCTACTAGCCGGGTTGTATAACTAGAACCTATGTTACTCAAACTCGGGTGTGAATGTCGGATACCGGTATGTGTCTGACATGGGTATGTTAGATTTATTCTAAGTTTTTTCATATATTTGGAGGGTTTTTAGGGGATCATATCTTTATACCCATGTCCGAATATGTGTGGGATATGGATACTTAAAAAAAAAAATGAAGAGTCGGAGCAACATAGACTACAACTCTTCCGCATTGCAGCCTGATCCGAGGCTTGTAATCAGGTATTTTACGTTGAGTTCATAGGAAACTAACTTGTTATACTTCCACTTATTGCAGTCTGGTGGTCAGTCTGGTATGCTGCCTCCACCACCAGCAGGTCCTCCGCCGCATGGCCAACCGCCCCAATAGACCAATGATCATGCTGCCATCCGACTGATGGGAAAACATCAGGTCTCTTCTCTTGCGTATTCCTTTTAGTTTAGTTTAGTTTAGTTTTATTCATGGCTTCCTTCAAATTATTGGGTTTTCTTTGGATTTGGCTGGAATACTAAGCAAATGGTAATTTGTTGATTTTTTCTGTAAATAATGTATATTTATAGAATGCTTGAAAGCTTAATCCTCATTTTGCCTGACCTTGTTAACTTTGTATATAATTTTGGCAGCTTGAGTTCATTTTGAGTTTTCTCCGTTTTTGTTTTTTTGTTTTTTTTTTTCTTTCTTAGAAAACAATTGAACATAATTCAACAAAACAATTCTTTATTGGCATTTTTTTAAAATTAAATTTTATTATTATTATTATTATAACTTTAATTTTGATTTTGATTTTTAATATAATTTTTTTAGTTTGAGTTCGCCACAACATTAAAATTTTTGTTATGCAACTTATTTGAAATTAAAAAAATTGTCATTTTTTTTATCTCCAATTGTAAAAATCAGGCTGATTTTAGATCACGTGTTCATTTTGGTTTGACTGTTCTAGCCGTTGGATCTTTGAAACCCAGCAATCTCAATCCAATAACACGGGCTCAAACTGAAAAGTAAAAAACTATCGAAGCAAAAACAGTTAAAATTTAGTACCCTGATTTTATCATCCAACGGCCAACGTTATAAAAGTAACGAATACCAAGCTAAAACCCTAAACCACAAAACACCTTATCAAAACCCTAAAAGTCCTGGAGCGCACATACCTCACCCAATCTAAAACCATCTTCTCTTTCTCCAAAATTTTTTTTCTTTCTTCAACCGGACCGAAAAACCTCAAAAATTTGTAAATCTATCTAATGGACGAAACCGTACCAGATCACACACTCTGCGGTTACCTTTGTACGGTTCTCACGGTTCCCTCTCAATCCATTGCCACAACCATCCCCTTCTCCGGTCCTTGCCACCTCACCACCGACGACGACGACGACAACGGCATTTGCTTCCAATGCCAAAACGGCGTCATTCTTTCTGCAATTCGAAACGCTGATGTTTCGAATCGCGATCATGCGGGGAATTCGAGGAAGAAAGGGAGGAGGAAGATTGGGATGTTGAATGGGAGCATTAGTGTGGTGAATCAGATTCATGCATTGGTGGCTTATAAGTGCGTGAAGATCCACGCGAGGGTTCTGAGAGTGGAGGAGAGCGGGGAGGAAGCGAGGGCGGTGGTTCTGGTGGATGTTTATTTGCCGGTTGAGTTGTGGTCCGGTTGGCAGTTTCCCCGATCCGGTTCGGTTGCTGGTTCCTTGTTTAGGCACTTAAGGTAAAAATTTTGCAATTTTTTATATACCAATTTGATTATTTTAGTAGTATATTTATTGTGGAAAAGTTGTGAAATTATAAGGAAAATACTTTTTTGCAATGAGTTTACGGGAAGTTAGGATGCTAGTCGTGATGTAAAGTGATGGGGTAAATGTGCTGGATGCAATTTTAGAGGTAAAAGTTCATTGAACAAGTATGAGAAGGAAATGGAAAATAATGATGATGCTGATACATGCTACTTGGAATTTGAATTGGAATAAAAGCTCCACTTTTCATTATTCATTGATCCTAATGAGATGATATTGTTTTAGTTTGCTTGAATTTTACTTATTTAGGAATTGGGATTATTTTGTTGCCCTTATTCTTGATTGTTAGTTTCATTTGTGCACCTTTGATTTACAAGTGCTGCATCTCACATCTGTTCTATTGGTTAACTGCAACATTCCTCTTAGACCAATCTGCGGCTGAAGAGGAATGGATATAAACTGACAGATATTTAGATTATGGTAGGGTACATTGTTTGTTTTAAATTTATTAATTCTACAAATTCTTGAATGGAAAACCTTTTTGCTTTCTACTTTGTAGAACATAGCTAAATGGTAGTTTCCACTGGGTATAACAATTCTTTTTTATTTACATTGCTTCCTCAACAACTAGTATTATTTTCATGCATGAAGAAACTAAGTTTTAGTTGTAGATTTCATCAGTTAAATAGCTTATTTTTCCCTTAAATTTGAACCGATTTGTCAATTTTTCCCCTCTAAAGTAGTTTGGTTTTTCAGCTGTGATTGGAAGGAGAGAAATTTGATGCTCACTAATGGTACAGAGATTGGTAAAGATGCTCATGGAAATGTAAGGAGCATCTGGAGTGTTTTCGACTGTCATGTTCTAGGATGCGAGTTGCATTGTAATGGTGTTGACCCTTTGAACAAAAGGCTATTTGAGCTTCATGACATTTTCAAGAGCTTGCCTAGTGTAACAAATAAGGGAATGGCTCATTCTTCTAGAGTACAACCAGCTGATGACAGTCATACTTCTGGCATTTGGGACGTAGCTGATGATATTCTGATTAATATTCTAGCTGCACTTGGCCCGATGGATCTTACCAGGGTAGCAGCAACCTGTCGGCATCTAAGTTCTTTGGCTGCATTGATAATGCCATGCATGAAACTTAAACTTTTCCCTCATCAGCAGGCAGCAGTTGAATGGATGTTAAGACGTGAGCGGAATGCTGAGGTTTTACGTCATCCTTTGTACATGGAATTTTCAACAGAAGAGGGGTTTTCTTTCTATGTTAATAGTGTTTCTGGCAGTATAGTTACTGGCACAGCTCCCACTATTAGAGATTTTCGTGGAGGGATGTTTTGTGATGAACCTGGCTTGGGAAAGACTATAACTGCTCTATCACTTATTCTGAAAACGCAAGGAACAATATCTGATCCACCCGAGGGTGTTCAAATAATCCGGTGCACACACAATGGTAATGATAAATGTGGTTATTATGAGCTTAGAGGTGATAAAGTCACCTGCAATATTATGACTTCGGGGAAAAGGACTACGAGTCAGAATGCTCTCAGGGGACAATCATCTTTAGGAAAGTTTTGTCTCATGGAGGACATAAACCACCCTTTTCCTAAAAGAGCCAGGCTGATGAACCCAAGTGAGAGACGTGATGAATTTGATGATTCTTGTTCTAGTAGAAGAATAAAATCACCATCAGCTTCATACTCTGAGCCAGTAACCTGGGCAGTTCGATCCTCAAGGAATTTGGGTCACGTCAGGAAAAATCTTCTGTATGCATATGATGGACTGTCTGGTTCCTGTAAGGGAAAAGCAGTTGAGAAGAACGCACCTATAAGGAATGGATCAAGACACGTCTATTGGGGAAAGCAAGTTGATTTATCCTTTGGAGTGCTAGATGGTTGCATGAGACCTGGGAAGGGTACTGCTGGTTGTACTATGTGTAATGAAACTTGGGTTCAGTGTGATGCCTGTCATAAGTGGAGAAAACTTGTAGACTCAAGTATAGCTGATGCTAAGGTAGCATGGTTTTGTAGCATGAACACTGACACTGCACATCAGAGCTGTACTGATCCAGAAGAAGCATGGGATAATCATCAGTCTATAACATACCTGCCAGGATTTTTCACCAAAGGAACAGCTGGGGGAAAGGAGGAAAATGTGTCATTTTTCATCAGTGTTCTCAAGGAGCACTATGCTGTGATAAATTCTAAAACAAAGAAAGCCTTACTTTGGTTAGCTAAACTTTCTCCAGAGAGGCTCTCTGAAATGGAAACAGTTGGTTTGTCAAGTCCGATATTAGGCACTGGTGTTGCTGGAGATGCATTTGGGTTCCATAAGATATTTCAAGCATTTGGTCTTATAAAGAGGGTAGAAAAGGGAATTAGTCGGTGGTATTATCCAAGGACTCTTGAGAACTTGGCATTTGATTTGGCTGCTCTTAGACTTTCTCTCTGTGAGCCATTAGATTCTGTCAGGTTATATTTGTCCAGAGCAACATTAGTTGTTGTTCCATCAAATCTAGTTGATCATTGGAAAACACAAATCCAGAAACATGTAAGGCCAGGTCAGTTGCAGCTTTATGTCTGGACTGATCATAGAAAGCCTCCTGTTCACAGTCTGGCTTGGGACTATGACATTGTTATCACTACATTTAACCGTTTAAGTGCAGAGTGGGGTCCCCGTAAGAGAAGTGCACTGATGCAAGTGCATTGGCTTAGGGTCATCTTAGATGAAGGGCACACCCTTGGCTCAAGCCTTAATTTAACCAACAAATTGCAAATGGTTATTTCATTGACTGCTTCTAGTCGTTGGTTACTGACCGGAACACCCACTCCTAACACACCCAATAGTCAACTGTCACATCTTCAACCATTATTCAAGTTCCTTCATGAAGAAGCTTATGGTCAGAACCAAAAGTCATGGGAAGCTGGCATTCTTAAACCATTCGAAGCCAAGATGGAAGAGGGTCGTTCACGTTTATTGCAGTTGCTCCATAGATGCATGATTAGTGCAAGAAAGATAGATTTGCAAGCTATTCCTCCATGCATTAAGAAGATGACATTTGTCAATTTCACTGATGAACATGCTAGAAGTTATAATGAATTGGTGGTTACAGTGCGGCGCAATATTCTAATGGCTGACTGGAACGATCCTTCTCACATTGAAAGTTTATTAAATCCAAAGCAGTGGAAGTTTCGAAGTACAACAATTAGAAATGTCAGGCTGTCTTGTTGTGTGGCTGGGCATATAAAAGTAAAAGAAGCTGGTGAAGATATTCAAGAAACAATGGATATTTTAGTTGAAAATGGTCTGGATCCTCTTTCTGAAGAATATGCTTTTATTAAATATAACCTCCTTTATGGTGGTAATTGTCAGAGGTAATAATAATTTGCTTTTGCGTTTCTTAGTAGCTTTTGTTTTGACCATTTCCTAGCATATAGTCAGATTAAAGGTTATTTCTTTTTGTCTTTTGATATAGATGCAATGAATGGTGCCGTCTACCAATTGTCACCCCATGTAGGCATCTTTTGTGCCTTGATTGTGTTGGTTTGGACAGTAAAATGTGTACTTTACCTGGCTGTGGTTACTTATATGAGATGCAGACTCCTGAAACATTAGCGCGCCCGGAAAATCCAAATCCCAAGTGGCCTGTCCCAAAAGATCTTATTGAGTTACAACCTTCATATAAACAGGTAGGTTGTTTCTTGGTTGAATCATTTTGTTTTCTAATTTTTATGCTATATGCATCATTAAAAATATACATCTTTTTCTGGTTCTTAGGATGACTGGAATGCTGATTGGCAATCAACCTCTAGCAGTAAAGTTGCTTATCTTGTGGAAAGGCTAAGGGCATTGCAGGAGGTTAATAAAGAGATCCGTTGCTCTATGGATGAAGACGATGATGCCAAGCACATTGATAAGTTACTTTGGCCTTCACAGAGGAGCGATATGGGTGTGCCTTTGCTGCTGAATTGCTCTAGACCGGGCAATGAGTCATACAAGATGCTTCCAGAGAAAGTTTTAATATTTTCCCAATTTCTTGAGCATATACATGTTATTGAGCAGCAGGTAGATGTAATTTGCCTTTAACTCGGCATAAGTGCGCTTTTTTATTTTCCTTTTACAAATGATAGATGGATGACCTGTTTTCTTTTGGCAGCTGACTTTTGCTGGTATCAAGTTTGCTGGAATGTATAGTCCAATGCCTTCTTGCAACAAGGTACTTTTCTTCTCTTACCTTTTTTGTAACGTCTATTTTGTTTTCCTGTTTGTGCAATCCTTGAGTTAATTAATTTCCACTTTTTCAGATGAAGTCGCTGTCCATGTTCCAGTATGATGATAGCTGCATGGCTCTCTTGATGGATGGGAGTGCAGCACTGGGTCTTGATTTGAGTTTTGTTACTCATGTATTTTTAATGGAGCCTATCTGGGACAGAAGGTAATTTTAGCTAACTTCTATCCTGAATTTTTTTTGGGGGTTTCCTACCTAAAAAAAGAAAAAGAAAATTCTAAAATAGAAGATTAATTTTATTTCATCAGTTCCCTTCAAAAGGTTGTGTAGACGTTGCTGCTAATGCTGTTTTATTTTCAAGTGAAAGATAAGAGCATTAGCGTTCCATACTCAGATCCAACATCAAAGCTTATGCATTAGTTTTATCTCCTGCTAAACAAAATACTATTTGCTGCGGTTTTTTTCTTAATTTTTTCTTTTTCAAGTAAAAAGGGCCAGAAGGTATGGTTGGTTGCGGCTGCCGATCATGGGCATGACCGTTACCACTAACCACTAGGGAACCAATTGCAGGACAGGCTTGGATAGAGCATGCAGAAAATGGACGCTTGTGGCCTGCTGCTAAGGCCGTAAGTGCTTGGTAAAGGGGTTAAGCCACAGCCTGACCCCTACCTCACTGAGGGTACAACAATGGAGAAGCTGGTCTTGTATCCCACCATTCACTGTTATATGGCTCAAACCTTGACCATCTGGCTATCAAAACACTTGGAAGTATGCTTTACACTGTGCCAACCTCGCTGAGGGTACAATGTTTCGGAAACCAATGGCTAAAGATTAATGGGCATTGCTCTTGTGCTTCACCATCCACTGTTGCGAGCTTGAGCCCTGACCTTCTGGTCAGAAAGCACTTGGAAATATCTTTTACCATTAAGCCACACACCTTTTACATCCTTTCTTATATAAAAAAATGTACTTTATTATCTAATGATGGCATCGTTTACTGGTTGAAACCTTATCAGCATGGAGGAACAAGTCATTAGCCGTGCTCATCGGATGGGTGCTACTCGTCCAATTCATGTGGAGACTTTAGCCATGCGTGGTACAATTGAAGAGCAAATGTTGGAATTCTTACAGGTGTGCCTCTTGCGCAAACTTCTATTGTCAACTCAAGACAATGAATGACTTGATAATTTGCCATACTATTATTGTGCACTATACAGTTGTAGCATTAGAATATCATTATAGTAAATATTTACCCCAGGCCGCTGCTAAGTTGACCTCTGTGTGTGTTTGGGTGGGTGCGTGCGTGAGAGAGAGAGAGAGAGAGTCCAGGGCACTTCTAGCAGTTGTTCGAATCTTGTTTTGATTGATTTCACTGGCTCCTTACATTTTCTGTTCTAAAATTTTAATCTGGAGGATCATCTATATCTGAATTACCTGGTGTCTTTTTGTCTTCTGTGAGGATCTTTGACTTCTATTCTATGCATGTGCATTCCTCCTAGCTAATTTCCTAAAATGTCCTGAATTCAATTCAATCTTTAACAACCCCTTCTTTTCAGGATGCTGATGCATGTAGGAAATTTTTGAAAGAGGTGTCTCAGAGACCTAGCCGTGAGGGTTCACGCACTTGTCGGACACTACATGATTTTGCTGAGAGTAATTATTTGGCTCGACTTAGCTTTGTGCATAGAAATTCAGTGTCATAAGGTTTGTACACTAATATTATTTTATCCTGCAATTTCAACCTTTGATTTTCTTGGTTTACATTGCTCTGCTATTACTTGAAAGAACTGGTTTCTGCTTATATAGCGGCAATTATTTTCCTTCCATGTATGTCAATTCCTATTAAAAGAAATTAATGCTTCTCTCAGTTTTGCAAAGCTTTCATTCTTCATATTTATCTAGAAAATTTTGCTGTCTCAACCTATGAACATTCTTAAACATTGCTGGAGAAGAAACATGTTTGAACTGATTTTTGTGGCTTCAACAACGTACAGGATTGTTGTTCTAAAAGGGTAGGAGGGCACCATTTAAATGCATGAGCATCAGCTTCACGAGACGAATTGATGATGTTTGCCGTGACTGTTCTACTAATATAATGCGGCTTTTTCGGACTCGGTACCTTTGGCAAAACATGGTAAAGTAAACCGTCTTTCATTGTTGTAGAAATACCTGATAATTCCCAGGGTTCAAATAGGATCATTTGTTTAACTTGTATTATTTGTAGGTTGAATTAGGTCATTTTTTGGTGTATAATGCTGCCTGTACTGCTATATCATATGTCGGGATGAACAACATTTGCATTCCAATAGGTCATATTAATTCTAATATATTTGTTGTTTGATTTCGCTGCTGCTTTACATTTTCTTACTCAATTTGCTTGGCTGGCTGGCTGGCGGTTCGGAGGGTTATCAAAAGAAAAGATGGCCAAATCATGAACCTAAGGCTGATCCCCAATTGAAGTAAGTAATGCTTCATCACCACGGCCAACAAGAAGGAAAAAAAAAAAACCCTGCAAAAACATAGTACTAAAAAACTAGTACAAACCGGCCGGTCGGACCAGTGGTTTGTTTGGTTCGGCGAGTAATTAGAATTAGATTTTTATCAAATCGATAAAAAATTGGATTGAATTGATAAAAAATTGATTTTATATGTATTTTTTATATTTTATTTTCAAATTTTTATTTGTAATTGATGAGATTTGAACTTTTAATCTCTTAGTTTTATATTAAAGACCATACTAATAAGCTAAATGTATATTTTTTGTTAATTACTAATTATATTTAATATTTATTTAACATTAAAATTAATTTTTAAATATTAAAAAACAGTTTTATCAAACCGATCGGTTGGATCGGGAACCGGATGTTTGATCGGTTTGATTTTGGATTCGCTTAATTTAACCTTGCAAAAACCTAGGTACCATGTTAGGGGATACAATAGTTGCAAAAGGGTTCTGTCTGAAAAAAAAAAAAAAAAACCCTGAAATACAACACCTTTTTGTGGGGGTTAAAGGACTTAAACGGTCCCTGTACTTAGAGATAGTACTTAGAGATAGTAATTGAGCGGGTTCGGGTAGGGTCCATTAGGGTTTGGATTTTTTTGGGTTTGAGTTAGGTTCGGATATATTTTACATCATTTTTATTTTATATTAGATATAATTATTTTTACTTAATTTAAATATACTTTTAAAAATAAATTAAATATATTATTATTTTTTTAAAAAGTAACTTTTTATTATAATATAATATTTTTAATTTTATTTATTAAAATTAATATTTATTAGCACCAAAAGAATATAAAATAAATTTTTTATATAAAATAATTTATTATAAAAAATATGATATATTATAAATTAATCATATTAATATTTAAAATAATTGATTTGATGAATTTGAATTTCAACATATAAATACATTATAATTTATATTCACTACAAAATAAAAGACTTTTAGGAACGAACCCTGGCATTCAACTATCTGTTTATATATTTGTAAAATGTAAAAATTTTATGCTTATGTAAAAAATCGAACCTAACATTCAACTCTTATTATTAAGGATATTATCAAGTTAGACCTGCTCAAGAGTTGGACTATCCGTCCAAAATCCGAAGACCCGCCCATATTTTGAAAGATTTACACAAAAGTATTAGGTCTGAAATATGGGTTTGGGTAAAAAAAAAATGAGACTAATTTAGAAAATGGGCCAGGCCTTGGTTCCAACAATTAAGGTTCGAGCCCGACCCAGCCCGTTTTTTATTTATATAATATATTATTTTATATTTTATATATTATGTAATTTATATCATATAAAAAAATAAATATATATAATATTATAATGTAAACATTTAAAAATATGTTAAGTTATTCATATTTTAGAACTTAATAAAAGAAAATAAGAGATAAAATTACTAAAAGTTAAAAAATATTTGTTTAAATGTTTTTAGAAAAAAAAATATGGGCGGACCTAAACAGGCTTAGACTATCCATTTACAAATATGGGCGGGATTGGGTAGAATTTGAAGCCTATATTTCGGGTCGGGTCGGGCTTGGGCAAGTGAATATGATGTTGATACCATACCTAAACCCGGCCCGAACCCTGCCCATGAGCACTTCTATACCAAGTGAACCAATCTTGAATTTTGATATGATATGTTATTAAAAGTAAATTATATCTTAAATTAATAAAATAATAATAATTTAAAAAATACTTATCCAAAATAAAATAAATAATAAATTAATTACAAAATTAAATTAGCTAATTATGTTAAATACTTTTAAATTCTAAAAAGACATAAGACTTTTATAAATCAATATTTGATGACTTAATTTAATAATGTGTCTAAAAAAACTATATATATGTTGCAAAGAGAAACACATTTTTTTTAAAAGTAGTTTTTATCTATTTTTTAATATAAGAAAAACTATTATACTAGAGATAAGTTAAAATGAATGAATTGCATTTAATTAATTTTAATATATAGAAACACTATTATACTATTATAAGAGTGCCCTTAAAATAAAATAAACAAATGACAAGTAATATTTTATGTCTAAAAAATTTCACATCTCTAAAATTTTCATGAATTTAGAATGTTTAGATAGTGAATTCATCAAGATATGGGACATTAAGGTTATAAGTACAAAATATAATTTTATTTTTGATAAAATTATTATTTTATCATATATAAAAAATATAAATTAAATTTTAATTTTTAGTTAAATTATTAAAAAATATATTAGAATAACATTGATAAACAAAGTTCTTGTTTTATAAAAAAATATTTAATTACAATTTGATAATTTTTATTTTTAGTATTAAATTCGGGTTCGGAATTTTCGAGTTCGGATCATTTCGGGTTCGGGTAATTTCGGGCTCAGGCCATTCCGGGATCGGGTTTTTTTAGGTTCGGGTTTTTGACTTTTTGGTCAAATCGAGTTTGGAAGGGTTCGGGTTCATTTTGCCACCTCTACATGTACTATAGTGAAAAGTGCATTTTAGTCTTTGTACTATAGAAGTGAGTAATTTAATCCTTGTACGTTTGAAATTGATGCAAAGAAGTAAAATTGGTAACAATGTTAATGGAAAACCGTCTAAATGCTGACATGAAAATGTGAAACTGACAGAAAAGATGACTTAAAAAAAATGATGACATGTCAACTTTTTTTACTCAAGTTAAATTTAGAAAAACATAAATTTTTTTACCCAAATTCCTCCTTTACCAGTAAAAATATATTTATCATTTTTTTCGAAGTTATCTATTATGTTAGTTTCTAAATTTCACTTGAGAAAAACAATTTACACGTCATCATTTTTTTTTCAAGTCATCTATTTTGTTAGTTTTGCATGTCCACGTCAGCATTTAGACGATTTTTCATTGACACAGTTACCAAATTTACTTCTTTGCACCAATTTCAAACATACAATGATTAAATTACTCACTTTTATAGTACAGAGATTAAAATGCACTTTTGACTATAGTACAAAGATTATCTAAATATATATATATATATATATATATATATATTTTAGGATCTTTGGAACTAAATTTAAGGGGAGTGAAGGGTCCCAATACTTATAACTTGAGATACATGTATGTATGTATGTATTCATCCATATTCAAGTAGTTAAAGTGATCTATATGATTTGATTAGAATCTTAACATACATGTATTGTTCATAAGTAATTAATGATACATGTATCATTAACCAAATAAATATAAATACTTGTTAGTATATATGATCACGTAAGTCATATTTGAATTTTTATTTTTTAAAATATATGTTATTATTATATTTTTAAATTACAATTATAAAATATAAATAAGAGAATTTTTATTTAATATATTTTTACATCCTTTAATATAATAAAATTCAATTTTTGTGAAATTGAGGAACTCGTATTAAAAGAAAATCTTAATTGTAAAAGTGAAATTTTTTATCAAAATAAATTAAAATATAAAAAGTACAAGTACAAGTACTCTTTGAGTATATTAATACAAAGACTTTTTTTTTTATTGAAAGACATGTAATTTGTAAACCCATAAATCATGATTATACAAAATAAAAAAAAAAAACAAAATACATATGCAATAAAAAAGATATTTAAAAAAAAAAAACAATTATCACTATCTATTGTATAAATTGCTTGAAATTTTTTTATTTGCAACATAACACATTAATATTTAAGTTAAACTAATTAAAAAAAGTACTTGGCAAACTTTACTGAGATATTTTTTGAGTAAAAAGTTAAAACAAAAAAATTTATTATAAACATGAGTCAAAAATAAAGAAAGCATAAAAAACAAAGTATAATTAAAGTCAACTAAAGGATATGAGATTATTTCTGGTATTGGCAAGTAAGAAAATAAATAGAAAGTCAGGTATTGGAAAGTAAGAAAACAAATAGAAAGTTGGCTGCTGCAAGATGTCACTCTCCTTTTAGTGTGTTTTGTCCCTATCAATTTGTATGCTAATTAGTAGATCTGGTAATATTGGACACGATATAATTATACGATACGATAATTAAAAACACAACACGACACAAAAATATAATACGAACACGACACGAATACACGAATGTCTCAAAATCTATATCATACGAATTATTAACTTATTAGAGTTTATATAAATATAAAATATCTTAAACACGATTATGACACAATAAAATACAGGAACACAATACGAATACACGAATTGTGAGGTCTACTAACTAGATTAATTTCCTCACCTTAAGAAGGATAGTCCAATGTTTGGATCTCTCTTAACACTTTGTACTATGGAATGAACAGCTAATCACTTCTTAATGAGGGACAAAATTATCAGTCTCATACAAGATTGTTTGCACTAAATTAGTTATAAGGGATTTGACAATTTTCCAAAGATTTTAAGAGAAATTTGGGTAAACGATGTTCAGCAATTCTCCACTTGATAAGAATTGGCAACGAAGCTATTTCAGTAATCCTAAACTTTCCTCCTTGAAAAGTTCACTACAAGTACTAAACAAAATGAGCTTTTTTGATTGACCAAGAATTGAAGGAAATGCAGCTTTTTAAATTTAATTTTGAGTTATTTTTTATACTCTGACAATAAAATCTTGAAAAGTTCACTACATATCACTTTTTTTTTTAATTTCTTTAAATAAAATTTAAAAAGTATATGATATTCTGCTAACATCACTTGTGAAGTCTAAAAGCTCTACTAACCATACATGAAATAATTTCTCCTAAATTTTAGCCAAGGAAAAATTGTTAAAAATGAAAAAGAATTGAAAGAACAGGCAGGCAAGCACACATGCATTCAATTTATGAATGCTAAACAAAACAATCTGATTGTTAGTAATTTCTTATGCATTTACAATCTGTTTTGAATACAAAGCCCCCTCAATCTACTTACAAAGAATTCAATCAATTCTACCAACCATCACAGCTTCTCTCCTAGGGGGAAAAAGAAACACAAAACAGAGTACAAAGATACATTTACAGAGGAAATTAGAAGTGCCAAAACCAAGATTACTACTCACCCTCGCAAACTAAAACAAAATCGAGGGCATCTTAAAAACCTTGCTTCCTTCTATCCCGAGACCCGGAACCGAAACCTGGAACGACAACTTCAGATTCTGTAGCCTGAATCTCGAATCCGATGGGTCAATGAGCAAGCCCTTCCCTCGCCACGGCTACACTAGGTTTGTCGAACATTGGTACATTGTACCGTTGATATACTCTAGCCCTGTTTGCCGACCACCACTGTTCGGCTTGTTTTTCACTGAAACGCTTCCGACTGCAGTCAGGAGAACAATGGCCAATAGTCAAATGATTTTCAAAGGTAATTCATCAGTTTATTTTTTAAATGTTTCCACAATGGTTGAGAAATGTGGTTTGCAAGCAGCACAAGCAATAAAGAAAGACCACCTACTAGAACTAAAATAGATTTATGATTAAAAAGAAAATTGATTGAGGTTTAGAGAACAATGATGTTTCATGACAGGGTTTAATCCTTTGATTTACACTGCTCTTGAACAAGAATCGCTTTGGTAAGACAACCCTGCACTCTTACGTGTTACTTGCCTGAATAAAGAAGGGAAGGGGATAAGCGCCTATGTTGCTCCGACTCTTCATTTTTTTTTAAGTACTCGTGTCTGACGCATATTCGGACATGGGTATGAGTATATGAACCTCCAAGGACTTCCCAATACATGGAAAAACTTTTAAAAATTGAACATACCCGTGTCGGACACGTACCGTATCCGACACTCACACCCGAGTCCGAGTAACATAAATGAGCGCAGTAAGAGGCCAGCGCTAGTGGTAAGTTATCGAACAGCTGGAGAAACTATAGACAGCTTAATGCTCATGCCCTATCAGAATTGAATACTACAGTATTAACAAGACGCATGTTGGTTCAATCAATCCCTTTAATTGATGTTCTAATCTTTTTTTCCTAATGAATTTTGTTCAGACAGTGACAGGTCGGTATCTTGGGCTTTGTCTAATTTTGAGTGCAAAAATCTATCTAAGAATTAGAGAAGAAAGTTGGTAGTGGTTATAACAAACCTGAATCGAACACGCTTAAGATCTTTAATACCTCCAGGCAATGCAACAAGGGTAATATATACACCAGGCTCATCTTGCTCAACCCATTCATCCCCATGGGTGGGTTCAACTTTTGTAGTTCTGCTCCTATTCCTTGCTGTTCCATCCAAATGAAACACTTCAGTGTGAATTGAAAGGTGGTTATTAATAGTTCCTAACCCATTAGAAATCACCAGGCTGTTTGATCCATTTGAATCTATTTCGTGGCAACTCATGGGACCACTCAATTGCTCACTGCCTGCAGAAGAAACGTCCCGAGGAGGAGTTGAGCTAGAATAACAAAAGGAGGGTGAGTTGCTGCTCCTTGCTGCTCCAATTGGTAATCTTTCAGCCATATCCTTCAACTGCCATAAATAAGCAAACAAGTTCAAAATTTGGACGAACTCTTGACCTAAGCAATTTAGTTTGGCCACTAAATGAAGTGATATTAACATAATTAATTGTCAACAAAAGAAGTATTCAGGTATAGAAACCCAAAATTCTGTGCTCAAGAGTGAAAAATAATTAACCAAGCATTTTGCATCTCAATATAGACGCCTTCTAACAATAGCCATGAAAAGTGTATAGCTTTGCAAACGAGAGTAGAACTTATGAAGCTGCATATGCTATTGCAGTTGTTAAGCGACTTGGGTGTTCACAAATTTCATGAAGGAAAGCATACAAATCAAGCAGCTAGCAGTATGAGTCTCCTAGATGCTCAAACAAGTTGCTTTGTCCACTTAGAAGTGACCTTTCTTTTAACTTAGAAGTGACCTTTCTTTTCTTTAAGAACTAAATTTCACCCCTAATTTGATAGAAACTTTAAGAACTAATGTTTAGCATGCATCTCATATTCAAGATTGACGTAGCATAGAGCATCTCATAATGTCCTAAACAGTATGCTAGTAGTAAAATCTAAGAAGCCAAAGTTATGGATTTTGAGGCAAAAGTAGCAATGTTGAAGAGGACATAAAACACTATTTTGGAAAGGTTTTCAGCTTCTCTTCATGATACTATTAACAGATATTTCGTAGATCACAAAGGGACCGACTCAGTATTTCAGGGACTTATATCATCTTTGGAAGCTTGGATGAATGGGATTAAGTCCCACCAAGGGTGAGGGAGGAGGCAGGTGTTGGAGGGACTCTACCATGGAGTGTGTAAGGTGAGATGAAACCTATTGTTTGCTGACCTTTTCCATCCTGTCCAGGTCTCTTTGAGCCATAACTACAACTTCAAAAAGCTCTTACTTTTACCACCCTAGACTTTTGAAGGATTCAACACTTAACCTGAGATGATGCATGGTGGCTTATAGGATTGACCCAGTACAATTTCTATAAGTCATTGAAACTAAAGATTACCTATAATCATGTGAAAAACAATAAATAAACAGTTAAAAACCTCCACAAATAGGCTTTAGGCATGAGTCATTAACTTACTTGAGCAGTGAGTGACTTTATGACTTCCTTTGCTGCTTTGCATTTTGCAGTCTCTTCTGTTGCTACTGCTATGGCTTCCTTCAGCTGTTTAGTTGTTCTTTCCAGCTCAACTTTTTGAAGTTGTGCCTTGCGAGTAAGTTCCTCAACCTACAGCAGATGGCCAATTAGGTGCAGCAAAACTTAACACCCATGTGCAAAAACCAAAAACTGAAAGAATAAAATAACAGCTTAATTTACTCCATTCTAACATTTAACTCTAGAGCTTGCTTGCTACTAACTTACTGTCTGTAAATTAAGTAATGAAGTAGGTATGCATGCGACAAGCACACAGCAATCATTTGCCCCATTATTCTGCACCTTTCAGCCATATGACAAAATACTATACAAGTACACAATCTTTTATTGATGCATATGCAACTGCACATGTGCACATGCATGTGTCTGACCATGCATTATGTATGAATCTACATATGTATTTATGTGAATAAGCATCACCATTGTTGAGTGATCTTATCCCATATCAGTTCAATCTTAGGTTTCCTGTGCTTTATATTCAAACTGAGCCTCTCTACCTAATTGCCAATTGGTTTCAGGTTGGATACTTAACAACCATGTGATTTCATAATAACTGAAAATGCTATTTCTCTGTCTCTGCAAATGCAATCAGAAAATTATATTTAAATCTCACTATCAGGATCAATTGACAGGTGGAAATATAAGTATCATAAGAGATGCCAAATCACGAGCTTTCTTTTACTTCAAAGTATTTGATAGAGAATAGCCACCATATAATTCTTTGCTATTAGGACAATGCGGGAAGAGAAATGATACAGATACAGTTATACCTATATCACTTTGCAGCTGCTCACTTGCATTCATCACCCCAAGACTTTAAGTGTTATACCAAACAAATTTCTACATCCTAGAGACAACAAGTTTAAAATTGAGCTTTTCATATTGAGATATGAATAGTTTGCCATTCAAATCGACCATTATCAAGTTACAGTCCCACTAAAGTGGGAATGTTGGATTAAGGTATGATTTGAATAAGCTTACCTATTCAAATAAAAACTTTTACCTAATATCCCTTTCTCATTCACAATTTAGTCTTTTGTAAAGAAAGTAAATCTAAATATTTGATTATAGTTCATATTTCATTTTCTTTCACCCAAATATACAGTCACATCACATCTATACACCATGAGTTTGAGGATTGTAAACGATGCAAAACCATCGTCGATGCAAATTTTAACAACAAACTTGACCATTCAACTAAGCAATGGTTTCTATTAATTTAAAGAAAAGGTACTAGGATACCAGGTCTTTGCAGAAAACAATTTTCTATCCTGTGTAGGCACACAACCCTAACCTAAGATGTAAGCATAATAAAACAGAGTTCTATTGTTCATTTTTTATGCTGTGGCTATCAGGACCACTCCTAAAAAGAGTGAAGTGGCCAGAGAAATTGCCAAGCGCTTCAACTCTAAAACTACAGCAAATGGACTCATAATGATGAACCCCATAATTGCCAAACCAATCCTCAGCCTATTTCTTCTCATCTTTCAAGCAAACTCTTGGTTCTACTGCTAACCATAAAAAATAACTAGCAGATAGCAATGAAGCACCATTAACAAAAATTGTATATGAAAGTACTATAAATTGTATATCTATGCCAAATGTATTAAGTGACTTGTCCCTCACATTGAATTTTAAATACTGCCGAACTAAAAGAGTTGAAATATCAGCTTAGAAGTTAAACCTGCCAAGCTATTTTCTTTTTATTTTCCATTTCCTTACTACTTGCCTCATACATAAAATTACCATTTGTATGATATATCTATAACTTTATAAGCATGAATGGGCATACAGAATTTACTGAATCTCAAACTTCTCCATCCTTCCACACCATATTGACAAATTCTATAAACAAATAATGCCGAAAAAGAAAAAGGGAAATATAAGAACTAACAAGAAAAAAAAATCCCTGCAAATAATTTAAATTGTAAAAATACCTGAGTTCTTAATTTAACTACTTCTTCACTTAGACCTTCATTTGTCCTTTTAGCATCATCCACAATAACTTTCATTGATGCAATGCCTGACAGAGTTGGTGTTGTAGCACGAGGTGGGCTGGATCGTCTAGATGTAGGTGACGTTGCTCGAGATACCATTCGTGATCCAGGAAGAGAAGCTGAGAAAATTTTCTTGGATGACCCAAACAGAGCATTAGACATTTTGGAGTTGCTTTGCGGAGCACATTGAGAAACTCCATTTGGGAAGGGTGAAACTCGAGTGCTATTAAAATCCAATCTCTTGTTTCTTTTAGAAGTTCCGCCTTCCAATTCTTTAGATGATTCAATTGAAGCATTTTGACTAAGTTGGGCATGGGTTCTTGAATCCAACTTCTCAGTCTTCTCAACAACTTCATTTAGTCCCTGATTCATACTTCCTCTTCTACTCAGAGCATAAGGGGTTGAAGAGTTGGTTTCAGAAACTTTTGTGAGTTTGGCAAAACAAGTATTACAGACACGATAAGGTTTGTTAGGATTTGGTGCCATGGAAGCCTTAAAACACTTCTTACTGCTGCATGAATTGCAGAATACGAGTCCACAATTATAACAGTTATGACATTTTCTTTTGAAATTAAACAAAAGACGGCAGCCAGAACATTTCGCTTGATCAACACTGGAGACCGACTTATGAAGACAGATAGCTGCAGTAAAACTAGTGCCACAAACAATACTCTTGACTTGTTTGTCTTTTAGAGCTTCAACAAGCCATGGAGAACTTCTATCATCAGTATCACCATGACCTAACCGTCCATTTGCACCCTTTCCCCAAGTGTAAACTTCAGTTCTTGAAGTTAAAATAGCAACATGGTAAGCACCACAAGCTATTTCTTCGACAAAATTCTTTGTAAGTTTCCCCTCAACACGGATAGGGAGTTTTCCATCAGCGTGAGAATTTCCCAATTGCCCATAAACAGGGCTTCCCATAGTATAGACATGGCCATTGGTTGTAAGTGCAACAGTCATGCTATGCCCACAGGATACTTGACAAAAGTTAGGCTCAACCAGAGCAGCAACACAAGTGGGCACCAATCTAGCTTCTTTGTCACCATGCCCAAGACGACCTTTATCTCCATCCCCCCAAGTAAAAAGTTTTCCTGAAGAGCAATTACTGGAGCTTGAAGACCCAACCATAACTTCAACAACAGCAGCAGTGTGCCAAACACCACAAGCTGCTCGGACAGTGCGTAGACCCTTAAGGGATTCCACTTCCCTGGGTACAGACACACTTTTACAGTCACCGTGTCCTAAAACACCAAAGGTTCCATCACCAAAAGTAAACAATTGTCCAGCAGAAGTGACAACAGCAGTGTGCCACGGTCCGCAAGACACTGATGAAACATGTATTCCCTCCAAAGGTCCATTTAATTTCTTCGGAACCCACTGACTTGTTTCACTTCCATGGCCAAGTAAACCAATATTGCATGAGCTACCACCCCATGAATACATTTCGCCAGAAAGCGTTACAGCACAAGAATGGTACTCTCCACACGCTAAAAGTTCAACATTTATATTTTTAAGCGAATCTATAAGTTTTGGATGGGAGACATCAGAATCCACACCATGCCCCAATCTACCACCGAATTCCTCTCCCCAAGAGAAAACCTCTCCTTGCTTGGTTACCAAAGCAGCATGTTTCCCACCACAAGCTGTGTTCTGAACATCCAAAAGAACTGCAGATTCCAACGCTTTAGGCAGAAGAGAATCTATCTTAGCACCAGCGGAATTTCCAATTCTATGTATTCCCCCACCCAATACACCATCACCGGTGCCTTCACCCCAAATAAAAACATCTCCTAAAGCATCATTATCATAGTGACCAGACCCCTGACTTGATGAACTAACAGCACTTGATAAGCTAACTCTGAAAGCATCCCCATTCACACCTTTTATGAGCCCAGCTGCTCCATCCGAGCCTGCTGGTGACAGAGAATGGATTGACCCACAAGCAGATTCTGAAGGATATAACACCTTGGGAGGCACAGAATACAATATTACATCAGATAATGCCTTCTCTAAACCGGTTTTAGGAGGACTCTCATGTGGAGTATGAAGGCGAAGGGAATCCACCCCATCCTATATCAGGAACAAGAGAATTCTCTCACTAAATATATAAAACATTGAAGTACAACACAAAAAAAAGGAGGGGGAAAAAGACCTTCTGTGAACTACCACCGCTACCAAATGGAGAGCTTAGAGGCGAACTTCTTTGGGTGTGTGCTCTAGGACTAGTTGCTTCAGATGAAACCCCATCACTTCTAGATTCAACTCTTCCTTTCCGATGATGGCCACACGATATCAGTGCCTTTAGACCTTTAAACCAGACTTCAGCTTCATCTTTATCCTTGCAAATCTGGTACGAAAGAGAATGGATTATAAAAGTACTTTCATCAAACAAAAATTTGGTAGTTAATCAACAATGAAATGGTTACTCGTATGGCGAACCAAACAACTAGAAATTAGGTGCAACACAAGTCGAGCAAGGAATAAAAATGAAATGCTTACCAAATCAAGTGACCTATCATCATATATAAGAGAAAATGATTGGTATTCTTTTTCAGGCCGAGGATACCTCTGAAATATTGGCTGCAATGAGCAAATAAAAACTGATCAATAAAAATCAAAATACCAAGTGGTGTTAATTTACATTTCTTATCGCTAGAATTAAAATTGGAATTCGTTTAATTAACTCCAGCATTGAAATCTTTTATTTGAATCAAAGAAGTACTCCATCTCATTGAAACTTCGCAGATCAGAAAGAAACATGAAAAATAACCTCTCTCTTCTAAATGCATCTTTGTCATAACTCAGGAGTCATGCAACTGGAATAAGTAAGCTACATATCACATTACACTACATCACTTGTCAATTTTGATGTGCATAGCCAAACCCATGAAACACAGTAATCTACCTCAAGGCATACCAAGTTCTTTAATAGCTATCATTGAGAATCTTGAACCCAGCCAAGCACACATCTTTTTAATTTAGAATTTTGCTAGTAAAAATACAAGCAAACACACTCCTTCAATTCAAATTTAGGAAAAGAAAAATCTCACTCAACAATATGTGAAAGCAATAACCATAAAACATCACATAACCATTCTTGTGGAGAATCACTTGAATTTATGTAGGCTTAGGCATTAGTGCTTGATATAACTGACACACGTATCAACCAGAGGTGCAGAAAAGTTTGACAGGGATAAACTTACAGTTCGCTGACCAGGTATAATTCTGGAGACATGGCTTAGTTTAAGGTATTTTTCCTCCTTCCCAGAGATCCATATTAGAACAGATTCATCCTGAAAAGAAACAAGGAAAAGACATGTGGCATATGAAGTTTTAGATTACAGTAGGTTCTCAATGCATACAGCATCAAGATAACTGTTCTTCCTGAAAGAAACAAAAGAAATGCCATGCAGCCAACAAAATTCAGCGTAGACAGATTACAGTAGTCTTCTTGCAACCAGTCCCAAAATATCATTCACAAGTTTGGACAAATGTCATACCATATGACATATACGAATTACCTCATATATTTGCTCAGGAAAGCAAACACAAAAAGAATAACAAACAACATTTTAAGGAACTCAACCCGGGACTCTTCTTCCCTTTTTAAATAGTATTCTCTTCTTCTTCCTAGTACAGTTATCTGGATTTTGCATGTCTGATTTTTGACTCATGCTCACTATTATCCAATAAAATTGACACGCTCAAAATCTAGTAAAAGCGTAGAAATACCTAAGGATAAAAGTCGTGCAATACAGTAATTCCAGCAAGTATCGAAGCCCTCATACAGAGTCCCTTCATCAAAAGCTTAATGGTTCACTTCAAATTGTTCGTTGATCTTCAATGATACAACAACATACAAGTCTCGATGAACCATTTCCAATTTTCTCACTTTTACTGTAACATATAACTCTCTTGTAAGCAATGTTACTTATAAGGCCGAATTCTCAAACCCATTTCTAAGGTTTTCTTGGTAGGAAGGATAGAAAGTTTTTTAATCTATTGGTTAGGTTTCAAAATTACTTTCCTACTTTGTAGCTTAACCATTGGATTAAAACCTTTGTCTCCTTCTTCATTTCCATCCTCCCAACCAAGCAAAGCCTAAGTGCCCAATATGTATACAACACAAGTATGATAGAACAATCAAAGACTTACGGTACGTTTGGTTCGCAAGGCACACTCTAGGCGCTAGAATCATTATATTGCCTAAGGCGCACAAAAAGCGCTTGCCTAAGTAAAGTAAGACAAACCTATATGTGTGTGTTTTTGCATGTGTATTTGTGTGTGTGTGTGTATATATATATATATATATATATATATATATATATATATATATATATCCTAAGTAAAGTAAGACTCAAACCTATATGTGTGTTTTTGCATGTGTATTTGTGTGTATATATATATATATATAATAAGCTTAAAATATATAATTTTGATAATAAACTTTAAAGAGCGATCCAGTTTATCCTACAAAACATGCAAAATTTTATTTTTCTTTTGTTAGCCAATATGCATGATTTCCTTATGGTCTCATGTTTGTTGTTGAATACTCAAACATTGAGAAGTAGAGAGTACGATATTGTACCCCTTTTTTACTATTATAGGTACAATTAATGAAAAAAATAAAAAATTAAAGAGAACTTCATTCACGAAGGCTTTTTTTGCACCTACCGTCTTACAAAAAAAGCATGCCTAGGAGCACCAAGCGTGTGCCTGATCAAATGTGCCTCACCCGAAAAGGTATGAGGCGCTAAGGCACAGTGCCTATCGCCTAGGCGTGCCTTAACAACACTGAATGTGAAGCCACCATTTTGTTAGAAGTTACCTTTCTTACATGTCTAACATATAGGATGCCATAACATATGACTTGTTTTTTATAATCTTTTCCACTAAGCTCTATGAAACTCTAGGTATGGATGCCTTTGTGAAGATTTATTCAGATAAATAATTAAGCAGAGGTTGCTAAACAATATTTTCATTTGTATTGATCTGAAATCTGGTAAATCAATCTGCATAAAACATATCAAAGCCATTCCATCACTAAGGAGAGATCATTTAATACCCCCTTCCCAAGACAGGTATATCACTAATTTCTATCATTCACTTTCAGTAGAATGAAAGCCCTTCAGACATCTAACTTGACCAAAAAGTAATAAATCTCATCTACTGCTCCAAAAGCTCCATCATGAAACATAGTTAAGATAAATAGTAAGACAGAGATAGTCGCATACAAAGATGACTTCTATGAACCAAAGCTACACATATAAGGAAAAATAGTTAATAAATAGGCATCTACACAACAATCAAATTTTCAGTTTTATGTCACAGAAATATATGCAACAGTTAACATATGAATCTTCAAATGCATTCAGTCTTACATTGGACAGCCTGAAGGGGCAAAATTTGGGCTTTCCTCTACGACCATATTTAAGCAATGGCGCTCCTTTTTTAAGGGCGGTGATGGCCTGTGGTAAATAAAAAAAAAATGAAAAATTGGAACAAAACATAGAAATCCAACATGCAAACTGAATTCCAGATGGAAAAGAAAAGATTGCTATTTGTAGTTCTATATAAGAAGAATTTATTGAGGAAGTAAAATCTGATCACGAAGTTATATGCAAGTATGAAACAACAAAAAAAGAAAACACAGTGAACACCACACTTTTACTTAATCAGGAAGTCCACCAGAAACCAAAAATAATACTAACTGGAGAATGATCTTACATTTCAGTGCAGCTCTGATTTCATCTAAAATTTATGAGAAACAAAATAGTGGAAATCAGATGTTTCATTCTGAAGCTCGAGCTAAGCTATGGCTAATTATGCCAGTTAATGTTAACATAATTTAATATTTTAATTAACAGCTTATACAATCTAAATGATCTATTTCATATTTTCCTCAAGTGAGGCATTGCCATCAAGGTTCATTTTGCTTGTTTAAAATATACCCACATTAAGCAATCGTAAATCAATATTTGGCTAATTATATTCCCTATTTTAGTTTTCTTTTCTTCTCAAGAAAAATATTTTATCTTTTTCCTACTTCTTTTGTTTTTCACAAAATGTATTCATTTTTTCCCGTAATGGGTTCCACCATCCCTGACATTCAAATGCTCGCGGTAAGTTAATATATATAACATTCAAACAAGAAAGTCAATTCTTTTCCCGTCATTGTAGCAAGTAACAATCATTACAACCAAACAGAAAAAATGAAATCCACCAACCACAATCATAATCATATCCAACTCCACTAATCCAAAGAAAAAGAAAACAAAATTCCCCAATTAACTACATACTTAACAGCTCATAATCAGAATCTACACAACATTGCTAACAACCATTTTCCATTTCCCACATTTTCAATTAACAAGACTAACACATTTGTAAAAGAAGAAAGTAATAGCATGCTTCACTCTATATAGCTACATCCCAATCTATTTTCTTTTATAAAATAAAAATTAAAACATTCAAAAAAAATCAAAATAAGAAGTTTACCAACTCAACGTCCCTCTCCGGTACACCCGCCGCCCTCGGCTGCTCAGCCGTCACCGCAGCCATCCTTTCCGACTTCAGCATTTACTAATACTTGATTTTTCTACCAAACAAACCCTACTTTCCTCCATCACTTTCCTCAATGCACCCGCCTACACACAATCAAAACCCTTCTCTCTATCACTTCACCGCATTGCTCTATTTCAAAAAACCTAGCTCGATCACAGCTAACCCCCGCATTTCACATTGGCAACAAACTTTGAAAAATAAAAAAGAAAAAATTAGAAAAAAAAAATTTATTTAATAAAAAAAATTAGAGTTTAAATCGAGAGATAAAGAGAGAGAGAGAGAGAGAGAGAGAGAGAGAAAGAATATTTAAATTTTTAACAAAAATCGAGTAAAACTAATGGGGGGGAATGGCTACTAGGTTGTTGAAGCAAAGAGACAAAGAGAGTAAAGGTAGGAAAAAAGGTGAAGAATACGAAGAGTCGAAGATTCTCCTTCTACTTTTGTGTGTGTGTTTTTTTTTTTTGATGACCGTTTGGTTCGAGGGATTCTTTTCGAGAAAATGAGGGAAAATGCGAAGGAAAAACAAAAAGAAAAAAGAAATGAAAGGAGAGAGAAAGAGAAGGGGCGGATGATCAGCTGACAAGAGAGAAAGCGAGTGAAAGAGAAAGAATCTGATGGAAAAAACTTTGTTTAAAATTGAAAATGATTGATTTGATTTGTTTGCTTTGCAATGGGGTAGGGTTTTCGCTTCGCTACTCTCTACTCTAAGTCAACTTGTTGACTTTGACTTTTTCTAAAGTCAAATCACCAATCCTCTTCCGCCACGTCATTTTTTAAACTCTATTTATATTTTTATTTTTTTTTTACTTTTTCCACTTAATAATCTTCAAATTTACTACTATTTTATTACTTTCAAAGGTTAAATTAAATTTCATTAATTTTTTCTTTTCAAGAAAGTACAAAACAAATGTGTAGTAATAATAATAAGACTTCTGAAAATGGATGTTTAGAAGCACTAATTAAAAATTATTTAATTATTATTTTTTTAAATATATATTTAATAAATTATTTTTATTGAATTTAAAAAAATAATTACATTAATTATATTATTTTTTTATAAATATTATCTTAACCAATATCATTATTAGAGACTGATTAATATTTTTCGATAATAACACTCCTTCTATTTTAATTTTATTGTCTACTATATTTTAATTTTCTATTACAAAATTATGATAATAGTAAAATTTAAAATGGAAAATTGTTCAATAAAAACTTTTAAAAAAATATCCTATACATAACATTCAATAATAATAATAATAATAATAGAGTTTCATAAAAAAGCAAGTTTATTAAATTTAACTAAATTAAAGATTAATATAATTACTAAAGGTTAAATGCTCAATTTAGGATTAAACCTGTAACTGGTTGAGTGAATCAGGACAAAATTTTTTAAATCAGTCTATTAAGGATGCAACATTTTCGATTTGTCACAATTAAGGACTTTTGGTATCCTACACTTTCGTTTGAATGCGACGCGCCTAATATGTGAGTGGTGTTCATAAATAATGCTTAAATGTAATTGTTTATTCCATGTGGCAATTAACAAAATGAAAGAAAAAAAAGTCCCTAATTTTTATGAAACATAAAAATCAATAAAAGGAAAGAAAAAAAAAAAAAAAACCCTAACAACCCTTCAACCTTCCCTCTTCTGATCTAGGTTTAGGGTTTTGCCATTGTTCTTTAGCTTGAAAAAAAAAATTTAAGTTCTTATCTCTCGCCAGTCGATTCTATAAAGTGAATGTCTCGAAAATCTTCAACCCGTTCTTCTTCAGCTAGGTATTCAAGGTGGTTTGTTCTTCACCCCATTTCATTTTTTGTCAATACCGTCTCCCTCTCTCTGCCAATCAGAATATGCTGTTAAAGGTTATTTCGATTTGTTTATTTTATTGCTATTTTGCAGTAAACATCTAGTTACCCTATGGAATGGGATTATGAAGGAGATCCCGTTTATTGTGATTGCAATCAGAAGGCACCCAAGTGGACTTCTTGGACAAACACAAATCCAAGAAGAAGATTTTATAGATGTCCACAATACCCAATAAGTATCCTATGAATTAGTATTAATTTTTTTTTTTGGTTATTTAAATTCTGATTAAAACATTTAATTTTTATTTAAATTCTGATTATAACATGTATTTTATTTGTAGGACCATGTTTGTGGATTATAACATGTATTCCCCATTGCCTCATTCCCCACTTCCTCATTCACAACCTCATCAATCCCCATTGCCTCATTTTCCATTGTCTCATTCACAACCTCATCAATACCCATTGCCTCATTCCCCACTTCCTCATTTCCCACTGCCTCATTGCCTTGAATTACTTCTGTTACAACTACTTGAGGCTCATCTATGTCATACTCTATATAGACATCAATCTCACCATGATCTATCATATACCCAGTCATGTTTAAAGTGCTATTATCATCATAAACTACCTTAAGCCCTTCACCAAGGCTTCTACAAGGTATTAAATAAAATATATTACAAATATTGTGATAACCAACTTCTTTGCAAATGTTTAATAACTCAAAATAACTCAACTTATCAAGATCAAAGGTAAGGTCCTCAACTATCTCATTAATATACCTAACATTACGACCCTCACCAATAAATGTTCTAGCATAATGAAACCTAATATTACATAATTCATAACTCATTATGTCATAAATAAAGAAACAAAAGCAAAAAAAAATTGTCACTATATCAAGATTAAACTATAAAATTATTCATACACAGAAACTATAACAATATTCAACAAAAAAATCAATAATAGTATTAACAACACTAAATCAATAACCAACAGAAACCACATTAATAACTCACCTAGAAGCCACCCTTCTGCATTCAAAATTACGCAGCCACCTTTGAAATTCCCAAACCCTAAACCGTGTTTATAAAATTGGAGGTTTAACCAAATTAGTATTGACTTATATAATCTTAATCGAAAACACATATTCAAATAATCAATACTTATCGAAATTGTGACTTCTGAGTTTGATTTTTAATGATTCTCGAAGATGAATATAATGGTTCTAAAATAGAGATTTCGGATTTCAAAAAAAGAACGAATTTGGGACTCAAATCATAACAACTGGTTAAAAAATAGATTAGGTTTAGATTCAAAATTAAGGTTTTCGATTTTGAGTTTTTAATGGAAATGGGAACGGGAATGGTTTCAGATTCAAATGAGGGATTTTTAGATTAGGGTTTTTTTGGCCAAGTTTCGATTAGGGATTTAGGATATTTGAGATTTCAAATTGTTTTTTTGGGCGAAATAAATTTGATGTTTTGTTATTGCCACAATGGAATTTTTTTTTCTTCAGATTTTTATATTGCCACGTGGAAAAAACAATTACTTGTTAGCATTTATGATTGATATATTAGGCTCGTCGCATTCAAACGCAAGTATAGGATGCCAAAAGTCCTTAATTGTGACAAATCGAAAAGGTTGCATCCTTAATAGACTGATTTAAAAGGTTTAGTCTTGATTCACTCAACTGGTTATAGGTTTAGTTAGGGGTGTTCAAACGG
Organism: Fremontodendron californicum; assembly: GCA_030761205.1. Lineage (NCBI taxonomy): Eukaryota > Viridiplantae > Streptophyta > Magnoliopsida > Malvales > Malvaceae > Fremontodendron > Fremontodendron californicum. The sequence goes on from JAULJL010000041.1 coordinate 1,145,254, forward strand.
TTAATTCGGTTAATAACCGAACCGAATTACCATTAATCGAATTAACCGAATTTGTTTTTTCATTAACCGTTAATCGAACCGAAATATTAAAACGGTGAATTAACCGAACCGAAATTATTTCGATTAATTCGGTCGGTTTTCGAATTAACCGAAATAAAAGCCTAATTTATTTTGTAACCTATTTTAATACATGATTTTATATCCAAATAATCTATTCAACCAACCAAAATCCAAAAGCAAAGCATAATAAAACTAGGATTTTGCTAACAAGTGTCCTAAGGACACTCTTTAAGGTTACTACTTATAGTAATATCTTCATTCAATGTATTGAAAATGATGAATAAAGTTATCAAATACTGCATTTAATACAATGTTCTTTCTATAAATAGTCTATTAACTAATCTTAAAGAGTGCCCTAAAGGCACTCGTTAGCAAAACCCATAAAACTATTATAAAATCCAAATATTAAACATACTAAACAACTAAGAAAACATGATAAAGCATAATGTGAACATTACATAAGTCTCAAGCAAAGAAGCATTGCTAGACTAAGCAGTTATAAGTTAGGGTTTTTTTTTTTTTGTTTATACTTTTATTTATATTTTATTTATTTATAAATTGATTTTAAAAAAATAAGACTTAAATCGGAAAGGGGATTGCCTTTTACTATAATTTCGGTTAATTCGTGTAATTCGGTTATTTTCGCTTAACCGAACCGAATTAATCGATAACCGAAATATTCCAAAAGCATTAACCGTTAACCGAACCAAATTTTGTTCGGTTAACCGATTAACCGAATCGAAAAAAATTTCGGTCGGTTAATTTGGTTAAAACCGAATAGTGAACACCCCTATGTTTAGTCCTAAATTGAGCATTTAGCTAATTACTAAATATTTGAATATGTAAAAAAAATGCTTTAAATTTTTTTATTATCTTTTTTTTAATTTGATAAATTATAGTAGTAAGTTTTAATATTAAAAATTAAAAAATAAGAAATATTTTATTAAAAATAAAAATTGAAAATAATTTTAAGATATCTCAAAAAGATTGAACATTTAATTTGGAATTTTAGATATATATATATTTTTGGAAAATGTAATATTTAATCATAGCAAGCTTGGGCGCTAAGAACTGGGCCCAATTGATATTTCAGTTTTTTTGGGACCTAATAGCAATTTACCCCCAAACAAAACGCGGCGTTGCGGCAATTTACCCCAAAAGATAATTACCAAAATGCTCTTATAACTTTTAATTTATATATTTTATACCCTCTTTTATATAAATACCTAATTTTTTTCATTCCATCTCTTTTATTCTCTGTCGCCGCCCATCAGCTCTCAAACCCTCTAACCTCACCGCCGCCTTTGCTCCTCAGCTGCGCCACCGTATTTCAACGCCTTTTGTTGGGTAAAATTCAGTTTTTTCTTTCTTCAACTTCGATTGGGTAAATTTCTTATCTTTTGTTTTTTAATTATATGAAACAGAAAGATGATGGCGGAAGAGGAGGGACAGCCATTGCCATATATATCAGAGATAGTATTGAAGAAAAGGAAAATAAAAGATGAGTTAGCGATTACGAGGAGGACCCAATTGGAGTTGGGTAAATATGGAGCCAAGAAAAGCAAGAAGCAATCCGATGTTTCTGACATCAAAAGACCCGAGCAGTTCATAAAAGAGTTCAGAGACAAGGTAATTATTTACTACTTTTTGAAATGGGTTTTTAACTGTTGATTCAATGCATTTCGGCATTGGAGAATTTACTGCATTGTTTTTTCTGCTAAGTATTGTGAAGTCCTTTATAGTATTATAATGTAACTACGGAATGATAAGGTATAGATGAGTGAAGCTACTTGTTGAATACTCAAACTCGACTTGTTCGTAGTCAAGATCGAGTCCAGATTGAGTATTTCTAATACTTGACTCGAGCAACTCACGAGCCTAATAAAGGTTTTGATTTTTTTTTTTAATGTAATAAACATGTATAAATATGATTCAGTATTTATTTTCATGTTTTTAAACTCTGTTTGTGTTCGAACTCAAGTTTCAAGTTCCTTATGTGATTAATGATAATTGACCCTAATTGAGTCTTGTGTAGCTTGATTGTTTTTTTGAGCTGAGCTCAAGGACAAAAAAAATAAAAGCTCAACTGAGCTCGAACTTAGCACTATATCAGCTCAAGCTCAAATCACAGTACACCCCTAGTAGTCGTACCATTTTGAAAGGAAAATAAGATTATCTTAAATCTAATTTTTGGGGTTTAGGAATTGGACCTGATCAGAATGAAACAGAGGGCAAAGAGACCAAAATCAATGATACCGAAACCGAGATCGAAGTTGCTTTTCATTATCCGTATACAAGGGTAGGTGACCTTTTCCGCCCTGATCTTATTCAATATCTTTCCTTCTATTTTTTCCCAACTCTTATCTTTTTATCTTTTTTTTTTTTTTTTTTTTTTTTGCAGGAAAAATGACATGCATCCAAAAACTAGAAAGATACTTTACAACCTGAGATTGAGGAAAGTTTTCAGTGGTGTCTTTGTGAAGGCAACTGAGGGTGTAATAGAAATGCTGCAGAAGGTGGAGCCTTATGTCACATATGGGTATGAAAGCAACCTTTGTTCCTTTGGAATTCTTTTCTTTTATGGTGAATGTAAAATACTGAATCTTATAAGATGAAAACACTTATAAATTGTAAGGGGCTACTCCGTGTGTGTTGATGATTTTCATCCTCTAGTTTATGTGTATCATCGTTTTATGAGTGCTACTGCCTAGTTTAATTACATATATTTTCATATCCTTTGTTTTTGGTAATCTGCAAGAAGGTTTTGCCTGCACACTTGGCAATCAACATACATCTTTCTTATTTCTGTGAAGAGAGCTATGAAACTTGCCATGGCAACTTGTCATCGTACTAGCTAGAATCCCGAAGTGATTTGCTATTGGCCTTTTTTTGTAATGGTATCAGCCACTGCTTTATATGAACTTCGGATCAAGCAAATACTGTATACATTATTAAACATTTTCTCATCCTATGTTACTCCGACTCTTCATTTTCCCTGAAGTACCCATGTCCAATACCCGTATCCGACACATATTCGGACATGGGTATGATGGTACAATCCTTCAAATATATGAAAAAACTTAAAAAATTTGAGTATACGTATGTCAGACACATCTGTACACCACACTCACCCCCAAGTCCAAGTAACATAGTTCTCGTCTATTAGTGACCTTTTGATGTGAGCCTTGATAATGTTTTTAATAATTCAGAAGCTCTTATTTTGAGGTTGACTTGTCTATTAATTCATGGTGGAGTCGAAGCTTTTAGCTTGGATAGTTTAGGACTAGCAGGAGCCTTGGCAGAGCCTACTGGTGCACTCTGATTAAAAAAGAGCTTCATGAGATTTCTTCGTATAGGATGCTTGGGAGGAATTTGCTACTTGTCATAAAATTTAGCAACCATCTGTCCTTTAGAAGATACAAAAATAGGAGGGACTCTTTGTGTAATTTATCAAGGCTTATCCTTATGCAGAACTTCTTTTGGCATTAGGTTCTAGTAGTGTATAGAAATATCTAGGGCACATGTAATCATTGCTTATGCTGGACAAATTTGTCAGATTATCATCCATAATTTGCATAATTCGTGCAAATGATTTTGAATATGTAGCATTAGTGATTTGGCAATAATCGCCAGGAATGTCTCAAAGAGACTTTGCTTTAGAGAATTGGAAGGTTTTATAAAGGTCGTAGGCATATGGCCGAACCTTCATTAACTATAATCTTAGGCTAGTTATAAGGGTTATGTTAGTTTTCCATTGGCTTGCAGTAATGCAGTTCCAGGTTCAGTTAGAATGCTTAGTTCTTTTATTTTTGTTTCTTCAACTTACAGTAACCACTAAGACCATTGATTTATGCAGATATCCTAATCTTAAGAATGTGAAGGAGCTGATTTACAAGAAGGGTTATGCAAGGATTGACAAGAAAGCAGTTCCTCTGACAGATAATAATATCATTGAACAGGTATCATAGTTGTCTTAACCTATGTTACTTGGAGTGAGTGTCGGATACGGGTATGTGTCCGCATAGGTATGCTCAAGTTTTCTAATTTTTTTCATATATTTGGAGGATCATACTCCCATACCCACATCCGAATGTGTCGGACACGGGTACTTTAGGGAAAATGAAGAGTCCGGGTAACATAGGTAACCGAGTCTGCGGAAAAACTCCCAGTTTAACTTTGTCCAAAGGTTCATAATGCTTGCAACTAAAACTCCTTTTCTTTTTCAGACATTGGGAAAGTATGGCATCATATGCATAGAAGATATCGTACATGAAATTGCAAATGTTGGTCCACATTTCAAGGAGGTTATTCATTTTATGGGACCCCTTATGCTCAGTAAGCCAGAAGATGGATTAATCCAAGGGAAGAAACAGCCATACAAAGAAGGAGGAGATGCTGGAAATCGTGAAGATGAAATCAATGACCTAATCAGCAAAATGAATTAGCTTGAATATCGTAGTTCCTTGTAGCTTTCGATGACCTGTATGGAACGTAATCCAGTTTTTGAAGTGAAACAAATTTGGCTTTGCTTTATCATTATAATCAATACTAATTTACCATTTCTTATTTGTTTAGGAAGTCCTTAATCTTCTTGTCTTAATTTTCTTTTTTCCTTTATTGATGAATTTTACAGAGCATAGGAGGAAGGGTGTAATCGAGCTGAGTCGAGCTCAAGTTATAAGAAGTTTGAGTTCGATTCAAAATTTGTGGTTTGAAACTCGGTTTGAGTTCAATCGAGTTTTACTTTTAAAGCTTGAACTCGATTTGAGATAAAATCGAACTCTCAAGTTCATTCCATTAGGTTCGATTAGGCTCGTTTATCTAGTAAAAAATGAGTTTGATTTACATGCTCGATTTAAAACTCGATTATTTGTGTTCGAGTTCGAATTGAGTTTTTCAATATTAATTAAAAATAAAAAAGCTCTATTAGGCTTGCGAGCTACTCGAGTCAAGCATTAGGATACTCGAATTCGACTGCTCGAGCTTGACTTAACAATGATCGAGCCGAATCCGAATAGTTTGCGAGCACAGATGTTTTCGTTTACACTCCTATATAGGAGTAGTGCTTGGTTACTGAGAAACTGAATGAAAGAGGAAGAAAACAATTGAAGTTGAGAATTTCTTATTGTTTATTATATTTTATTTCAATTTTTTTGATTTGGAATTCGAATCTAGCTCTTCAGTAGAGAATATACACGCACTTATCATTGAATCAAATGTCGGTTTAGATCATTGAACTTCTGGTTGCAATATGTCCATTTGAACATTTGTATTCTAATCTTAAGGACAAAAGATATGATAGAAGTGTATCATTCAGACATACAAGGTTTATTTTGAACATAAGTTTGGCATGAACTAATGAAGAATGTAATAAATCTGGAACTAAAATAGAAAAATCTGACACACAAATCAACAGGAGCCCATTCTGTTAATGTACCAACAAAATTGAGTTATATTTTTCCTTCTGGTAATTTACGGTGGGAAACTTAGATTTCATAATTTAAAACATAACAAGTAGCCTTCTCTCTTCTTTGAATGAAACCAAAATCCTATACACTGATTTGTATCTGTATAAGCAAAGAGTCAAGGGAAAAAATCCGAAATTTAATCCAATTGATTCATGCAATCACATCTAACAAGTCTGAAGTTCGAATACCAGCATCTACAACCCCTTCTCCTATCTCGGACTACAGCCTTTTTTGTACTAAAAAAAAGAATAAAAACCCAAAAAAGGGAGACAACCAAGAAAATTGTCCTGAGAAAGTAATTCCTTCCTTGCTGATCAGACAACTTCCAATTCGTTGTATCTTGCTCTTGTTCTATCAGGGGAATGAATTTCTTCAATGCCCTTTCTCTTGTTAATGTTTGATTCCATTTCTTTAGATCTAATTCCTTTCATCAGATGAGGCCTAAGCTTGTTTACATCTGATAATTGAACTGGCTTCAAAAAGAACTCCTCAGCTCCATCTTCAAGGCATCTGATTGAATCAATCATCAAAACCAATTCATGTCAGCTTAATTAATCAAACATTGAAAGTAATTTGATTAAATCTGAACTATTATTAAATAATTCTATCATGGCAAATGTTTTCCTAACCTGTTAATTCTTGATGGGATATTGTCTGAGGACATAATAACAACTGGTATGTCTTTAAAAGATGAAGATTCTTTGATTTTTCTTAGGAGATCATAGCCTGTCATTCCTGGCATACAATAATCTGTGATGATCAAATTGACTTCCACTTCTTGATGATCTTGATCATCATCATCATCATCAGGAGAAACAGATGCAAGATTTGAATTTCTCTGTTCATCTTCGTTATTATTATTCAATCCAAGAAACTCCAAAGCCTTACTTCCAGAATCAACTGCAGTAACTGTAAACACAATAACAAACAAAAAAAAAACAATTCAATCTATGTTCTGTCTGTCTCTCAACCAAATCAAAAAACCTGTTTTACAATTCAGACTCGACTGTAATCAAGATTCAATCCTAACAAACTTAACATCTGCAATTACTTCTTTTAGGCGATTTCCTTTTTTATGTTCAATCAGAATTCGAGATTTATCTCAATTGGTTAATATACAATATTTTTTAAAAATATTTAAATTTCGAATCCTAACATCTACGAAACTTTCCTCTATTCCAGATGCTTATATAATAAAAAAAAAAACCCTTCCTATGTATCATAAAAAAGAAAGAAAAACAGTAGCTTACCTTGATAAGAAGAAGTCTTGAGAAGCCTTTCAATGAGTTTTCTATCAATGAGGCTATCATCAACAGCAAGAACATGAAACTGAGTCTCTTTATCCATTCCCATGATTGTTAAAGATGTGATTTCAAGAAAGGAAAAAACACCCAGAAAAGAACAAGAAGAAGAAGTGAATATTGGGTTTGGAAGAAAGGGCAAAGATGAAGAAAAAGAAGAAATGGGGAGGTGAGTTTTAAATGGTTGGCCATGGGAGAAGGAAGATGCAAAATCCCATGGGAAAATCTGACAGTTTGGAAAGCAAGATCCGGCAGATTTCATCCAGAATCTCCCGGATCTTCTAAGTTGATTTTTGAATTGGACAACAAGCAAAGATGGTGGTGTGTTTTCCATTTTTAATAGTTTTTTTTTTTGTTTTTTTTAACACTTTTCTCTCACTAATAATATTTTCTTTGACTCTTTGATTAGTGGCCTTTTCGATTCATGTAAGGCTACAGTTTCAGACTTTTCCCATGCACGTGTATTAATAACTTAAAATTATTTTTCTAACAACCTCAAATAATGTATTAATTTTTATTGTCTTTAATTTGTCAAAAAAATGTAAAGCATTTTCTTTTTAATTTATCGGCTATTTATAAATAAAAATACATGACTTGCCCTTCACAATCACATCTTTTTTACTAAACTATAAATCTCAAAAGTCAAAATTCAAGAATCAAATAAAGATTTCAAATAATTTTTTAAAGAATGAGAGATATTGGCAAAGGTACATGCATTTTGACCTTTTTTTTTTCTTGAAAAAAAGAATTCAAAAGATTAAAATAGTGATTAATTTTTTTTTTATATAAAGTTGAATTAAAAGAGAATTACTCACAAGCAAAGCTAATTTAATCAAATATGGCCAAGATAAAAGCCTTTATATAAATTCTTTTATAATTAAATAAAAAAGAAATAGTTACTTTCATTCTATATATAAGTCAAATTTGAGAGTAAGCCGAGAAAAAAAAATCGAAAAATTAAACCAAAACGTGATATTCGATTCAATTCGGTTTTGGTTTAAATTTTTTAAAATTGAACACTTTAATTTTGGTTTCAGTTATCAATTTGAAAATTCTTTAATAACCCTACCGAAATGTTTTCAATACTATCACTTGATTTTTACTATTTTATTTTTTTATTTTAATATCCTATTCAAGTTTTTTGTTAAAATTTAATTTTTTATTTCAATTCAAAACTAAAAATTTTTTAAAAATAAAATGTATTTAAAATCTAAAATTCGATTATCATAACTGAATTTGAATTAAAATTTTTAATTCAGTTTAATTCAATTTTTAATTTATTCAATTTTAATTTAAAAATTAAAAAACTGAATGAATTCAATTTGAATTTATTCAAAAATCGAACCAAACCAAACTAAACCGTATACACCTTGTCAATGCAATGAAAATACACAATCCGGATATAACTGAAAATAAATATTAAGTGTATATGCAAATTTGCAGCACGCGGTTGGTTTGCCTTTTGGCAAAAGAAAAAAACAAAATATTTGTAGGGTCTTACAATTGATATCAATTTCATACCTACTTTTTTATACAGTAATTTTTGCAATCAATACATTTTCATGCTGTGTTTATTTTGAAGGGAGCATTTGTCATTTGTGGGTCCTTTCTATTGAATTTTTGTAGGAATAAGGAGACTTCAATTCAAATTATTAGGTTTCCGACATTTCATGTCTTCAATCTTCATGATCATCAACACACTTTGTTTTTTTTCTTAATCATGATTTTTCTTTTTCTTTTTTCCAAATTGAATAATTTTTTTAGATTTATAGATGAGTATTCGATCGGTTTGGTTTTAAAATTTTTAAAATCGAATAAACTTGTAAAATCAATTGAACTGATTGAAAAAATATCCCAAAATCAAAATAACCGAAATGAATTTAATTGCTTTGGTCGGTTTTTTCGATTTTGTTTTATTTAGGTTATGAGTTTTGATTTGTTTGAGTTATCAATTTTTTATTTGTTTGGTTATGGACTATTGGGTTAGGTTAATTTAATTTTGGATTAAATTGGGTTGGATTGAGTTAAATTGTTAATTGGGGTTGGATCTAAATAAAAATAATATATATATTTTTAATTAAGTGTCGATTTGTTCGGTCAATTCGGTTTAGAAATAAAAAATCGCAAATCGATCGAATAAATACGTTTAAATCGAATAAACTAACCGATCCAAACCAAAACCGAATAAATCGAACAGAATGAATCGAATTACTTTAATTTCGATCGATTTATTCGATTATCCGACTTTTTACTCACTCTTACTTAAGTTATGTTTCGCTTGTTGGAAATAAAAAACTTAAAATCAAAAGTAGTATACAAATTTTGTAGGAAAAAAAGAAACTAGGTTTCCAACATTTCATGTCTTCAATCTTCATCATCAACAAACTTTGTTTTTTTGTCAATCATGATTTTACTTCTCATTTTTCTAAATTGAATAATTTTCTTAGGTTATTGTTGGGGAAAAAAAAACTTAAAATCAAAAGTACTACAAATTTTAATGAAATTATTAAAAAAGTAAAAGATTAAATAACATGGATACTGATTTTTTTGTTTTGTTTGCAATTTTAGTAAAATTATATTTTTGTTTATTCAAAATTTATGATTTCTCATTTTCTTTAAATTTTCCATTCTTTATTATAATTATGTAAAATCTTGACAGCAAATATATTTCTTAATTTTATCATAGAACTAATATGAATATCTTTTTGTCAAAAAGAAAAGGTGATCTGCATCTCCTACAATGATTTTCTTACCCTTTACGAAGCAGAAAAAAAAAAAAATCAAACACACGTTTTCAACGGAAAAAAAAATTACAAATTACAGAATTTTATCAATCTAAGTTATATGAAGATTTTCCGCCACAATATCTGCATTTTTCTATCAGATTTTCCTATTAAGATTTTCCATTGTCATATTTCATTTTTACTAGTAATTCTCTTTTTACTCTTTCAAAACTAAACCAGATTTTTCTCTTTTTCTTAGGAAAAAAAAAGAAAGAATATAATCACATTCACATGCTGTAGCATCATTATCTTCTCGGATTCTTCATTTCATCCTTACTCCTTTTTATTCTTTTTTTATTTATTATTATTTAAAATGCTAATGAATATGACGAGGATTTCAAAATATACTGTTTTAGAATACTTTTATAACAAATATTTTAAAAACTTGATTATTGGAATATTTATTTTTTATTTTTGAACTCATGAACTTAATTTTATGAATTATCGAAAGTTTTGAATTGATTTAATCACAATAACAAAATTTCAAAACTATATATATTTTTATATCATTTAAATAATCTTCAATCTTTACTCTTGGTCCAAAAAATAATTGTTGTTTGATCTATTTGGTTTCATTTTTTTTTTCATTATTTTCCATTGTACTAAAAAAAAAACAGAGATAGCTGTAATAAAGTCTGCACCATTTGTCTTGTCTAACTCAATTATTATTTTTAAAAACATTATTATTAATGGTCTGCTTCTTTGAATGTTCAAAATTATGATTAATTTGTTTGGTTTGATTAATGTGAAACAGGTTGGAAAAGGATCCCATGAAGATGGGAAGAGCGAGTCGGTGACTTTGAAGTTTGGAGTTTGGACCCACCAAATCCCCAGAGGGATATGGTGATTTCAAGTGCCAAACTTTCCCAACTTGGTAAATCATGTGCTCTTTTACTACCTTCTAGACCTATATTTACTCATTAATTTTAGAATTATTCATGAATCGATAGGGTTTGAATTGAAAAAAGTTATTTGTTTTATATTTGGTTTGATTAGTTCAATTTTAAATTTTATTTTATTATTTAAAAAATATTAAAATTATTTTATATTAATATTTATATAATTTATAATTAAATTTAAATATTTTTAATTAAGGCCAAGTTGAATTAGATCGGATTGAAAAAAATCTTATCTAAAATTCGATCAAATAAGATAAATAACTCAATCTTTATTTAAGATAATTTCCTTACCTATCATTATAATAATTAATTATTATTCTTTTTGTAGTTTTCAAAAGTTGAAATAGGATGTTTTAGCATAGAAAATAATTTATATTAGGATAATCTTAAAAAGTGAGATTATTATTATATACTGATCCTTACTAAATCAATTTACTCTTTTTTAACAGTAAACTCTTAAATTTAAATGTGATTTATTAAAACTCTTAAACTTGATCTAGGATATATATATATATATATATATATATATATATATATATATAACTGACGACAAAACTTTGTTTCTCCAAAGATACAATTGTTGTTATTTTCATTCTCTATATAATTAAAACTTCGTTTCTCCTAAGCAATTTAGTGTCCACTGTTGTTATTTTAATTGTTATTTTTTATATTGATCTTATTTTGCTTATTAGATGTTTGATAAAATTATAAACTAGTTCTCTAATTAAAACGGGTGGGATAGAAAATCACATAAAACAAAACAAAAACGCCATCTGAATCTGATTTCTAGTTCTCAATCAGTCTTCTTTTAAGGGTTATTTTGAAAAAACCCATGAAAAGAAGAATTATTAATAAATAGTCTAATATGTTATAATTATTTATAAAAAGGAAATGAAGAAATTAGAAACTTGTAAAAAAGAGATAGCAAAGACTTAACTACCCCTCATTAAAAACTCATATTCCTCCCTAAAACCCTAAAATTTTATCACGATAGCTTCACCTCATTTTTCTTATTTATTTCGTTTTTCTTCTTCATTCTGCCATTGCCTATCTTTCTTCATTTTGCTTCTCAAATTTCGCCGCCCCTCTTCTTCTTCATTCCCTCGCCCTTTCTCGATGCTCCTGAAGCTTTGAAGACACCAAGGTTAGGGAACTATTATTTTTCTTTTTGTTTATTTTTTATTGTGTCAAAAATCGTTGCTGGTAGGCTTAGAGGTGGATTTTGAACTATTGTTTATATAGTACCTTGATGATGGTGGATTTTGCTCTTTTTGTTATTCCTTGTTATGACTGATAACAAATAAATCTACTTATTTTTATTATAAAGATTGAGCTTGCTAATAAAGTTAAATGAGTTGGCACTTTGTTCCTGTAATCTTAGCTGAAAGTCACACATGCATAGTGGATAAATTTTTTAAAGGTCTGTTGTTTCCTAACGTGACTGGGTTTATCTGTAGCATCTAGTAAGATATAGAACATAGCAAGTGTCTTCTGTTTCTGTATATATACCCCTAAATCTTGCTTGCCTTTTATGCTTTCGATCGGAGCTTGGTGATGATCTGTGTAGGTTGTGCAGTTTTGTTTCAAGTGCTATTGATATACGTTTCAGGCTAGCTAGCACAATCTGTTTTTGCAGCTATTGTGATGTATTTCATTTTGAAAATGGCAATGAAAGATTGGAAGGAGTAATGGCTTTACTTAGCAAAAAAAAAAAAAAAAAACCTTATAATTGGGTCCTAGGTATCTCCTTAAATCTACTTATTTCTATTCTATTAACCTTATGGTGCTGCACTTCATGCATCATTGGCTACTAGGTATCTCCTCGCAGCAGAACCCAAACTTCATTCACCAGAGGGAAATTTACATGATGAATATGAAAGATTCTTGACTGTCTTCACTGGGATTAGCACTTAATACAACCTTATTTTGGTTGAACACATAAAACATATGCTTAAAGTTCATCATTATCAGTGTTCGAATTAACAATTTACAATATATTTTAATTATTTGCTCTTTCTTCTTCAACCTCCCCCCAATAGAAATTAAAGTTTATATTAATGTGATAATTTTAACTCTATTTTTAGAGAATTCATTTGAAAATCATTGTGTAAGAAAATTATCAGATCTATTGGCAAAAATTATTAACTTCACAAGCAAAGTTAGTATTATGTAAGAAAATTGAAAAATAAAATTAGTTTTTTTTTTAATACTGTAAAATCCTTATATAACTTACAAAAAACATTTAAACTTGTAATTTTGAGAAGAGGGGAAAAAAGATTTAAAATTGGTGGTTGTTTTGGCTGAGCTGGTGCCAGATAAATATAGAGATTAATCCACATGGTAGACAGATATGTAAGTGTACATTCACATCACATGCCCACCTCAATCCCCATCCCATGTGAAAGTAAGTCTTTTGTCTATATTTTAACTTTTCCTTTTAACAGGTACTTGTTTTCTTTTGCTTATGTCCACAACTTCCCTTTGGAGATTCTCTTAATCTGTCTTCATAGGCCATAAAAGATGTGGAAACTTGCTAGAGCTCTTGTATTATTGGCTCTTTAATTAACTTTATGTGGTGACCCTACTGGTGTAGCTTGTAGCTATTATTTATGATTTTTAGAGGAAGTTACTTGCCTGTTGGCCATTTAGAATGTTTAACAAACTATTTTCTCATCTCAATGGCAGCAGCTGTTCTGGTATCCATTTTGTTTTTACTCTGAACATGGAAAAAAAAAAGTATGACTTCTGATTTATAAGTTATTTAAGGGAGGCAATACAAATTGGGTCTTTACTGTAAAGATACGCGTATTTGCAATCAATGCTCAATAGTTCAGTAGGATTCAACTACACTTACACATAAATCAAGCAATTCAATTACAGGCACATTTTGGCTTTTTTCTTTTTCTTTATAGCAGAATTTTCACTCTTTAGCTATATTTTTTGTATTATCAGCTTTATTTGTGACACATACAAATTTGGGAGAATAAAAAATGGAACGACGTCATAGTTCAAGGCATTTAGCAAGAAAAAATAAAGGTCTTGAGGTAAATTATTTTTCTTTGATTGAACATTTTGTTATTGATAATATAAATTTTTGCTAGATTGAACATAATCTATTCATAATGAAATTGCAGTGTGATGTTGAATTGCGCACAAGATGTAGCCCTGGCAAATTGGTTAGGGTTATGAACGAAGTTGTTAGGGGTGATGTTATGAAGGAAAATGTAGTGCGAGAGATAGGTTTTGGTGGGTTTCTAAGTTTGAGATGTACAATTTTGCGTCACCATCTATGTGAGTGGCTTATAAACAATGTAACCCATTAAATTGTGTTTTGAGATAGTCTAACCGTATCTTAGCAATGAAAGATACAGATGCAGGTCTAGTGTTTGGCGTTCCATGTACGGGAGAAGAGATTATAGTAGATGTTGTGAATGAGAATGATGAGATAAAGGGTTGGTGTGATAGATTTTTCAGGGTTCCTTCATTGAAGGAAGTATAGAATTTGTTACATAATGTAACATATATAGATGATTGGAAAAGGTTGTTCGTCTTATTTGTTATCGGTACTGTCATGTCACCTTCTAGTAGGCCTGAAGTAAATACAAAGTTGGTTAACACGATTTATGATTCATCCCAAATTCGTTCCTACAATTGAGGTGGGTTTACACTGAAGCAATTGATGAACGACATTAGAAAGTACAATGGAAGGCAAGACACAACATATATTACTGGCTCCTTACTCTTCCTTCAGGTAAATATGTATTATCTTTTATGATTCTATTTACCCTCGTCTTTTATTAATAAGTAAAAAAACATTATATTTATTCTCTTATTGTTAATATACAACATTTTGGATAGATGTTTTATTTGGATAGAGTTATCCTATCCAAACATTTTGTTTTCCGTGCAATGCCCCGATTAATGGGATGGGATGGTGTTTCCATGAAGAAGCACCTACAAGTTGAGGAAGAGTTAGGGGGTATGGGTTAGGGGAGGTAAGTAATGTTTGATTGATGCGCATTCCAATTTATAAATAGAATATTAGTTCGTATTATAAAAAGTTATTGAAATCTACTTATGTATGTAGGTTGTAAGTGACATTGATCCCCCTATGGATGAGTGTTTTGGAGATGTTTCAACAATGCAGCTTGATCCAGAGGCGATGATATGTCTAAATTTTGTCATTCAAAATCATCTAACATAATAATACCTTTCATAGCCTTTAAAATCATTGCAAGACTCTCCATAAATATTTAAATTTTATAATTATGTGTTTAGGCTTTATTTGAAAGGATTAAAGGGCGTACAGAGAAGATGATTCAGTGGTATGAGGAAATGGTCCAGTTTCATAAAAACAATGTTCTTGATTTCATGGCATTGGCGAAGTTGTCTTCAGCACATGCGAATGCTGAAATAAGAAATCGTTCGATGATTTCAATAGAAGGATGGAGAAGGTGGACACTGAAGCTTCTCCATCATCTATGTTTAGGCCATATGCAAAAGGTTCCACTTCACAAACAACTGCCCCTCCATCAAATTTTCAAGTGGAAGAATCTAACGTTCCTTCAAATGTTGAATTTGAAGAAGGGGTGAAATTTGTAGAGGAAATTCCTGGAAATCATAATAGGGAAATACATGATTTCCCTGTTATTAGGAGATCTCCACGAATTTCTAGAACAATTAGGACTTCTATTAATCTTCGATCACCATTCTATGTTAATTGGCCAATTGCGACATTGAAGAAAGTAGAAAGAGCTGTGGTTAAATATGCTTGGGATGAAAATGCTAATCATATGTAAGTTACATATTTCAATTGACTCTCCACTTTTTACATAACATTATTGTGACGAACAATGCGATATTTGAACAATGTTTGTTAATGATGTAGGGAAATCTTGTCCGCAATGCATGGTTGGTCATTAACGAGGTCCAACATACTGTCTTTAGTGGGTTCGAATTGGGTGAATAACATGGTATAATCAAGTTCGTTAATTTAACATTTGCATAAACGCTTTTATCGTAAGATATCGTAGTTCATTTTTCTTTGGAGTATGGCAGGTTGTAAAGATGTATGTTCGTGTAATTAGTGCCACCAAAATCTATATGGGTAGGAAATCGATTGGAACTCGTGTTGTTTTGAGTTCACATTTTGCAGTATGAATTTTGTTCCCTCCTAAATACATCTCTATAAAAATATGTAATTCTTATTGTATGTTGATTAAGATTATAAGTATATAGCATAAGTTAATAATCAGATTTCCTTTCAATGTAGGGTAACATACTTAATTACAAATTTGAGAGAAAGACAGCTGATGAAGTGGCCACTGATTTTGCTAATTATCTTGCAAATGAACCGTATAATGCTGATATTATGCAAGCTCAACTGGTATGCGTACATATATGCAAGTTTGTATGGATATTCACATTAGTATAAGATATATATATATATTATTGAAGTTGTTATTTATGATTTGTCGTTAATATTCAATTCATTGGTTTAGATTTGAATATTGCGTGAATAATCATTGGGTTGCATATTGCGTGAATACGGTGTCTCGTGAGATTGAAATCATTGACTCAAGAAGGTCGCCTTTTGGACGTCTACATGTTGCTTTCTCGAAGCATTTGGTAATCTTTAACTCGTATTCTCAACTAGTTTGTTCGTAGTGGAATATTTGACTGACATGCTTCAAATCGTCCTTTCAGCTAAAAGTTTTTCCACCATTGTTACGTGCTTGGAATCATCCTACTACAAATGCAATGAAACAGTACAAGGAGAAACGTCTACAATTTGATTGGCAATCAGATGACGAGTAATCTCTTAGTTTTAATTCATTTAACAGTTATACATGTTTCTTTAGTTATCACTACTATTGATGCAATATATTGTCATTTGTCTTACAATTCATCTGATTGTGGGGTTTTTCTAATTAAGCACTTACAATCTTGGTTTGGCCGAATCAGTCCACCGCTTAATCGGGTGATTGTCATAAAAATTATTTGTATTTTCTGTAAGACTGATGCGAATAATTTTAATGACTGTACATAATTTTTTAGGATGATGCGAAGAAGTACCGTCTGCAGCTCGCTGCCCATTTGATTTTGGATACAAGAAATAAAGAAAAAGAGCAAGTTCTAAGCAAGTCCAGCCTTTGTGGATTCTAAATATATATAAAATGCATCTACACCTTAACCTCTTTATCCAGTGTGTTGGCCTTGAACGATACAAGCTCCCCTTTGGATATTTTCCAAGTAGTCCCCTGTGGACATAATCGTGTTGTGACTACAGTCATGTCAATGTGGCCATTCAAATACCGACTAAAGTCATCATCCACAATATTCGGTGTCTGGTAATATTGATTAATTGTCTGGGGATCAAACGGTACTTGACTTCCTCGAACAAAAATCGTATCACCACTTGGTTCGACCGCGTTAGCATAAAATTCTCTAACCACCGGTAGCACGACGGATTGCGGTGGAGCACAAAATTTCTACCAATTGCGCGAATTAATTACCTGTTGATACTCACGATGATGCGGATCAAGATTCAACCCCATCTTCGAAATAAGACTTTTTTGGAAGAGAGATTGGGTATGCCGTAATACAGCCGCTTCAGACACGAACTTACTACTATCAAAAGTTGGATTACTAGTGCTAGCCTTGAGTTTCTTCTTCAGTCCCATGACACTAGTTCTAAGTTCGTTAATATCAACCAAGTTCAACAATTATCTTCAACCAAGCGAACACCTATAAAGCAAGAGTTAAATTCTTCTAGAATTTCCTACCAAAATTATCCACTCAACCAATTTATAATTCGAGACGAATCATCACCAAAAACAAAACCCAATTTAATCACTAGCAATTTCTTCAATCTTCACTAAAATTCAACAAAACCCACTCCAAAATTCCCACAATTTTTCACAATACTAAAAAATAAACCAATCAACAATAACCACGAAAATTAATGTTCTAATTATCCACAACAACCAAAAAATTTCAACCCACAACAATAATTTGATGCAAAAACAATATTCAATACCAAAACTCAACCAAGAATCAACCAAATATAAAGAAACTTGAAGAAAAAGTAAAAACTTACTTGATAAATTAAAACTTGGGTGAGAAATTCCTTTGCTTGAAGATTAGTGATGTGAAATTCTTGTTGTTGCATAAAATTGAGAGAAAGAGTTATGGAGAAGAAAATTGTTGGGAAAGATGAGAGGTGTGAGATTGGGTGAATGAATTGTGTATAAGAATGGGTAATTGTATTGGCAAAGAGTTGGGAGAGATGAGATTGTAGAGAGAGATGGATAGTTAGAGAAGAAGAAGGTTTGAGAGATTTGGGGTTTTTAAAAAATTGGCTACCAACAAAAGAAAGGGGTTCATGGTGTTAGGGTTTTTTTATAAAATTTAAAAAAAATTAGGTAGCCGCGGCCCCAGGTTACTGCCTGTTTTAATGTAATTGAAAATTTTAAGGGGCCGCTGAGCAAACTATCTGTTCTTAAAAAATTTTGGGCGCCGTGGCTCAGGGCAGCGGCGCCATGTTACTGCCTCTTTAATAAAATTTTTTTTGCACCGTGGCCGCGGCGCAAAGTTTCTGTTCTAAAATTTGTTTTTTGGGGCGCTGCGGCTCCATGTTACTACCACTTTTAATTATTTATTGTGCAACATTCTGTTCTTAATTTTTTTTGGGTGCCGCGGTGCCAAGTTTATACCTCCATGGCACCACGGCGCAGGGTTGCAGCGCCAATTTTTTTTTTTTATAAACCTAAAAAAAAATGAAATTAGTACATATTCCCAGTTGATTTAGGATTGAATTTAGGAGAAACTAAAAATGTACATATTCTTTTGCCTACATGTACATATAAGTATGTAGGAATGTACATATTGTCTTGTGGCCATGTACATATAAGTGGAATTTTTTATTAAATTTTTTTACTAAAATTGATGTTCTATACATCATTTAAATGCATTGGGGATTAATTCCTAGTTGATTTAGGATTGAATTTAGGAGAAACTAAAAATGTACATATTCTTTTGCCTACATGTACATATAAGTATGCAGGAATGTACATATTATTTTGTAGCCATGTACATATAAGTAAAATTTTTTATTAATTTTTTTTTTACTAAAATTGATGTTCTATACGTCATTTAAATGCATTGGGGATTAATTCTTAGTTGATTTAGGATTGAAATTAGGAGAAACTAAAAATGTACATATTGTTTTGCCTACATGTACATATAAGTATGCAAGAATGTACATATTGTCTTGTGGTCATGTACATATAAGTGGAATTTTGTAATAATTTTTTTTTACTAAAATTGATGTTCTATACGTCATTTAAATGCATTGGGGATTAAACCCTAGTTGATTTAGGGTTGAATTTAGGAGAAACTAAAAATGTATATATTGTCTTGTGGCCATGTACATATAAGTGGAATTTTGTAATAATTTTTTTTTTTACTAAAATTGATGTTCTACATGTCATTTAAATGCATTGGGGATTAATTCCTAGTTGATTTAGGGTTGAATTTAGGATAAACTAAAAATGTACATATTGTCTTGTGGCCATGTACATATAAGTGAAATTTTATAATAAATTTTTTTTTTTTACTAAAATTATTGTTCTATACGTCATTTAAATGCATTGGGGATTAATTCCTAGTTGATTTAGGTTTGAATTTAGGAAAAACTAAAAATGTACATATTGTCTTGTGGTCATGTACACATAAGTGGAATTTTGTATTATCATTTTTTTTAATACTAAAATTGATGTTCTATACGTCATTTAAATGCATTGGGGATTAATTCCTAGTTCATTTAGGATTGAATTTATAAGAAACTAAAAATGTACATATTGTTTTGCCTAAATGTACATATAAGTATGCAGGAATATACATATTATCTTATGGCCATGTACATATAAATGTATTTTTTTATTAAATTTTTTTATACTAAAATTAATGTTCTATATGTCATTTCTATCACCATTCACGAGGCTTCCATTCCGCGATTTTCCATCACATGATCATCCACAATCATTCAAATAATAACAAAATAAAATCAAACCAGAACTTTTAAGAAATTACATTACTGGATTCCATAGCACTACACAATAAGAAATCCAACTAATATCATAAACATAGAATTGGATAATCGATATTTTGTTTCATTCATTCCAAACATAGGATGTTCTAGACAACACATAAAATTAGAAAGTACAATGGTCCTATCAACATCAACATTTTCCTACAACCAGAGTACACAAAGGAAGCTACATACACCAGAAATAAGAAGAAAAGACTTGACTAAGCAATAATCACACCTAAACCCAAAAGCTTCTTAAGCTTCTCAACCTAAATCCAACAAACCGATTATACAAAAAATGGTCTATACATAGCTGTACAAAATGTAAGGCATGCAAAATGCGACATGTGAGCAGGTTTGACGAATTAGACATCGATTCGATGCTTTCACAAAAAATATAGCACGTTGAACCATTCAATTCCTAACCTACAAACAATTTTTGGTGCTTCAACAAAAAATATAGCACATCGAACCTTCCAAACCCTAATCTACATAGAGAATGTAGGTGCATCAACAATAAATACAGCACCTCGAACATTCATATTCTTCTGTCTGGTTGAAAAAAGTATCAACTATCCTAACAAAAAGTTGTAACTCCTTTACAAAAGGTAAGGTATGTAACCATGAACCTGCATTTAACACATGAAGAAGATATAAGTTATATAGGTTTGGCATGTAACCATAAAGAAAAAAGGTAAATTTAAATACTAATCATGTAAAACTTACAATTGCTTTACAGTGGATTCGGCGATCTGCATGAAGCTCGATTGTGACCAATTTGCTTACATTTAGAGCAATGAATTTCTCGTTTCTTGATAAATTGTGATTCAATGCACTTGAATTTTGGTCGACTGGTGGCCTCTTCGTCAAAGGAGCTTCAAGGATAAATGATGTCGACTGCTGTCTGATACGGTGAAATCAAGCAAGTTATGAGTCTCAACTGGAGCCATTGTAAGTGAATAAATCAACTTCTGTTTCGTTGACTTATAACAATCATCAACGAACTGGTAAATATCTCCATGTTTTGCTTCAATGACTGCAGAAGCATGGGCACAAGAAAGTCCACTCATTTGCCATCCTAAACATGTGCATTGTCGAGTACTCAAGTTGACAACAATGTCTTTGTTGCCGTACTTACCTTAGCGGTGAAATCTCTATAACGGAAAACATGGAAGTATTTACTTCTTCCAATATTCTCTAGTAATTTTTCCTCAACATTGTGCCCAACTCCATTTTTCCAATTATTGACATCAGACTTAGCTTTATAAATTTTTTGAGCCAAATTTTCTCTATGCTCATTGATAAGGGAAATGATGTTGTGTCGCCTCTCCTTGACTAACCATGCATTGAAAGACTCTGCAACGTTGCTAGTAATATGATCCCAACGAGGATGACTGAATTTTGACATAAGCCAATGTTTTGGCTGATTATCTAACATCCATTCAACTAGCTCTTTGTTGTACATAGTCAAATTTGTGAATGCAACATTGTAATCCTCTTCAAGTCTAGCATAAACCACTGCATCCAACAACTGTAGGGCTTGCTCCTTCACTTTTTTCCCACCATGCATCAATTTTCTAACTTCAGCACTAAAGTTTTCCTTAATATGTCTGTAACAATAAGCATGACAAGCCGATCCAAATATTTCGCCAACACTAGTGATAATATTCTGGTTCCTATCAGAAATAATGGTTACCGAAACATTTCTGGTAACATTTTACTTTAAAATTTCCAAGAACCACATCCAATTCTCTTAACTTTCTCAGCTAACAATTGCATATGCAACCGGAAAAAGCTGATTATTTGCATCTATTGAGCTAGCAGATAATAAAGTCCCTTTATAAGGTCCACTCAAATGGCAACCATCAACAAAAATCAACCTTCGATACCCATTCAAAAAACCAATAATTAAGCATCCATAAGCGATAAACAGTTGCTTAAAATGATTACCATTATCATAAGTGCAGATTACGACACTTTGGTGGTCAACATCTTTGATTTGCTCACACAACCATGGAACTAATTTGTACGAGTCCTCAACTTTCCCATGCAGCAACTTCATAGATTGCTCTTTGCATGCCCAAGCTTTCTGGTAGGTCACTGAAGTTCCATATTCAGATTCTAATGCAGCTCAAATTTGATGTGGCGTTGTGTCGGGTTGGAAAATCATTTTCTCTGAAATGATGGCAGCACCAAATTTTGACTTCGAAGAAGGTCTACTTTGTATTGCATCTTATGCACAATGGTTGTGCACATTTATAAATGTCCCCACAACCATAAACTCCGTAGACTTCATCTTCGAAGCAGTTAAATGCCAAGGACAACCTTCAGCCTTACAGTCCACACTAATAAAAGACTTACTATTCTTCTTAAACTTATACACAAATCCATTCACAACACTAAATTGATAAAGACCCAGCCTAAAGGAATATGCATCTTTGAATTGCTGACCGCTGCCAATGATGTGATCTTTCCAAATTTCGCTTGCAAACTGATTTTTGTTCGCAGCAGTACATTCAACAATAACACCAGATTTCTTCGAAGTAGAACATTCAACGGAAGAACCTACATTACGTTCCCTCTCAGAATTGTTTCCACTTATGTCTTCATTCTCAATAACCATACTGTAATTAACAAAAAGATGATTAAGACATAACGCAATTATATACTTTGATGTTTAAAAGCCTTTATATTTCTTACCATAACAGATCTTAGTTCGAATGATGCACTATATTTTTGTCATTGTTGTTGGCAGATTCAATCACTTCAGTTCTAAATATATACAAATTGCATAATCGATCAGTAAAATTTATCAAATCTGTCAAACCGGCATCATTCACCAAATCAATTAGCTTGGTTTTGTCAAACTCCAATGTATATCTAAATACATGACCAACAACACTCTTCCCTAATTTTTCCCCAACTTGATGCACTAATTCTTCAAAACTAGTGTTTTCATCGATCATCACACCCACTGTTCTTCCACCTCGATATTCTATAGAGTCACCATTAACAATCAAGAGCTCACAATCAATATGACAATAACAATAGACCCTTTTCTTAGGGCTTGGTTCAATCATTTCAACTTTATAATGATCGAACAATATGTTTCTGCAATGTATGAAACAACAATATACTCTTACATGTTAACCCTCCTTAAAACGACCAATCAAACAAAAATATAATATAATATATGTACATATAGTCCAGCAATATGTACTTATAGCAAAACAATATGTACATATTGCATTCCTATATGTACATTCTTTCAAATAATATGTATTTTCCCAAAATTAAATCAATTAAGATATTACGTGTTATACCTTGTTAATCATATCCACTATCAATAGATTAAAAACAAGATTCTTCATTCGATGTTGATACATACCACATTAATATAACTAAGTTGAGATGAAGAATCTATTGACTATTCAACTAAATTAGTATTCTGAGTTTTTGAATACCGGCCTTCCAATGCTCAGATTAATTGGACTGATTCAATTTCCAACAAGAAATAGTAGTATTCTCCAATGCCAATGCCAGTAGTCCATGCAACTTCATAAAAAATTTTATATATAGCATTGAAATATGGCATAAATATAAATTTGACTATTGAATATATATGTAAATTAGATTATTTAATTAGTCTATTTTTTTTTTGAATTAATTTGAGCTCATACTTTTATTTTTTGTCAATTTAACTTAAAGTTAATTAAATAAATTTGATCAATTTAATTTAACGAAAATAATCGATCACCTGAACCAAAATTTTAACTTTACCTTCAAATATTGCAAAAAGAGAAAGAACCCAGACCTTTGTTCATCCCCTCATCAGTTTCTTATGGATGAAATGTTTGACAATACTTTTCAATCATTAAATACGCTACGAATATATGTAACGAAAACAGAAAATAATAGTAAGAAGCTGTCATGATCTCAATACAAGGAAAAGTCAAGAACAAATAAGAAGAGGGGCTACGGATTCTGTGTAATTCAGATTATAAATGCTAATTACTTACCAAATTCATAGAGCCCAAAGCCAGACAGAGCAACCAGGGGAACAACAGACAGAGGACTTAAGAAAAAAGAAAGGGAAGATAGGATGGGGAAGTCAAGAAGTAAGAGAATGGATGGAAAATAGGGAAGGGAGAAGGGGAAGAAGATTATCGGAGGAAAAGAAAAAAATTTTGTTTTTGGTATTATGTTTATTTCACTAAGGTATATTTGTATTTTCAATCTCCTTAGTAATAATTTCTTATATTTTCAGTTCCCTTTTACAAAAAAATATTAAAATTTAGGATCATTTAACTATTATTCCACTGTTGACAGCATATTTTTCATATTAACCCTTTTAATTTCTTTTGATTTCAGGAGATTCTTAAAATCAATAATCTGGGTGATATTCTTTTTATATTTATCTTAATTTAGTTAAAACCAATAATCTGGGAGATCTTCCCGGTATATGAGATCAATAGGGCTATATACCTTTCCAGTCTGAGTTGAGTTCAATTGAAAAATCAGACAGATGAAAAAACTTAGCAAGCATGTAAAGTACTGGGTTCAAATCATTCAAAACAAACCTTTAGAAAATCAGCCACAATCATGACAGTTCTTTGAGGATTCAATGTGTTGTCTGAAGCAGCTCGCATTTCTTCAACGACACTATACACATAGCAAAAGAAAGACAAACAATCACTAGAGATGGCAAAATGAACCCGAATCCGAAAATTCGTCTAGTAAAATCAGAACCCGAACCTGCCCAAACCCGATTTGATCAAAAAGTCAAAAACCCGAACCCGAAATGGCCCGAGCTCGAAAGAGCCCGAACCCGAAAAAACCCGAAGCCGAAAAACCCGAACCCGAAAATGCCCGAGCTCGAACCCGAATTTAATACTAAAAATAAAAATTAACAAATTGTAATTAAATAATTTTTGTATAAAGCAAGAACTTTATTTATCAATTTTATTATAATATATTTTTTAATAATTTAATTAAAATTTATTTTATTTTATATTATATTATATATATATATGATAAAATAATAATTTTATCAAAAATAAAATTATATTTTGTACTTATAACTTTAATATCCCATATCTTTATGAATCCACTATCTAAAAATTCTAAACTCATGAAAATTTTAGAAATGTAAATTTTTTTGACATAAAATATTATTTGTCATTTATTTATGTTATTTTAAGAGCACCCTTATAATAGTATAATAGTATTTTCTATATATTAAAATTAATTAATAGCAATTTATTCATTTTAACTTATCTCTAGTATAATAGTATTTCTTATATTAACAAATAGATAAAAACTACTTTTAAAAAAATGTGTTGCTCTTTGCAACATATATAGTTTTCTTAGGCATATTATTAAATTAAGTCATTAACACCATATTCACTTGCCTAAGCACGGATCGATCCGAAATATAGGCCTCAAATTCTGCCCAAACCTGCCCATACTTGTAAATGGGTAGTCCAAACCCGTTTAGGCCTCAAAGTTGAATGCCAGGGTTCGTCTCTAAAAATCTCTTATTTTGTAGTGAATCTAATAATGTATTTACATGTTGAAATTCGAGTACATCAAATCAATTATTTTAAATATTAATATGATTAATTTATAATATATCATATTTTTTATAATAAATTATTTTAAAATTTTATTTTATATAAAAAATTAATTTTATATTCTTTTGGTGCTAACAAATATTGATTTTAATAAATAAATATAATTAAAAATATCATATTCTAATAAAAGATTATTTTTAAAAATAATAATAAAATTATTTTTAAAAGTAAATATTTAAATTATGTAAAAATGATTACATCTAACATAAAATAAAAATGATGTAAAACAAACCCGAACCTGACTGGGCTCGAACTCGAACGCACCCGAACCCGGACGAACCCGAACCCGATCGGACTCAAACCCGAATGGGCCCGAACTCGATTGAACCCGAACCTGAATGAGCCCGAACCCAAATAGGCTCGAACCCAAATGAACCCGAACCCGAACCCGAATGAGCCCGACCCGAACTCGCCCGAACCCGCCCAATTGCCACCTCTAACAATTACAGTAAAATGTAAATTGATTTTATAGTTAAAAACGGGTAAATTGATTTAATGAAAGATGATTTAGTAAGGATGAGTATATAATAATAATTACATGTCTTTAAAAAATAATGATGTGTCATTATTTTAGTGGTGTCTAAAAACCTCACATTTTAGGATGATCCTATTATAAGTTATTCTTTTTAGCGTATATGTGCTACAGACGAGGAATTGGATGTTGGTTTACGTGTAATTTGGTCAATATTAGAGGTGTCTATTGGTCAGGTCGGGTCGGATTGGGTCTGCCCTCTGTCTAATATCAACATCGTATATACTTATTCAAGTTCGGTTCGGTCCGAAATATGGGTTTCAAATTTTGCCCAAATCTATCAACATTTGTAAATGGATAGTCCAAACCCGTTTAGGCCCGTCCATATTATTTTTTAATTTTTTTTTTTAAAAATGTCATTTTTTATTTTATTAAAATTTTAAACATGGACAACTTAACACATTTTTTAATATTTATATTATAATACTATATATATTTAATTTTTATATGACATAAATTATATAATATATTATTTAATTGAAAAACGGACTGGACCGGGCTTGGGTTTTGAATGTTGGAGTCAAGGCTCGATCCATTTTTTAAACGGGTCTCATTTTTTTGTCCAGGCCCATTTTTTAGGTTTAATATTTTTGTCCAAACCCTCCCAAATATTGAACAGACTTTCGAGTTTGGACAAGTAGCTCGACCCTTAAACATGTCTAATCGTTTAATTATCATATATCATATATATATATATATATATATAATATAACATGGTACATGTTGATTGGATAAGCAATGCTGACATGGCAAATTATGTGGACATCTCCTCTTGATAACACGTAGGACAAGCTTACTTTTAATTATTATTATATTCAAATTTAAAATTTTCAAATAAATATTTATCCATCTTTTTCAACTTTTATCTTATCTATTCAGTCTTATAAAAAAATTTATCTATTCACTTAATTTTAAATATATACAATATTTTAAATTAAAAACAATATTTTATTATTTTAAATTCTAAGAAAACTATCCGTTTATCTTAAATTTTAAAAAATATCAAATACGTTAAAATTTATCTTTCAAAATTTAAATCAAGATTTTAACTTAAAAATTATAATAATTAATAATAATATTTTCTTTCCATACTCCCAAAAGTGTTAATATAAAATTTTAAATTCAATTAATATAAAAAAATACAATCGATATATCCTCCATAAATAAAAATGTTTAAAATTGATTTCAAAATTGAATTGATATATTATAATATCCATTATTTAAAGAAATTCAAAAGATAATTGATTTCATTAATTGTATTTATTACGATGTATTTTGAACCTATTATAAATAGCTTTCTCTAGTGTATTTTAAACTATTTCAATTCTTTATGCAGGCATTCTTAAATTATTCTTAGACTTTTGATAAAAAAATTACCATTAATCTTTTACTCCACATGCATTTTGAAAACTTGCATTTACTAATTACCACATAAAAAATATCTCAACCCATCCTTATCAAATATATATTAAATCCAAATTCAAATACTAAATTATTATTTAAAAATTATCTC
Organism: Fremontodendron californicum; assembly: GCA_030761205.1. Lineage (NCBI taxonomy): Eukaryota > Viridiplantae > Streptophyta > Magnoliopsida > Malvales > Malvaceae > Fremontodendron > Fremontodendron californicum. The sequence continues at coordinate 1,172,534 of JAULJL010000041.1, forward strand.
TTTTAAATTTTAAAAATTTTCTATATAATATTATGGATAAGAAAATAAATTTAGAATTATCTCATATTTTGAAAATATGGATAGCCTATAAATATTATGTGTGCATCATCTTAATTTTCACAAAACTAATTAAAGACAAAAATTGACGTGAATGAGAGAATGCTTTTTTCCTCTCTCATTTTTTAGAAGCATTTTTATTTCATTTTTGTAGTCAAATTTTCATTCAAAGTATCTTCAATTATTTGTTGATTTTTCTATTACAAGTTATTTAGATGGTTTGAGCATTAGGATTTTTTTTTTCCAATTATCTTTTTTTTCTATTAAAAATTACTTCATGTTTATTTAGATACCATTTATCTTTGCGCTATTATTGTGATTTTTAGATCAAATTGTACTATTAATCCCTGTACTATAGTGAAAATGCGGATTTAATCCCTCTACTGTAATTTGAAGAATTTTTCTACCTCTACTTTTCGGGATTTTGAATTTCAGTCCAATTACAAACGTTTTCTGTTTCCTCCGTTAATTTTAATGACGTGGCTTTTACTTTGCTTATGTTTTCTGTTTACTTTGCTTTTAATAAATTTTTTTATTTAAATTTAATTATAAAAATAAAAATAATATTTTTAAACCTGAACTTAAACAAACAAAATAAAATATTTCTAACTTATGAACAGTTCTAGTCAATCCCAAACAATTTTCATTAGGAAAAAAAAAAAAGACAGAGATTGAAGACAAGTTGATGAACCGATGTCTATGAAAAGGTTATTGACTATTGATAACATTGAATATTTCCGGTTAGGCAGGCACTTATCTTGAAGAAAATAAATGATGAAAATTATGCGAAAAGAAAGGGATAAAAAACCCAGATAGCCAGGTGGTAAATGCTAGGAATATAAGTGGTGGTGGTGTTTCAAAACAATTTTGGGTGTCGTGTTTGGTCTCTTTAGCTTGAAATCTAAAGTAAATCTTTCAAGTTTCTAGCACATTTCATAATTATTTTTCTTTGTCCTCAATTTGCCTATGTAGAAAAGGGAAAGCCTATTCTTTCTTCTTCTCTCTATAACTCCCAATTCCATTGATTTCCAACGTCTTTCTTTAAAAATCTTTCTCAAAGCTTGAATCCTGAACCAGAATCTTTGAAATCCAAGATCTGTCTCAAAACTTGAATCATGAACAAGAATCTTTGAAACCCAAAATTTGTCTCAAATAAATCGAAAACACTTACCTTTCTTCAGTTTCTCTCACTTCTCAATTTCAACTTTCTTCAGTATTTTCCCTCTCTACAGATTCTCAATAATTCAGCTTTCTTCAGTTTCTTTCAGTTCTCACTTTTCCCTTTTTTCCATTTGATTCAATGTGCAGCTTTCATAGGGTAGCCTTTGAGATTAGAGATTAGGGTTTGGTTTGCTTTGCTTTGCTTCTCAGTGTTTTTAGAGAGAGAGAGGTAAAATAAAACGTTGAATAATTTTTATTTGTTTTTAGTTTGGAAAAATTATGTGGAAAAGATTTTTCCACTTCAGCATTTATTTTTCTCAGTTGGAAATGCCACGTAAGTGAAATAAAAACCACCTAAGCAAAATAAAAGCCACGTCATTAAAATTAACGGAGGAAACAGAAAACGTTTGTAATTGGACTGAAATTCAAAATTTCGAAAAGTAGAGGTAGTAAGATTCTTCAAATTATAGTAGAGGGATTAAATCTGTATTTTCATTATAATACAGGGACTAATAGTACAATTTGACCTGATTTTTACTACAAATTATTTGATAGTTTGGCATATATTTATTTATTCAAATTTTCAATTTTGAGCATTATTATTTGGTATTTTTTAAATTCAAAAACACATATAACACTTATTATATTATTTTTAAATTCAAAAGATACTAATCAATTTAAAAATTATTTATACATCCTAATTATTGACATCTAATAAGCCTATAAATAGTATGTGCCAATTTTTTTTTTTTTTTGCAACTTTCATTTCAAAGGTGTATTTTTTTTTTTGTAAAAAAATTATTTGTTTTCAATTCATTTTTTCTTTTAAAGCATATTTACTAATTATTTTTTATTTTTTGTACAAAAATTTAGTCGAAATCATAAAAACGTAGTTATGATGATTCAATTCACCATTCAACAAAAAAAATATATATATATATTTTTTTTCTTTAAAAGCTATATTCTTATCTTTGTCATATTTTTTTTTAGTCTTTTGAGCACAATCATAGTAGTGAATGTATGTAAATAATTTTTATAATTTAATTAAATTTTTATTCGAGGAAAACACATTGGTAAGGGAATAGTTTTTATAGAATCTAATTTTGATATGATTTTAAAATTTTACATAATGTTTAAATATACTTGATATGACGAGATATATATATATATATATATATATATATATATAGAAATTTAAAAACTACTTAATGATCTATTGAAATCTTAAATTTAGAAAAAAGTAAAGATGCACATTCGAACCTAAACCTATTACTTTTTTATTAATAAAAATTTGTTACTTTTGTATTTCTTACAATTGTTCATAAATTGTTACATTACATTTTTTGCATACACTTTGCCAATTCATAACCATCCAAAGCTAGTCCGCAATCAATCAATTATCTATATGTTTAGTTTTAAAAAATCAATTATTTATATAGCACAAATAAAAATGCCTAAATTTTAGTTGTTTATCAAACAATCTTATTCAATCAATTATTCGTTTACCAAAATTATATAGATCAAAATTATCCAAATTTTCATCTTAAATATTCTTTATCTTAATTTAAATAAAGCAAGCAGATTGTGAATTTTCAAGTGAAAATTTTCAAATTCGAAATCTTTCATTATCTACTCTATTATTATATATGAAATACTGTGTGAAAGCAACTTTAATGGATCCAAAACATTGGATGATTAGGTTAATAAATATTTTTTTACTGAAATTAAAATAAAAGTATTATATTTTTGCACAAAAAATTGATGGTGGAAAATTTAAACTTGACTTAATGAAACATTTTATTTATTTTTATCATATTTTTCTTGCTCAATTTATTGTTTATATATATTTGAAAGTTTGTTACTTTTTCATAATATGTCATTTGGATATATAAATTTGGAAGACTTGAATGTAATTTTGAAAAGAATGCTAATTAGTATGTATATATATACACATATTTAGTAAATAAAACTAATCCGTGCATTGCATAGGTCACAAATAAACCTGCTCAAGGGTCGGGCTATCCTTCCAAATCCGAAGGCCCGCCCATATTTTGGAGGGTTTGGACAAAATTATTAGACCCAAAATATAAGTTTGGGCAAAAAAAAGAGGCCCATTTAAAAAATGAATCGGGTCTTAACTCCAATAATCAAGGTCCGAGCCCGACCCGTTTTTTATTTATATAATATATTATTTTTATATTTTATGTATTATTTAATTTATATCATATAAAAAATAAATATATATAATATTATAATATAAATATTTAAAAATATGTTAAGTTATTTATGTTTAGAACAATCTTTGATAATATTTTTATTCAATCATCTGAATTAAGCAGATTTATCTTTTAATAAGACCAATATATATTTGCAAACATACGTATTTGAAACCTTGGGTCTTAGTCAGAGTCAGACATAGCAGATTCATAATTTTGGCTTAAAAATTATAGATGGTCCAATTTTATCTTCTTATATTATATATTCAGAATAGTAATATATATATATATATATATATATATATATATATAAGGGATCTACTTAAATTAATGTAAAATTAATTTAGTTTTACATATTTTTATAACTTTTTTATAATATTTATATTTGTTAAATCCAACCGTTGCATTTCATGCTCTATTCTTATAAATCGTGTATGTCAAATTTCGAGTAAATTAAAAATGTTTAACTATTTGTTTAATGCAAAAAAATTTCAACCGTTAGATATATATATATATATAAAGTATTCTCGACAGACATGATATAGATATCGGATTGATTCAAAAATTTACATGCACGATGAGTGAAATTATATTGCTAAATTCAGCAATCAATTTATTAAAATATTAATTATATACGAAATTATAAAAACGTATAAGTTAATAGTTAATCCCTCATATATATATATATATATATATATATATATATATATATATATATATAACTAGAACTCCTCGTTCAACCTTTTATTATATATTTGGTATTTTTTTTTATTTGTTTATTTGATAATCTTCACTTTTCTCTTGATTTTATCTAAATAAAAAATCCACCTTATTATTTATAATAAGACATAAAATCTTGCTTTTCGGGGAGCAAATAGAGCAATTTGCTAATAAAAAAAGAAAATAAGATTAGTGGTGGTCCAAGAATAGTCTCGTTATGATCAATGCCATTTTAGACGAGGAATATTGAGATTAACTTGAGATTTTAATATCTTTTTTTTTTTTGGATAAATAACTTGAGATTTCAATATCAATTATATGAGCATAAGGTTTCAAAATCAAAGCAAAAAATAAAATTCTCTCTAGTTGCGGATAAAGTATTAAGAAAAATAAAATCAATAATTAAAATCTTAAAAAAAAAAAAAAAGGAACCTAAAGTTGTTTAAAAAGTATGAAACTTGATTCTAGAAATTCGGAATTCGAATTTTTAAGATGTACGAGATGAGATAAATGATATTACGATATGGGATTATAACAAAGTAAGTAATAAAATTATTTTATCATAACTCATAAAAATTTTAAATTTTCACTTAAATCTTAAAATAAAACTTGAAAATAGGTGAATGCAATATGTTAGAGCGTGTAGTATTATCTAGAAGTATTCATGGCTGGGTTAAGCTCGGGTCAGTATGTAAACCTGAAATACTATTTAAAATATATTAAAATATTAAAAAAATTATTTTTATATTAATATTAATATATTTTTTATAATTAAATTTAAATAAAAAATATTTTTTATTAATAAAGAGTAATTCGAGTTGAACGGACCGGTTTAAATTAACAAAATGCATATCCAAACTCGACCCAATACGAACCGGGTCAAACATATACTTACATGATAATATCTGTTATTGGCAGAAAATTGTTAGATGTATCACATGGAATATTACTCTTTTGATTTCTGCAATCCAAATTGAGGAGCTGCCATATCTTGCCATGTCCCCCTATCCCAGTAGATAAAATCCATTCGGACTGACCTTAAGCATCTCTATATATTTATGTGAAATGTGAGGACAGTTTTTATTTATTTATTTTTATCGATTGAAAGGAGATTCGAACTCAATTTTTATTATTATATATTAAGGGATGAAAAATTTAAATTCAGTTTTTTATTAGGAAAAACATGTGATCATCATTGAATCAAATGCTATGAATGTCGAAATTTAGATTGAGCTAAAAGAGATTCTAATTCAACAGTCATTATTATATTAGGGGATGAAAGGATTCAAACCCAAGCTTTTGAGTAGGAAAAACATATAATTATCATTAAATCAAATGTGGACCATGTCTAATTATTCGCATTATATGCACTCATTCAGAATTAAATGTGGAAGATGAATTACCGACGACGGAATTCAAAGGATGTCATAGTGATGATTCCTAAGATATCTCGAGGTGAAAGAATTTCGTTAAATATCACCACGAGTGGTGGGAGTATTTAGCGATATGCTCAAAAAAAAAATCGTTTTTACTCCAAAATAGAAATAATCAAAATAAAAAAAAAATAATGAATGTTTACGTGCTTGATATTTTTCCATGCTCGTGTTTTTTTTAAATATTATATTCGTATGTTTAATCGTATAATTATGTATTTAATTATATGTATTATATGCTTAACCGTGCGCATTCCCTATTTAAATATTCGCATCATACGTATTTAAATAAAAAATGGATGTAAATTGCCGACGACGGAATTCGAAAGATGTCACGGTTGTGATTCCTAAGATATCTTGAGGTGAGAGGATCTCGTTAAATACCACCAAGAGTGTTGGGAATATTTAATGAGTATTCTTGATAATAAATTTACGATTCACTTTCACTTTCAAAAAAATAATAACAATTTAAAAAGAGAATAAACATGTTTTGAAAAAAAATAAAAATAAAGTAAAAAGAGAAATAATTTTAAATGCCGATGTTAAGTCCATTAAATCGAGATTTAAGATAACACGTGATTAAATGGTACTGTTTTCTAAACGGGCATCGCGGGGGTGCTAATCCTTCCCCACACGTAACCGACTCCCGAACCTGATTTTGTTTTCTCTCTGGTTTAAAACGTAGACTTCGAAATTGGTTTTAAAATATTTTAATTAATTTTAAAATATTTCACTAAAATCGATTTTAATAGGTGGCCAATCACACCTAACAAAAAAGATTAATGACGACTCCATTTTATTTTCAAAATTATCTTAACGGTCGAAAAACCATTATGACAACCCTCATTGAATTAAATGCTCTGAATGTCAAACTTTGGATTGAGTGAAATGAGATTTGAACTCAACACTTATTATTATATTAGAGGATGAAAGGATTCAAACTCAAGCTTTTGAGTAGGAAAAATATGTAATCATTGAATCAAATACTCTGAATGTCGAATTCTGTCGAATTTTGGATTGAGTGAAAGGAGATTCAAAATCAACACTTATTATTATATTAGGAGGTTGAACCGATAAGGATTTTGATTTTTAATTCAATCGGTCCGATCAGTTCAACCGACCGATTCAATTGGGTGAAATTTTTCATATTAAATATATAATTTTAATGTTAGATAAGTATTAAATAGAGTAAATACTTAATACAAATATATATTTAATTGAATGATATAATTTTAATATAAAATTAAAAAATTAAAAGTTCAAATCTCAGATACTTCTAATTCTTTATTCAATCGATCTAATCATTCGATTTGATTCGATTTTTTTCGGTCATGCGTAAATGCAACGTGGCATTATTACTTGTATACATTCTAAAGTGAATGATTAATTGGCTCTTTCTCACCCTTTTTTCCCCCCTCATTTTGGGCTTACCGAAGCTTACTTTTTTAAACTTTATTTTGGGCTTGATTGTTGGTTGAAACAACTTTGTTCCCTACTTCCCTAACCCATTGTTGAACACATTATAAGATAACCCTTTTTTTCCTTCAAAATTTTTTTTTTTTTTTGTTTGTTTCCTACAAGTATATTAAACAAAAGGTTAAAGAAATAAGAACATTTTCCCCCAAAAAATTTACACCTTTTAACTCACATTTTTATATGGTAAAAATTATTATGAAGTACCAAAGTGATGAATATTTTGGCCAAAAATAAGTGATGAATATGGCAATGGACTACTTTCTAAAACTATAAAAGTGATATTATTTGAATCACATTTGAAAAAATCGGATCGGTCCGTCAGACAAGTTTAATCGAGAATCGATGGTTACTCTGACCTGGTGCATATTAGAAAATAAAAAATCTAATGAACTGGGGAAAAATCGATTCAACCGGTAAAAAATCGTTAAAAATAAGATTAAACTGGTTTTTTGTAATTTTTTTTTATAAACGATGAACTTTGAACCTTTAACCTCTTAATCATATATTAAAGACCAAATCATTGAATCAAATACATATTTTTATTAACTAATTATTATATTTAATACTTATTTAATATCTAAATCGTATATTTAAGGCTATAGACTAAATATATATCTTTTTTAGAAAGTATATGAAATTTGAAACCACAATCTCCAAATCCACAAAAAACGAATCGAATAATGTCAAATATCCGAATTTTTACTATCTATTCCCATTATTAGTGATAACAAATATTAATATATATAAAATTATAATAATTTAACTTTTTTTTACTTGCTCCTTTTATATTATTATAATATAAAAAATACTATTTGACACAGACAATTAATGTCAATATATTTATTAAATTGATCGAGAATAGAAGTGCTCATGGGCCGGGTTAGGTTGCGGCTCTATTTTTTTTCAAATTTTTTATCCAGGCTCGGCCCTGCACGGGCTCATGCCTGCCCATGAGCTCGAATTTACTGTTCATATATATAAAATTTTATTTTTTATATGTTTTTATAATTAAAATTAAATAAAATAATATTATTATAATACAAAAATACTGTACCGACCCGGGTTGGCCCGGATCAAAAAATATTGTCCAGGCCCGACCCAATACGGGCCGGGCTGCCGGCCCGTGAGCAGTTCTAATAAAAAAAAAAATTAATTGAGGAAAGTAATTAATTATGTAGATTCATCTTTGCCTGATCTTAACAAGTCATTTGGCTCGTGGACAAGTCTAACAAGACGTATAGATAATTTTTTATTGAATTATAATAGTATATAAATTGATAATAAATTAATTTTCTAATTAATAAGTCATGTTTTAACTTTTTAATTTTGTAAAATTTAAAATTTTATCGTATATATAACATAATATGATTTTGAATTCGATTAACAGGTACTTATAAACATCAATTAAGGATTACTTAATTAATATTTTAATTTTTTTAAAATTTATTATATTATTTTATTAAATTAAAAAATGCATTAATTACTTTTTTTTATTATAATTATTACTTTAATCAGTATCACTAGACATAGAGGTGAGCATTCGATCGATTCGCTTCTAAAATTCTAAAAACTGAATAAATCGATCGAACTTGAAAAATCAACTGAATCGACCGAACTCTATACAAGAAACCGAAATAACCAAACCAAAATTAATTGGTTCAGTTCGGTCAATTATGTTGACTTGAGTTTTATTTTGGGCTTATGAAATTGGGTAATATTGTTATGTTTTGAGTAAGATAATTGGATTCAATATGGTTAATATAAATAAAAATATATTATTAATTTATTTTTAATTAGGTATCGGTTTGTACGATCGATTCAATTTGAAAAATAAAAAATCACAAACAGATCAAATAAACTTATTTAAATCGATTTTTCTAACCGAATTTTATCGAAACCAATTAAATTAAACCAAATAAATCGATTAAGATCGATTTAATTGATTCGTCCGTTTAGTGCTCACCTCTTATTAGACCTTGATTAATACTTTTCTCATGATTATATATATATATATATATATATATATATATATATATATATAGTAGTATTTGGGTAGGTAAGATGCACGTGAAATCACTACCACACACAAGCCAAGATAAGTAGTTGGTATCTTGGTATTTGTTTGTTTTCAGACAAGTTGATGTTGATATGCTCTTTTGACAAAGCAACATAAAAGGAAAAAAAAAAAAGGCAAAAGAAAGGCAAACCAAAGGAGAGCCTGAAGTCTGATTCTGAGGCTGTTCCAGGCCAAAACAAGAGGGGAATCGAAAACACTGCTAAAAGATGGGAGTGATAAAGGCAGCCGTAGGAGATGCCCTTTTAACATCGATGTGGGTATTTAGCATGCCATTTCTTAAGATATTCACACCCAAAATAGCAATTTTCCTTGGCGTTCAAACCCTGCCTTTGGCTGTTCTTTTCATCACCACAATCTTGGTCACCTCCATGGTGTTTATCTTCAGCTTGATCGGCGACGCCCTCGGCGGTGCCAGCTTCAATCCCACAGCTTCCCTCACTTTCTACGCCGCCGGTCTCAAGAAAGACTCGTCTCTCCTTTCAATGGCCATACGTTTCCCCGCTCAGGCTGCCGGCGGAGTGGCCGGTGTCAAGGCAATTTTGAGAGTTCTTCCTGAGGAATATAAGAAAACCATGAAAGGACCTTCCTTGAAAGTGGATTTACATACTGGGTTTTTAGCTGAAGGGTTGCTGACTTTTGGGCTCAGTTTGGCTCTCCTGGTGATTTTGTTTAAGGGTCCTAAAAACCCTTTGATTAAGCTTTGGTTAATGGCTTTATCAACTGTGGGATTAGTGGTTACTGGCTCCAATTACACTGGACCTTCCATGAATCCTGCAAATGCTTTTGGATGGGCATATGTTAACAATTGGCATAATTCTTGGGAGCTTTATTATGTTTATTGGATTGGTCCTTTGATTGGGGCAACTTTGGCTGCTTGGGTTTTCAGATTCTTGCTTTCTCCACCAACCAAGGAGAAAAAAGCTTGATTTTATGTAATTCGTTTACAATTTCTAATAATAAAAAAAGTTTCATTTTCTTTGCATTTAGCTTATTGGTGATCTTTGGATGATCTTGTTGTTAATCTGATTCATATATCCAATTAAAAGAAAAGAAGTTCCAGCATTTTTTTTCCCATGGGGGTTTGATCTGGATTATTGAATATTGATAGAGTGAAGCTGTTTTTTTAGATGAATTTTTTCCTTTTTGAGAAGAAGAATGTGAATTTTTTTTTATATATAAAAATACTTGCATTAATCGATGAAACAAATGCTGCTTGAGTGGAGAATGGAATTGATTTTGAAACGTCAATTATTTAACAATTTTATGAGGTTTAAATTTGTTAAACCCAATATACCTTCTAGGTCAATGACTCAGGCTAATCATCAAGTTTATCAAATCTTTCACTACGGGATCCAAGAAGGTGAGCTCGTCAAGTCTGAGTTACTGAGTAGTTGCCACTGAAGTGCGACCTCTAACACCCATCACTTCAAAGGACACGCGGCTCACTCGACAGCCACCCTACTTGTCACATCGTCGCCTATCACATCGGAATCCACGTGAGACTTTGGCCCATCTGTCCTTAGTCAAACCCCGGCACGTGGCGTGCAACGACTTGTTAGAGAAAACTATAAATAGGCCTCTTAGGACCAGCTGATTCTCTCTAGATACCCTTAGCACCAAAATCCTACGTTGTTGCTCTGCTTCCCTTCTCCTTCTGGCCTTAGAACCATCCACCACCAAAAACACCATCAACAATTGGCGCCATCTGTGGGAAACAAGAGTCATGTCTCTACCACCACCAACCCAACATAACAACCCCCCAGAGGCCTCAGGCATTGGTACATCTGGCACTAGCCCCCAATTATCTTCAGCAATAGCAAGCCATGTATTCTCCTCTCCAGGAATATCCCTCTATTTGTCGAATTATCACCAAAACTACTCCTTCCCCAACCCCTGGTACCACCAACCTTACCCTCCCTACGGTTATTACCAGAATTTACTAGCAGCCAGCTCCCCAATACTATCAACAACCCCAGATTTAGTCAACAAAATCGCCTCAAATGCTCAACGAGGCTCTGGTCCTGTCTTGGGCAAGGGAGCCTCTGCCAGTCGCCCTGCAGGCCCCCAAGCCGAGACTAGGGAGCGTACTAGTGTCACTTTTGCTCCCGGTGTTAACCCAACACGAGATAACCTAGAATTACCAACCCCTCAACCAGAATTCACATTCACCGCCTCAAACTACCCAACAGCAACGGCCAGCCGACAAATGGGGTCGTCCAACTTCCCCCCATCATACCTCCCTTATCATACCCAGACCCGATGCAACATGCATTGATGAACCAAATACAAACCCTCCAAGCATAGTTGGCGGAGCAACAAAGAACCGTACTTCAAGCCACCCAGCAAATTAACAACCTACAAAGGAATCAATACCGAGACCAACAAGAAGAAAGCAGTAACTCATCCACGAGCGAGAGCCATCAAGAAGGTTGTGAAAGAATAAAGGAAATAACCAAAATGAATCCCCTGAGGGACGAGCCCAAACCCAAGAGAGGGCTTGTCCATAGAAAAGAAGAATTATAACGAATACTGTGGGAACAGCTACCGCGAATGTTCAGGCCCAAATGGCGGCCCTGCGCAGAGAAGTCCAGGGGATGATGAAGGATAAGGTAGAGGAAATAGAATGGATAAGCGATTACAACAGCCCCTTAACAGTGCAAATTCGACAGGAGCAGGTGCACACGTCTACGAAATTGCAGAAGGAGACTTACGACGGCAGCAAGGACCCTGTCGACCACCTCATTCAGTATAGCAACTACATGGAGCTGCTTGGGACGAGCGATGCCCTCAAATACCGAGTGTTCCCCACGATGTTACGGATGCAAGCCAAGACTTGGTACCACTCATTGTCGACGAACTCCGTCGACAACTTCGAGAAACTGGGTAGGATGTTCATTACTCACTTCCTCGCCAATAAGGCTACCTTTAAGACACCCTCCAGTTTATTAGCAGTCAAACAGAGAGAGAATGAATCTCGAAGAAAGTACATTCGGCGATTTAACTCCGCCACAATGGAGATTAAAGACCTGTATGACGATTGGGCCATACAGGCAATCATTTTTGGTGTTTGCCACGAACATCTAGGGTACGTTTTGACAGATACGAAATCAGAAAAGCTCTACAACCTTTATGAGAAGGCCTAGAGGTACGCCAAAATCAAAGAAATGAAGATGGCAGAAAGAAGCACTGAATGGGAAAATCAGTCCAAAAATTAAGAGAGATTTCAGGGGAATAGGGAAGGGCAGAGGGATACAGGAACCAGTCTAGATTCGATTCGCATCGTAGAAGATCAAGGTCGCCAGACAAAATTTCCCAGAACCAGCAGGCTCATCCTTATCAAGGCTACAATAAAGAACATAAAGGCCCCCTACTCCAAATTCCAAGAATATACCCCCTGAATACCTCCAAGACGTACATTTTGAATGTCGTATCTCATGAAGGTATTTTGGGTACCCCTTACCTAATGAAAGACAATCCGACTCGTCTGAACTTTAAAGAAATGTGTCAGTATCACAATGATGTAGGGCAAGGTACTAAGACTGTCGATTTCTGAAGGACGCCATCAAAGATACTATCAGGAAGGGACAAATTAAACAGTTTGTCAAAAGAACGGGTGCCCAGTAGGGACAGACGTTGGTGGGAAATCAAAAGAACAATAAAGCAGAGGGGAAAAAGCCCGTTCAAGGAGTCATCAATATGATAATATAGGGATAGAGGAATGGGTGAGTAGCAGTTCCAAGAGAAAGGCGCATCTTAGAAGCGTGATGGTGGTTGATATCGCCCATAAGAAAACAAGACACAGTGAAGACTGGCTGGTGGACTGCACAGACAAAGACATTAATTTTCTGGAAGATAATGGAACGACCCGATTGTCGTGTCCACCACAATTGGTAATTTCCAAATCAAGAGAGTCCTGGTCGACAGTGACAATGCAGTCAAGGTTCTCCAACTAGAAGCCTTCAGAAAGATGTGCCTCCCAGACTCAGATTTGAAGTCAACGAGTCCCATATTTGGCTTCGCCGATCAACCCATAAATGTCAGAGGCTCCGTTGCCCTTCCAGTCACTATAAGAGATATCCATCATGTCTTTACAGTAATGATATATTTCCTGGTGGTTGACCAACCTTTAGCGTACAATGCCATCCTTGGGCAACCCCTGATGAGAAAAACCAAAATGGTCACAGCGGTATATTGTTTGACAATGAAGTTTTCGTCCCCTATGGGAATAGGGTATATGAAAATAGACCAGTAGACAGCTCGACAATGCCACATACTCTCCATATAGCTTGCCAAGAAGAATCAAGCAATGCCACAGGCAGTAAGCGTCGAAAACACAGAGACTGGGGGGCAAGACACAGGATCTGAATGAATGGAAATTGAGACTGGGGGGCAACCGGAGGACATGCAAGTAAAGCTGATTGATAAAAACACCCTTACTTTAGAAAGCCTGGACACCAGAGTAGAGACCAGCCAGTGTAAAGTAGAACCAACAGAACAAACAGTGGTGATCCCCTTATACGAAGAATACCCAGAGAAGGTAACCCAGGCAGGGTTATCCCGGACCAGCCAGGAAAGACAGCCCTTGGTACAAATATTGTAAGCCAATACAGATGTCTTCACATGGTCGACTGCAGACATGCTAGGGATAGACATGGATACCATTACCCACTCCTTGGGCGTCGACCCTACAGCCAAGCCAGTTAAACAAAATAAAAGGAAGTTAGCCCCTGAACGGATACAAGCAGTAAGGGAGGAGGTTGAGAAACTCCTCGTCGTAGGGTTCATTAGAAAAGTTAAGTATCTAGAGTGGTTGGCCAATGTGGTAATGGTGAAAAAAGCTAATGGGAAGTGGCGTATGTGTGTGAATTTCACTGACCTAAACAAGGCTTGCCCAAAAGATAGTTTCCCTTTGCCTTCCATGGATAGACTGGTAGATTCTTCAGCGGGACACAAGTATATGAGTTTTATGGACGCTTTCTCAGGGTATAATCAGATCAAGATGAACCTTAAGGACCAAGATAAGATGTTATTCATCACCGATGAAGGGTTGTAATGTTACCAGGTGATGCCTTTTAGGTTGAAAAATGCTAAGGCGACCTATCAGAGATTAGTGAATAAGCTGTTCAAAGACCAGATTGGACGAAGTGTTGAAGTTTATATGGACGATATGCTGGTGAAGAGCTCTTCCATTGAACAACATTTGTTGGACCTGGTAGAGGTCTTTCAGGTTTTGGGACTGAACCCCAACAAGTGTGCCTTTACAGTTGGAGCAGAAAAGTTCTTGGGATTCATGGTCTCAAATAGGGGAATTGAGGCGAACCCCGAGAAAGTCCAAGCAATCTTGGTATAGGCCCCCAAGAAACACCAAGGAGATGCAAAGACTCATAGGCAGAATAGTCGCCCTGAACAGGTTTGTTTCCAAATTAGCTGATAAGTGTTTGCCCTTTTTTAAGGTGCTCAGAGGTGCCTCCCGATATCAGTGGAACCAAGACTTCCAAGCAGCGTTTGAAGAATTGAAGAAGTACCTATGTTCCCTTCCGTTAATTGTCAGTCCTTTTCTCGATGAACCCTTGTTCATATATTTGACGGTATCAGATGAAACAGTGGCAGCAGTGTTAGTCAAAAAAGACAAGACTCGACAGGCTCTCGTTTAATACGTTAGCAGAGCCTTACAGAATGGCGAGATTAATTACACTAGGCTAGAAAAAATGGCCTTCGCCCTTGTGATGGCGGTGAGGAAACTTAGATAGTACTTTCAAGCTTATCTCATTATTGTTTTGACAGATTAACCCCTCAGAGAAGTCCTGCAAAGGGTCTACAGTTCGGGCAGGATAGTTAAGTGAAGTATCGAGCTCAGCGAATTTGGCCTAGAATTCAGGCCAAAAAAGACGATTAAGGCCCAAGTCTTGGCAAATTTTGTAGCTGAATGCTCGTTCACTGACGAGGTTACTGTGTCGATCCAATATCCGATCGAGCCCTCACCTAAGACGGACGAGCTGATACCGCCCCCCAATCCGGAGCTGATGCGTAGGCCCATGATAACGAAGCCCTTAGCTGAAAACATATGGACAATGTTCGTGGACGTATCTTCAGGAAAGGAGGGATCCGGAGCAGGCGTTCTCCTGACAGACCCCCAGGGAAACGAGTGGCAATACGGGCTTTCTTTTGGCTTCTCCTCATCGAACAATACAATCGAATATGAAGCTTTGCTGGCAGGATTAGAACTCACCACAAAATTGAGTGTTGCTAAGCTGTGGCTATACACTGACTCGCAGCTAGTGGCGAAACAAGTGAATGGGGAATATGAAGTCAGAGAACCTGTCTTAGTCAAATACCATGAAAAAGTACTTAAGTCGAAAAAAGGATTCGAGGAACTGGTTGTTAAGCAGGTCGCTAGGGAAGAAAATACGAGAGCAGATATCCTGTCCAAACTTGCCTCATCCATTGATTTCGGGCAAAAGGGAAAAATCTTGTTAGAGCATCGCCAGGCGTCGAACTATCAGAATGAAGAAGAAGTCCTCTGCGTCATAGGCGAACCTAGCTGGTTCACGCCCATCATGGGTTATTTTACAAGAAAGACCATCCTAGAAAATCCCAAGGAGCAGGCAAAGCTCAAGACAAGGGCCACCAGGCAAAATTTGCATCAACAACTCCCTGATGTTCACCTCCTACACTTCCAATAAGGCCTAAAGGCCTTTAACTGGATCATCCATGCATTCAGCACGTGTGCTCGTCTCGCGACACTGTGTAACACGCTCAACTGCCTCTAACTAGCCCTCCTACGTGTCCAAAGACGCTCAATGGCCTCTAACTGGCCCATTCATACGTTCATACACGTATGCTCGCCTCGCGACACTGTGTAACACGCTCAACGGCCTCTAACTGGCCCACTTACGCGTCCAAGGATGCCCAATGGCCTCTAACTGGCCCATCCACGCGTTCACACACATATGCTCACCTCGTGACACCGTGTAACACGCTCAATGGCCTTTAACTGGTCCTCTTACGCGTCCAAAGATGCCCAACAACCTCTAACTGGCCCATCTATGTGTCCACGCACGTGTACTCACCTTGCGACACCGTGTAACACGCTCAACGGCCTCTAACTGGCCCTCTACAAGTCCAAAGACGTCCAACGGCCTCTAACTGGACCATCTATGCGTTCACGCACGTGTGCTCGCCTCGCAACACCTATAACACTCTCAACGGTCTCTAAATGGCCCTCCTAGACGTCCAATGATGCCAAACGGCCTCTAACTGGCCCATCTATGCGTTCACGCGGGTGTGCTCACCTCGCGACACCATGTAACACGCCCAACGGCCTCTAACTGGCCTTCTCCATACGATGTCATGCGATTACCCACTTCGTGAAACCTTGTAACACATTACCAGGTGCTCGCTATAACACACATAAAGCATAATGCAGAATGTAATACACCTCACTAAACGAAACAAAATGCACATAAATGAATAACCCTTTTCCATTTACACGAATAAAGTTATACATCCTAACGAGCAGCCATATTCTACTACAACTGGGCCCTCGACATTAATTACATCATTATTACCACCACCAATACCCTGATGGCCTTCGATAGCTTCTTCACCGACAACCACGACCTTGGGTTCAGTGTCATCCCTGGCGGCCACGTTTGTTGCTATGCCTTCATCAGCAGGAACCCCCGACTCATCATCTTCGATGGCAGAGGTGGCAGAAATGCTTTCTAAGGGAGTCAGAGGAGGATCGTTGGTTGCCAAAAATTGTCTAAGGATCTCAAGTACAGCGCCATCTGGGAACAAAGGGTCGAACCCTTTAGGGACTGCCTCTATGGCAGCGAAGTTTGTCCCTTAAAAGTCTAGGGGTCCGTACCACGCTTGAACTATAGAAAGGACATTCATCCTGTAGCCCATGCAAACCCCCACATCTCATCTAGGATCTTCTCTTTCTCCAGCTTCATCCAGGCAACCTCTTCCACTAGCTTGGCCTCCCAGTCCTTGTCTATGGCTTCCAAAGCCTTCAGTCTGTCTTGGCCCGCCTCAATCAGGCGATCCCTCATAATACGGACCTCCTATTGAAAAAAAAGCCAAGTTCTTCTCCACCAGCTTTTTTTAGAGCTCAGCCTCGCCAACCTTGGCCACGTAAAACTGTTCGGCCACCGCCAAATTCTCCTTGGTCTCTCTTAGCTGGTTCTCTAGCTCGACAACATGGGCAGCAGAAGTGCTTATTTCTTTGGCCTTAGCATTCATCCTCTGCTCGAATTCAGCCACCCTATTTTCGACGTCGTCCTGTAGACGATCGGTTTCTCTACCCCAGTTGTATAAGGCCAGTGCCATTATTGCCCCCTAAAACATAAATAAGCTAAGCTAATATCAGAGAAGACACCGAGAAAGGAAACCCACCGATAAATGTCAAATTGATTTAACATTTTACCTCGACCTGGTGAGCCACCAACGAACATTGAAGTAAGACGGGAGCCTGAAGATCCATCTCCCTTTGAGTCCCCAATGCAACATGTTCCTGAAGCTATGTCACAGTCTTGTCCACGTCGAGGGGAACGTAAGTTAAAGGCAGCTGGTCCAGCCAGGCGAAGTATTCTGGACGGCTCGCTACTAAAGATCGCCCTTGCGACAAAGAGGGAAGGGGAAGAAGGTTTCAGTTCTTTTTTAGGGAACCTTCCTTATCTTGGGACTTCTTGCCCTTGTCAGCTTTTTTACCCTTCTCTGCGTTCTTGTCCTTATCTTTGGTTCGATAAGATAAGGACTGGTTGGAGGTGTCCGTGGGCTGAGCTTCAATGATGGTCGCCACGGAGGGAGAGGGGGGAGCAGGATCCCTTATCCTGATTCCCCCATGGCCGGTCTTCTGCCTCTATGCAGGAGAGTCCCTTCCCTCCTTAGAAGGACTCTTTCTCGGGGCAACAGGGGGTTCCTGGCTCAGCATACGAGCCATCAGGTTCTGCCCGCTGACCATCTCTGTAGATAAACCAATAATAAGGTTAGACAACATAAGCGCTCCAAAATACGAGAAAAAAGAAAACTACCTAGGACCGAGGACCACGCTTTAAGGGTTGCCATATATCCGAGCCCCCCGAATAAGAAGAGCTGCTATCTGATGTTTCACTCTCTGAGTACAAATTGTCTTCTATCAGTCTAGCCTCAAAATCGGACGACCACTTAGTCTCTCTCATCACCCCAATTAATCACCGTCATGGGTTGCCCACTGATAATAACATTTTCACGAGTGCTAAAATCCGATGACAACTCGACTATCGGAGGAGCCCTAGATACAGCAACAGGAAAGGGGACCTAGGGCACAATGGCGAGCAGGTCCCCAAACACCTTGTCATTTATATTAGAGGTGGAGGTTCCCTGAGGCTCACCGCACCAGAGTCCATCCAAATCATCAAGAATCGACAAACCTCTAAGATGGTCCAAAGGCTCACCGACGACCTCGTTATCCACTGTAAAACAAAAAGAATCCCAATATTATAATAGGGAAAGTACTGCTTAAGACAATAACCTTAACCAAAATATGAAGTCTCATTTTCCATGAGGTCTGATGAACGAAAGGGGCTACCATTCGCCGAGTCAGCCTCGCTTGAAGGATCGACCTCGCCTGGGGGCACCTTGACATCCACAAATGAGGTTATGCCATCAGAATCTATCACGCGACATGTGCGACCCGTCAGCAGCCTCGCTAGAAAGTCCTTCCCACGCTCAGGCCAAACTGGACCCAATTGTGGAGAAAGCCCATACTCGAACGTAATTCGATTAGGGTTCTTGTTGCTCTGACAGTAGCGGTAAACGTTCTATGGCATCACGATCCTCCCGCAATCGATATTATGCTCCTGGTAGTAGTCAAACTACGCCTGATGCACCCAAAAGAGTGTATCTTATTTAACCTTGCACTAAAAAGATAAATTGTAAGTATAGTAGTTAGCAAGGGTCGAGTCCTCAGGGATTGGGTTTTAGTTTATAAGTTAATAGTTTAAAACTTAAATTCAAGAACAATAAAAGAAAAGGGGTTTTTGAAGCCAGATTTAAACTAAAGTAAATAATAAGAATAAGATGCAAGGCGGTATAACCAGCCAATAAAAATATATATACTAAATTAGGCGGTATAACCAGCCAATAAAAATATATATACTAAATTAGGCGGTATAACCAGCCAATAAAAATAAAACAAAGTTAATATACAAATTAGGCGGTATAACCAGCCAATAAAAATAAATATACTTTTAAAAATAAGCAAACTAGAAAAGTAAGAAAACAAGTAAGTAAGAAGAATCAAATATGAAAAATATGGTTAAGGTTTCATTCTCCACCACTAGACATCATTAAGAATCAATTTCAGATTTATCAATATCAACCAACTATCAAAGTTAACAACCGTAGATAACAACAAGCTCTGTTATCCCAATCTTTCCTTAGTTTGTCGTTAAATAGAACAAGCTCTCTATTTAATCTCTAACCATTAAACAACCTAGAATAAGCTCTCTAAATTCAATTTAATGGCAGCTTTATGATGAGAAAGATAGGTTGATCTAAGCAACAAACACATAAGCTCGGATTGTTCAACTTAGGTTATGTTCCACTTTGCAATTACTGAAAACTTGACCATAATCATTAATCACAAATTGCCACTTATGAATAGGAAATCAAGACAATTACACGGATCAAGACTCCTAGACTAGCAATAGATAATTATCAAGATCTATCTAGTTGTACACCTAAATAAATCAAGACAACATCATGAACAATTCTTGTAGAAGAACATAAGCAACTTTGATAGAAAATTAATGATAGATAGAATCTGAAAATCAATCACAAAACATGTCTAGGGCTTTGAAATCACCCTTAACCAAATAGAAGTTTAGCCTAGCATAGGCATTGTAAACATAAACATAAAATTAAAGAGAATCTAAGAAGGAAATAAAAGAAAGAAAGAAGAAGAAAATAAAGAAAAAGAAAACTAGAGAAAAGAAAGAAGAAGAAAACTTAGAGAATTTTATTACAATGGCTAATATCCTACCAATGTACAATATATCCTCTACAATCATCCAAGGCCCTCTATTTATACACATTTTGGAGGGCTAAATGACAAGAGACAAGCTTTACAAATTTCAAAGGTAGGTATAATAGGTGGGTGCATTTTTCTAACAATTTTCGTCATATTGTATGACAATTTTGATCAGCCAACTTGATGGTCGATTTTGTCAATTTTGGAGGCCTGATCTGATCACATGGTCTTCTAGAAAAATGTTCCCCTATCAGTTACTGATCCATAGCCGTTGGAATCAGCTCATTTGCTGATGTTGATAAGAAGATATGGGCAAAATACGAAAACAGGTCAGCACAGACGTCATTGCACATCAGCCAACTTGATGGTCGATTTCGCTAGGGAAAACGACTCCGTTTCAAGAAGTGTAAAACATGAAAAAGATAGATATGCCTCTTAAATTTGCACGGTTAAAATCTCAGCCTTATTGCTTTAGTGAAACTCGAGATATAGCTGATATGGCGAAAGGTGTCGGAACTGGAACTGAACTGGATTTGCCCTTAATTCTAGTAATCTGAAATCACTCAAAGAAACTTGTGAAAAACACCAAATTACATAAAAATATAAAAGATCATAAACACAATTAGACTAAACAATAATAACTCGTATTTGACACAAAACAATAATAAAACATAACTAAAAACTATATAATTATACGAGTTATCACACCCCCACACTTAGATTGTTGCTAGTCCCTAGCAACGACTCAATAAAAATAAAATAAGAAAATCTAATCTAATCCACTTTCGTAGGAAATCACGGTGGCACTTAGCATGTGACACAAGCCTTTAAACCCCTAGGTGTCCCTAGTGGACGAGTTTAGTCTCGTGAGGGTTTACTAGAACGATACCCACAAACATTGAAAAACTAAAATATAAATAAACTACATATACTAAAAATATTTATTCCTAATCCTTTCAATACAAATTAGAGACAATCTTTGAACAAGTCTTATAAACTAATCAATAGCTTAAAGAATTTCACAAAAAATCATGCTTGAATGTAAATTGTTTGAGTTAAGCCAATATTAACATAACATATTTCAATCAAAATAGTGCATATTCAAACTTAATCTCAACTACTCACATGGGATACCCTCATGATTTTCACTCTTTAAAGTAGTGGTGAAGTGTTTACACTCAATCAATCTCATGAAAACAGTTCTACCATATTCTTGCTTGTCCACCTATTCTCCACTATTTAGATCATACAACTTCATGAATCAATAGGTCTTTAATCAAGGTTGTAATGGGGCCAAGGGTTTGTAATGTGGTTGAAGAACAAAAGGATAAAGATATCACAAAGGTTCCAAAGAGTTCATAAAGTTTAGAGACATAAAAAGATCATACAAATAAAACTTCTCAAAACTCTTATAAAGCACATAATAACATAGGCTAAATATTCATGTTGAGCCTTTGCATCATTCTAACCAACTTTGTAACATCTTTTTCTTTACTTTAACTAGAAGTTCAAGAGAAGATTTTTTTTTTTTAATATGGGAATGTATTTGACAATGATCCCTTTCTTTTTCTCTTGACTTTTTTCTTTCTTTTCCCCCCACACTTATTTCTTGTTTCTAACCCAAATTTTCAATAAATCTTCTTTGTATTTGCAACTTGTCTCAAAACATGCTAATTCATCTTTGGAACAAAGGTAAAGATATAAGTATATTTAGGTTAGGGACAAGTTATGGTTACCAAAGAGATAGCTTATTCAAAGTAGGCTCAAATTGGTTCACTAAGGGTGTGTTCTCTTGGAACATTAATAATGGATGGCTGTTTGGCTCTGGTTATAATCCTAATGCCTCTATCATATTCATGTTGTCACATGTATCAATATAGTCTCAAACGGTTTAAAGCAAGTTCTAGAGAATCATGTAATCATAAGAGCACTCAAGAAAGAAATTAGATTGATTTGTATAATGCATCAATCATTATAGGCTCAAAAACTCACAAGGATGATTATACAAGTCAGATTAAGTCTAAACATGCTTCTTTCTCAATCAACATATCATATTAACATTGGCTCATAAAAAGGTTGACATCAAGCTCAATTCTCATGAAAATCTTCTCACTAATAAATCTGTTTTAGACTTATGCAATTCATATCTCATCATTGTATTAAAAAGGAACTAAAACTCACAAAAAAAAATAATAATAATAATAAAGAAAAAAAAATAGTAGACAAAAATAAAAGAAATCCTAAATCATTCCCCCCCACACTTAATTCTTACATTGTCCTCAATGTAAGTCTATTAACTCAAATGAAAGAATCATGTGTAAGAGAAAAGAACTAATAACATAAGAATAGGAACAACTAAGACTCAAAACAAAACAAAACCATGCAACCTAAATAATCCTAAAATACTAAACAAAAATTAACAAGTAAACATAAAAAGATTAAAATCAAACTGACAAGGTATGTCTCAAGTCTCCCTTACTCAGACCTTGTTCAGAATGAATACTTCTAAATTGCTTAAAACACAACAAACTTTTTTTTTTATTTTTTTTTTTGAAAAGAAGAAATCAAAGTGACAAGGTATGTCTCAAGTCTCCCTTACTCAGACCTTGTTCAGAATGAATACTTCTTAATTTTTTTTTTTTTAAAAATTAGCAAAATATGTCCCTTACCCCCTACTAAAATATGACATTGTCCCCAATGTCAAATTTTAAAGGTAGAATTTAGGAGATATTACCTGCAGAGGTTGCTAACCACTTATTATAACTGAGACACAACAAGCAAAATGTTAGATAATGTCACAAAGACAAAGTGCAATCCACTCCTTGCTCGTCCATATCTCTTTTTCTTTTTCCGAGCTTTTGCGAAACAACCGTAGCAGATAAACACTCATAAGCTTGGAGCTTTTTGAGTAAATCTTCAATGGTTGTAGCAGAAATTATGGTTCTCCTTGCCTCTGAAAACATGAATCCATTATCCACAGCATTATCTAAATATGAAAGCAAATTATTAAAATAACCATTAATATTAAGCAAACCAATGGGTTTCTTATTTGTGACCAAAGATGACCAAGAAGCCACGCAAGCTATTTCTTCCAATGTACCCAGACCTCCTGGTAAAGCAATGAATGCATCGGCACAATGGTACATGATTGTCATCCGTTCAGGGATACTCCAGACTTGTATTTCCTTACCCTCGGTAGGTCCACAAAAACCTGTGAATAGTTTTGGAACGATTCCTAGAACTGGACTTCCTCCGGCGTGTGCTGCTGTAGCGACTGCTCCCATTAAACCCGTACTACCGCCTCCATAAATCAACTGGATCTTTTGTTGGGCAAGTATTACTCCAACTCTTATGGCTTCATCAGCGAATATGTTATTTTTCCCTGGATAAGCACCTCCAAAAACACAAATTTTTTTAATGCGTTGGGACGAAGTACTTTCCATTTTTTTTCTTTTTTTTTTCTTTTTTTCGAGTGCCTGAAAGAGAATGAGTACATGGTGTAATATATAGAGGACTGAGTAGTGAATCAGACAAGAGTAATAATGTCGCCGAAAGTGTATCTGACCTGTCAGAAGAAAATGTTAACCTAACAAAAGATTTTTGCGTGATTTCAGGAAGAAAATCAAAAAGAGAAGAAAAATCAACCGTAAAAGTCAAGAGTAATAATGTCGCCGAAAGTGTATTTGACCTGTCAGAAGAAAATGTTAACCTAACAAAAGATTTTTGCGTGATTTCAGGAAGAAAATCAAAAAGAGAAGAAAAATCAACCGTAAAAGACAAATAAAAAAATGAGAATAATTACACAAATCGAATAACACGTAAATTAAACCGAAATAAAGTTATTGCAAATCAAACCAAAAGCTGAGAAGTCATTTATTGTAGTTGTGATTGTGGCTCACATCTTCCTCTGGTTTTACGTCCAGAAACGGCTTAAACACCTTCTATGAGTTGAGGATATGCTTCCTATCCAGTTTTCTTACAAGCTGGCAAACAGGGTCTTTTAACATCAGATTCCCAAGATGTTGCCATTCCCTTTGGAATTGCGGCCATAAATCAAGAATTTCTCTTTGTACGTCTCCACTAGGATGCGTCTCAAGAGAAAGTTGGATATTACCCAAATTCTCCTTACTCAGTCCATCCTTAATGAATTCAATTTTATCATCTCGATTAGAGGACGGAATCCCAATAGAACGACATTTACCGTTACACGTCCATCGTGCACATTTGTGGCAATTTGAACTCATGCGCTTTGCTCGTCGCTTCTTTGCAAAAGTGCTTCTACCTGTACCTGGTAAATGCAAAACAGGAAGATATTCATCTTCACGTACCTTGGCTTCAATTATCCAACGTATGTCTTCAGGAATCCCTTTGTGCATAAGCATTCTTAATCTTTCAAATCGAACTTGGTAAAGCTTCAGTAAAATATTTCGAGGAAAAGGAGGAAATCGTTTCTGCAATCTTGTGAGAATATCATCCATCCTGAAAAAAAAAATGAAAGAGAAATTGAAAGAGAAATTTATATACAATATCAGTTTTGTGGGTAGCTGATGGAACCGACTTAAATAATCACGGAGTACCGTTATCCGTCGTTTAACCGGGGTTAAAAAATTATATTTACATCTAGTTATTTTCAAAACAAGGATCAGAAAGAAAAACAACATAAAAAGACTCAAAAACAAACACTCTAAATAAAATCCTAAATTCCTCCCCCCACACATAATTCTTACATTGTCATTAATGTAATGCTATTAATCCCAAATGAAAGAATCATGTGTAAGTGAAAAGAACTAATAAACAAAATAAACTTATGCAGCCTAAATGAACTTAGAAACACTAAACACAATTAGCAAAGAAACATAAGAAAAAGATAAAGAAAAAGAGAGCAAATCTGAGGATGGCAGTTTGGCAATGCTTTCACTAATTAGGCTGCCTCCCCCAATTAGCACTTGATTTAGTGTTTTGAACCTAACCAACACCCCTTCTTGGCATTTTAGGCTTGTCAGGCTCATACATGAAATTTCCCAAATTTATGCGTTTGAGAGGAAGCTTTCTTTGCACAACAGTGGATGCATTCTCCATTACAAGTATTATTCCATCATCCTTTGTGGTGCATATGTCATCGAGGAATGGAGCATATTTTGATACTTGTTGAATGACCTCCACAAACAAGTTGTTTAAGGTTTCCGGCATGTGTTGTTCATGTTCTTCCTCCTTGAACTTTGCAAATCTACTAGGAAAAGGTGGAGAAGAAACATTAGCAAAAAGTGAAACCTTAAACGTTACCTTAGGTGCCGAAATACTCTTATTTGGATCTTTGGCTTCATTATCCTCAAGAATAGAATCCATCTCTAATTTTGTTTCATCCTCATCTTGTTCCTCATTCTTCAAGGTCACAATAGTAGCATTCTCCTTTGGGTTAATCATCGTTTGGGCTGGGAGTTCTTCAGATCTTTGTGCTACCCATCCCACCATACTGCTAGCCAATAGGCTCATTTGCCTTTCCAAACTCTGGATGCTTGCCCTTGTTTCCTGTTGAAATTGCAAAGTATCAGTAACAAGAGAATGTACAAGATCTTCTAAAGAAGTACCTGAGTTTTGAGTCATATGTGGTGGTTGAAAAAGATCTAGTTCTTGAGACCATGATTGATTGAAGCTAGATGGATGAGTGTAATTGGCATAAGGGTCTACTTCTTGGTAATTTTTCGAGTAGCCATAATTAGTATGATCCCACCATCCCTCATGGTAAGTGTTTGAGTAATGATCATACTGTTGGTCTAGGAATACTTGATGGCCTTGACATCCTCCCATGGCCAATTGTTGAACTAGGGAAGTGAGATTGGCTTGTTGATTCTCCATGTTCATGTATGCCACCAACTCTTCAAGTGTTAGATTGCTCAACTCCATCGTTTTTTTTTTTTTTCAAAATTTGATAAGAAAAACTTGTATGTACAAGAAAATAAAACTAATTAGAACTGAAAATAAGAATAAACCAAGTAACAAATAAACTAAAGAAAACAATCCCCGGCAACGGCGCCAAAAATTTGATGCACCCAAAAGAGTGTATCTTATTTAACCTTGCACTAAAAAGATAAATTGTAAGTATAGTAGTTAGCAAGGGTCGAGTCCTCAGGGATTGGGTTTTAGTTTATAAGTTAATAGTTTAAAACTTAAATTCAAGAACAATAAAAGAAAATGGGTTTTTGAAGCCAGATTTAAACTAAAGTAAATAATAAGAATAAGATGCAAGGCGGTATAACCAGCCAATAAAAATATATATACTAAATTAGGCGGTATAACCAGCCAATAAAAATATATATACTAAATTAGGCGGTATAACCAGCCAATAAAAATAAATATACTTTTAAAAATAAGCAAACTAGAAAAGTAAGAAAACAAGTAAGTAAAAAGAATCAAATATGAAAAATATGGTTAAGGTTTCATTCTCCACCACTAGACATCATTAAGAATCAATTTCAGATTTATCAATATCAACCAACTATCAAAGTTAACAACCGTAGATAACAACAAGCTCTGTTATCCCAATCTTTCCTTAGTTTGTCGTTAAATAGAACAAGCTCTCTATTTAATCTCTAACCATTAAACAACCTAGAATAAGCTCTCTAAATTCAATTTAATGGCAGCTTTATGATGAGAAAGATAGGTTGATCTAAGCAACAAACACATAAGCTCGGATTGTTCAACTTAGGTTATGTTCCACTTTGCAATTATTGAAAACTTGACCATAATCATTAATCACAAATTGCCACTTATGAATAGGAAATCAAGACAATTACACGGATCAAGACTCCTAGACTAGCAATAGATAATTATCAAGATCTATCTAGTTGTACACCTAAATAAATCAAGACAACATCATGAACAATTCTTGTAGAAGAACATAAGCAACTTTGATAGAAAATTAATGATAGATAGAATCTGAAAATCAATCACAAAACATGTCTAGGGCTTTGAAATCACCCTTAACCAAATAGAAGTTTAGCCTAGCATAGGCATTGTAAACATAAACATAAAATTAAAGAGAATCTAAGAAGGAAATAAAAGAAAGAAAGAAGAAGAAAATAAAGAAAAAGAAAACTAGAGAAAAGAAAGAAGAAGAAAACTTAGAGAATTTTATTACAATGGCTAATATCCTACCAATGTACAATATATCCTCTACAATCATCCAAGGCCCTCTATTTATACACATTTTGGAGGGCTAAATGACAAGAGACAAGCTTTACAAATTTCAAAGGTAGGTATAATAGGTGGGTGCATTTTTCTAACAATTTTCGTCATATTGTAGGACAATTTTGATCAGCCAAATTGATGGTCGATTTTGTCAATTTTGGAGGCCTGATCTGATCACATGGTCTTCTAGAAAAATGTTCCCCTATCAGTTACTGATCCATAGCCGTTGGAATCAGCTCATTTTCTGATGTGGATAAGAAGATATGGGCAAAATACGAAAACAGGTCAGCACAGACGTCATTGCACATCAGCCAACTTGATGGTCGATTTCGCTAGGGAAAACGACTCCGTTTCAAGAAGTGTAAAACATGAAAAAGATAGATATGCCTCTTAAATTTTCACGGTTAAAATTTCAGCCGTATTGCTTTAGTGAAACTCGAGATATAGCTGATATGGCGAAAGGTGTCGGAACTGGAACTGAACTGGATTTGCCCTTAATTCTAGTAATCTGAAATCACTCAAAGAAACTTGTGAATAACACCAAATTACATAAAAATATAAAAGATCATAAACACAATTAGACTAAACAATAATAACTCGTATTTGACACAAAACAATAATAAAACATAACTAAAAACTATATAATTATACGAGTTATCAACACCTGTTCGACGGACCGCATACCAAATCGAGATTTTTTCCTATTCTCCGAAGGATGAGACCAAGTCACTTTGAAACCCTAGCTGTCGTTTCATGCTTCAATGTCGCAGCAAAAAATTCACTCTGCACAATAAGGCGATTGCTGGGAGTGTTGACGACCACTTTCTTCGCCCGGATAGAGAGATAGTATCGATTTCCCAAGCAGGTATCCAAACTCTTCAACTGGTATAGATTGTGAAAGGCCACCACCTCGGGAACCTGCCTCCGCATACGGCAATCAATGAAAAATGCCACCAATACTGGCCATGACATCTCGGTCAATTGAGAAGCGACGACCCCATAAACATCGAGGCAAGCTCCAAAAAAGTCATGCAACAGAAGATGGAAACCCCCCTCTTACATGTGTGCATGAAAGCACACTTCGCGCTTGCCATATAGCACCTGACTTGCACGACGACCTTCTTCAGTAATAGCGAACTCATAGCGATAGTTGGGAAGAAAAATGCCCATGTTGAGAAGACAAGTCTCCATATCCTGACAAGTGAAGTCATACAACTTAACATCTCCCCAATCTGCCCCAACACTACGGGATCTGGCGTCCCCCTAACCCTCGGCATGAGGAACGACGACATCTTCAGCGCCACCACCAATCACCTCACCACCACCACCACTAGCTTTCGCACCGTCAGCAGCAACAAATCGGGCACCCTCTTCAATCTCCTGACTCAATTTCAAGCCTCCAACATTAACCTTCGCAGCCCGAGCACCCTTTTCAACCTCCGACATCTCCATTTCCAATTCCTCAACTCCACCAGCCCAAGACCTACCTTCTAACCTCTCAGAATCCTCACTATCACTCATCACTGTCCTATAATATGGCCGTGACATAGAAACCACAATCAACTAAAAACAAAATCAATAAACAACTTGTCAAATACCTATTCAAACCTCCGATAACCTTCTCCGATCACACAGCAACCACGATTACGGCAGCACAACACTCAGACAGAAACTTGGCAAAAATTCAACAACAGGATGAAAATAGCGACCCCGAAAGCCTAACACCCCCTTTTATACCTGCTGAAATGAATGCCCGCATCGATTTATGCGAGAAGCCGAACATCGCCCCAATTAAAGCATGACATGTGGCAACGCCTAGTATACAGCTAAAATCGAAGCGTCAACAGTTACTAGTTTTCCCACCAAGACTGTAACGACCTCGCCAAACACATCAGGCTCGTCGGAGGCCACTTTATGACCCCCACCTCGCCTAGGGGCAATTGTTAAACCCAATATACCTCCTAGGCCCAATGGACCTAGGCTAACCATCAAGTCCAGCAAATCCTCCACTACGGGGCCTAAGAATGTGAGCTCGCCAAGCCTGATTTACTGAGTGGTCGCCACTGAAGGGCAACCTCTAACACCCATCACTTCAGAGGACACGCGACTCACCCGACAGCCTCTCTACCTGTCACATCGTCGCCTATTGATAACTCGTATAATTATATAGTTTTTAGTTATGTTTTATTATTGTTTGTATCAAATACGAGTTATTATTGTTTAGTCTAATTGTGTTTATGATCTTTTATATTTTTATGTAATTTGGTGTTTTTCACAAGTTTCTTTGAGTGATTTCAGATTACTAGAATTAAGGGCAAATCCAGTTCAGTTCCAGTTCCGACACCGTTTTCCATATCAGCTATATCTCGAGTTTCACTGAAGCAATAAGGCTGCAATTTGTAGCCGTGCAAAGCTAAGAGGCATATCTATCTTTTTCATGTTTTACACTTCTTGAAACGGAGTCGTTTTCCCTAGCGAAATCGACCATCAAGTTGGCTGATGTGCAATGACGTCTGTGCTGACCTGTTTTCGTATTTTGCCCATATCTTCTTATCCACATCAGCAAATGAGCTGATTCCAATGGCTATGGATCCGTAACTGATAGGGGTATATTTTTCTAGAAGACAATTTTATCAGATCGAGCCTCCAACATTGACAAAATCGACCATCAAGCTGGCTGATCAGAATTGTCATACAATATGACGAAAATTGTTAGAAAAATGCACCCACCTATTATACCTACCTTTGAAATTTGTAAAGCTTGTCTCTTGTCATTTAGCCCTCCAAAATGTGTATAAATAGAGGGCCTTGGATGAGTATTGGGATACATTATACATTGGTAGGATATTAGCCATTGTAATAAAATTCTCTAAGTTTTCTTCTTCTTTCCTTTCTCTAGTTTTCTTTTTCTTTATTTACTTATGCTTCTTACATTTCTTTTCATTTTATTCATATCTAGTATGTGTTGCTAATCATATTGTTGAGGTGATGAGGTGAAGCTCTTGGTAAATGCTAAGGTTAGTCTCTCAAACATGAGCTAAAATGAATCATCATTTATAAACACTAGTATAGATAATATTTTCTTTTGGTTTAAAATCATACTTGCAAAGTAGGGATCTTGATTCATTATTGACAATGAAAATGGCACAGTAAATGCTTGGTTTCATAACCTTGATTTGTTGTAGACATATACCTTGGCATAAGGAATGCTTGGACTCTTTTTATGAGTTTTGAGGACACCAAATGAACATAATATCATATGCTATGGACGTTGGACAATTTGGACTGAATTGCTAAACCTTCCGATTGGAACCTCCCTTATGTGTGGATTTCAATTGTGTAATAAAACAAGATTAATCTTAGCATAACACCAAGAGTGGATTCTCTAACCTCAACATCTTTTCTTATTGTTTTTTGTATTTTGTTTAATTTCTTTTATGTTATTTTATTTATTTTGTTCTCTAATATCTTGTTTATTTTGTTTTATTGTTGATTCCCTAATATCTTGTTTACTTTCTTTGTCTTATATATTTATAAACTTATACTTACTAAGTACACTTCCCTGTGGTTCGACCTCGGACACCCGAGAATTTATTACTTGAACATAACCTGCACTTGGGTTTACAACTCTTAATTGAGTCACCATCAAGTTTTTGGCGCCGTTGCCGGGGAAGCAATACTAAGTATATAAGTTTATAAGTATATTTATTTTGTTTGGCTGGTTATACCGCCTAATTTTGTATATATTTATTTTTATTGGCTGGTTATACCGCCTAATTTTGTATATATTTATTTTTATTGGCTGGTTATACCGCCTAATTTAGTATATTTATTTTGTTTGGCTGGTTATACCGCCTAATTTGTATATTAACTTTGTTTTATGCTTGTTTGGCGACGTGATTTTAGATCTCGTCGTTTAGTTAGATTTTATTGTGAAACTTTTTCAGGTAATCTTTCTAATACAACTCCTACCATGGCTGACAATGAAAGTGTTCATGCTGAAGATGAGAACAGACAAGTACGCATCATGCGTGACTACTTGCAACCAACTCGAAGCTCATCACCCTCTTGTTTTATTTTTCCTCTCAATGCAAACAACTTTCGTTTTAAACCAGGTATGATAGCTTTGCTTCCAAATTTCCATGGGTTAGAATCGGAAAGTGCTTACTCGTTTCTAAAAGACTTCGAAGATGTATGTGTCACCTTTAATGACCAACAATGTACAAATGAAATTGTCAAGCTAAAATTATTTCCTTTTTCTTTAAAAGATAAAGCAAAAATTTGGCTTCATAATTTAAAACCAAGGTCAATTGGCACATGGCAAGAATTACAAACTGAGTTTCTAAAGAAATTTTTCCCAGCACATAAAACTATTGCTTTGAAAAGACAGATTCAAAATTTCAATCAAAATCAAAATGAAGCATTTTTTCAGTGCTGGGAGCGTTTTAAAGATTTGTTAAGTTCTTGTCCACATCATGGTTTTGAAAAATGGCGTCTTATTAGTTTCTTTTATGAAAGTTTAACTCCCGAAACTAAACAATTTGTTGAAACAATGTGTAACGGTGAGTTTCTAGAAAAAGAACCTGAAGAAGCCTTTGACTACTTAGACCATTTGGCAGATAACTCTCAAGCCTGGCACACAGATAATTCCTCTGAAAGTTCCAATAGATCTAATCTTGTTTCTAACAGAGGTAAATATCATTTTAGTCAAGAAGATGAGATAAAAGCTAAAGTAGCTAATTTGGCTAGAAAGATTGAAGCCATGGAACTTAGAGAAGTAAAAGAAGTCAAAACGGTTAAAAATGAAGAAAGTTGTGGAATTTGTGAAATCATGGGACACCCCACTTCTGAATGTCCAAACATTCCCATTCTTAAAGAAGCGTTGCATGATCAAGTAAATTCCATAAACACATTTAAAAAGCCTTTTCCTTCTCCTTACTCTGAAACGTATAACCCTGAATGGAGAAATCATCCCAACTTCAGTTGGTGGAATAATAATCATGTTCAGGTACCACAATCTCAAAAGCCGGGCAACACTTTTTCCTATCAACCTTCACGTGTACAAACCTTGGAAGAGACATTGCAAGCATTCATGCAAACACAAGCAAATGTGAATAACCAAACTTCACAGGACATCAATGAGATCAAAAACACCTTGTCCACATTGACAGCTTCATTACGCACTCAAGAAAAAGGTAAGTTTCCTGCTCAACCTCAGCCTAACCCTTCTACTCAATGTTTTGTTTCTTGCTCCAATGAAACTCAACAGGAAAATGCCAGTTCTATCACAACTCTTCGAAGTGGAAAGGCAATTGACAAAAACATTCCATCAAAAGACCAAGATCCTTCTTCCCCTCCGAAAAGTAAAGGTAAGGATGATGGTAAGTCTGAACTTCTTGAAAATTTGGACAAAGAAAAAGGTATGCATCCTGCTCCTTTTCCTCAAAGGTTGCAAACAATAAAGAATTTGAATCAAAATGCAGAAATTTATGAACATTTCAAGCAAGTTAAGATTAACATTCCTTTATTGGATGCAATCAAACAAGTTCCATCTTATGCTAAATTTTTGAAGGACATGTGCACAGTTAAAAGGAAACATAATGTACAAAAGAAAGCATTTCTGACGGAAAGTGTGAGCTCAATCATTCAGCACCTTACTCCACCAAAATTCAAAGATCCTGGATGTCCAACAATCTCATGCATCATTGGAAACACTAGAATAGAACCTGCATTGCTTGATCTTGGTGCTAGTGTTAATCTTTTGCCTTTTTCTATTTATCAACAGTTAGGTTTAGGTGAACTCAAGGAAACACCTGTTACACTTCAACTAGCTGATCGTTCTGTAAAAATTCCTCGAGGGATAGTTGAAGATGTTTTGGTTCAAATTGAAAATTTTTACTTCCCTGTTGATTTTATTGTTTTGGACACACATCCTGTTTCAAATCCAAATGTTCAAATTCCTGTTATATTAGGCCGTCCATTTCTTGCAACTTCTAATGCTCTGATAAATTGCAGGAATGGTAATTTGAACATTTCTTTTGGAAATATGACTTTAGAATTAAATGTGTTCAACTCTTGCAAGCAACCTGGTGATGATTCAGAAGTACATGAAGTGGATTTCATTGAAGAACTTGTTCATGAACATCTCACCACTACCACATTCCATGATCCTTTAGAAGCTTATTTAATTGAATGTGAGTTTGATAATGCTTCAGAAATTTCACACACTGATTCTTTGTTAAATTCTTTTCAGGTTAAGCATTGTTGGAAACAAAAGTTTGAGGAACTCAGAAATGATGCATATGAGAATTCTAAAATTCATAAAGAAAGAACTAAAGCCTTTCATGACAAGTTAATTTCAAGAAAAACATTTGATGTTGGGCAAAAAGTTCTACTTTATAATTCTAGACTTCACATATTTCCTGGTAAGTTGAGATCAAGATGGACTGGCCCATTTGTGGTTAAGCATGTGTATCATTATGGAGCAGTTGACATTGAGAATCCTCAAAATGGTAACGTATTCAAGGTAAATGGACAAAGACTCAAACTCTTTTTGGAAAATCATGTTACTCAAGAAGAGGTTGTTTTTCTTTCTGATCCTTGTTTTGAAAATAACTAGATGTAAATATAATTTTTACTAATCTTCAAAAAATATATATATATATATACTTTTTTTTAACCCCGGTTAAATGGCGGATAACGGTACTCCGTGATTATTTAAGTCGGTTCCATCAGCTACCCACAAAACTGATATTGTATATAAATTTCTCTTTCAATTTCTTTTTCATTTTTTTTCAAGATGGATGATATTCTCACAAGATTGCAGAAACGATTTCCTCTTTTTCCTCGGAATATTTTACTGAAGCTTTACCAAGTTCGATTTGAAAGATTAAGAATGCTTATGCACAAAGGGATTCCTGAAGACATACGTTGGATAATTGAAGCCAAGGTACGTGAAGATGAATATCTTCCTGTTTTGCATTTACCAGGTACAGGTAGAAGCACTTTTGCAAAGAAGCGACGAGCAAAGCGCATGAGTTCAAATTGCCACAAATGTGCACGATGGACGTGTAACGGTAAATGTCGTTCTATTGGGATTCCGTCCTCTAATCGAGATGATAAAATTGAATTCATTAAGGATGAACTGAGTAAGGAGAATTTGGGTAATATCCAACTTTCTCTTGAGACGCATCCTAGTGGAGACGTACAGAGAGAAATTCTTGATTTATGGCCGCAATTCCAAAGGGAATGGCAACATCTTGGGAATCTGATGATAAAAGACCCTGTTTGCCAGCTTGTAAGAAAACTGGATGGGAAGCATATCCTCGACTCATAGAATGCGTTTAAGCCGTTTCTGGACGTAAAACCAGAGGAAGATGCCAAATACACTTTCGGCGACATTATTACTTTTGACTTTTACGGTTGATTTTTCTTCTCTTTTTGATTTTCTTCCTGAAATCACGCAAAAATCTTTTGTTAGGTTAACATTTTCTTCTGACAGGTCAAATACACTTTCGGCGACATTATTACTCTTGTCTGATTCACTACTCAGTCCTCTATATATTACACCATGTACTCATTCTCTTTCAGGCACTCAAAAAAGAAAAAAATGGAAAGCACTTCGTCCCAGCGCATTAAAAAAAATTTGTGTCTTTTGAGGTGCTTATCCAGGGAAAAATAACATATTCGCTGATGAAGCCATAAGAGTTGGAGTAATACTTTCCCAACAAAAGATCCAGTTGATTTATGGAGGCGGTAGTACGGGTTTAATGGGAGCAGTCGCTACAGCAGCACACGCCGGAGGAAGTCCAGTTCTAGGAATCGTGCCAAAACTATTCACAGATTTTTGTGGACCTACCGTGGGTAAAGAAATACAAGTCTGGAGTATCCCTGAACGGATGACAATCATGTACCATTCTGCCGATGCATTCATTGCTTTACCAGGAGGTCTGGGTACATTGGAAGAAATAGCTTGCGTGGCTTCTTGGTCATCTTTGGTCACAAATAAGAAACCCATTGGTTTGCTTAATATTAATGGTTATTTTAGTAATTTGCTTTCATATTTAGATAATGCTGTGGATAATGGATTCATGTTTTCAGAGGCAAGGAGAACCATAATTTCTGCTACAACCATTGAAGATTTACT
The DNA here is from genome assembly GCA_030761205.1 of Fremontodendron californicum. NCBI lineage: Eukaryota > Viridiplantae > Streptophyta > Magnoliopsida > Malvales > Malvaceae > Fremontodendron > Fremontodendron californicum. The sequence goes on from JAULJL010000041.1 coordinate 1,208,025, forward strand.
CAAAAAGCTACAAGCTTATGAGTGTTTATCTGCTACGGTTGTTTCGCAAACGCTCGGAAAAAGAAAAAGAGATACGGACGAGCAATGAGTGGATTGCACTTTATCTTTGTGACATTATCTAACATTTTGCTTGTTGTGTCTCAGTTATAATAAGTGGTTAGCAACCTCTGCAGGTAATATCTCCTAAATTCTACCTTTAAAATTTGACATTGGGGACAATGTCATATTTTAGTAGGGGGTAAGGGACATATTTTGCTAAAAAAAAAAAAAAATTGTTGTGTTTTAAGACATTTAGAAGTATTCATTCTGAACAAGGTCTGAGTAAGGGAGACTTGAGACATACCTTGTCAGTTTGATTTAATCTTCTTCTTCAAAAAAAAAAAAAGGAAGCATGTTTAGACTTAGTGTGTTTTTTAGTTACTTTCAATACTATAATGAGATATGAATTGCATAAGTCTAAAGCAGATTTATTAGTGAGAAGATTTTCATGAGAATTGAGCTTGATATCAACCTTTTTATGAGCCAATGTTAATATGATATGTTGATTGAGAAAGAAGAATGTTTAGACTTAATCTGACTTGTATAATCATCCTTGTGAGTTTTTGAGCCTATAATGATTGATGCATTATACAAATCAATCTAATTTCTTTCTTGAGTGCTCTTATGATTACATGATTCTCTAGAACTTGCTTTAAATCGTTTGATACTATATTGATACATGTGACAACATGAATATGATAGAGGCATTAGGATTATAACCAGAGCCAAACAGCCATCCCTTATTAATGTTCTAAGAGAACATCCCCACTAGTGAGCCAATTTGAGCCTACATTAAATATGCTGTTTTATTGGTAACCACAACTTACACCTAGCCTAAATATACTTATATCCTTACCCTTGTTCTAAAGATGGATTTTATATTTTGAGACATATTGCAAAAAAAACAAGGGATATTTTTAGTTGAAAATTTGGGTTAGAAACAAAAGATAAGTGTGGGGGAAGAAAAGAAAAGAAAAAGTCAAGAGAAAAAGAAAGGGATCATTGTCAAATACATTCCCATATTAAAAAAAAAAAAAAAAAAACAAGAATCTTCTCTTGAACTTCTAGAAAAAGATGTTACAAAGTTGGTTAGAATGATGCAAAGGCTCAACATGAATATTTAGCCTATGTTATTATGTGCTTTATAAGAGTTTTGAGAAGTTTTATTTGTATGATCTTATTATGTCTCTAAAATCTATGAACTCTTTGGAACCTTTGTGATATCTTTATCCTTTTGTTCTTTAACCACATTATAACCCTTTGGCCCCATTACAACCTTGAATAAAGACCTCTTGATTTATGAAGTTGTATGATCTAAATAGTGGAGAATAGGTGGACAAGCAAGCATATGGTAGAAGTGTTTTCATGAGATTGATTGAGTGTAAACACTTTACCACTACTTTAAAGAGTGAAAATCAAGAGAGTATCCCATGTGAGAAGTTGAGATTAAGTTTGAATATACACTATTTTGATTGAAATATGTTATGTTAATATTGGCTTAACTCAAACTGTTTACATTCAAGCAAGATTTTTTGTGAATTTCTTTAAGCTATTGATTAGTTTTTAAGACTTGTCCAATGATTATCTCTAATTTATATTGGAAGGATTAGTTATAATTATTATTTTTAGTTTTTCTTATGTCTTCAATGTTTGTGGGTATCGTCCTAGTAAACCCTCACGAGACTAAACTCGTCCACTAGGGACACCTAGGGGTTTAAAGGCTTGTGTCACATGCTAAGTGCCACCGTGATTTCCTAAGAAAATGGATTAGATTAGATTTTCTTATTTTATTTTTATTGAGTCGTTGCTAGGGACTAGCAACAATCTAAGTGTGGGGGTGTGATAACTCGTATAATTATATAGTTTTTAGTTATGTTTTATTATTGTTTTGTGTCAAATACGAGTTATTATTGTTTAGTCTAATTGTGTTTATGATC